>LR738712.1:341824603-341873943 GCA_902687465.1 Secale cereale
CCCCCCCCCCCCGATACTACCCATAGATTCATCAAAATAAGCAAACAACACAATGAAAATAGAATCTATCAAAAACAGACCAGTCTGTAGCAATCTAAAAACTTCATATACTTCCGCAACTATAAAAATTCTGAAAAATTATAACAACGTGGGAACTTTGTATATTAACCTTGTGCAAAAATTTCAGAAAATTAGCACGCTCCAGTTAATTTTAGAATTTTCTGTACTGGACGCCAAAGTTTCTGTTTTTCAGCAAAATCAAATCTACTATCTTCCAGATCATCCCAAAGGTCTTACTTGGCAAAAACACTAATTTAAAACACATCTAACCGGAGGCTAGAAGGTATATTTTATTGTATAACAGAAGATAAAAGATAAAAACAAAAATAAAATTGGGTTGCCTCCCAACAAGCGCTATTATTTAACGCCCCTAGCTAGGCATAATGCAATGATCTAGGTATTGTCATCTTTGCTTTTGATCATCTTAGTGGGATTGTGTTCAATTTCAGGAGGTTCTTTACGCTTCCCACTATTAGGAAATGAGGCAATCTTTATGTCTAAAGTATCTAGCCGCTTGTGACAAAGTGAAATCAACATGTTCATGCGATGGACATTTCCAATAATAATTATGAGAGGTTCACTACACTTGTGTAAATCAACCAAAAGTTTCTAAACTTCACTCAACTTTTCCAAAACCAGTAATCCCTCTAAGGCATAATTGGATGCCTTTTGTGTAAGTGGTTGATACGTCTCCATTCTATCTATAATTTTTTATTGTTCCATGCCAATATTATTCAACTTTTACATACTTTTGGCAACAATTTATATGATTTATTTGGACTAACTTACTGATCCAGTGCCCAGTGCCATTTCCTATTTGTTGCATGTTTTTGTTTCACATAAAATCCATATCAAATGAAGTCCAAACGCGATAAAATTTATGGAACATTATTTTGGAATATATGTAATTTTGGGACTTGGAATCATCGCAAACAGGAGCCCACAACCCCCACGATACACCTGGCCGCGCCAGGGGGTGCCCAGTGCGCCTTGGTGGGTTGCGCTCACCTTGTACGTCGGTTGGACCTCTACTTCGGGCGCAATGAAGCTTATATCCGGAAAAAAAATTGCCTTAAATTTCAGCGCAATCGGAGTTAAGGATCTCTGGGAATTTAAGAAATGGTGAAGGGCCATATCTAAGGAATGTGAAACATTAGAGGACAGAGAGACAGATCCAATCTCGGAGGGGAACTCGCCCCTCCACCGCCATGAAGGCCATGGACCAGAGGGGGAATCCTCCTCCCATCTAGGGGGAGGCCAAGGAAGAAGAAGAAGGAAGGGGGCTCTCTCGCCCCCTCTCCCTATGGCGTCGGAGTATCGCCGGGGCTAGGATCGTGACGGCGATCTACATCAATAATCATGCTAACGTCAACACCAACTTTCTCCCCCTCTATGCAACAGTGTAACCTCTCTATTCCCACTATAATTCTCTACTTAAACATGGTGATCAACTCCATATATTATTTCCCAATGATATTTGGCTATCCTATGATGTTCGAGTAGATCTATTTTGTCCTATGGCATAATCGTGATCTTGGTTGGTGATATGTCCAAAATGCATCACTATTTTATATCATAATTCATCCTTATTCATTGATATATTTCACATTACAATGATGTTCTTATGTTGTTTTGGCCTATTTTACACAGTTTGCAACTTTCCGGTGCCGAAGCAGCAAATGCAGGATTCAGCGGTGAAAAGTGGACGCTGAGTTGCTGAAGAAGAATACCTCCAAATTACCTGAAAATCGGCGGAGGGTATTTTCCAGAAGGATCACGAAGATACGCAAAAGAGCAACCAGAGGGGAGCCACAGGGTGCCCAGGCGGCCACCTGGCGCGGCCCCCTCCCTGGCCGCGCCGGGAGGGCGCCTGGAGCCCCTGGCCCACTCCAGGTTTCCCCCTTTGGCATATATACTCCTCGTCATCCAGAAACCCTAAAAGGAGAGAGTTTACGGAGTTCCGCCGCCGCTCCGTGGCGGAAACCTACAGAGAAGAAAAGCCATCTCCGGCGGGCAGATTCCGCCGGGGAGATCACCTCCCGGAAGGGGAGATCATCGCCATCGTCATCACCATCGTCACGGGCATCATCGAGATCATCATCAACATCATCCCCAACATCAGCACCATCTCCATCTTCATCCAATCTCATCTCACAATTGCAACTTGTGTTGTAATCCGTACTATCTATCCTCTCTACTCTATCGGTGTTGATTACTACTTTGTGGTGAATGCTATTGAGTTTTGTTGGAGAAATATCATTGTGTCCAGATTGTTTATCATCCATCTATCTCCACTGATCATGATCTCTTTTATGTCTTGTGAGTAGTTACTTTAGTTCTTGAGGACATGGGAGAAGTCTTGTTGTTAGTAGTCATATGATGTTGAAGTAATATGTGTTGTTTGATACTTAAGTTGTGTTGTCATTTTCCTAGTGGTGTTGTGTGAGTCGAACACTCAACACTTCTCCTTATTAAGGACCTAGGGGAATACATTGTTTACAAAGAATGCTTACGGTGGGTTGCCGGAGTGACAGAAACCTGAACCCCAGTTCGCACGCTTTTGCACAAGGGAACAATGGATCATCGATCGTATTGCTATGGTTAGGCTTTTGCCTTAAATACTATCTTGTATTTGCGGATGCTTGCAAGGTGTTTAATCATAAGAGTGCACTCATCTTAGTCTAGAGGGTGTACTAGCATAGATCCACCCACTCAACACTTATCAACACATCACATAGTACCGATATGGAATATGGCGAAAGCACATGACTACCTCTCCCGTGTGTCCTCAAGAACACTTTAGCCTTTATAAGTTCAGTTGCTAGGCTTCTCCTTTGCTCAGAAAGGATTGGGCCACTTGTTACTCTCCAGTGCCTTTTACTTTGCTCGCTTTTACTTTACTGTTGCTTATGTCAAGAAAACCCCTAAAAAGTTATCTTTCAGTGCTTGCAGTTATTCCTTGCTCAGAATCACTTATCAATACCTTCTGCTCCTCGTTGGGTTCGACACTCTTACTTATCGAAAATGCTGCAATAGATCCCTTACGGTTGTGGGTCATCAAGTACCATTTTCTGGCGCCGTTGCCGGGGAGTGTAGCGCTATTGGTAAGTGAAGCTGGTAAGGAAGTTTTTATATTTCTGTTTTTATTTTGCTGTTGCTGCTCTTTGTCCTTATGGACAACCTTGCTATTGGATCGTTGCTTGTGTGAAGACGCCCCACACCTGTGGTGGTTGCTCCTCCCCCTACTGAAATTGTGCCCTATAAAATACCAGCTGGTATTATCGATTATGTTTTGGCTAATCGTTATGCAGGAGACAGACATCCCGGTGAACACTTGCTATATCTGTCACAACTATGTTCATTATTTAAGCTTGCAGGTGTATCAATGGAGTTTTTCATGAGGAAATTGTTCTCCGTATCGCTTATAGATAAAGCTTCAGATTGGTATAAGCTTCTCGATAACTCACACTTGCTTGATTGGCAAGAGCTTATGTCTCTCTTTTATACCAAGTTTTATCTTCTTCATGAAATTCATAGAGACAGGAACTATATCTATAACTTTAGGTATCGTGACGGAGAAAGCATTGCTCAAGCTTGGGGGAGATTGAAGTCCCTAATGCTCAAATGTCCTATTCATGAGCTTCCCAAGAAAATTATACTTACAAATTTTTATGCCAGGCTTTCTCGTCAGGATAAGGAGATGCTGGATGCCTCCTCCAGTGGGGTATTTCAGACGAAGAGTGTTGAAGAAAGGTGGGATCTCCTTGAAAGGATCCAGAGGAATACCGAAGATTGGAAATTGATAAAGGTATTGAACCCACTATAAATTATGAGCATGATTATATTGAGAGCTATGTGAAAACTGATTACTTCAATACCTTTTGCTCTAAGATTGATCTTGATTCCCATCTAATGATTGATTTCTGTAAGGATTTTGCCTCTCATGTTGATTCTTTTAAAAAGAAGAAGGATCAGCATCATGAACCTTTCAAAGAGTTATCTGTTGATATTCATGTTGTTGACCCTATTTTGCCTGCAGTTATATATGAAAAGCCTCCTTTTCCCGCAAGGATAAGGGAGCACTCTCTTGTGACAGGCATAATAAATAAAAGTGAGAGAAGAATTGATGAGCCCGAGGACCAGATCAAGGTCGATCCTCAAGTTGCATTGGTTAAAGACCTTGTTACTAATGATGTTTTGGATTCCAATGTAAATTTGTGTGCTGTCTCCACTAACCTTGTCACAGCCAAGAATAAAGGCCCAATTTCAGGTACTCCAGTAGTATCTGTTAAAATAGGAGATCACAATTATTATGGGCTATGCGATTTGGGATCGAGTGCTAGTGCTATCCCCTATTCACTTTATCAAGAGATCATCGGTGAGATTTCACCTTGTGAACTTGAAGAAGTTGATGTTACCATTCATCTTGCAAATAGAGCAACTATCTCTCCTATCGGAATTGTGAGAGACGTTGAAGACCTATGTGGAAAGGTAAAATACCCTACCAACTTTCTAGTACTTGGTTCAGTGAGGGACAATTTTTGTCCTATTATTTTTCGTAGACCTTTTCTCAAAACTTGTGGAGCTATAATAGATTGCAAGAAAGGTAAAGTTTCTGTTGAATTCAATGGTGAGCCATATGAATTTAACTTTTCTAAGTTCTCTAAGCAGCCTTGTGGTACCGATTTACGTAGTGATGATAAAATTATTGAAAGTATTGCTTCTATTGCTATTCCCCCTAATGATCCTTTGCAGCAATATATGGAGGACCACGAGAATGATTTGCATATGCAGGAAAGAAATGAACTAGATGAAATATTCTTGAGACAACCTGCTATCCTGAAGCACAACCTTCCGGTTGAACCTTTGGGAATTTTATCAAAACCAAAAGAAGACCCGGTGTTCGATCTTAAACCTCTTCCCGATACGCTCAAGTATGCTTATTTAGATGAAAAGAAAGTATATCCTATTATTATCAACTCTAACCTTTCAGGATATGAAGAAGAGCGACTATTGGAAGTACTTCGTAAACACCGAGGTGCAATTGGCTATACCCTTGATGACCTTAAGGGGATTAGTCCATCTATCTGTCAACATACTACCCGATGCTAAACCAGTTGTTGATCATCAACGACGGTTGAAACCGAAGATGATGGATGTTGTAAGAACTGAGATTCTCAAGCTTCTAGCCGCAGGTATTATCTACCCTATAGCTGATAGTAAGTGGGTAAGCCCGGTACATTGTGTTCCTAAGAAAGGAGGTACAACTGTGGTTCCTAATGATAAGAATGAACTAATACCTCAGAGAATTATTATTGGATATAGAATGTGTATTGATTACAGGAAGCTGAACAAGGCAACCAGGAAGGATCACTACCCGTTGCCGTTCATCGACCAAATGCTTGAAAGGTTATCCAAAAATACCCACTTTTGTTACCTCGATGGTTATTCTGGCTTCTCTCAAATTCATGTTAACACTGCTGATCAAGAGAAGACCCCTTTTACTTGTCCCAATGGTACTTATGCTTAGGTGTATGCCTTTTGGTTTATGTAATGCCCCTGCTACTTTTCAAAGGTGTATGTTTGCTATCTTTCATGGTTTCTGTGAGGATATTGTGGAAGTCTTCATGGACGATTTCTCCGTCTATGGAACTTCCTTTGACCATTGTCTCCACAACCTTAATAAAGTTTTGCAGAGATGTGAGGAGACAAATCTGGTACTCAACTGGGAGAAGTGCCACTTCATGGTTAACGAAGGAATTGTTCTTAGTCACAAGATTTCCGAAAGGGGAATTGAGGTGGACAAGGCCAAGATCGAAGCAATTGAGAGGATGCCCTATCCAAGGGACATCAAAGGTATTCGCAGTTTTCTCGGTCATCCTGGTTTCTATAGAAGATTTATTAAAGACTTTTCTAAGACTTCGAGACCCCTCACTAATCTTCTCCAGAAGGACGTTCCTTTTGTATTTGATGAAGATTGTAAGGAGGCTTTTGAAGTTCTTAAGAAAGCTTTAATAACCGCTCCTATAGTACAACCACCTGACTGGAATTTACCTTTTGAGATTATGTGTGATGCTAGTGATTTTGCTGTTGGAGCTTTTTTAGGGCAAAGGGTCGATAAGAAATTGAATGTTATACATTATGCTAGTAAAACCCTTGATAGTGCTCAAAAGAATTATGCTACTACTGAGAAGGATTTCTTAGCTGTAGTGTTTGCTTGTGATAAGTTTAGGCAGTATATTGTTGATTCCAAAGTTATTATTCATACTGATCATGCTGCCATTAAGTACCTTATGACAAACAAGGATGCCAAGCCAAGACTTATCAGATGGGTACTCCTTCTTCAAGAATTTGATTTGCAGATTGTTGATAGGAAAGGAGAAGACAATCCGGTGGCGGACAATCTTTCAAGGATGGAAGATATACCGCATGATCCCATCCCAGTCAACGACAGTTTTCCAGACGAGCAACTTGCCGTTGTAAAAGTACAATCTCTTTCCGATCCTTGGTTTGCAGATTATGCTAATTTTATCGTTGCGAAGTATTTGCCTCCAGGTTTAACATTTCAGCAAAGGAAGAAGTTCTTTCATGATTTGAGGCACTACTTTTGGGATGACCCACATCTTTTCAAAGAAGGTCCAGACGGGATCGTGAGAAGATGCATACCGGAACATGAGCAGAAGGACATTCTCAGACAATGTCATGATAGTCCCTATGGAGGACATCATGCCGGTGAGAGGACCACACATAAGGTTCTTCAATCAGGTTTTTATTGGCCTACTCTCTTTAAGGATGCTAGAAATTATGTTTTAGCCTGTGATAAATGTCAGAGAGTTGGTAACATTAGTAGAAGGAATGAGATGCCTATGAATTACTCACTAGTGATTGAACCTTTTGATTGCTGGGGTTTTGATTTTATGGGTCCTTTTCCTTCTTCGCACAAGTACACTCACATTTTAGTAGCTGTTGATTATGTGACCAAGTGGGTTGAAGCAATCCCCACTGAAAGTGTTGATCACAAGACATCTTTGAAAATGCTCAAAGATGTGATTTTCCCTAGGTTTGGTGTACCTAGGTATCTCATGACTGATGGAGGATCACACTTCACGCATGGAGCTTTTAGAAAAGCTTTAGCCAAGTACGATGTCAATCATAGAATTGCTTCACCGTACCATCCTCAAACTAGTGGGCAAGTTGAGCTCACCAATAGAGAGATCAAGTTGATCTTGCAGAAGACAGTTAATAGAAATATAAAGGACTGGTCAAATAAGTTAGGAGATGCTTTGTGGGCGTATAGAACTGCTTACAATAACCCCATGGGCATGTCCCCCTATAAGATGGTTTATGGCAAGGCTTGCCATTTGCCATTAGAATTAGAGCACAAAGCTTTCTGGGCTGTTAGAGAGCTTAATGTTGACCCAAAGTTAGCTGGTGAGAAGCGTCTCATGAACTTGACTTCTCTAGATGAGTGGAGAAGTGAAGCTTACGAGAGCGCTAAAATGTTCAAGGAAAAGGTAAAGAAGTGGCATGATAGGAGGATTCTGAAACGTGAATTTAATGTTGGTGATAAAGTTTTGTTGTTTAGATCCCGTTTCAGGTTTTCTCCAGGCAAACTACTTTCCAGGTGGGAAGGGCCATTTCATATTGAAGAAGTCTATCGGTCTGGTGCAATCAAGATTAACAATTTTGAAGGCACCAAACCTCAAGTTGTGAATGGGCAAAGACTTAAGCATTACATAGCAGGAGACCCTGTCAATGTTGATGTGAATATGATATACACAACAACTCACGAAGAACATGTTGCATCCCTGTTCCAGACACCAGCAGAAGCAGAATAAGAAAAGGTATGTATTACGGTAAGGAAACATCGCGAACCGCCATAAAAGTTCCATATTATGAGTTTTTGCAAAATTAAGAAAATTCTAAGCCTAAGTGGAGCCGGAGACAAGCTCCAGGGGGCCCAGGCGCCCCCCTGGCGCGGCCTACCTCCTGGCCGCGCCGGGAGGCCGCCTGGGCACCCAGGAGTCCGTCTCCGACCTCACGTTAGCTTGTTACCTTCCTTTCTGTGCATAAATTTTTGCTATATATTTGCCCGGATTGTTCCGGCAACGTATCTCGCGATTTCGTGTGTTTTCTTTTCGATTTGTTTCTGCCAGGAAATCTTTTAGCCGGACCTAGGTGCCATGGCTTCTCCAAGTTCCCCCAAGGACAAGTTCGTCGTCAACGTCATCTACCCTTACCTCGCTGAGATGAAGAAGCACCCTCAGGTTGTTCAGATGGAGGACGGCGTCCTCCATCAAGAAGATCTGAAGGGACCTATCAAGGAGGGGAGCATCCAGGCCAGGATAGAAGAAGTGGAGCAAGAAGTCTTCAAGTACAAGAAGATGATCGAGCGTGGTGTTGAAGCTAACTTTGACATCATCAACGAGCTGAAGACCTACTTCCTGAAGGAGATGAAGGACATGTGGAAACGCATCACCGCATCTGAAGAAAGAATTGAAGAGCTCCAAGGGCAAATTTATGATCTACATCACCAGAACTGTGAGTATGAACTAAGGTTTATGCGCATGGGTATGGGTGCTGCATGCAGGATTCAGAAGACAAACTTCTCATATGAGACTTGAGAACCCCTTCCATGTATCAGGCCCCCGATCCTAAGTCACACCGATCTAGCTGTAAAACGTCATATCACTTTGCGGCCTCACGCACGGTAACCCCACAGGTGCCACCTTACCTGGCCCGGGACCGTTTGCGCATTTTGGCACACGTATATGACAGTATCGCTAGCATCCATATGACAGAGAACCAGGGCCGACATGGCTAGTTATAAACCAAAAGTGGCGCTAGATTACAGAGACAGGCATCCATGACCCAGCAACGAACGTGTCGGTCATCAACGTATGAACCCAAGTCGTAGCAAGCTACATGGACTTAAAGGAACAACGTGTGACATTTCCCCTAAGGGACAGACAGATGAACGAAGAAGGACACATGCCGGCCAGCCTACGTGTTCCGAGCAGTAGCAAGCTACCAAGGCTCAATGGAGACACTAGGAGGCATTTCCCTGTAAGATAGGCTACCAAAGGAAAACAACTAGGTGTCGGATCCCACACATACCAAGCATTTCAATCATACACACAATATGCTCAATATGTGCAAATACAACATTGCATCACAACAGAACTCTATGACTCAAAGTACTTTATTTAAGAGGCTCCAAGAGCCATACATAACATATCCATACAGGTAGGGGTCACATGACCCAACACTCAAGTCATACAGTCATACAAGCACAAGCGGAAGCTACATGTCTGAGTACAGACAACTTAGAAAATAAAACAGGCTTGGTGTAGCCTGACTATCTACAAGGCCCTTCACAAGCTCCAGATCTCCGTCTGGGTGTCAAGCTACTCGTCGACGTCAACGTCTATGTAGAAACCATCAGCAGGGGCAGGGTTCTCCTCTGCAACAGTTATTAAGCAAACATGAGTACAAAGGTACTCAGCAAGTCTTACCACAGAACCTATCATACATGCAACATTATCAACAGGGGGCAGTGGAGTTTATAGCAGAAAGCCAGCTTTGACTCTTGGCTAACCTATACTACAACTCTCAACGGATTGCAAGATGTTATAACGAACACGAGTCCTCTACTCACCACAACAATACACTACCGTGGATCCTCTTCCGTCATCCTACGGAAGGGCCATCCACGGCACTCACACTTATCTTGAGGCTTTTAGTAGTATCCATCAACTTGTCTATGAACTGTGAGAGTAACCAAGTAGTCCGTACCGCAAACAACGGCTATTCGAATAGATTGATAACCCTGCAGGGGTGTACTTCTTCACACACGCTCCCACCACTTATCGCCGTTTACTCGACGTGTACTCGGCAACCTTCAAGCGGAAGCCCAGCGTGGGTGTCGGCCACGACCTGACTAACTACACAAGTCTCTCATCCAGGTTTATCACCTATTTGGGTTCCATCCGTGGGGAGATCCGGCCGGGGTGTCGCTCACGGCCCCAAACGATGTGTGCAGGGTTCCCGAGTCACCAAACGGGCAACCGATACACCGTGCCACGTACCTGTCGCATCACAACCCACCCCGAGGGTCAGCGCTGTGCACGACCTCCAGTAAACTATAAACACCAGAAACTAGTTGCAACTCCTAGACAGAGATCGAGGGTAATTAATAAGCCGAGAGGGTCAATTAAGGATCCCAATGTGTGGTAGTAGCTATAACTTGAACCACACATACAGATCTCGGGTCCTATGGACGATTCCAATGAAACAACCCACCATGTACTCCTACATGGCCTTTCATCGATACCTTTACCAAGCGTATTCCACACTTCCTTCTCTTTATCGGTATGATCATTTCACTCTGATCCATCACCCAGATGAACCAGACCAGACACAACTCTAAGCATAGCAGGCAACATAAGCAAATAGCATGGTGGATCACACATCACATGGCTCAATCAACTCCTACACATGCTAGTGGGTTTCAACTATTTACTGTGGCAATGACAGGTCATGCAAGGGAATAGGGTTCAACTACCGCAGCAAGTAGCAGTTCACACGCTGTTGCCTTAATGCAGTAAAAGAGAGCAGGAGCGAGAAGATTGGGTTTGTATTGGAATGATCAATGATTGCTTGCCTGACAAAGTGGTTGTCGGGTACTGCTCTTCAGCTGGATACGCAGCAGTATCCTCGGGAGCAGGACCTAACACGGAGAATACCGGCGATACAATCATTAAACAAACAAATGCAACAATATGATGCATGCTCATGACATGGCAAGATGCATGTGTTTTGGGCTAATGCAACTATAACCAGAAGGGTTTGAGCTTATTTGAATCAAAGATTCAAATTGGAATTCAAACTATTATTTAATTAAGTGCATTATCATGTTTTAATGTAAACAGCAAGGTTAACTTGCTCAAACATGCATGAAACCAGTGCCATTGGAAAGATTGGATTTTTCTGATCATTTTTCATATATAAATTATTTCCATCTGAGCTACGGTTGATTTTATATGATTTTTAGAAGATTTGGGTAATTTCTGAAATTCATAAATCATTTAAGATTTAAATTAAATTCCAGAAACTCTTTACTGCGTCAGCATGACCTCATGCTGACGTCAGCAGGTCAACAGGAGCTGGTCCAGGTCAAACATGACATGTGGGCCCGACATGTCAGTGTCATAACTAATTAACAAAGTTAATTAGTGTTAAACTAGAGACTAATTAGCTGTCAGTGGGGTCTGGGCCCACGGGTCAGTGACTAAACTAACTAACTGATTTATTTAACATTTACTTAATTGAACTAGCTAATTAGAGGAGGGGTGGCCCACACGTCAGCGACCCATGGGTGGTCAACCCCCCGGTCAAACGGGTCAAACTCGCCGGCGAAGTGACGCCGGCGAGGCCAAACGCGGCGGCAAGCTTCGAAAATCTCCTACAAGGCACGGTTCGAGCCGCGGTTGGGCGCGTTGGAGAGCCCTTGCTGGCGCGCGTCGAGAGGCGGTAGTCGCCGGGCCTGTGGTGGCCGGAGGCGACGGCGACGAGCTCGGCAGCGGCGGCCAGCGTTCGAGCGTGTGTGGAGACGCGGCTACGGTGGCCTAGGCGATGCGTGCGTGGCACCTAGCTCATCTACGTGCTGCGGCGAGCGAGATGGACATGCGTCCATGACCAAATGGTCACCGGAGCATCGCCGGCGGCAAGCACGGCGGCGGTGGGTTTCGGTGATCAGCGGAGCAGCAGCTACGCGGCGCAAACGAAGCGGAGGAGGGAGGGATTCGGCGTAGGGGCTCACAGCGGTGCTAGCGAGCTCGATGGAGAGGTCGGGGACGCTCTGCAGCTTCTTAATCGACGGCGAGGAGCTCCGGCGATCCGAGGAGGGGGACGACGGCGTGAAGGCGTTGCAGGGCTCCCGGTGATCCGTGGCTCAGCGAGGAGGAAGAGGGCGTCGCGGCAAACCTTCTGCACACGGTCACGGGACGAGGGGGAGGCTCTAGGTGCGGCAACGTCGAGCGGCGGCGATGGGCGGCTCGGTGGTGAGAGGGAGAGAGCCAGGGGAAGGAGATGAGGACGAGGGGAAAGTGAGAGAGGGGTCGGGGCAGCTGCGTGGCGACGCATGGAGGCGTCCAGGCCGTCGGGGATGCAGGCAATCAGGGTGGAGGTGGCCGGGCGCGTGCCGACGCGCGGTGGCCACGCGCGCTGCCTACTGGCGCGAGGAGGAAGGCGACATGAGCGGGGCTGGTGGGCTGGGCCGGCCTGCAACAGTGCTGGGCTCAGGTAAGTTCTTTCTCTCTCTTTCTTTTTTCCTATTTCTTTTCTGTTTCATTTCTTTTGCAACTTTGTTTAATTAATAAAAATGCCAGCACATTTTTATAACTCATAAAACTTGTCATGCCCACTGTATATAATATGAACATCATAGAACATTATAGTTTATGATTATTTGAGCATTTAAAATATTTTATAGCATTTAAATGCCCAAATACAAATACCATATGATTTAATCCAGAGCCCTTAGATGTCCTAGAAAATTGTGCACCATTTTTAGCAGAGGTTTAGGACCAAGGCAGAAATGATGAACATTTTTGAAGGGCATTTTGGGTACATTGGAAAATATTTTATCAAACCCTAGTTGTTAGGAGAGGGGTGCTGGGGTTTCTGTCATTCCCATTTCAAGTTTCTTTGATAAGTAAACATGATGCACACTCTAGCTAGTCCTAATGCAAGTGCTAACTAGGGATGTGACAACTCACCCCTACTTAAAAGAATCACGTCCCGAGATTCGGGTTCCTCCGGAAAGAGGGTGGGGTACTCCAGTCGAAGACGATCCTCCCTTTCCCAAGTAGCTTCACTCTCGGAATGATGTGACCATTGAACCTTGAGAAACTTGATATTGTGGCGTCGAGTGGTGCGCTCGGTTTGATCAAGAATACGAACGGGGTATTCTCGATATGTGAGGTTGTCCTGGAGATCAAGCGTTTTGTGGTCCACTCCGCGGATAGGATCCGAGAAGCAACGCCTGAGTTGAGAAACGTGGAACACGTCATGAACTTTGGATAGGTGCGGAGGTAGTTCCAATTGGTAGGCAGCTTCTCCTCGTTTGGCAAGAATGCGAAAAGGACCGATGTAACGAGGGGCCAATTTGCCTTTGATACCGAAGCGATGGGTTCCCTTAAGAGGAGTAACCCGAAGGTAAGCCTTATCGCCGACTTCAAAAGTCACAGCCTTATGATGACTATCATATTGGCTCTTCTAGCGAGACTGGGTTGTTTTCAATTTCTCACGAACGATGCAAACTTGCTCTTCTGCTTCCTGGATCATATCCGGGCCAAAGAATTGTCTTTCCCCGGTTTCTGACCAGTTAAGGGGTGTTCGACACCTTCGTCCATATAGAACTTCGAAGGGGGCTTTACCCAGGCTGGCTTGATAACTATTGTTATAAGCGAATTCGGCAAATGGAAGACACTTCTCCCAATCCATACCGAAAGAGATGACAGAGGCTCGAAGCATGTCTTCCAGAATTTGATTGACTCGTTCCACTTGACCACTTGACTGGGGATGGAAGGCGGTACTGAAAGAGAGATGAGTTCCCATAGCATTCTGGAAACTTTCCCAAAATCGTGAAGTGAAAAGACTTCCACGGTCTGAGTTAATCTCCAACGGCACACCATGAAGTGATACTATCCGAGAGACATACAAGTCTGCTAGCTGGCTAGCGGTAATACTCTCTCGAACAGGCAGGAAATGAGCTACTTTAGAGAGGCGGTCGATAACGACGAAGATAGCATTATTCCCTTTCCTGGTCCTGGGAAACCCGGTAATGAAGTCCATACCGACTTTGTCCCATTTCCATTCAGGAATAGCTAAAGGTTGAAGGGTGCCAGCAGGCCGTTGATGCTCTGCTTTGACTCGACGACAAACGTCGCAGTTAGCAATGAATTGAGCGATTTCTCTCTTCATTCTAGTCCACCAGAATATCTGACATAGATCCTGATACATTTTGGTACTACCGGGATGAATTGTGAGAGGAGATTCATGAGCCTCCTTAAGAATCATTTGTCGTAGTTGTTGTTTCTTGGGTACCACCAAGCGGTTCTCGAAGTACACAACACCTCGATCATTCATAGAGAAACTTCTAGCAACTCCGCTAACAATGTTCTCCTTGATCCGAGATATGCCTTTATCATACCGCTGGGCAACTATGATTTGATCCATAAGGGTAGGTTTCACCACCAAGGTGGAAAGGAATCCTCGAGGAACAATGTGAAGGTTAAGCTTACGAAATTCCTCGTGGAGAAGTGGTTGGCCTTGTTGTAACATCAAATTGTTACAATAAGACTTACGACTTAGCGCATCAGCCATGACATTGGCCTTTCCAGGGGTATAAGTGATTCCTAAGTCGTAGTCTATGAGCAACTCAACCCAACGCCTTTGCCTGAGATTTAGATCCGGTTGGGTGAAGATGTACTTCAAACTTTGATGATCAGTGAAGATTTCACAGCGATTACCAAGGAGGTAATGTCGCCATGTTTTGAGTGCATGGACTACAGCTGCAAGCTCTAGATCATGAGTAGGATAGTTATCCTCATGTGGACGCAACTGTCGGGATGCATAAGAAATCACTTGACGATCTTGCATGAGTATGCAACCTAGTCCTTCTCGCGAGGCGTCGCAATAGATTATAAAATCCTTGGAAAAGTCTGGTGGTACCAGTACAGGTGCAGATGTTAGGCGTCTTTTCAGTTCCTAAAAACTGGACTCGCACTGTGGGGTCCACTCAAACTTTTTATCTTTCTTGAGGATCTCAGTTAAGGGTTTAGCAACCTTGGAGAAATTCTCGACGAAGCGTCGGCAATAGCTCGCTAAGCCAAGAAAACTCCTAACTTGCTTGACCGATTCAGGGGGAGTCCAATCAAGGACGGCTTGAACTTGCTCGGGATTGGCAGCAATACCCTTGCCAGAGATCACATGACCTAGATAGGTTACTTCCGGCAACCAAAATTCACATTTGGAGAATTTGGCATAAAGGCGGTGCTCTCGAAGTTTCGTCAATACCAGCCTTAAATGCTCGGAATGTTCTTCCTTGTTCTTGGAATAGATGAGTATATCATCGAGGTATACCACGACGAATTTATCCAAGTAATCCATGAATATAGAATTCATGAGCCGGGAGAAGGTGGCTGGGGCATTGGTTAACCCGAAGGACATGACGGTGTACTCATATTGGCCATAACGAGTAACAAAAGCCGTTTTAGGAATGTCCCCGTTCTTGATTTTGATTTGATGGTAACCCAACCTCAAATCCATCTTAGAGAAGGCTGAGGATCCAGCGAGCTGATCATACAGGTCGTTGATCCTGGGGAGCGGATACTTGTTCTTTATGGTGACCAGATTGACAGGTCGGTAATCTACAACCATCCGCTCTGTTCCATCCTTCTTCTTGACGAAGAGGACAGGGCAAGCCCAAGGGGAAGAACTAGGACGGATGAAACCTTTTTGCAAGGACTCATCGAGTTGTTTCTTAAGCTCAGCTAATTCTAGGGGTGCCATCTTATAAGGTCTCCTAGAGATTGGGACAGTTCCTAGAATAAGATCTATCACGAACTCAACATCTCTGTCAGGTGGAATTCCTGGCAGTTCTTCTGGAAAAACATCCGGAAAGTCACGGACTACCGGGATATCTTCGAGTTCTGGTAGAGGGCTGGCATTAAGAGAGTAGAGCTGACGTTCAGCCATTCGGTTCAAGACATTGACTATCTTGCCGGATGGGTCTGTAAGTTGAACGGTCCTAGTATAGCAATCAATCTTGGCGTAATTAGTTGTCATCCAATCCATACCCAAAATGATGTTTATGTCCGAGGACTTGAGAGCGATTAGAGATGCTAGGAAAACAAGTCTATCGACAAGGATTTCATTTCCATGGCTTACCCTAGAGGTTTGCCACTTTGAACCAGGAGTTTGAATAACCATGGAAGTAGGCATGTCACAAAAAGTCATGTTGTGCATTCGAGCATAGCTCTTAGATATGAACGAATGTGATGCTCCAGTATCGAAAAGAACAGATGTCGGATGGCAGTTAACGAGAAGCGTACCAAGGACGACGTTAGGATCCTCATAAGCTTCCTCGGCAGAGACATAGTTGACATGACCACGTGCAGTGGGGATTGGCTTGACATAATTCACCTTGCCGGTTGGCTTACCACGGCCAATAGATTTTCCTGGTTGGTTCTGAGGACACTCACGCATGTAGTGCCCTGGTTCTCCACACTTGAAGCATGTCACAGTGCTAGTGCGTGGAGCAAAGTTGGAAGGTGGTCCTCCATAGGTCTTAGCATGTGCATACTGTTGAGTTGGGCGAGGCGCCTCATAGGATGGCCTCGGTGTGTACTTGGGTGGCAGAGCAGTGTTAGGAACCCACACACGGCGCTTGTGAGAGCCAGAGCCGGATGAGGAACCAAAGTCTCGAGGATGCTTGCGTGTGGCCTCGAAGTCGGTCTGGCCCGTCTCAGCACTGATAGCCTTGTTTACCAGCTTCTGGAAGGAAGTGCACTCGTGCAGACGTAGATCTCGGCGGAGTTCAGGGCTGAGTCCCTTGCGGAACCTCGACTACTTCTTGGCATCGGTGGATACTTCCTCAGGTGCATAGCGTGCCAAGTTGCCAAACTCGCGACTATAGCCATCTACAGTTAACCGGCCCTGGGTGAAGTTGCAGAATTCCTCCCGTTTGCGATCCATGAGACCTTCCGTAATGTGATGTTCACGGAATGCCTCACTGAACTCAACCCAAGTAGTGATTTGGCCAGCAGGACGCATAACTTCAAAGTTCTCCCACCAAAGACTGGCAGGGCCCTCAAGATGGTAGGCGGCGTAGGTAACCTTGTCAGCTTCGGCCACACGGGCATATGAAAGCACATTTGCTCCCTGGGTGGTTTTGGTAATTAATGACAACATACTTTGTGGTTGGACTAATGCTTTTATCAAGTATGTTTCAGGAAATTCAATCACATTGGAATGGCAAGATGACTGAAGAAGTGGACCCCTCAAATGCTAAGGCAAGCATTGGCAAAAGCTCAAGACTCCATTTCTGGTTTAGTGATCAAAGATCACATTGAGTCCATAGGAAAAGCCAATACTATTAAAAGGGGATGAGGTTGTGTTGATGATCTGGTTGCTCAAGTGCTTAGTGATATGTCTCCTTCAACTATCAGCACCTTTCACTTCTATACACACCCATAAGTAATCTCGGACAAACCGATTCTTCCAACTCAGTCCCACCGAGATGAACCACTTCAGCCATATTCCAAACCCTAGAAAAATCGGTCATACCGAGTTTGAGATCGGTCTCACCGAAACTGAACTGCCAACCTTCTGTAATCATTTCACATCATTTCGGAATAACCGAGTTTGTATTATCGGTCTCACCGAAATGGGCAAGCTTCTATCTTGGCTCAAATCGGTCTCACCGATAATTCATTTTCGGTCTCACCGATTCTGGCATGTTCCTATTCTTTCTCAAATCGGTCCAACCGAGTTTTCTTTCTCGGTCTCACCGAAATCTCCAACGTTCATATCTTTTGCTCTTTCGGACACACCGAGACGGTATTTTCGGTCCCACCGAAAATCCCAACGTTCACTATATTTGAACTTTCGGTCTGACCGAGTTTTCACTTCGGTCTCACCGAGATTGGTCAAATGTGTGTGTAACGGTTGGATTTTGTGTGGAGGCTATATATACCCCTCCACCCCCTCTTCATTCGTGAGGAGAGCCATCAGAAAGTACCACCACTTCTATCATACACTTTCTGAGAAGTGAACCACCTACCCTTGTGTTGAGATCAAGCCATTCCATTCCTACCATATGAGACTTGATTTCTAGCCTTCCCAAGTTGCTTTCCACTCAAACCTCTCTTCCACCACAGCCATATCAGTGAGGGGAGTTGAGTGTTGGGGAGATTATCATTTGAAGCACAAGAGCAAGGAGTTCATCATCATCAACACCGTCTATTACCTTTTGGAGGGTTGTGCCTCCTAGATTGGTTAGGTGTCGCTTGGGAGCCTCCGTCTTTGAGATGTGGAGTTGAACCAAGAAGTTTGTAAGGGCAAGGAGATCGCCTACTTCGTGAAGATCTACCCCGAGTAAGGCTAGTCCTCCGTGGGCGTAGGCCATGATGGAATAGACAAGGTTGCTTCTTCGTGGACCCTTCGTGGGTGGAGCCCTCCGTGGACTCGCGCAGCCGTTACCCTCCGTGGGTTGAAGTCTCCATCAACGTGGATGTACGATAGCACCACCTATCGGAACCACGACAAAAATCTCCGTGTCACCAAACTGCGTTTGATCTTCTCCACCTCTCTTTACTATATGTGCAATTTACTTTCCGCTGCCCATACTCTAGAATTGCACGTGTAGTGTGTTACTTGACCTGATCTTAATCGTAAAACTGCCTAAAACTTTGCTTAATCAAAAGGCAGATTTTTATATTGTCAAGTAGTCTAATCACCCCCCCTCTAGACATACTTCTTCGATCCTACAATTGGTATCAGAGCTTTGGTCTCCATTGCTTTGGTTTACACACCATTGGAGGAAGATGGACGTGTCTACGGATGGGAGTGTTAGCCATAGAGTGCCTGTTCTTGATGGAAGGTTCTATAACTCTTGGAGGTCTGAAATGCTTAGTATCTTTAAAATGTACAATTTGTGCAAATATGTTGAGACCCCATATGTGCCTCCATTTGATCCCTTGCACCCTACCATGGATGAAGAGCTTGATTTGCTTCGTAACCTTAGAACTGTAAATCTTATCATTAGAGGGTTACCTGATGACTTGCTTAATCTTGTTACAAACTTTGAGTGTGCCTATGCTATGTGGAAATTCTTGGAAGAACTTTATCCGGACTACTCTTTGAGAAGTCTTGATGAAATTCTACACAAGACTATTGAATTTGATAAGTTGCACCCAAATGATCCAAACTTTGATAAATGCTTTTTTGAGCTTCGTGATCTTATGAAAAAGAAGGGTGATCCCGGTCTTATCAATATTATCATTAGAAATGCTCTTGCATTGCATTCCGAAGATTATTGTTCCATTGACCAAACTAATGCAAGTACTTATCAAATTGACCTAGGTGTTGATGATGAACAATCTATGGGTCAATATGATGATGAGCATGAGTATGATGATGATTACTCTGATTCGGACACCGAGCTAGACAAGGTCATGAAGAGTCTCAATCTTATGGCAAATATGAGAGACTACATGTCCGGTGGAAAAGAGTGGATTCTTGATAGTGGATGCACCGACCACATGACCGGAGACAAAGACATGTTTCGAGAGCTTGCAAAGAACGATGGTCCACGCAAGTATGTGACTTTTGGAGACAACTCTAAGGGTAAGGTACTTGGCCTTGGTAAGGTGGCCATATCTCATGATAGCTCTATTCAAAATGTCATGCTTGTAGAATCTCTTGGATACAATTTACTTTCCGTATCTAGATTAGCTGACTTTGGATTCAATGTGCTATTCACCAAAGTAGATTGCCAAGTCTTTCGTCGTGATAATCAAAACATGGTTTTTACCGGTATCCGTAGAGGTGATCTATATATTGTTGATTTCACTAAGAAAGCCCAACCTAGAGCTTGTTTCATTGCTAAATCCTCTAAAGGTTGGTTATGGCATAGAAGGCTAGGACATGTTGGTATGCGTAACCTAGACAAGCTAATCAAAGGTGATCATATTCTTGGTGTTAAAGATGTTTTCTTTGACAAAGATAGACTTTGTAGTGCTTGTCAAGCAGGAAAACAAGTTGGTGGAAGTCATCCCGTGAAAAACATCATGACCACTAGGAGACCGCTTGAGCTTCTTCACATGGATCTCTTCGGTCCCAATGCTTACAAAAGCCTTGGTGGTAACTCCTTTGGTCTAGTTATAGTTGATGATTATTCCAGATTTACGTGGGTATTTTTCCTTGATGATAAATCGCAGGTTCAGAGGATCTTCAAGACCTTTGCCAAAAAGGCCCAAAATCAATTTGAGGTGAAGATCAAGAAAGTTCGGAGTGACAATGGAACGGAGTTCAAGAACGCCAATGTAGACTCTTTTCTCGATGAGGAAGGAATTCTACATGAGTTCTCGGCTACGTACACGCCTCAACAAAATGGAGTTGTTGAGAGGAAGAACCGAACGCTCATTGAGATGGCAAGAACGATGCTTGATGAATACAAGACACCGAAACACTTTTGGGGAGAAGCGGTCGAGACAGCTTGTCATGCTATCAACAGGCTTTATCTTCATAAGCTTCTCGGCAAGACATCTTACGAGCTTCTCACCGGTAACAAACCCCAAGTGGGATACTTTCGTGTCTTTGGTTCAAAATGCTATATCCTTGATAAGCATCGTCGGTCTAAATTTGCTCCCAAATCTCATGAAGGCTTTCTTCTTGGTTATGGATCAAACTCCCACACCTACCGTGTCTACAATAATTTCACCCGAAAGGTTGAAGAGACGGTAGATGTGAAGTTTGATGAATCTAATGGCTCGCAAGTAGAGCAAATGCCTATTGATGTAGGAGACAAGGACCCATCGGAAGCAATCCAAGATTTATCTATTGGAAAGATTCGTCCCATGGAAGTGAAGGAGAGTACCTCATCTACATATGTGGAGCCACCTACCTCACAGAGAGATGAACCTCAAGGCAACATGGAGGCCTCCACAAGTGGAACTCACCAAGATGAGGAAATGCAACAAGAAGATCCACCGCAACCTCCTTCTCCACCACCTCAAGACAACACCAACAACAATGAAGAAGAAGAAGAAGAAGATGAAGATGATGAGGAAGCTGAGCCACAACATCAACAAAAGCTATCCCGAGTTCGAGCAAGAGTCAAGAAGAATCATCCCGTGGAACAAATGATGAACGACATCAACTCCGGGAGAATTACTCGCTCTAAAACTCGCTTAGCTAACTTTTGTGAGCATTACTCATTTATCTCTAGTATTGAACCTATGAAGGTAGAAGAAGCACTTAAAGACCCGGATTGGGTGAACGCTATGCACGAAGAACTACACAACTTCGAGAGGAACAAGGTGTGGACTTCGGTAGAGAAGCCCAACGATGATCAAAACATCATTGGAACCAAATGGGTGTTTCGGAACAAGCAAGATGAAGATGGACAAGTCATCCGCAACAAGGCTCGTCTCGTAGCTCAAGGTTACACACAAGTCGAAGGTATGGACTATGGTGAGACATATGCCCCAGTTGCTAGACTTGAGTCCATTCGCATTCTTCTTGCTTATGCCAATCATCATGATATTACTCTCTATCAAATGGACATCAAAAGTGCTTTTCTAAATGGTGAAATTGAGGAGGAAGTATTTGTAAAACAACCTCCCGGTTTTGTGAATCCTAAAAAGCCTAATCATGTTTACAAGTTGCATAAAGCTCTTTATGGTCTTAAACAAGCCCCTAGAGCTTGGTACAAATGCTTAACTAGCTTTCTTCTTGAAAAAGGCTTTGAGATTGGAAAGATAGACTCAACGCTGTTCACAAAAAGGGTTAATGGTGAACTATTTGTGTGCCAAATATATGTTGATGATATTATCTTTGGTTCAACTAACCCCCATTTTAGCAAGAAGTTTGGACAGCTCATGTCGGAGAAGTATGAAATGTCCATGATGTGTGAACTCAAATTCTTCCTTGGGTTGCAAATCAAGCAATCTAAGGAGGGTACTTTTGTCTCACAAACAAAGTACACCAAGGATCTCTTCAAAAAGTTCAACATGCAAGAAAGCAAAGGTATGAGTACCCCCATGCCTACTAGTGGACATAATGACTTGACAAAAGATGGAGAACCCGTTGATCAAAGGGTTTATCGATCTATGATTGGTTCTCTACTATATCTTTGTCCTTCTTGTCCTGACATAATGTTGAGTGTTTGCATGTGTGCGCGATATCAAGCAGCCCCTAAAGAATGTCATCTTAAAGCTGTTAAGAGGATAGTGAGATACTTGATACACACACCAAACTTTGGCATTTGGTATCCTAAGAGAGCTTCTTTCGATCTTGTTGGCTATTCCGACTCGGACTATGCCGGTGACAAGGTTGATAGAAAGTCAACTTCGGGTACGTGTCAATTCCTTGGTCGATCCCTTGTATCTTGGTCCTCCAAGAAACAAAATTCGGTATCTTTATCCACTGCCGAAGCAGAATATATTGCTGCTGGTTCGTGTTGTGCTCAATTGCTATGGATGACACAAACGCTTAAAGATTATGGGATACATGTGAGACGTGTTCCCTTGCTTTGTGACAATGAGAGTGCAATCAAGATTGGACACAATCCTGTGCAACACTCTCGAACAAAGCATATTGAAGTTCGTCACCATTTTATTCGTGATCATATTGCCAAGGGTGACATTAATCTTAAGCATGTTCGTACTGACAAACAACTTGCTGATATCTTTACAAAACCTCTTGATGAGAAAGTGTTTTGTCGTTTGAGGAGTGAGTTGAACATCATTGATGCTTCAAACTTGGAGTGATAACTCCTTTGATGCATGCAAGGCATGAGTCTCTTGACTAATCCTTGATATTTCTCTTATGATGGTGATTATATGTCTTGGACACATTTGCCTCCTTGTATTGCATCTAACTCCTTGCAGGTACTTGGATGATCTACATTCCACAAGATTACCACACACTCAAATCATGAGTAATCTTGTCATTGACCAAGTATCTAGCCCTTTGGGATGTTGAGTTCAAGGAACAAAATTCCACATATCCTTTTTGACATCTTATACATCTAGTATTTCACTCTTGTCATCTTGGATATTTTTGAGTATTTCCTTGCTTGCCTAACCCATGTAGGAAGATGAACTACACAAGTAGAAATGGCGCTCCAACTTCACATTCTATGAGCACCTACATCAAGCTTACCTACATGAGTAAAGCAACAACAAGCCCAAGGTATGTTCTTCACATCTTCGAGGAGCTTTACTCAAAGTCATGAGTACAAGCAGCTTCATAAGATGTGATCACATCAAATGCTTAATCGAAAAATGGCAACCCCATTTTGAGCTTAAACGATGAGTATGACCTATGATCAAATGTCCTCATTTGACTCCTAAGTCAATATACTCAAACATAGGTGACTTTGTTGCCGACCTTTATCTAGATGAAGTACATATGCTTTTGGAGTTTTTCTATTTTCTCTTATGTTCTCTCATTGAGTTTTCTTAAAAAAAAAACTTCATCTAGAGTTCTTTTTATTTTCTTTTCTTATATTTCTTTGTGAATATCCTTCTGGAAATCTTTTTATGGCTCTGATCAATTCCCCGAAAATCTTTTACAAATTCATTGCAAATCTTTTGAAACTTTCCTCGCAGAGTGAGCTGAATTCTTTCTGTACTTTCTTGGAATAAACTCGGTGTCACCGATTTATCTTCCAGGACATCTACTTCTGCAGCTCCACTCAAATTTTAAATTTTAAGGAGGAGAGGACTCAAATTTAAATTCAAATTGTTTCTCTATGAATGTTCTTATTTGCCCTGTTGTGATTCTTAAGGATCCCACTTCCTTCTTTCTTTCTCTCTTTTCACTTTTCCTGTCCTACCTAGTTTACTGTCCTTTTCGGCACTTGATGTCAAAGGGGGAGAGGACTTAGGGGGAGTAGGGGGAGTAGGGGAGAAGAGAAGACTTAGGGGAAGAAGAAAAGCAATCTTATCTTAAGGGGGAGAGAATCACATCAAAGCTTTGTCGTGTTTTACATTGGACATTACAATTGGCATCATTCTCAGAGTTCATTGAAAATCTTTTAAGTTTCGGAGACATGTTTGCTGATTCAAGTCTGTGCTCAATATGAGACACTCTTTATACATGTCCTCCCTGGCTTGGTACTCTTGATGTTCTTGCAAGTTGGTTGAAGGAATACTCTTGTGTTATCTAACCTTGTTTTCTCAAGTTTATCCCTTCAGGTACAATGTCAAGGAACCTCAAGGTAAGTATATGCATCTTGCAGAATGTGCATGATGGTGACTTGCTTGTAAATACTTGTTTGCAAGAAATCACCATGCACATATGCATTATCACTCACTTCCTTTTCTTCTTCTCTGATGCATATAGCCAAGCTGCATGTAGCACATCTTGCTTATCTCTCTTGTGTGCTTGTGGTAGTCCAAAACCATAATCTATGAAAATCTTGCACACTTGCAGGGGGAGCCTGTGTACTACATGCTTGTCAAAGCTTTCGTGATAATTCTGTCTTTCTTTCAATAAGCTTTGATGTCTGGTTTAGTATAATTTTAGTGTGTTGCCATCAATTACCAAAAAGGGGGAGATTGAAAGCACATTTGCTCCCTGGGTGGTTTTGGTAATTAATGACAACATACTTTGTGGTTGGACTAATGCTTTTATCAAGTATGTTTCAGGAAATTCAATCACATTGGAATGGCAAGATGACTGAAGAAGTGGACCCCTCAAATGCTAAGGCAAGCATTGGCAAAAGCTCAAGATTCCATTTCTGGTTTAGTGATCAAAGATCACATTGAGTCCATAGGAAAAGCCAATACTATTAAAAGGGGATGAGGTTGTGTTGATGATCTGGTTGCTCAAGTGCTTAGTGATATGTCTCCTTCAACTATCAGCACCTTTCACTTCTATACACACCCATAAGTAATCTCGGACAAACCGATTCTTCCAACTCAGTCCCACCGAGATGAACCACTTCAGCCATATTCCAAACCCTAGAAAAATCGGTCATACCGAGTTTGAGATCGGTCTCACCGAAACTGAACTGCCAACCTTCTGTAATCATTTCACATCATTTCGGAATAACCGAGTTTGTATTATCGGTCTCACCGAAATGGGCAAGCTTCTGTCTTGGCTCAAATCGGTCTCACCGATAATTCATTTTCGGTCTCACCGATTCTGGCATGTTCCTATTCTTTCTCAAATCGGTCCAACCGAGTTTTCTTTCTCGGTCTCACCGAAATCTCCAACGTTCATATCTTTTGCTCTTTCGGACACACCGAGACGGTATTTTCGGTCCCACCGAAAATCCCAACGTTCACTATATTTGAACTTTCGGTCTGACCGAGTTTTCACTTCGGTCTCACCGAGATTGGTCAAATGTGTGTGTAACGGTTGGATTTTGTGTGGAGGCTATATATACCCCTCCACCCCCTCTTCATTCGTGAGGAGAGCCATCAGAAAGTACCACCACTTCTATCATACACTTTCTGAGAAGTGAACCACCTACCCTTGTGTTGAGATCAAGCCATTCCATTCCTACCATATGAGACTTGATTTCTAGCCTTCCCAAGTTGCTTTCCACTCAAACCTCTCTTCCACCACAGCCATATCAGTGAGGAGAGTTGAGTGTTGGGGAGATTATCATTTGAAGCACAAGAGCAAGGAGTTCATCATCATCAACACCGTCTATTACCTTTTGGAGGGTGGTGCCTCCTAGATTGGTTAGGTGTCGCTTGGGAGCCTCCGTCTTTGAGATGTGGAGTTGAACCAAGAAGTTTGTAAGGGCAAGGAGATCGCCTACTTCGTGAAGATCTACCCCGAGTAAGGCTAGTCCTCCATGGGCGTAGGCCATGATGGAATAGACAAGGTTGCTTCTTCGTGGACCCTTCGTGGGTGGAGCCCTCCGTGGACTCGCGCAGCCGTTACCCTCCGTGGGTTGAAGTCTCCATCAACGTGGATGTACGATAGCACCACCTATCGGAACCACGACAAAAATCTCCGTGTCACCAAACTGCGTTTGATCTTCTCCACCTCTCTTTACTATATGTGCAATTTACTTTCCGCTGCCCATACTCTAGAATTGCATGTGTAGTGTGTTACTTGACCTGATCTTAATCGTAAAACTGCCTAAAACTTTGCTTAATCAAAAGGCAGATTTTTATATTGTCAAGTAGTCTAATCACCCCCCCTCTAGACATACTTCTTCGATCCTACAGCATAGTGTAGCTTGTGGGTGATACTACGTAGCCAATCATCCGCATCCAGAGGTTCAGTGGAGTGATGGAACTTCGGTGGACACATCTTGATAAAGTCATTGATTGACACCACGTCATTCCTCTGACGGAACCCAGTGTTCTGCTCTATGCGTTCCAGCAGACGGTTGGTCTCTCTCTTGTTCCGTTCTGCTTCGAGCATAACTTCCGCCAAGGAGGGTGGCGGGGGTAGATTCCCATCTCTAGCCCCACTAGCCTCACCCTGCTCCTAGGCAGCAGGAGTGTTGCGAGTGTTGACCATCCTAAGAAAACAAAACAACGGTTTAGACAAGGATGGCAAAAAATTGACATAGAAGTGCAGAATGTAATGGATGACACGGAATGCAAAGATGTTCATCCGTACAACATGGTAATATAGAAACTGCTATATATACACCAGTGGTCATACACACCAAACATAGTTTAGTACAAGCCAAGGCTAAAGTACAACTGCGGTGAAAGACGATACATCCCATCAGAGGCATTCCAAGCTCCTATACATTATTTAACTACACCTCCGGAACTCAGTACACACTAAGTCATATTCCACAAGACGCGCAGGACTGTAGGAATACAACTACTACAATACTACTACTACCACAGTCTAGCTGAGACATTCCCGTAGTAATCTTCGTAAAAATTACCACCGTAGCCTGGAAGTGGAACAGACGGATCTTGAAACTTGCGAGCACTCGAAGGCTGTGGACCACAGGGACATGGATGTGGGCTCGGTCCCGATGCTGGTGGTAACTGACGCCCACATGGAGGTGTAATACCCCCAACGTCACGCCAATCCATGCGATCAGGCAGACGAGTCCGCACGGGGTACAAATCCCGCATGTCCAGATATCCGGCGTGCACAGCATGTGCAAGCCGTGTCAAAGTAGTACAGTGGGCGGCTCGAGTGTTATATAGCTCCATTCGGAGGGCACGGACCTCACGGTCCCTATCCTCCAGCATCTGAACAGTAGTCTAAAGCAGTGGCTCTTCATGAGCAGCATCAGTATACAGACCAGTGTAGTAGCCTTCCTCTCCGGGAAGTGAGGCTGGCATGTAGCAGAACTCAGTGTTCAGCAATAGGGCATGCCTAGCCCGGAGAATGGTCATCATCGAATAGGCGGCATCCTGCACTGCCATCTCGATGGTAACCCCGAGTCCATAAGACCAATGGATGGGGTCATTAGCTCCGGGATATGAGGGGTATATCCGGACTGTGCAGAAATACTGACTCTGATTGAAATCCCGGTACTGTTCCTCCATGGTGTACTCAGGATACCGGCGATAACCGGTCCCAGTCAGCACACGGACTAGCATGGCCGTGTGACCGGGCACATTAATGCACCGAGTCAAATGAACCACTTGGTGAGGGGTGCGGCCAGACATGTGAAACACGAAGTAATGCAAAGGCATTAGTGTTTCTGGAAGAAATCGGGCAGCATAACAACTGTAAATGCTCAAACAAAGATTTGAGACATCATACAAATGATAGCATAGCCACTCAACAATTCCATATCAAGGTTCCGGGTCCAACAATCATCATACTAAAAGGATAGAAACTGAACTGAGGCTTGAAACCAACAATCCTAAGAGTCTACGGATTAGTAACACGTGAACCTAGTAAGGATAAGAGGCCTAGTCCTAAATCCCCTTAGAAAGAATAGACTGACTCAGATCAGAAGGGCATAAGGTAAAGGAGTAAAAGAGCCTTACGTTCCCTTCCACAATCAATTCCCCTACATATAACTAAGAATTTTTCTAGACTCAACATCGACAAGTTTGGCTTGAGAAACCTACAGGCAGTCCAGCTCTGATGCCAACGCTGTCAGGCCCCCGATCCTAAGTCACACCGATCTAGCTGTAACACGTCATATCACTTTGCGGCCTCACGCACGGTAACCCCACGGGTGCCACCTTACCTGGCCCGGGACCGTTCGCGCATTTTGGCACACGTATATGACAGTGTCGCTAGCATCCATATGACAGAGAACCCGGGCCGACATGGCTAGTTATAAACCAAAAGTGGCACTAGATTACAGAGACAGGCATCCATGACCCAGCAACGAACGTGTCGGTCATCAACGTATGAACCCAAGTCGTAGCAAGCTACATGGACTTAAAGGAACAACGCGTGACATTTCCCCTAAGGGACAGACACAGGAACGAAGAAGGACACATGCCGGCCAGCCTACGTGTTCTGAGCAGTAGCAAGCTACCAAGGCTCATTGGAGACACTAGGAGGCATTTCCCTGTAAGATAGGCTACCAAAGGAAAACAACTAGGTGTCGGATCCCACACATACCAAGCATTTCAATCATACACACAATATGCTCAATATGTGCAAATACAACATTGCATCACAACAGAACTCTATGACTCAAAGTACTTTATTTAAGAGGCTCCAAGAGCCATACATAACATATCCATACAGGTAGGGGTCACATGACCCAACACTCAAGTCATACAGTCATACAAGCACAAGAGGAAGCTACATGTCTGAGTACAGACAACTTAGAAAATAAAACATGCTTGGTGTAGCCTGACTATCTACAAGGCCCTTCACAAGCTCCAGATCTCCGTCTGGGTGTCAAGCTACTCGTCGACGTCAACGTCTATGTAGAAACCATCAGCAGGGGCAGGGTTCTCTCTGCAACAGTTATTAAGCAAACATGAGTACAAAGGTACTCAGCAAGTCTTACCACAAAACCTATCATACATGCAACATTATCAACAGGGGGCAGTGGAGTTTAGAGCAGAAAGCCAGCTTTGACTCTTGGCTAACCTATACTACAACTCTCAATGGATTGCAAGATGTTATTACGAACACGAGTCCTCCACTCACCACAACAATACACTACCGAGGATCCTCTTCCGTCATCCTATGGAAGGGCCATCCACGGCACTCACACTTATCTTGAGGCTTTTAGTAGTATCCATCAACTTGTCTATGAACTGTAAGAGTAACCAAGTAGTCCGTACCGTGAACAACGGCTATTCGAATAGATTGATAACCCTGCAGGGGTGTACTTCTTCACACACGCTCCCACCACTTATCGCCGTTTACTCGACGTGTACTCGGCAACCTTCAAGCGGAAGCCCAGCGTGGGTGTCGGCCACGACCTGACTAACTACACAAGTCTCTCGTCCAGGTTTATCGCCTATTTGGGTTCCATCCGTGGGGAGATCCGGACGGGGTGTCGCTCACGGCCCCAAACGATGTGTACAGGGTTCCCGAGTCACAAAACGGGCAACCGGTACACCATGCCACGTACCTGTCGCATCACAACCCACCCCGAGGGTCAGCGCTGTGCACGACCTCCAGTAAACTATAAACACCAGAAACTAGTTGCAACTCCTAGACAGAGATCGAGGTTAATTAATAAGCCGAGAGGGTCAATTAAGGATCCCAATGTGTGGTAGTAGCTATAACTTGAACCACACATACAGATCTCGGTTCCTATGGACGATTCCAATGAAACAACCCACCATGTACTCCTACATGGCTTTTCATCGATACCTTTACCAAGCGTATTCCACACTTCCTTCTCTTTATCGGTATGATCATTTCACTCTGATCCATCACCTAGATGAACCAGACCAGACACAACTCTAAGCATAGCATGCAACATTAGCAAATAGCATGGTGGATCACACATCACATGGCTCAATCAACTCCTACACATGCTAGTGGGTTTCAACTATTTACTATGGCAATGTCAGGTCATGCAAGGGAATAGGGTTCAACTACCGCAGCAAGTAGCAGTTCACACGCTGTTGCCTTAATGCAGTAAAAGAGAGCAGGAGCGAGAAGATTGGGTTTGTATCAGAATGTTCAATGATTGCTTGCCTGACAAAGTGGTTGTCGGGTACTGCTCTTCAGCTGGATACGCAGCAGTATCCTCGGGAGCAGGACCTAACACGGAGAATATCGGCGATACAATCATTAAACAAACAAATGCAACAATATGATGCATGCTCATGACATGGCAAGATGCATGTGTTTTGGGCTAATGCAACTATAACCAGAAGGGTTTGAGCTTATTTGAATCAAAGATTCAAATTGGAATTCAAACTATTATTTAATTAAGTGCATTATCATGTTTTAATGTAAACAGCAAGGTTAAATTGCTCAAACATGCATGAAACCAGTGCCATTGGAAAGATTGGATTGTTCTGATCATTTTTCATATATAAGTTATTTCCATCTGAGCTACGGTTGGTTTTATATGATTTTTAGAAGTTTTGGGTAATTTCTGAAATTCATAAATCATTTAAGATTTAAATTAAATACCAAAAACTCTTTACTGCGTCAGCATGACCTCATGCTGACGTCAGCAGGTCAACAGGAGCTGGTCCAGGTCAAACATGACATGTGGGCCCGACATGTCAGTGTCATAGCTAATTAACAAAGTTAATTAGTGTTAAACTAGAGACTAATTAGCTGTCAGTGGGGTCTGGGCCCACGGGTCAGTGACTAAACTAACTAACTGATTTAATTAACATTTACTTAATTAAACTAGCTAATTAGAGGAGGGGTGGCCCACACGTCAGCGACCCAGGGGTGGTCAACCCCCCGGTCAAACGAGTCGAACTCGCCGGCGAAGTGACGCCGGCGAGGCCAAACGCGGCGGCGAGCTTCGGAAATCGCCTACAGGGCACGGTTCGAGCCGCGGTTGGGCGCGTTGGAGAGCCCTTGCTGGCGCGCGTCGAGAGGTGGTAGTCGCCGGGCCTGTGGTGGCCGGAGGCGACGGCGACGAGCTCGGCAGCGGCGGCCGGCGTTCGGGCGTGTGTGGAGACGCGGCTACGGTGGCCTAGGCGATGTGTGCGTGGCACCTAGCTCATCTACGTGCTGGGGCGAGCGAGATGGACATGCGTCCGTGACCAAATGGTCACCGGAGCATCGCCGGCGGCAAGCACGGCGGCGGTGGGTTTCGGTGATCAGCGGAGCAGCAGCTACGCGGCGCAAACGAAGCGGAGGAGGGAGGGATTCGGCGTAGGGGCTCACAGCGGTGCTAGCGAGCTTGACGGAGAGGTCGGGGACGCTCTGCAGCTTCTTAATCAACGACGAGGAGCTCCGGCGATCCGAGGAGGGGGACGACGGCGTGAAGGCGTTGCAGGGCTCCCGGCGATCCGTGGCTCAGCGAGGAGGAAGAGGACGTCGCGGCGAACCTTCTGGACACGGTCACGGGACGAGGGGGAGGCTCTAGGTGCGGCAACGGCGAGCGGTGGCGACGGGCGGCTAGGTGGTGAGAGGGAGAGAGCCAGGGGAAGGAGATGAGGACGAGGGGAAAGTGAGAGAGGGGTCGGGGCAGCTGCGTGGCGACGCATGGAGGCGTCCAGGCCGTAGGGGATGCAGGCAAGCAGGGTGGAGGTGGCCGGGCGCGTGCCGGCGCGCGGTGGCCACGCGCGCTGCCTACTGGCGCGAGGAGGAAGGCGACAGGAGCGGGGCTGGTGGGCTGGGCCGGCCTACAACAGTGCTGGGCTCAGGTAAGTTCTTTCTCTCTCTTTCTTTTTTCCTATTTCTTTTCTGTTTCATTTCTTTTGCAACTTTGTTTAATTAATAAAAATGCCAGAACATTTTTATAACTCATAAAACTTGTCATGCCCACTGTATATAATATGAACAGCATAGAACATTATAGTTTATGATTATTTGAGCATTTAAAATATTTTATAGCATTTAAATGCCCAAATACAAATACCATATGATTTAATCCAGAGCCCTTAGATGTCCTAGAAAATTTTGCACCATTTTTAGCAGAGGTTTAGGACCAAGGCAGAAATGATGAACATTTTTGAAGGACATTTTGGGTACATTGGAAAAGATTTTATCAAACCCTAGTTGTTAGGAGAGGGGTGCTGGGGTTTCTGTCATTCCCATTTCAAGTTTCTTTGATAAGTAAACATGATGCACACTCTAGATAGTCCTAATGCAAGTGCTAACTAGGGATGTGACACCATGGAAGCGCTTCGCCGAGGACTACGTGATCAACGTCAACAAGAATGAGGAGTGAAATCTCCTTGGGTAATGGCATCCCCTTGGCTTGTTCCAAGCTTAGGGGAGTGCCCGGTATCTTTATCTTTATCTTTTGTCTTTTAGAGTCAAGTAGAGTCGTATCATGTCTAGGGAGGTTATTTTATGAAATAGGTGTGTGCATTGAGTTCTATCACTCCTTCTGTGGAGAGATTGTATCCGTGAGTGTGGAGTCGTCTATGATGGAATATTAATGAGAAGTCTATTGGTTCCTTTGCTGCACTCGGTATTCTCTTCACGCAATCGACCTTATATGATGATTCTTATGGGGAGTATTGACCTTATATCAGGTATGGCTTTGAAAACTTTATTTAATCTTGGCAAACATAGCTTTGGTCATAACAACAAGCATGATTTTCTTAAAGTAGCGACATAGCCAAAACCTTTATGTTATTATGCTCGAAGTGTTATGCTGACAAGGAAGACAACTTGATGTGTTATGCTTATTTTAGTGTTTATGCTTTATATTGCTTTGCATCTTAGTCATCATCAATTGTCTGTTCTCTCAAAGCCTTTGCTAGCCTAAACTCTGTACTAAGCGGAATTCTGCTTGTGCATCCATACCCTTAAACCAATACCTTCCATATGAGTCCACCATACCTTCCTATTCGTGGTATTCCACTACCACCTCCTAAAGTATAGAATTTGTGTGTTATCCTTAAATGTTCAAAATCTTCTATTTTGTGCCCCTGTTTTAGCTCATGAGGAAATAGTAGTTAATTCATGATCTTTTTAAGTTGGACAAGTTTTACCCCGGGATTGCATGTCTAATCTGCAAACCCCTAATACGAGAAGGAACTGGCATGAGTGCGCCTGGCTCATAAAAGATAATACAACAAACAAACCCTCCTTCACGCTTTGTTCATGAGAAATCAGAAAACTTTTGGCAGCGATAAACAAAGGAGATTAAGGGGATGTGATCGTCCCCATACGGGAGCCGTTCCTCGAAACTTGTCCAGCTCGAGAAGTAATTGAGTTATCTATTAGCATTCGTTGACAAATCATGCACCTTTCAAAACTTGTTTTCATTCTATTTGATTTAAGGATAGCACATGAGTTTTCCCTACTTCCCTAGAGCAGGGCATATCTCTCAGTTTTAGGATGAGTCAGTTATTCCTACTTCCTTCTATTCTTAAAGAGAGCAGACATTTGATGTTGACGAGGATTCATTCATATAAAGTTGCATTAAGATTTGTCATATCATATCCTTGTTGACATTATCCTTTGATAAGTAAGTTGTTTGTCAAGCCCAGCTAAAGCAAACATCTTCCTTTGTGTTAACACTTTCACTTCTTGCCTAATAACATGTTCTTTCAAAAGCTTCAATTAATCTCATCAAAACATAAAGAGAAAGAGCAAAAGTAAAAGCTATTAGTTGTTCTTTGACCAAAGGACATGTTTGCCATGATTTGATGAGTTTCCTTAGGCCTACTTTCGATTATAAGTGTTACCACTCTTTTATAAGGGCCTTATGAGTTGAAGATTGCTGTTGAGGATATTTGAGTTTGGTGAAGAAACTGTGATGCTTCTTGTCCGTATTCTATTTATCGACACTTCACTCTCTAAACTTGTGGACAGGTTTACCGAGCTCAGTATTCGCTTGGGGACAAGCGAGGTCTAAGCTTGGGGGTGTTGATACGTCCAAAATGCATCACTATTTTATATCGTAATTCATCCTTATTCATTGATATATTTCACATTACGATGATGTTCTTATGTTGTTTTGGCCTATTTTACATAGTTTGCAACTTTCCGGTGCCGAAGCAGCAGACGCAGGATTCAACGGTGAAAAGTGGACGCTGAGTTGCGGAAGAAGAATACCTCCAAATTACCTGAAAACCGATGGAGGGTATTTTCCAGAAGGATCACGAAGATACGCAAAAGAGCAACCAGAGGGGGGCCACAGGGTGCCCAGGCGGCCACCTGGCGCGCCCCCCTCCCTGGCCGTGCCGGGAGGGCGCCTAGAGCCCCTGGCCCACTCCAGGTTCCCCCCTTTGGCATATATACTCCTCGTCATCCAGAAACCCTGAAAAGGAGAGAGTTTACGGAGTTCCGCCGCCGCTCCGTGGCGGAAACCTACAGAGAAGAAAAGCCATCTCCGACGGGCAGATTCCGCCGAGGAGATCACCTCCCGGAAGGGGAGATCATCGCCATCGTCATCACCATCGTCACGGGCATCATCGAGATCATCATCAACATCATCCACAACATCAGCACCATCTCCATCTTCATCCAATCTCATCTCACAATTGCAACTTGTGTTGTAATCCGTACTGTCTATCCTCTCTACTCTATCGGTGTTGATTACTACTTTGTGGTGAATGCTATTGAGTTTTGTTGGAGAAATATCATTGTGTCCAGAATGTTTATCATCCATCTATCTCCACTGATCATGATCTCTTTTATGTCTTGTGAGTAGTTACTTTAGTTCTTGAGGACATGGGAGAAGTCTTGTTGTTAGTAGTCATATGATGTTGAAGTAATATGTGTTGTTTGATACTTAAGTTGTGTTGTCATTTTCCTAGTGGTGTTGTGTGAGTCGAACACTCAACACTTCGCCTTATTAAGGACCTAGGGGAATACATTGTGTACAAAGAATGCTTACGGTGGGTTGCCGGATTTACAGAAACCTGAACCCCAGTTCGCACGCTTTTGCACAAGGGAACAATGGATCATCGATCGTATTGCTATGGTTAGGCTTTTGCCTTAAATACTATCTTGTATTTGCGGATGCTTGCAAGGTGTTTAATCATAAGAGTGCACTCATCTTAGTCTAGAGGGTGTACTAGCATAGATCCACCCACTCAACACTTATCAACACATCACATAGTACCGATACGGAATATGGCAAAAGCACATGACTACCTCTCCCTTGTGTCCTCAAGAACACTTTAGCCTTTATAAGTTCAGTTGCTAGGCTTCTCCTTTGCTCAGAAAGGATTGGGCCACTTGTTACTCTCCAGTGCCTTTTACTTTGCTCGCTTTTACTTTCCTGTTGCTTATGTCAAGAAAACCCCTAAAAAGTTATCTTTTAGTGCTTGCAGTTATTCCTTGCTCAGAATCACTTATCAATACCTTCTGCTCCTCGTTGGGTTCGACACTCTTACTTATCGAAAATGCTGCAATAGATCCCTTACGGTTGTGGGTCATCAGTTGGTATGATTGTACATTTTATTTTGGTGTTGTCCTACGGTGCCCTTCGTTCTCACACAAACGTGAGGGCCCCCACTGTAGGGTGTTGCAATATGTTCATGGTTCGCTTATGGTGGGTTGCTAGAGTGACAAAAGCTTAAACCCGAGTAAGGGGGGTATGCCGTATGGGAGTAAAGAGAACTTGATATTTAATGCTATGTTTGGGTTTCACGACCTTAATGGTCTTTAGTAGTTGCGGATGCTTGCTAGAGTTCCAATCATAAGTGCATATGATCCAAGTACGGAAAGCGTGTTAGCTCATGCCTCTCCCTCATTATAAAATTGCAAGAATGATTACCGGTACTTGTTATCGACTGCCTAGGGACAAATCATTCTCTTGTGTTACAAAAAGCTTGCTACTACACTACTTTTATTGCCTTGCAATTTATTTGAAGTTTTATTCCCGCTAAGTACTTCTGGTTTTATCCTTGTTTTAGATAAACAAACTTGTATCGGTGGTCGATATAACTTGAGGGAATATTTATTCGGCCTTTAGCTTTGCATTGGGTTCGACACTTTACTTATCAAAAAAGTCTACAAATGATCCCCTACACTTGTGGGTTATCAAGAACGTTTTCTGGCACCATTGCCGGGGAGCAAGAGCGTGGGGTGAATATTCTTGTGTGTGCTTGTTTAACTTTATCAAGTAGTTTTTATTTTCTTTTCTAAGTTGTACTCGCTACTCATGGAGATGGGGAACCTCCTAAAACCCTCGATGTTGGTTATGTGAAAAGTATTATTATGCACTACTTTGATAATCCTGAGAAACCCCATTCAACATGATAATGGGAGTAACGTTGGATCAACGTGAATACTTTAGGGATTATCACTTGACACAAAAGGGGAAACTTTTATGGGATCAAATTCATCTGTTGCATTGGTATGCTTTGAATATCATTTTACTTGTTGATCTAGGATGAAGGCTCCACACCTTCCCTTTTCATGTGAATTTAATGATAATGAAACCTTAGCTTCTTATGCTAAAGGTGTATATGATTATTATGATGTGGAACGAATAGAAGAATTTGTTGCTTTTAAGGGTGCTTATGAAATTGAATCTCTGTTTTTAAAGTATGATGATTATGATGATGATTCAAGTTATAGATCTGAATTTTTTCTATCCTTAAATATTGCTATGATAATTATAAATACAATTACGATATTGATGCATTTATTGAGAGAGTCTCCGCTGTCCAAGAAGAGATTAATATTTTGCACGAGTCTATAAAAGAAGAAATTGATGGCACCGTGAGCTCATGAGATGAAAAAGATGAGGAGGAGAGTGAAGAACAAAAGGAGGAAGAGCAGATTAGCTACCCATGCCCACCTTTTGATGAGAGTAACCCCTCAACTCATACATTGGTTAATTTCCCTTAATACTTACCGAAGGATGAATGCTATGATGATTGTTATGATCCCATTGATTCCTTTGAAATGTCCATTTTTGATGATGCTTGTTATGCTTGTGGCCAAGATGCCAATATGAATTATTCTTATGGAGATGAACTTGCTATAGTTCCTTATGTTAAACATGAGATAGATGCTATTGCACCCACACATGATAGTCCTACTATCTTTTTGAATTCTCAAACCTACAATATATCAGAGAAGTTTGCGCTTATTAAGGATTACATTGATGGGTTGCCTTTTACCGTTTCACATGATGATTTTGATGAATATAAAATGAATGTGCTTGTTGCTCCTACTTGCAATTATTATGAGAGAGGAACTACATCTTGCCTCTCTATGTTTCCAACACGATAGAATTGCAAGAAATTGCTTATACTATGCATTGGCCTTTACTTGATGGGCATGACTTGTGATTTTATGACATGTCCATGCATAGGAAGAGAGTTAGACTTCATCATTGCATGATATATGTTGCTTCGTGCTCACTACTAAATGCCAAATCATTGCTAATTAAAATTGTCTTTGATATACCTTGCGATCCGGGTGGATCCATTAGTTGAGCACTTTATGCCTAGTTTAATGGCTTTAAAGAAAGCGCTGCCAGCGAGACAACCCGGAAGTTATAGAGAGTCATTTATTTCTGTTGAGTTCTTTTATAAAGTTTAAAAACAAAACAAAATATAGAGGGGAACTTAAAACTTTTCAAAAAGATAAGCGATTGAAACTTATGCATTGGGGAAATGAGGGTCGATCTTGAACACTTGTGTTCATGCTCATGGAAAAAATGTAGAATTTTTCATTAAAGTTATCACAAAAATAATTATCCCCTTGTAAAAATCCATTGTATTATAAAAATAATGTGCCAATATGTTCCTTTAGGATGATTAGATTGCTTTTTGGTATGTGCGGTGTAAAAATAGAAACTTTGGTTGTAGTGCATGATTTTTTTTAGTTCAACGTCAAACATTTTTGAAACTTTTTGCACAGTCTTGCTATACAATTTTTTTATTTTGTCCTAAGTTTTCATAATTTTAAGAGTCACAGAAGTATGGTGAATGTTCAAATCTTTACGGACTGTCCTATTTTCATAGATTGTTGTGGTAGCTTCATTATTTGCATATGTTTGAAATATTGTTGAGCCTCCTTTGATTTGGGGACATAGAATTGTGATAGCATACAGTGGGTAATGTTTGCTTATCATTGTACAATAATGTTAGACCAGTACATGATGGGATTTGATTGCCATATTCACTAACCCCGCCACTAAAAGTTCGGTTAAGTTTTGTGTGGATGAAGTGTTCGAAGATCAGGGAGATCTCGATGCGAGGAGAAGAAGGAGAGGCAAGTGCTCAAGCTTGGGGATGCCTAAGTCACCCAAAGTATATCTTCAAGGAGACTCAAGTGTCTAAGCTTGGGGATGCCCCGGAAGGCATCTCATCTTTCTTCAACAAGTATCGATATGTTTTCGGATTCGTTTCGTTCACATGATATGCGTAAAGTCTTGGAGCGTCTTTTGTGTTTGTTTTTCACTTTTCTTCTATGCACCATGATAGTATGAGATAGTCCTTGGTTGATTTATAGAATGCTCATTGCACTTCACTTATATCTTTTGAGTATGGCTTTATAGAATGCTTCATGTGCTTCATTTATATCATCTGAAGTTTGGATTGCCTGTTTCTCTTCACATAGAAACCGAAGTTCGTAGAATGCTCTTTTGCTTCACTTATATTTGTTAGAGAATGATATTTTGTAGAAATAATTAAACTAGCATGCTTCACTTATATCTGTTTAGAGAGTCAACCTGAATTGGTCAATCGCATGGTTAGTTATAAAATCCTACATAAAACTTATGGATCGTAGAATATGATATGTTTGATTCCTTGCAATAGTTTTGCAATATAGAGATGATAATATGTGGGAGGTACTAGCAGATGATTGTGTTTAGTAAGATTTGTGTTAATGTTTGTGATTTTCGAAGCATGCTCGTATAGTCTCTCATTATGCCGGGAAGTTGGAGCACAATTTATCCTTGATTGACTATCTTTGTGTGAAGGTCGGGGGCGCGCAATGGTTAACTCCTACCAACCTCACCCCTAGGAGCATGCGTAGTATTACTTTTCTTCAAGGGATAATAAACTTTTGCAATAAGTATGTGAGTTTATTATGACTAATGTGAGTTCATGGATTACACACACTCTTACCCTTTCATAATTTCTAGCCTCTCTCGTGCCGTGCAACTTTCGCCGGTGCATAAACCTTAGTATACCATCCTCAAAACAGCCACCATACCTACCTATTATAGCATTTCCATAGCCATTCTGAGATATATTACCATGCACTTCCATCATACAGATGACTTGAGATTTTCATTTTCATATTGCTTTGCATGATCATAAGACAGCTAGCACGATATTTTCATGGCTTGTCCTTTTTTTATATCTTTGCTATGCTAGATCATTGCACATCCTGGTAGACCGCCAGAGGCATTCATATAGAGTCGTAATATATTCTAGGTATCGAATTGTAATTTTTATTTCTTTTGAGTTATAAGTAAAAGAAGTGCGAAGAACATCATTATTCATTATTAGAGCATGTCCCAGTGAGGAAAGGATGATGGAAACTATGATTCCCCCACAAGATGGGATGAGGCTTCGAACAAATATATAATGAAAAAGAATGAGCCAAAAAGAGCCCTAGAAAAAAGAAAAAAAAGAAGAAAAAAAAGAGAAAAAAAATGAGAGAAAAAGAGAGAAGGGGCATGCTAATTCCACACTTGTGCTTCAAAGTAGCACCATGTTTTTCATATAGAGAGGCTCCTATGTTGTCACTTTCATATACTAGTGGGAATTTTTCATAGTAGAGTTTGATGCATACCCACTTAGTTTCATATTGAGCTTCCGTACAGTTATAGCTCTTAGTGCATCCATTGCATGGCAATCCCTACTCCTCGCATTGATATCGATTGATGGATATCTCCATAGTCCATTAGTTTGCCTAGTTGATGTGAGACTTTCTCCCTTCTTTTGTCTACTACCACCACATTCTATTCCACCTATACTGCTATATCCATGGCGTGCGCTCATGTATTGCGTGAGAGTTGAAAATACTGAAGCGCGTTAAAAAGTATGAACAATTGCTTGGCTGACATCGGGGTAGTACATGATTTATACATTTTATTAAGAAGACAGAGCATGACAAGGCCATATGATTTTGTAGGGATAACGTTCTTTAGCATTTGATATTTTAAAAGACATGATTGTTTGTTGGGATGCCTGAGTATTGATGTCTTTATGTCAAATTATAAACTATTGCTTTGAATCACTCATGTCTTAATATTCACGCCATGATTAGATATATGATCAAGATTATGCTAGGTAGCATTCCACATAAAAAATTATGTTTTTATCATTTACCTACTCGAGGACGAGCAGGAATTAAGCTTGGGGATGCTGATACGTCTCTGTTGTATCTATAATTTTTTATTGTTCCATGCCAATATTATTCAACTTTTACATACTTTTGGCAACAATTTATATGATTTATTTGAACTAACTTATTGATCCAGTGCCCAATGTTATTTCATGTTTGTTGCATGTTTTTGTTTCATAGAAAATCCATATCAAACGAAATCCAAACGTGATAAAAATTTACGGAGAATTATTTTGGAATATATGTGAATTTTGGGACTTGGAATCAACGCAAATAGGGGCCCACAACCTCCACGATACACCTGGGCGCGCCAGGGTGGGTTGTGCTCACCTTGTACGTCGGTTGGGCATCTACTTATGTTGCAAGGAAGCTTGTATCCGGAAAAAAATTGTGTTAAAATTTCAGCGCAATCGGAGTTACGGATCTCCGGGAATTCAAGAACCGGTGAAGGGCCAAATCTGAGGAAACCAAAACAGAAGAGGACAGAGAGACAGATCCAATCTCGGAGGGGCTATCGCCCCTCCGCCACCATGGAGGCCATGGACCAGACGGGGAACCCTTCTCCCATCTAGGGCGGGTCCAAGGAAGAAGAAGAAGGAGGGGGCTCTCTCCCCCTCTCTCCCGGTGGCACCGAAGTGCCGCCGGGGCTAGGATCATCATAGCGATCTACATCAACAATCTTGCTATCATCAACACCAACTTTCTCCCCCTCTATGAAGCAGTGTAACCTCTCTATTCCCGTTGTAATACTCTACTTAAACATGGTGCTCAAGTCCATATATTATTTCCCAATGATATTTGGCTATCCTATGATGTTTGAGTAGATCTTTTTTGTCCTATGGCATAATCGTGATCTTGGTTCGTATGATTGTATATTTTAATTTGGTGTTGTCCTATGGTGCCCTTCGTTCTCGCGCAAACGTGAGGGGCCCCGATGTAGGGTGTTGCAATATGTTCGGGGTTCGCTTATGGTGGCTTGCTAGAGTGACAGAAGCTTAAACCCGAGTAAGGGGGCATGACGTCTGGGAGTAAAGAGGACTTGATACTTAATGCTATGGTTTGGTTTCATGACCTTAATGATCTTTAGTAGTTGCGGATGCTTGCTAGAGTTCCAATCATAAGTGCATATGATCCAAGTACGGAAAGTGTGTTAGCTCATGCCTCTCCCTCATTACAAAATTGCAAGAATGATTACTGGTACTTGTTATCAACTGCCTACGGACAAATCATTCTCTTGTGTTACAAAAAGCTTGCTACTACACTACTTTTATTGTCTTGCAATTTATTTCAAGTTTTATTCCCACTAAGTACTTCTAGTTTTATCCTTGTATTAGATAAACCAAACGTTAAGTGTGCATAGAGTTGTATCGGCGGTCGATAGAACTTGAGGGAAAATGTGGTCTACCTTTAGCTCCTCGTTCGGTTCGACACTCTTACTTATCAAAAAAAGGCTACAAACGATCCCCTACACTTGTGGGTTATCAGTGGTATTCCTACCGTTCCCTCTATTATCTCATAATCTGCATTAGCATCGATCTCAATAAAAATTCCATTAGCAGTAAAATCCAAAAGTTCTCTATTAGGCATGGTTAATCCAATGGCAAAAAATACGAAGAAAATCTAATACCCCCCTTTATAGTGCAAACGCGAAAGGACTATATCATCCTATACCAAGCATCCTTTAAATTTTCTCCTTGTTTCTGTTTGAAGTGAAGAACTTCAAAATCCGGATGACGAGGTTACTGACCTAGGGTAGGGTCAAAGACCCGACCAAGGTACCCCACCCAAGGTCGTTACCTTAGAAGATCGAAAGACAAAACTCATGATAACAGAGACAGTCGACTGGGACGGCCCAAGAGGACACCCCACTCGACTGGACACCATCTACAAGACGACTCAACTCCACTCGACCAATCCAAGGCACTCGACCCCCGAAGGTCAAGGATCCCTTAGGACAATAACGGTCTGGTATTTACTCGCCGTAGTGAATGCCTTAATTACTCTTTACTATAGGCGTTATCAGTAACGCCTGCCTTAATGTACATTGAACCCTTAGTAACGTGGAGCATGGCTGGGGTCCTGGCGCACTATATAAGCCACCCCCTCCTCCAGTTCAAGGGTTCGCACCTCTATAACTCACATATACACATATCAGTCGACCAGCCTCCGGGCACCGAGACGTAGGGCTGTTACTTCCTCCGAGAAGGGCCTGAACTCGTAAAACACCTTGTGTACAACTCCACCATAGCTAGGGCCTTGCCTCTCCATCCGTACCCCCTACTCATACTGTCAGACTTAGAACCACGACAGTTGGCGCCCACCGTGGGGCAAGGCGTCTTAGCGACATCTGGTGAGGTTGCAACTCCTCCTCCGACCTCCTTCATCATGGTGTCAGGCGGTGGTTTGGCGTTGGGCCGCGAGATCTGGCTCGGCGTGCTCGTTTTCATCGCCGACGACTCCGCGTGGCTCTAGGAGGCCCCTCTCGACGTCGAAGCTCTGCCCACCCGGGGGGCCGCGCACTTCCGCACCAGCGCTTGTGGCGTCCTCCTTCGGCAGCCGTCGACTCAATATTCATCGTCCCCCATCCCTGCCGGACGTTGCCGCAAGCGATCCGGTCGCTCGCGGCTCCAGCGGTGGGTGAAACACGCGGTGGCCCGCCAAACGGCCACCCCTCAAGTCGCGGCCATTGAGCCCGACGGTTACCTCTATGGGCCGGCCGATCCGTCGACCGGGCTCGTGGATTCCGTTTCCAAGTGCGGGAGCAGCGATCCCGCGGCGGAAATCCTCATGGTCGATTCGCGCCGCAGTCCACCGGGTTTTCCTCACGAGGGAGACGGCGGCAGCGGCGCCGGTCGATCACATGACAACGTCGGCTACATTCCTCAGCCCCTCACCTCGGAGCAAAGGGCTGAGCTTTGTCGCCGGAATGAAGATGCACTCTTCACTCCCATTGTGGGAGATTCTCCGGAGGCTCTGGCCCTCGAAGCCACGTGCTTGGCCACCGTGGCCGAGCGCGCCCGCTTGGAAAACATCCAACGCGCACTCGACGAACGGGCCCGCCGACTGGTCCCCGAGTCTAGTCGACGACCGCGGCAATCGCGCCAACGCGAGACTCGGGTGTTCTGCATGCCAGTCCAGAACCTCGAAGCCGCGGCTCGCATCGCGGAGTCGATTCAACCCTCTCAGTCGGAGGCTAGGAGAGGCCTTCAGCAGATCCAAACTTTGCTCTGAACGGCTGAAGAACAAAATGCGGCTGTTTCTCAGTCGCGCAACAGGATTCACAGCAGATCGGTGGCTACAAACACCGTATGGTCGGCCCACAGTCCAAGATCGCCCCCGAGGCATGAGGAACGTGGCCCGCGGCAAGACCGGCATCTGGGTCGGAATGACGAGCCACACGACCGTCGACACGGACATCATGACCGCCGTCGAGTGCCTACGCCCCCTCCAGGAAGTGGGTCACACTCGCCCCAGCGGCACGAGGGCAGACGCATGCGCGACGATGAGCGGAGGATTCCCCCAGATCCCCGGAGACCAGGTTTCGACGCAAGGTCTATCCTTGTGCAGGGACGGGTCGACCGAAACCGGGCATCCAGAGAAGAGCAAGGCAGATATCAACCGAGTGGCAGCCAAGCACCTGCCTCTGGGCCCGAATGCTTCTGTAGTGCTATCAGAGCCGTAGAGATCCCCCCGAACTTCAGGTTAGCGGCGGGAGTAAGCAAGTTCACCGGTGAGTCGAAGCCAGACACCTGGCTAGAAGACTACCGAGTGGTTGTGCAGATCGGAGGCGGCAACGACGACGTGGCCATGAAGCACCTCCCCCTGATGCTGGGCGGTTCTGCTCGGGCGTGGCTCAATCAGTTGGCCCCCAGGAGTATTTATAGTTGGGAAGAGCTCGCTCGAGTTTTCATTCGAACCTTCGAAGGCACCTGCAAGTGGCCTGCTGGACTCACAGAACTTCAGCACTGCTCGCAGAAGTCGAATGAAACTTTGAGAGATTACATCCAGTGATGGACCACCTTGCATCACACAGTGGAGAATGTGTCTGAGCACCAGGCGGTTTGCGCTTTCAAGGAAGGCGTGCGTAACCGAGAGTGGAATCTGAAGTTTGGTCGAACAGGCGACATGTCCCTGTCACGGATGATGGAGATTGCCAGTCGATATGCCAACGGTGAGGAGGCCGATCGGCTCCGCAGCGGCAAGAAACCAGTCGGGCAGGACGATCAGAATCCCAATCAAAAGAACAAGCGCAAGGCCAAGCCAGCTGCTCAGGGAGAGGCTGTTGTGGTCAATCAGAGAAAGGGCAAAGGAAAGCCGAAAGGTTCCTGGGCCCCCAAGAAGGGAAAGGGTCAAGCTGGAGACGATGTGCTCGACCAGCCGTGCCCCATACACACGAAGAAAGATGAAGAGGGAAACTTGGTATATCCCAAGCACACCACTCGACAATGTTGGATCATGATCATGAACTTCCAGAAGGATCAGTCGACTGAGAAGGAGAAAGAATCAGAAGAGTCCTAAGATAAGGAAGGGGACGGAGGATACCCCCGGATCAACTCCACTTTGGTGATTTTCGCAGACGTCGAGAGCAAAAGTCGACTGAAAATCATCAACAGAGAAGTAAATATGGTTGCCCCGGCGACCCCCACATTTTTGAAGTGGTCCAAGACCCCCATCACATTCGACCAGTCCGACCACCCAGCACACATTGCCACCCCCGGGCGACAGGCACTGGTGGTCGACCTAGTGATCGAAGGCACACGCCTCACCAGAGTCCTGATGGATGGGGGCAGTGGCTTGAACATCTTGTATGCAGCGACCCTCCGGGATATGGGCATTCCGATGTCCAAGCTGAGAGAAAGTAACATGAGGTTCCACGGGGTAATCCCCGGGAAGAAAGCCGACTCACTTGGCCAGATCACACTCGACGTGGTCTTTGGTGAATCGAAGAATTATCGCAAAGAGAAGCTGACGTTCGAAGTGGTGGACTTCAACAGCGCTTATCACGCCATCCTGGGTAGGCCCGCCTACGCCAGGTTCATGGCTCGACCATGTTAGGTTGACCTCAAGTTGAAGATGCCGGGACCCAACGGCGTTATAACCGTCACTGGGAACCGTTAGAAAGCGGAAGAGTGCTTCCAGAAAGGCTCGAAGATCGCCGACGAGCAGATGGCAGCAGTAGAGATTGAGGAGTAGCAAAAGAGCGTGGATCCGGTTGATCTGCTGAGGGCGAAAAAGCCGGCTTCTGAGTCAGCCTTCCAGTCGGCCAGGGACACCAAACCCGTGCACATCCACCCCACCGACCCCAACGCAGCACCGACCCACATCTCCACTACACTCGACAGCAAATAGGAAGAAGCGCTCGTTCAGTTCCTCCGTGAGAACTGGGACATCTTCGCATGGAAACCATCGGACATGCCGGGTGTACCCAGAGGACTGGCCGAGCACCATTTGCGAGTCGACCCGAAGTTAAAACCTTTGAAGGAACATCTCCGTCGATCCGCTGCGAGAAGCGAAAGGCAATTGGCGAGGAAGTGGCTCGGCTCCTGGCAGCTGAGTTTATCCGCGAGATCTACCACTCCGAGTGGCTCGCCAATGTCGTCATGGTCCCCAAGAAGGACAAGTCTCTCCGCATGTGCACCGATTTCAAGCACATCAATCGGGCCTGCCTGAAGGATCATTTTCCTCTTCCCCGCATCGACCTGATAGTCGACTCGACTACGGGATGTGAACGTTTGTCCTTTCTGGACGCGTATTCTGGGTACCATCAGATCCGTCTGTTCGGGCCCGACGAAATCAAGACAGCTTTCATCACCCCCTTCGGGTGTTTCTGTTATGTCACCATGCCTTTCGGCCTCAAAAATGTCGGTGCTACTTTCAAGCGCATGATCCAGAAGTGCTTGATAAAGCAAATCAGTCGGAACGTCGAGGCATACATGGATGACATTGTGGTTAAGTCACGGAAAGGTTCCGACCTACTGACTGACCTCGCTGAGACATTCGCAAACCTAATAAGCTATTATATCAAGCTCAATCCATCAAAGTGTACATCTGGAGTTCCTGGCGGCAAGCTACTCAGTTTTCTCGTTTCCGAACGGGGAATCGACGCCAACCCAGAGAAGATCAGCACCATCCTCCGAATGAAACGCCCCGAGCGTATACATGATGTCCAGAAGCTTACTGGTTGCTTAGCTGCATTGAGTCGATTCATTTCTCGTCTTGGTGAGAAGGCACTGCCCCTCTACCGACTCATGAAGAAATTCGACAAGTTCGAGTGGAATCCCGAAGCCGAAGCAGCGTTTGAAGAGATCAAAGCCCTGCTGTCCACCCAGCCGGTGCTTGCTGCCCCAGTTAGCGGAGAGCCTCTTCTGCTGTACATCGCTGCCACCGGACAAGTTGTCAGTACCGTACTCACGGTCGAGCGGGAAGAAGAGGGCAAGGCATACAAGGTCCAACGCCCGGTCTATTATATATCCGAAGTTTTGACTCCCTCCAAGCAAAGGTATCCACATTACCAAAAGCTTGTGTACGGGATTTACTTGACTGCAAAAAAGGTTGCCCATTACTTTTCGGACCATACGATCTCAGTCGTCAGCGACGCTCCGCTGTCAGAGATCCTGAACAACCGAGACGCAACCGGTCGAGTGGCAAAATGGGCGATTGAACTTCTTTCGTTAGATATCAAGTTTGAAGCGAAGAAAGCCATCAAGTCTCAGGCTATAGCAGATTTTGTGGCCGAGTGGATAGAGCAAGAGCTGCCGACTCAAGTTCAGTCGGACCATTGGACTATGTTCTTCGATGGATCCAAGATGCTGAACGGATCCGGCACAGGCGTGGTCCTGGTTTCTCCCAGGGGCGACAAGCTCAGCTACGTCCTTCAGATCCACTTTGACTCATCGAACAACGAACCTGAATACGAAGCACTATTGTACGGGTTGCGCATGGCCATCTCACTCGGCGTCCGTCGCTTGATGGTCTATGGCGACTCTGACCTAGTGGTGAACCAAGTGATGAAAGAATGGGACGTCAGGAGCCTGGCAATGACCAGTTATTGCAGTGCAGTGCGGAAGCTTGAAAAGAAGTTTGAAGGCTTAGAGCTCCATCATGTGCCCAGAGCCAAGAATCAGCTGGCCGATGACCTCGCAAAAATTGGGTCGACTCGGAAGCCTATACCCAAGAATGTGTTCCTAGAGCATCTGCACACCCCTTCTGTCAAAGAAGACCCCTTCACGGAAGAGCCCCCGCAGCCAGTCAGCACGTCAGATCCGACTGAAGTCGAAGTACCTGCTGTGGTCGACTTGATCATGGAGGTCCTAGTGATTATGCCAGACTGGACTGTGCCATATATATCATATCTGCTCCGGCAAGAACTCCCAGAAGATGAGGAAGAAGCGTGCTAGATCGTCCGCCGATCCAAGGCGTTCACTGTCATCCAGGGTCAACTCTACAAAGAAAGCGTCACCGGAGTCGCTCAGCGCTGCATCGCTCTAGAGGAAGGTCGACTGATCTTGGATGAAATCCACTCGGGAACTTGCAGCCACCACGCCTCCTCTCGGACTATAGTGGCCAAAGCATACCGAGCCGGGTTCTACTGGCCTCGCGCCAACGAGATGACCAAGGATATTTTGGACAAATGCGCAGGTTGCCAGTTCTACTCCAACATGTCCCACAAGCCGACGTCCGCCCTGAAGACCATTCCGCTAGTCTGGCCCTTTGCTGTTTGGGGCTTGGACATGGTCGGCCCCTTCAGGACAGGCAGAAGCGGATTCACCCACCTGCTCGTGGCAGTCGACAAGTTCACCAAATGGATTGAGGCCAAGCCCATCAAGAACCTCGAATCAAGCACCGCCATCAGCTTCATGAGAGAATTGATATTCAGATATGGAGTTCCCCACAGCATCACCACAGACAACGGCTCCAACTTTTACTCGGATGAATTCAGAGCTTTTGTGCTTCCCAAGGAACACGAGTCGACTACGCCTCCGTGGCGCATCCGCAGTCAAATGGACAGGCAGAAAGAGCAAATGGTTTGATTCTCCAGGGCCTGAAACCACGGCTCATGCGTGATCTTAAGCATGTCGTTGGGGCTTGGGTAACCAAACTACAATCTGTCTTATGGGGTCTGAGAACGATTCCAAACCGGTCGACTGGCCGCACCCCTTTCTTCATGATCTATGGAGCTGAAGCTGTGTTGCCGAGCGACTTATTGCACAACTCCCCCAGAGTGGAACTCTTCTCCGAAGCCGAGGCAGAGCAGGCTCGTCAAGATGCAGTCGATCTTTTGGAAGAGGAAAGAGAGATGGCCTTGATCTGGTCGACCATCTATCAATAGGACCTGCGTCGGTTCCATGCTCGCAACGTCCGAAGCCGAGCATTCCAGGAAGGAGACCTGGTCCTTCAAGTGCACCAGAAACGTCCACACAAGCTCGCCCCGGCCTGGGAAGGTCCATTCATCATCACCAAGGTACTGCACAACAGAGCATACCACCTCTACAATGTCGCCAAGAAGAAATATGAACCTCGTTCGTGGAACGCGGACCTGCTCCGCCGCTTCTACAGTTGAGACCCTCGACAGTCGAGTTGTAATAAAGATTTCCCTATTTGTTTCAAAAGACAAGTTAGCAGTGGTCCTCTAATGATTGATGCTCTCTAAAAACGTTGGTCTAAAAAAATACCCCAGTGGGTGCTTAGCTGCGAACCCGACTTGCCTAAGTTACGCTCACTCCAAGTGAAGAGCAACCCTCTCACTCGGGGGCTTAGCTGCGGTCCTCCGAGCTGCGTCATAAGTATAATGTGGCTCCATCTTCCGAGCTCCGCCACAAATATAACGTAGCTTGGAATCGCCTAAGTTACAAACATCCACTCCGAGTAAAGAGCAACCCTCTCACTCGGGGACTTAGCTGCGACCCCGTGACTCGCCTAAGTTTCAAACGCTTACTCCGAGTGAAGAGCAACCCTCTCACTCAGGGGCTTAGCTGCGGTCCTCCGAGCTGCGTCATAAGTATAATGTGGCTCTGTCTTCCGAGCTCCGCCACAAATACAACATAGCTTGGAATCGCCTAAGTTACAAACATCCACTCTGAGTGAAGAGCAACCCTCTCACTCGGGGGGCTTAGCTGCGACCCCGTGACTCGCCTAAGTTTCAAACGCTTACTCCGAGTGAAGAGCAACCCTCTCACTCGGGGGCTTAGCTGCGGTCCTCC
>LR738712.1:341882201-342006643 GCA_902687465.1 Secale cereale
CTCCTATACGGCCAGTGGCAAGATAACCCCGACATCACCCAGTACTGGGGAGGTAGTTCGGGAGTATTGCCATAGCTTGTTATAGTGGATGCTTTTCGAAGGTCCGAGGTACACAGTTTCCGAGAAAGACTGGTTATGTGTTGAAGGATGGATACACCTGGATGTAGGTTTAGAGTTGATTGCGCGGTGCTTCCCGTGTATCCCCAACACCTGATTGCATAACTGGAATCTTTCGGAAATCTATAGGTGGGTTTATCCAGTAGATCGTAGGCATTCTTCCAACGAATGCAGGTTAGTGAGTTCGGGGTTCTACATTGAGTGAAGTGGTTTATGACCGATGTTACTATCAGGATTTGCATCTTAAAGGGTCCTTGGCTATGCTGATCCGGGGATTGCAAAACCTTTTCGTAACGCGTTCATATGCTTTCAGCACAAAGATGTTAGAACGAAACTCCTCTCTTGTGTTTGTTCCCATCCGTACCTTGTTGTTTTCTTATGTTATCCTTTTGTCCACTATGTGGCTTCTCGTGAAGATTGATGTTATCATTTAACTGAGAATATCATTCGTTCCCCTTGTTCGAATGATTTCATTCGTTCTTATTGTTCGAATGATTATTGTGAAGACTTGTTGCAATTCATGCCATTGATTCAGCTTATTCCTTTTGTCAATCAATTGCTGATTCGTGGTCATCTCTTACAGGATGGCTCCGAAAAAGGTTCCCAACGCTAACCCAGAGGTGGAAGAGGTCCCATATCATCCTCCTTCCCCTCCTCCTCCGCCTGAGGCTTGGAGAGCAATTATGCAGACTACAGCTCAGAATACCCAGTTGATGATGCAGATGATGCAGCAGATGCAAGCTAATCAAGCTAATCAGGGTATTCCAGGGAACCAAGGCAACTTCTTCAACCAGCCGCACCATGCTACTCTTAACCAGTTCTTGGCCAACAATCCTAAAGCTTTCAGTTACTGTGTCGACCCTCTTGATGCTGAAGATTGGTTAACCGATATCAAGAAGCATTTTGAGTGCAGTAACGTGAAGGAAGATGACTATGTGAAGTTTGCAGCCTTCCAACTGAAAGATCAAGCAGCTGACTGGTGGCAGCAGTACAAAGACTCCAGGCCAGGTCAAGTGATCTCTTGGGAGAATTTCTGCAAAGATTTTCGCTCGCACCACAGTCCTACAAGTGTCATCGAGGGTATGCGTGAGCAATTCCGCAACCTGAAGCAGGGCTCCATGACAGTCTATCAGTATAATGTCAAGTTCCAAAACCTCGCTCGCTATGCTAAGCAAGACATTCCTGATGCCAAGAGCAAAATCTACCAGTTCCGTGGAGGTCTCAAAGATGAACTTCAGCTTGCTCTCACTTTGTTCGAGCCAGATGAATTCGACAAGTTCTATAACATGGCTTTGAAACAAGAAGCAGCTCAGCTTAAGATGGAGGCTTCTAAGAAGAGAATTCGAGATGCCGTTCACTCTTCATCATCGTCTCAGTTGGTCTCGAAGCATCAGAAATTCTGGCTTCCTCCTCCTCCAGTGATTCGAGCTCCATACAACAACTCCAACAACAAGAACTCTAGTGGACGTGGTTTCTCCCACCCACCCAACCCGAGCAACCAGTCGAAGAAGCAGTTTCAGTCTCAAGGCTCCAAGTCAAGTGGCTCTCATTTCCGTCCTCTCTCAGAAGTGACTTGCAACAAATGCACTCAGAAAGGTCACTATGCCAACAGATGTCCGAATCCGAAGCGTCTTCCTCCTCCTCCACCTGTGAGTTCAGCTATTGTCAGGCATGATCCAAAGGCTGCAAGGGTCAATCTGATGAATGCAGCACAAGCGGAGAATTCTTCTGATGTCATTTTGGGTAACCTTCCAGTGAACTCTATCCCTGCTAAAGTTTTGTTTGATTCGGGTGCTTCTTGCTCTTTCATGTCATATCCATTTGCATCCAAGAATAATGTTCACTCTGAAGCTTTGCCAAGACCTTTGAGTGTCATATCACCTGGCAAGAGATTGAGTTCTAGTATGGTGGCTCCGAATGTTTCTATTCGCATGGGTGATTATCGATTTTTGGCTTCTCCGGTGATTCTTGGTAATTCTGACATCGACCTCAACCTCGGAATGGATTGGCTTTCTCAGCACGATGCTCATATTGATTGTGCACAGAAGGAAGTCAAGTTGACTCATTCTGATGAAGATGTGATTATCTTTGCCTCAAGGGATAACACTATCCGGCTTTTCTCTCTTAATGATAAGGGCGAAATTAATGCCATATCTCAAATTCCGGTGGTGAACAAATATCAAGACGTCTTTCCTGAAGAACTTCCAGGCATGCCTCCACACCGTCAGGTGGAGTTTGTCATTGAACTCGAGCCGGGTACTGAGCCAGCATGCCGGCGTCCGTACAAGCTCTCTCCGGATGAATTGAAGGAATTGAAGAAGCAGCTTGATAAGCAGGAGAGTATGGGTCTCATTAGGCCTAGTACATCTCCATGGGGCTGTGGTGTCTTATTTGTCAAGAAGAAAGATGGCACGGAGCGTCTCTGTGTTGACTACCGGCCATTGAACAAGAAGACGATTAAGAACAAATATCCGCTCCCTAACATCAACAAACTCTTTGAGCAGCTCAAAGGAGCTAAAGTGTTCTCTAAGCTTGACCTCCGAATGGGCTATCATCAAATTCGCATTCGCGAGGAAGACATTCCCAAGACGGCCTTCAGAACGAGCTACGGTTCATACGAGTATACCATCATGTCCTTCGGTCTCGCCAATGCTCCTCCTACCTTCTCGAGGATGATGCATTACATCTTCAACCCCTATACGGGCGAGTTTGTGCTTGTGTATCTGGATGATATTCTGGTGTTTTCCAAGAATGAAGAAGATCACGAAAAGCACTTACGCCTGGTTCTTGATCGACTCCGAGAGCATAAATTCTATGCCAAGTTCTCCAAGTGCGAGTTTTGGCTCGATAAGGTTTTGTACCTGGGCCACATCATCTCAGCTGACGGTATTGCGGTTAATCCCGAGAAAGTTGAAGCAATTGTCAACTGGGAAGCTCCTCAGAACGTCAAGCAGCTCCGCAGTTTTCTGGGTCTTGCCAGCTATTGCAGAAGGTTTGTTGAGAACTTCTCCAAGATTGCCAAGCCTCTTTCCAACTTGCTTCAGAAGAATGTCAAATACTTTTGGTCTCCAGAGTGTGAAGTGGCATTCAAAACCCTCAAAGATAAGCTTGTCTCTGCTCCAGTTCTGACTCCTCCGGATGAATCTAAGCCCTATGAAGTATTCTGTGATGCTTCTCTTCAAGGTCTTGGTGGTGTGCTTATGCAAGATAAGAGAATTGTGGCATACACTTCTCGTCAGCTAAAGCCAAGTGAGAAGAACTATCCCACACATGATCTCGAGCTAGCAGCTGTGGTACATGCTCTGATTACGTGGAGACATCCGTTGTTGGGCAGAAAGGTCGACATCTTCACTGATCACAAGAGCTTGAAGTACATCTTCACACAGCCGCATCTGAACCTCCGTCAGACTCGTTGGGTTGAAATGATCCAAGAGTACAATCCCAGCATTGAATACACTCCTGGCAAGGCGAATGTGATTGCAGATGCTTTGAGCAGAAAGGCATATTGCAACAGCCTTCTTATCAAGCCGTACCAGCCTGAGCTTTGTGAAGCATTCAGGAAACTCAACCTTCAAGTTGTTCCGCAGGGTTTTCTTGCAAATCTTCAAATTGCTCCTACCTTGGAAGATCAAGTCCGTGAGGCGCAGCTCAGTGATACCATGGTGAAGAAAGTGAAACATGGGATTGCAAAGGGCACTCCAAAATACAAGTGCTTCCGTGTTGATGAGAGAGATACCTTGTTCTTCGAGGACAGACTCGTTGTTCCCAAAGGTGATCTCAGGAAGCTCATAATGGAAGAAGCTCATGATTCTCTCCTTTCCATTCATCCTGGCAGTTCCAAGATGTATCAAGACCTCAAGCAGTCTTACTGGTGGACACGCATGAAAAGGGAGATTGCCCAATTCGTGAATGAATGTGATGTATGCAGAAGAGTGAAAGCAGAACATCAACGTCCAGCTGGTCTTCTCCAACCTCTTCCTATCCCCGAGTGGAAGTTCGACCACATTGAAATGGACTTCGTCACTGGTTTTCCTAAATCCAAGCGAGGAAATGATGCTATCTTTGTGGTGATTGACAAGCTTACCAAAGTCGCTCACTTTCTTCCAGTCAAAGAATCAATCAATGCAGCTCAACTTGCAGAGCTGTACACTTCCAGAATTGTGTCCCTACATGGCATTCCTCAAGTTATATCCTCAGACCGTGGAAGTTTGTTCACATCAAGGTTCTGGGACTCCTTTCAGTCCGCCATGATTATCTTTGCCTCAAGGGTTGTGATGTTCTTAATGTATGATGATTGAGACTTGAACTGTAATTCTGTGACGTGGCGAGTGTAAGCCAACTATTTTCTGTTTACAATCCCTTCTTTTACATGAGATGTGCAAAGATTACCGAACTTGGGATCATTCTAGGATGGATTTATGCCTTTAAGTAGTGCCTCGACACGTAGGAGGTATAACTCCATCCTGGGCATTACAGAGGACCCTCCCGGACCCCCTAGGTTGTCTTTGTTCCCCGTGATGCACTTCAGGCACTGCGCCACGTACTTCACGTCGGCCGCCTCGGGGTGGACTTGCGATGAGTCGTCGGTGCCGGAGTACAACCACATAGGGTGGTCCCGAGCCTGGAGCGGCTAGATCCTCCGCATGAGGTACACCTCAAACAGATCCATTCCCGTTACACCCTCGCGGACCAACTGGACGACCCGCTCCACCAACATGTTCACTTCGGCCCTCTCGGCCTTACCCACTATCATTGAAGGAGGCTGGCTGACTCGACCCAAAGAGAAAGGAGGAAGACCAGTCGACTGACCCGGGGTCGGACCGTCCTTATAGTAGAACCAAGTCGACTGCCAGCCCTGAATCGACTCTGGAAAGATCATGGGGGGAAAGGCGTCCTATTCCTAAGTTGGATTCCGAGCCCGCCACACCCCTTGAGGACGTGCGTCTTATCGTCGCTCGGATTCGCCCTCTTGATAGTTTGCGAGCGGCAGGTAAAGATATGCTTGAACAAGCCCCAGTGCGGTTGGCAACCGAGGAAGTTCTCACACATGGAAACAAACGCGGAAAGGAAAGTGATGGAATTGGACGTGAAGTAATGCAACTGGGCGCCGAAGAAAATCAAGAAAGCGCGAAAGAAGGGATGTGGAGGCATGGAAAAAGCTCAGTTGACGTGGGTCGCGAGGAGGACGCACTCGCCCTCCCGCGGCCGGGGCTCGAGTTCGCCCCCCGGCACCCGCCAAGAGCCGTGGGCAATCAGTCCCTCCTCCTCCAGCTCCTCCAGATCCTCCACCACGACGGTGGATCGGAATCCAATCCCCCTGGATCCAACCAGCAGGGAGTCCAGACCTCGACGACGATCCGCTCCGGCCGGACCGCCTCCCCTTCCCCGTCGCCGCCTTCTTCGAACGCTCCATCGCCGAGGTCTTGTCCTTGCCCATGGCACGCGCGACGGCGGTCGCTCTGGAGAGAGGCGAGAAGGAGCAGAGGCACAGCAAGGAGCGGAGGCAGAAGAAGAAGGATTGGGCGCATAGTGCCCCCGCTTCGGGCTCGGCGCGCTCTTATAGCGCCCCGGTCGAGTGACTGACCGGTGGCCCCGAGCGATCTTATCAAATCCCGTAACAGGCGTGGACGCGATACGTGGCGAAAAAGGTGGCGCGAGGATCGAGGCGTCTCAAGCATATCCTTCCGATTGCTGCGGCACGTCCCGCCCCGCGTGCTTCCCCAAATTTTGAAACTCCGCGGAATCCGGCGACAAAAGAGCAACCAACCCCGCCGAAGACTGAACGCGCCAACGGCACCCGACGCCTAGCGCGAAGTTCAGTCGACGGAAGAAGCGACCAACACACTCGACGGTTACAGAATTGATCAAGGCGACCAAGACAAGATTGAGGAAGACAGCCTAGCCCACGAGCTCAGAAGCAGACTACCCCAGGGACGTCGAGCCAGAACCAGAGATTTCCTCGACACTCCCTTGCTCAAGCCTCAATCCATTCGGGGGCTACTAACGAGGTTACTGATCTAGGGTAGGGTCACAGACCCGACCAAGGTACCCTACCCAAGGTCGTTACCTTAGAAGATCGAAAGACAGAACTCACGATAACAGAGACAGTCGACTGGGACGGCCCAAGAGGACACCCCACTCAACTGGACACCGTCTACAAGACGACTCAACTCCACTTGACCAATCCAAGGCACTCGACCCCCGAAGGTCAAGGATCCCTTAGGACAATAACAGTCTGGTATTTACTCGCCGTAGTGAATGCCTTAATTACTCTTTACTGTAGGCGTTATCAGTAACGCTTGCCTTAATGTACATTGAACCCTTAGTAACGTGGAGCATGGCTGGGGTCCTGGCGCACTATATAAGCCACCCCCCTCCTCCAGTTCAAGGGTTCGCACCTCTGTAACTCACATATACACATATCAGTCGACTAGCCTCCGGGCACCGAGAGGTAGGGCTGTTACTTCCTCCGAGAAGGGCCTGAACTCATAAAACACCTTGTGTACAACTCCACCATAGCTAAGGCCTTGCTTCTCATCCGTACCCCCTACTCGTACTTTCAGACTTAGAACCACGACACCGGAGACAAAGGAGGGGCAGTAGAGCTATTCATAGCGGGTAAGTAAGCGAAAAGAAAAGGTAAACAAAAGAGAGGCAAATAAAATGGCCAATATTTTTGTGTTTTTCTGAAAATGATTTAGAAGTGGGAGAGATGAAAATGAGAGGCAAATGGCAAATAATGTAAGTGCAAGAGATGAGAGTTTATGATAGGTACTTGCTAGGCTTGATGTCGAACCTCCCCGGCAACGGCGCCAGAAATTCTTCTTGCTAATTCTTGAGCTTGCATTGATTTTTTCCTTGAAGAGAAAAGGGTGATGCAACAAAGTAAGATAAGTATTTTCCTGAGTTAAGAACCAAGGTATCAATCCAGTAGGAGGCACAAGAAATACCCAATATATGCACATGCACAAACTAACAAACACTTGCACACAACACGAAAAAGGGGTTGTCAATCCCTCCACGGTAACTAGCAATATTGAAATCTGATAGAGATAGATTTAAAATATAAGTAAAAGGCAAAATAAAGTAAACATAAATAAATTCTAGCAAGTTATTTTCATTTTTTGGTTTTATAGATCTGAAAATATATGATGGAAAATAGACTCGGGGGCCATAGTTTTAACTAGAGGCTTCTCTCTCGAAGAAAGCATACGGTGGGTGAACAAATTATTGTTTAGCAATTGATAGAAAATTGCAAAGTTATGACGACATCCAAGGCAATGATCATGAATGTAGGCATCACATCCATGAAAAATAGAACGAAACCATTCTGCATCTACTACTATTACTCCACACATTGACCGACTCATGTCTGCATCTAGTGTATTAAGTTCATAAGAACAGAGCAACACTTTAAGCAAGATGATATGACACTAGTACAGCGAGGTGATATACAAACAGTTTTTAACCCCTTTCTGCGACGGTGTTCTGAACCGTCGCCTAGTGAGTGACTGCGATAGGGGGTCCTTCCCACACGACCTAGAAACCATCGGGGATATGCTCTCTTAGCACACACGCTCGGCAAAATGAGGTCGTGTGCGACGGGCGAGCGATCAAATACGATTATACAGGCCCAACCGGTTCTGGTCCTAACTACATCCCACACAGTCAGTCCCAAACAAACGTTTCCGTTTGTTATGTATGTTCCACACAGTCAATCCAAGGAATACATTTCCATTCTAATGTACATCCCACACAATCAATCTAGGGAAAATGTTTCCGTTCGTACATACATCCCACACAGTTTCATGTCTAGGCTCATGTGTGATAAGTGTAACTATCAAACACGCTCTGCCTTGGTTAACAGTTTGCTTTTATTCAACTACATCACACACGATTTGATGAAGATAATTGTGTGGCATTGAGCTATCCATCACAAGCGCTTTTGCTGCTAGAACCGTTTGCAAAGTCACATGACCCATTTAGTAGGTTTATTAGTTTACACTTAATAATTCCAGTATTGCGCAAATTCATAGTTCATGTCGAACAACGGTTTTCCAATTTCATGTCAGGAACATAAATATATTTTAACATCACAGTATAATAGCTACCTGAAAACAGCACAGTACAGCATATAGCTAGTTCATCTTCATAAGAACAATATATTCATTTCTCTAATCGAGATCATCCAGGCTCGTCTTATCCACCTCTACTTTTAGTTTAGTAAGAACTTGTTTTGCACTGGCAAACTGGGAAAGTGCCTCCTCCTTCGCCAACACCATCTTAGCAAAGTCTGATTTAAACAATCTGAGCTCAATCTCCACCTTCCTCTTTTTATCCCACATCTTCAAATATTCTTCAGCGTTGACAACACTTTCTCCAAGCCTACCTCTGTTCTCTTCCTCATACATGCTCTAGAGCTTTGCTAGGCACATCTTCAAAGACTATGGCCGCTCTTGATCAACCCACACCAGGTAAGAACACTTTCGTTCATCCTATAATATTTAAAACTAGGTCAATAACAATTGGGTTTATAGAAACATAGAATATCACCAATACTTATTTTGAGAAACTGAAGAAACAGGTTAATTATGACATAACTTCTCAAAAAGATCAATGTGCAAATAAATTAATTGGTACTGAGACAACAACCAAATTATGAAACATCGGAAGCTATAATGAACTACAACAACGCTACAAGTTCTTGCTCATGTACTATAAATGAAAAATTGAACATTTTATGCGGAAGCTAAATATAGTAGCAACAGCATAGCGACAATGTTTGGATGACAGAAAATTGATACTAATAGGTGTGTACATGCACAAATTTAGTAACATAGAACTAATAGCACCATGGTCGTCCACTATGTATGCCAAAATTGGTGTAAAGACAATTGTTGCTACATTTCACACCGGTGCCCTGCACTGGCGAGCCGATGCAGCGAAATAAAAATTAGGGATCCGGACTCCAGAGCACCTAGTTGCTCCGATACCTAGTTCCTTCGTGCCATAAAGATTTAGTATTTTATTACTTGGCTGCTCGGAAGTTGGCTGCACAAACTGCTGAAGAGCTTCCAAAATAATTTTCAAATGGCACCGCTGATGAGATGGCAACATTTTTAGATACTAGGTGCAAATTGTGACAATGTCTTCGGATGCATTTGGTTGAAGGTGGGGTATGAATGGGTTGGGACCATGATAGTGTCTGAATCACATCTAACAGACGATTTGTAACAACGAAAGTGGGGCTAACCTTATCTGCACATGGAAGAAACATCCTCCCACTGTCCATGGATTCAAATGCAACTAGCTTCACGCATGGAGATTGATGGTGACAACGAGCAGACAGATCTTCAGCCACCCCGCTCCATTCATTACAACTGATGGTCCTAAGGAGCAACAAGAGGAAGAAATGACTCAAATCGACAATCGGGTTAAAATCCTTCATTCCAAGTCATAGCCCGAGAGAGAGAAGAGAGGCATACCCGGTTGACGAAGGATTCATCGTCGGAGGAGGAACCGCTGGAGAGGTCACTGAAGAAGACCATGGCGACCCTGGTGGTAGGATGCGAGACGGATTGAGCGAGGAAGAAAGCGAGGAAGCGGCAATGGCTTAGGAAGGAAGGAAGGAAGGAAGGAGGAACGAGGGGAAATGTGACTTGTGGTCGGGGATAAAATGGGGTGGGCAAGGGGGCAGGGTAGACGGCGGTAGGCCAAATATTTCGAAATGTGGAGGGAAACTTTGCGTGCGGTGCCGCCGGACACCATTCACTTTGAACGATAGTGTGCATCGCAAACGATTCTTCTGCTTTACGCGCATGGGATAAGTTTGATAATTCAAATTTTGGTGGAAATTTCTCTGGGTACTATACTCATCCACGTCATTGCATAATTTAACATTGCTTGCTAATTTGGTCACACAAAAGAGCGTACAACACACAGACTACACTTACTGAATCGAGCAACTTTAGTAATTAAATAGAGCCAGTTGACCTACACATTGCTCTAACAAAAGACCAGCATTAAAAACAAAGCCTAAGTACGCATAATTTTAACAAAGCAGCCGCCACGCCGGCCTATGCATCACCGATGTGAGATGAGACGTCGATGACTTGTCCTGGCGACATGTCGCCGTTGGTGGACTCCGCGTCCCCCAGCTGAAGTCGGTCGCATCCTCGTCCTCGTCCTCAGCGCCACCCTCAAGGTTGTAGAACTCATACTAGTGGTTGCGCCAGAGCTTGCATTGGTACTCCACCGCCGATTGCTCGATGGACAGACTCTTCTCTACCTTGACCTCGGCCACACGCAACTCCTCCTCCCGGCGCTCCTCGATCTCCGCTGCCTCCTGCATCTCCAGCTCCTGCTAGGCGATCTCATGAGGAAGCAGGTGCTCCATGGCAACCACCGCCTTTTCGGATGTGGGTTGCATGCTAGATTCCGAGGTGGCCTCGAATATCTTGGCGTGTGCATCCTCGATCTTGGCGTGGATGGCCTCGACCCAGGCTAGGGCGACATCGGAGGCACGGAAAGCGGCTCGAGCGCTCTCAGCGTTTGCAGCCGCTGTCGCAGCAGCAGCTGCAGCCATCTCGGCTGCCACAGCTGCCCTGTCGGCTGCCAAAGACGCCCTCTCAACGGATGGGGCCACGCTTAATGCGGATGCGGCGTCACTCTTGGCGTAGGCGGTCGCGCTCTCGGCGCAGGTGGCGGCGCTCGGGGAGGACGTGGCCACCGTACGGGCCTTCACGAAGCGTTTCCATGGCGTCATCTTTGCAAGAAGGGGTTGCAGGAATGGGGATCGGGATTCTTGGATTCGGGGGTTGCCGGCACTGGAGCAGGCGAGCCGGTGAAGCTTAAGGAGGAAGACTTAAATAGACCCCCGAATTTTCATCGCAAACAGTTCCTACAAAAAATTTGTGTGTGATGTTGTTGATATCTTTTATTAGTTGTGAAAGATGAATTTGGAGTAAAGTGGCAATGGATGGTGTTCTAAATGTACGAGAAAAATTGTAGTACTAATACAACTGTCTTGTCCAATTTTGGAAAATTTCAAGGGTCATTTGACCTTTTAAGACATTTAAGTGATTTTTTCGCCATTTAATGACCGTAATTCAAATTTGAACTACATGTACATGCAACAACTAACCATAACGGTTTGAAAAGTCATATTTTGTGTATTTGTGTGCGATTTAATTCCATGTATTGTAAATTGGAAGGAATTTTCAAACATATTGGTCTCACGGCTATGACACTATTAAGCATGGAGTGCCCTGGCATTTAAATCCAAAAAAAAAAAGATCAGAAACACATGAAACCTTCTTGATGTAATGTCATGCCACCAAGATGATGTGGTAAAATTTTTGGCATGTTTGACAAAAGTTTGGACACACACCCCTCACAAACCGAAGCAACTCACTAGAAAGTTCGTGGTTTCGAGAGTCAACAATGCATATTTGATGACGAATGGACGATAGCTTCCTCTTATGGGCTTCAAAAAAATTCTACATTTAACATGCACTAATACAACTGTCGTATCAAAATTTGGAAAATTCTAGGGGTCATTTGACCTTTTTAAGACATTTAGGTGATTTTGTAGCCAATTAATGGCCGTAATCCAAATTTGAACTACATATACATGCAACCGCTAACCATAACGGTTTGAAAAATCATATTTGTGTACTTGTGTGCTAGTTAATTCCATGTGAGGTAAATTGGAAGGAATTTTCAAACATATTGGTCTCACGCCCTGGACAGTTATATGCAAGGAGTGCCATGGCATTTAAATTCCAAAAAATAAAAATAAAACAGAAACACACAATACCTTGTTTGATGTAATGTCATGCCACCAAGATGATGTGGTAAAACATTTGGCATGTTTGACGAAAGTTTGGACACACACCCTTGACAAACCGAAGCAACTCACTAGAAGCTCGTGGTTCCGAGAGGGAACAATGCATGTTTAGTGACGAACGGGCGATAGCTTTGTCTTATGGGCTTCAAACAAAATTGCAGTTAACGCGCACTAATACAACTGTCGTGTCAAAATTTGGAAAATTTCAGGGGTCATTTGACCTTTTTAAGACATTTATGTGATTTTCTAGACATTTAATGACCGTAATCCAAATTTGAACTACATCTACATGCAACGGCTAACCATAACGGTTCGAAATATCATATTTGTGTACTAGTGTGCGAGTTAATTCCATGTGTAGTAAATTGGAAGGAATTTTCAAACATATTGGTCTGACGCCCTGGACACATGCATGACGTGTCATGGCATTAAATTCCAAAAAATTTAAAAAACATCGGAAACACGTGAAACCTTGCTTGATGTAATGTCATGCCACCAAGATGATGTGGTAAAAAATTGGCATGATAGACGAAAGTTTGGACACACACCCCTCACAAATCGAAGCAACTCACTAGAAGGCTCGTGGTTCCGGGAGAGGATGATGCATGTTTGATGACGAACAGGCGATAGCTTCCTCTTATGGGCTTAAAAAATCTACAGTTAACGTGGACTAATACAACTGTCATGTCAAAATTTGGAAAAATTCCAGGGCTTAGTTCAACTTTTAAGACATTTAAGTGATTTTCTCGCCATTTAATGACCGTAATTCAAATGTGACCTACATCTAGATGCAACGGCTAACCATAACGGTTTGAAAAATGATATTTGTGTACTTGTGTGTGAGTTAATTCCATGCGCAGTAAATTGGAAGGAATTTTCAAACATATTGTTCTCACACCTTGGACACGTGCATGGAGTGCCATGGCATTTAAATTCCAAAAAAATAAAAAAAGATCAAAAACACATGAAACCTTGCTTGATGTAATGTCATGCCACCAAGATAATGTGGTAAAAAAATTGGCATGTTGACGGAAGTTTGGACACACACACCCCTCACAAACCGGAGCAACTCACTAGAAGGCTCGTGATTCCGAGAGGGAACAATGCGTGTTTGATGACGAAGGGGAGATAGCTTCCTCTTTCGGCCTTCAAATTGTTTCTCCATTTAACGTGCACTAATACAACTGTCATGTGAAAATTTGGAAAATTCTAGGGGTCATTTGACCTTTTAAAGACATTTAAGTGATTTTCTAGCCATTTAATGACTGTAATTCAAATTTGAACTACGTCCACATGCAACGGGTAACCATAACTGTTTGAAAAATCATATTTTGTGTACTTGTGTGCGAGTTAATTAATTCCATGTGTAGTAAATTGGAAGGAATTTTCAAACATATTGGTATCACGGTCTCGACACAAATGCATGGAGCACCATACTATTCAGATTCCAAGAAATAGAAAAAATTATCAGAAACACATGAAACCTTGTTTGACGTAATGTCATGCCACCAAGATAATGTGGTAAAATGATTGGCATGTTGATGGAAGTTTGGACACCCACCCCTCACAAATCGGAGCAACTCACTAGAAGGCTCCTGGATTCGAGAGGGAACAATGCATGTTTGATGACGACCGGGCGATAGCTTCCTCTTATGGGCTTCAAAAAAATTCTACAATTAATGTGCACTAATACAACTGGCATGTCAAAATTTGCATAACTTCAGGGGTCATTTGACCTATTTAAGACATTTAAGTCATTTTCTAGCCATTTAATAACTGTAACCCAAATTTGAACTACATCTACATGCAGCGGCTAACCATAACGGTTTGAAAAAAATTGTGTACTTGTGTGCGAGTTAATCCCATGTGCAGTAAATTGGAACGAATTTTCAAACATATTTGTGTCACGGCTTGGGAGCATGCATGGAGTGCCATGAAATTTAAATTCCAAAAAAACAAAAATCATCAGACGAGGTAAATATCTGGTGTTCACAAAATAAAATGTAAAGATCTGGCAAGACAACCGGCCCCGACACGATTGGCACTCTATTTCGTGCCTCGTGGTTTGGAAGGTGAAAGGCGTCGGTTATTAATCAGACACGGTTCTGTATTGGAAACAGTCAGCTATTAAGTTCACAAACGGACTCAAAAATTCCGACGACCGCCGTGTGTACTGTTCCCGTCGATCTAGATTCTGGCCGCCAATAAATACTACCTTGCTCACGTCGCCCGCATGCATTCTCATCTACATCCTCCCCTCGCTTGCCCTCTCTCTTTCTCTCTCTCTCAAATCTCTAACATGGCGTCGCCGATCTGCCCACGCATCGACGAGGAGTCGCCGCCCCCGAGGCTGCTCAATCGAAGAGCGGCGACAAGGAGGACCCCTACGCACCACCGGACGAGGTTGCGCTGGACCCCCCAACTTTGGATTGGTTTTGGGGCCAGTACAATCTTTGTCTATGGAAGTCGCTGCAGCCGGATGAGAAAGCCAGGCAAGTGGCGTTCAAGAAGGAGATGGTGGAGGAGGAAGCCAGGTACCAGGCAGCCTGTGAAGCCCATGATGCCGCCTGGAAAAAGGAGGCGGTGGAGCTTTGGGGGCGGGCACATCATCGTACGGAGGAGGTGTACGAAGACGGGTAATTCACAAGAAAGGTCAAAGGCGCTGGGCGCCTCATCGCTGCATGGAGGTGGGCCGATAAGCTCCAGCGTGCCATTGATAAGGAGCTCCGGTGGCCACCAAACGAAATGGCAAGATCGTTCGCGCTCGTCTGCCAGCAAGAAGCAGATCGGTACGTCAAGCGCTGCGAGGCGGAGTACTGCCTCCGTGTTGGGAAGACGCCGTGCACCAGGGAGCTATTGGCGAGGGGCTGCCGGAATACTGCCCCTAGGAGGGATTATTAGTTTTTGTATTGATTGTTTTCAATTTTATGCATGGTACCTAGTAGTTCAGTATCATCACGTATATGTGATGATATTATATATATTCTGTGATGAACTAATGAACAATTAATATATATATATATATTATGAATTCTGTTTTCTATCTGTTATTGTATACTAATTTATATCTAGCGGTTATCATCCACGTATATATAATGGAAAGCATATATAATTATATACACACATTGAAACAGAACATATAAGAACGAAAAACAGAGTACGCACATTGAAATAGAGCAATAAACATAGCAATATTATGATTGCTGTGAATACATAGCGATCCATGTCGAAATGAATCAACAAAATAAAACGCGTCCATGAGACCATGACCAGCAGCCCTTGCCTACGGTAGCTCTTGGCTCTGCCAGAACTCGTGAAGGCGTTCGTCCAAGTGGTCGACACGCTCGCGGTACAACTGGAGCGCGATCTCGAGCTCCAAGTAAGCTATTTAATTAGAGCTCACCAGCTCGAGGATGCGACGGCCATATTCCTCTACTACGCCCAGGTGGACACCTGGGCCAAGGAGGCAGTCGAGCCTAGCAACCAGCACATAGGTATCGAGCGGGCCGCGGACAAGGCGAACGACGCGACACATGCGAACGGCGCTACAAGCGTCTGGTGCAAGTACGGGGCGGACGACCTCTGGTGCAAGTACAACACAGAGGGCCTCTGCCCACTCCTGGCAAGGAATGGGGGTACTGACGGGACGTGTACCCAGCTGCGACGCCCATCGACAACAGGCAAGCACCGATGGATCCGTTCTTGTTGTGCGGCGCGCCGCGCCTCTCGCTCTGCGGCCCTCCGATGGTCTCGCCGTGCGGCGAGCTGCGGCATATCGGCGCGGACACGCCAAGCTTGCTCTGCGGCGCACCATCGATCATGTTGTGCGGCGAGCTGTAGCCTCTAGGATCTGACATGCTTATCTTGATCCGCAGCGCTGAAGTGCCATGCGCCAATGGTCTGCTCAACCCTGGTGATGACGTGCATCGCGGCATCGTCCCTCGTGTTGCCGGGGAGCACCTCAGCCTCGAGGGCGGTGGCATCTTCTCGTTTTCCTCGTTGACGAGGTTGATGGCAGAGGCGGCGCTTTGGTGGGTTGGCATGCTTGAAAAAGGTGGATGTGCTACAGGCTGTGCTTGTTGCCTCCGTGCATCACGCGTCACCTAGGTTTATGTGCAATATCGTTGGGTGGCGGGAAACCGGTGAGGAAATGGCGGGAAACGGTGGTGTGTTCATAAAACGACATCAATTAATGGGAACTTAGCATGGAAGGAACATCAAGCTAGCACAAGAAGTAGATGATGATCAGATGATGATTTATCCTAGTTAATTATGCATGTAATAATTTACTTTGGTGTGTGGAAATGACATGTGTGTACTAGCCACCTATGTAATTGGATGTTTACCGTGTATTACACACATCTTGTTTATGTGAAACGTTTCTGTTCTCTTGGCTCAACACAAATAGTTTATCGTAATGAACTGTATGCCCTCCATTGCACACATCTTGATCTAGTTGAATCATTTCTGTTGCATTGCCTAATCAAAAACAGCTCATCAGAGTGAACAGTATGCCGTATATTGCACACACCTTGATCTGACTGACCATTTCTTTTGTGTTGCCTAATCACAAACAGTTCATCCGAGTAAACTGTATGCCATATATCACACACACCTTCATCTGGCTTCCCGTTTCTGTTGTTCCGCCTCATCACAAATAGTTTATCCTAGTGAACAGTATGTCGTATATCGCACATGCCTTCATCTGACTGCCCATTTATTTTGTTCTACCTCATCGCAAACAGTTTATTGAACTAGACCGTATGCCCCGCATCGCACACGCAACTAAAATCTGAACCGTGTTTATTGTATCCTTCAACGCAAACGTTTTGCATCTTTTTTATGGTTATTTTACATCACCGTTTGCGGTTATTACATCGCTCGAAGGGTCTCTGATCGTAGTGTCGCGTTAGCAGCATCCTGTAGTAGTGTGATGTAGAGGGATAAACTCAAGCAATATGACATAAACCCCATCTTGTTATCCTTAATGGAAACAATACAATACGTACCTCGCTACCCCTTCTATCACTGGGTGAGGACACTGCAAGATTGAACCCATCACAAAGCACCTCTCCCATTGCAAGAAAAACCAATCTAGTTGGCCAAACCAAATCGATAGATTGGAGAGAAATACAAAGCTATCTTAATCATGCATAAAAGAGTTCGAAGAAGACTCGAATAATATTCATAGATAATATGATCATATATCCACAACTCATTAGATCTCAACAAACACACCACAAAAGAAGATTACATCAAACAGATCTCCAAGAACATCGAGGAGAACATTGTATTGAAAATCACAGAGAGATAAGAAGCCATCCAACTACTAGCTATGGGCCCGTGGGTCTATGGTAAACTACTCACACATCATCGGAAGGGCGGCAAAGTTGATGTAGAATCCCTCTGTGATCGAATCCCCCTCCGATGGAGTACCGAAAAAGTCCCCAAGATGGGTTCTCACGGTAACAGAAACTTGCGACGGTGGAAAAGTATTTTTGGCGACTCTTCTGGCATAGGGGGATATTTGAGGATTTATTGTGCTCGGATTAGGGTTAGGGGACCCCCAAGGGGCCCACAAGCATAGGGGGCACCCCCACTAGGGCGCGCCTTGTGGCCGCCTCGTGGGTCTTCTGGCCTCCTCTCCAAGTCTTGTAGGTTTCTTCTGGTCCAAGAAAAATCATCATGAAGTTTTATTTCGTTTGGACTCCGTTTGATATTCTTTTTCTATAAAAGTCAAAAACAAGGGAAAAAAGAAACTCGCACTAGGCACTAGGTTAATTGGTTTGTCCCAAAAATGATATAAAATGGCATATTAATGTATATAAAACATCCAAAATAGATAATATAATAGAATGGAACAAACAAAATTTATAATTACGTTGGAGACGTATCACAAGTCATCTTGCTTAAGGCATTACTCCGTTATTTCATGAACTTAGTACACTAGATGCATGTTAGATAGCGATCGATGTATGGAGTAATAGTAGTCGATATAGGCAGGAGTCGGTCTACTAATCTTGGACGTGATGCTTATATGCATAATCATTGCCTTGGATATCGTTATAATTATTTGCTTTTCTATCAATTGGTCAACAGTAATTTGTTTACCCACCATATGTTATTTTCTCGAGAGAAGCCTCTAGTGAAATCTACGGCCCCCAGGTCTATTTTCTATCATATTAACACAAAAAAATACATTGCTGCAATTTTCCTTTATTTATTTTATTTCAAATTTTAGTTAGATCTATTTATCAAAACCCATGCAATTTAATCTTGCTCATAACCGTTGACGGATTGACAACCCCTCTAAGCGTTGGGTTGCAAGTATTTGTTGATTGTGTTCACGTGTTGTTTAGATAGTGTTGCTTGGTTATCCTAGTGGATTGATAACCATGGTTTCATAACCGAGGGAAATACTTATATCTACTCTACTGCATCATCACATCCTCTTTGGGGAAATCCCAATGCAGCTCATAAGTAGCACCCGACCAATTACCTAAATGGGCCAGAGTTGGGCTGTGCCACATGTCGACGTACCATAGGCGTCTCATGTCCATTGTACGGCTGATATATGTTGCGGCAAGGAGCTGACACGTGGTACATTCGTCCAATCAGAATTTTACACGTGGAAAATCTCCATTGCTCGGGGCTGTTAACGGGTTATCGGATCCAAAACCAGACCCGATAGCTTAATGGTGACCCGTTACAGTGGATACCACGTGTCGATTACCCTTGACGAAACCACTTCCATGACGCGCTGATTATCGTCATGGAAGTGGATACTTCCGTGATGATAATTTGAGTATTGTCATGGAACATTTCTACGACGAGACAGGTATGACTATCTTGATTCTGTCATAAAATAGTCATGGATGTACATGCTTGACAGAAAACGTGACCTACTGTGACAAACCCATATCATCACGGAAGTGTGTTTTTAGTGGCTGCTTCAACTCCATTTGTGATCATATCAAGGAGGGAGACATATAGATTTGCAAAGTACATATGGATCTGAATGTTGCAGATCTGTTAACTATACATATTCCATGAGAAAAACATGATCAACACCAGAACTCAATGGGTGTTTGATTCATTATGATGTAAACTAGATTATTGACTCTAGTGCGAGTGGGGGGGGGGGTTGTTGGGAATATGCCCTAGAGGCACTAATAAAGTTGTTATTATCATATTTCCCTATTTCCTCATCATATTTCCTATGTCAAGTATTCGTTCCAGAGACCATGAGATCGTGCCACTCCCTAATACCGGGATAATACTTTGTGGGTATCAAGTGTCACTTCATAGATGGGTGGTCATAAAGGTGCTCTGCATCTATCTCGGAAAGTGTTTGTTCGGTTGCATGGATCGAGGCCTGGATTTGTCACTCCGTGTGACGAAGATATCTCTGGCCAGTCTCGGTAATACAACATCATGACTCTTGCAAGTATGTGACTAATTTGTTTATTCATGGGGATCTTGTATTACTAAATGTGTAAAGACACTTGCCAGTAATGAGATTGAACTAGGTATGGCGATACCGATGATTGAATCTCGGGCAATTAACATGTCACCGGACAAAGGGAATTGTATAGGGGATTATCTAAATCCTTGACATCGTGATTCAAACCGATAAAGATCCTTGTTGAATATGTGGGAGTCAGTATGGGCATACATGTACCGCTACTGGTTATTGATCAGATAGTTGTCTCGGTCACATCTGCATGTTCTCTGACCCGTAGGGTCACACACTTAACGCTCGGTAACGCTAGTGTAGTATTGGGATATTCATAGTGGTAAGTCCTAAGGTAGTTCGGAGTCCCGGATGGGACCCGGCAGAGTACGAGGAGCTCGGGAATAGTCTGGAGGTAAATATTTATATATGGGGTGATTTTCAGGGTATCGAAAAAGTTCGAGGGTATACCAACAGTGTACTAGAGGCATCGAAGGGTTCTTGGGGTCCACCCGCCCCGGGTCCCTACATGGATTGTAGTGGGGCGTCCTGCCCTACTTGGGCCAGGCACACCAACCCCTCAAGCCCATGCGCCTGAAGGGGGGAAATCCTAGGGGATGGAGGCACCTTCACCTGATTTGGGAGGCAAGCCTCGCTAGGACGCCGCCGCCTCCCTTGGAGAAGGGCTGGCCGCCCCCTCCCTCACCCCTATATAGTGAGGGGACGTGCAGGAGGGGCTGGCCCATCCATTGCTAGCCGCCGCCCACTCTCCCATCTCTTCCTCCTCCTCCATGTAGCGCTTGGCGAAGCCCTGCTGGAATACCGCTGCCACCATCACCACATCGTCGTGCTGTTTCAGATCACATCTTCCTCTTCTCCCACGCTTACTCGATCAAGGAGGAGGAAACGTTGTCAAGCCTTACGTGTGCACATCTCGGAGGAGGAAACGTCGTCAAGCCTTACGTGTGCACATCTCGGAGGTGCCGCTCGTGCAGTGCTTGGATCGGATTGGATGCGACGCGAGTAAGACTATGCCAACCGCGATCATTAGATCGTTAACGCTTTTAGTTTAGAAGGGTATGTAGACACACTCCCCTCTTGTTGCTAGCATCTCCATAGATTAGATCTTGGGTGTTTCGTAGGAATTTTTGTTTTCCATGCAATGTTCCACATCACTTATAGCTCTAGTGCATCTATTGCATGGAAATCCCTACTCCTCGCGTTAATATTGATTGTAAGACTGCCTCTTGTATAATGAACAAGCCATGTTGATGTGAGAGTTTCTAATTATTTTTGTCTTATCAACTAAATCCCCATCATAGTTCCATTCTCCATCCTAAGTGCTAAGACTAAAGCTTGTAAATCAAGCATTAAGCGAAGTGCTAAGTAGTTGAAAATGTCTCGTCATAGATTCGGTTGCTTGACTGAAGCTCCCAGTCGTGTTATGGGAAGATCCTTGAATATGATAAAGCCTCAAGTGATGGGGGACATGTATATGACATCATTAGTATTAATTGGCATTACCTAATAATATTAATCCATGAAAAGCAATATATAATAGTTTTGTTTAAGCATTTTGACATTGCTTGCTTGATGTTAGCTATAGATTATTGTTTTGAATAACTTTTGTCCTACATTCATTTGATCAAGATCATGCTAGTTAGCATTAAACATAAAACACTATCTTTGTTTATCATTTATCTACTCCTTCATGTTGCTATAATTTTTTATTATTTCATGTTGCTATATTATCATTTATATATACTAGCACATATACCCGTGCGTTGCAACGGGAGAGATACATTTTTGATAAGCAATGAGAGAGATAAATTATGTGTTCACCAAAAATAGTATCCATAGTGATGGGGCGACAGAGTGAGGAGCTGTGATTTTCTCGCGAGTCATTTTAGTCCCACGAGATGTTGATAGTGGTGGCATTAGTCGCCATGGAGGTGACCACCCAACTCGTGTTTTTTCCTTTGGGTTAACCTCCGTGTCTGGGTTCTATCTCCTACAACAATGTAACCGGATGGATTACTAATTGCAACGCATAAATCATGTTTTATTAGCATAATCCACGCATAACCAGGCAGTGCATTCTTTACCAGGGTTTATTCTCTTTAATTATTTCAGCCCTCATGTGCCCATAGTTCTTCTTAATTAGAGCCAAACCAGTATATTACTTTTATTGGCATGTGCCCGCAATATATTTCAATTATGGCCGACAAGCATATTCTCTTTTATCGCAAAATAGCGTGTGGGACGCACAACAGTTCACATATGGGCCAACCCATTTGGTAGACACCAAAATGACCTATGTTGGTAAGGCGGGATATAAATTTTAAAAATGGCATGTTGAAGGATCGAACTCGCAGCCTCAAAAACTCGACCACGGGCTGCTAGCCACTCGAACAAATGGGTCATGCTCGCCAATGGCCAGTCCGAATGTTTAAGAATATGTTGCAGCGTCATGCTCAAAACATTTTTTCTGATTTTTTATGAAAATAAATTAATATTTATGAATTGCCAAATATTTTTGGAAACATAAACAATTTTTGAGACCCCGAACGGTTTTCAAAAACACGAACCATTTTTTAAAAAATTGCGTTCATCTTTGGAAAAAAGACGATAATTTGAGATAGGCGGTCTTTTATAATTCATAAACATTTTTTGAGAACATGAACCTTTCGAGAAAACACGAACATTTGTTGAATGTGTGAACATGTTTTGAACATTTAGAACATGTTTAGATAATGTGTTTTCAACAACAAACACTATTTTGAATTTGTGGACATTTCACCAAAACAAGAATATTTTTAAAACCTTCAATATTTTTTAAAATTCAACTTATTCTCAAAATCTTAATTATGTTTGTAAGACTCAAACATTTTTTGAAGAAGTGGTAACATTTTTTAATTGTTTATTTTATTTGGTAAGGGAACAAAAAAAATCAAAGTTTTGAACATTTTACAAGGTAGGAAGAAAAAAATTAAATGTTGTTTTTTTTCTAAAATATGGGAAAATTTTGAAATTTTGTACAATTTTTTCAAGATCTTAATTTACAAGAAAAGGTAAAATAATCTAAATTTTGAAGAAAAAAGAATCAAAAAATAAAAAGAGAAAGGGATAGGAAAAAATAGAAACAGAAAACAGAAAAAAGAAAATGGGTCGGGCCAGTCTTTGGTGTCTTGTGCGAAGCTCCGGCTATTTGACGCTTTGTGCGTCAAATAAGCTTTCACAGCTCTCTGGGCAGATAAATAAGTGGGTTGGCTTCACCGGGCCATAGCGTGCGCGGCCCATGTGTGAAAATTGTTTTATTATTCTAGCTGACGGATGCAAATAAAATTAGTACCACCTCGGATAGAAAAAAAAATTACATCGGTGAACGGATGAAAAAATCAAAGAAACGCACCTTGCTCTATTAGTAGGTATAGATATAGACTTTCATTACCATTTTAAATAATTTTATATTATTTTTCTGGATTAACCTATTAATTTATTGCTAAGTGTCAGTTCATATCTTGTACTTATTATTGACTTCGTAGAAAATAAATATCCGCGAAGGTAAAAATATGGTGTTCTTCCATCGGAGAGAAAGGGGGAGAGGGAGTGTGTGTGTGTGTGTGTGTCGTTGTTGTACTGGTGCCATCACTCCACCCATATCTTGGGATTTACCGCCATCAAATCCATCCAAAACGACACTCGCGCGCTCATGCCGTCATCAAATCCATTCAGTACGGTGCCCGTGAGCCCACATGCAAAGGTATGCTCCTCTTGGGTGTATTCTTTGGTGTTGCTCTCATCCGAGGGATCCAAGACTAATGTGTGATATGCACACCGATGCTCATTGCTAAACCCTCGATCGTTCTCGTCGCCTTGCTGATATTGTAGGCAATTAACTTATGTATATAAACAGGTGTGAAGTGGCCTAAATGAATTAGGTTGGAAAATTTAACATGAGTTCAACCAACCATTGCTATCATTTTTCTCACGTGACTCAATGATCAATAAGAAAAGGCCCAACGGTGGAATGATGTGGCACGATATGGGCACAATGAGTGCCTGCAGCACGTGTGTTCGAAAACTCTACATACGGATGGACAAATGGGCGGTGGGTTATTTACCTAAAATGTTGGTTTTTTTTTTATAAAATTGCATGACGGACCAAGCTAAAAATATCACCTCCTTTATTACATATAGCTGTGCAGGTTTTTATCAGCAAAGCATTGTTTTCTCTACGATGGAAATAGGGTGTATTATTCCAAACTCATATAGTTACAATCCATAGCAACATGTTTAGAAGTAAAACCAAAGCTTTGCCGATAAAAAAAAGTAAAACCAAAGCTTTGTTGTGAGCAACAATATCCAAAAATTGTAGATCTCCGTGACTTTTTGGCATGTAGACCATATTCCAAGAAATTAGTGCATGGTCATGTTTTTTTCTAAATGAGTGCATGGTTCAGGTTGACCGCACAACATAAATTCTCAACAAATGAGGTCCAAGTATCATCTCACTAACATGGTATATTTGAGTTCTACTCTTAATCACTGTGTCTCCGTAGGTTAGCATCTCTTACTTTCAGATCCCCTATAGATTTTCTCTAAAACTAAACTCCCACATTTACAATTAACCCATATCTCAAGACAAATTGTAGGCGAGCATCAATGGCTTGTCTTCCTTGTGTGATCAAAATCACAAAGAAGCTTTCAAAATCTTTCTACTTACTATACAAACCAAGGGCCCACTTATTGATTTTATAATGCACCATACACGCTACTGAATACCAAAACCTTTTGCACTCTTAAGCTCATAAACCCGTCGGGTTCGAGTATGGGTAATGGTCATCCAAATCTGTACCCGTCTCAATATTTTTCGCCCAAACCCATACCCGCACCTCGGGTTTCAAACTATTCACATACCTGTACCCGGCCGGGTACGGGTAATACCCATGGGTAAAAATATTCATCTCTGCCACCTTATCCTATTCACACTTCACCAAGTATTTTTCAACATTTTCTCATATATACACAACATTTCAGCACATATATACCACGTTTTAGTATTTTAACACGTATATATCACGATTTGCTATGCGATGGATGGAAAAGATTGGTATTAATTTTTAGAAGTGGATAACAATAAGCCTGAACTAGATGACACTATACAATGTTCAACTACATTCATGGATGAGCAGTGTGTAAGTGAACTTTTAAGAGAAATATTCACATATGTTCTTTATTTTTCAACTACAAGACAAACAAGAGGGACACAATTTTCGCTATTTTTATTGAAGATACTCGTGCTGCTCCTACTTTGAAATGACGAAATGAAGGAGGCTATATAATAAGATTAACAAAATCAGAGACAAAATTATGAGTTCGTAGAATAAGATCAATGCATTTAAACAAGATCATCCACATGGATAAAGGGATGAGATTTTGGTAGAAACTAGTGGCTGCGTTAGCGTAGGGTAAAGCGGCTTTGTTTTTTCCCTTTAGGAAATGACACATGGGACCTATCATTTAGAAGGAATTAGTATATAGGTATACATGTATAGGTATTATGTGTCCATATCCGCACCCGACTTACTTAATGAACATAAGTTTTGCCTAGTTATAAACCTATGACTACTAATAGAACGCATGTGCACTGCTACGGCTGCAGACGTGAGAGAAACATAGATGAACACAACAGCATAAGTTGTGGTCATCTTTTATCTTCTCCAACAAAATGCAGTCCCCCGACTTTCCTATATACAGCTAATGTACTTTTATATACATACCAAAATTCTGGGAAGACAGGATAAGATTTCTTATCTCTTTTACTTTCTATTTACTCATTAGTCACCAGCACAAGAAGACATGGCATATTTCAAAGTTCTACCGTGTTGCGCTATATTGAGTGCATCTTTGAATCGCTTAGCAAATCTCAGTAACTTCACTAAATTCCTTGGAGTTTTAATCTCTGACGATCGTGCTAACAATACGTACCTTTTCACCCACTTTGTCTCGTAGATAATCTCGAGCATGTGTACAATATATCTCATTCTCTCATCCCACGGCAAGCCCTCACTCACACATCTCATTCTCCCCACACGGGTCGCGGCTGTAATATCTCCCCGCCATGGCATGTCCTTGTCGCCTCCCCTCAATGCTCAACTCCGCTTCCCATTCCCTTCACCGCTATGTTGTCCGCCCCCTCCACTCCCCAGAATGGTTATATTTTCCTGAAGAATTAGAATTCGGTGAGTAGCGGTGAGCAGCCGAATCCAGTCGTGGCCATTCCAGGACGATTTCCGGTGTTGAGGACATCCAGGCTGATTTCTATCTCAGGCAAGCTGCACCGTTGACCTGGCCATCCCAGGACAATTTCTCGTGCCGAGGTGACCTCCACATAAATTGGTGTCCCGTTGATAACCCATAAGTATAGGGGATCGCAACAGTTTTTGAGGATAGAGTATTCAATCCAAATTTATTGATTCGACACAAGGGGAACCAAAGAATATTCTCAAGTATTAGTAGCTGAGTTGTCAATTCAACCACACCTAGAAAACTTAATATCTACAGCAAAGTATTTAGTAGCAAAGTAATATGAAAGTAACGGTAACGGTGGCAAAAGTAACAGTAGCAGTTTTACAGTGAGGGTGATAGCAGTAGTAACGAAAATAACGAAGCAAGTATCGATATGGGATGAACTCGTAGGCAATGGATCGACAATGATAGGTGTCTAATAATATTCATCATGTAGCAGTTATAATTAGGGTGACCCAGAACTAGCTCCAATTCATAAATGTAATGTAGGCATGTATTTCGAATATAGTCATACGTGCTTATGGAAAAGAACTTGCATGCCATCTTTTGTCCTACCAACTCGTGGCAGTGGGGTCCTAATGGAAACTAAGGGATATTAAGGCCTCCTTTTAATAGAGTACCAGACCAAAGCATTAACACTTCGTGAATACATGAACTCCTCAAACTATGGTCATCACCGGGAAGTGTCCCGGCTATTGTCACTCTGGGGTTGCTGGATCATAACACATAATAGGTGACTATTGACTTGCAAGATAGGATCAAGAACACAAATATATTCATGAAAACATAATAGGTTCAGATCTGAAATCATTGCACTTGGGCCCTAGTGACAAGCATTAGGCATAGCAAAGTCATAGCAACATCAATCTCAGAACATAGTGGATACTAGGGATCAAACCATAACAAAACTAACTCGATTACATGGTAAATCTTATCCAACCCATCAATGTCCAGCAAGCCTACGATGGGATTACTCACACACGGCGATGAGCATCATGAAATTGGTGGTGGAGGATGGTTGATGATGATGACGGCGAGAGTCTCCACTCTCCGGAGCCCCGAACGGACTCCAGATTAGGTCTCCCAATGAAGAACAAGAGGTGGCGGCGGCTCCGTGTAGCGACCCGACCCGAATGGATCAAAATCTTTGTGCTTAAGTGTCATCCCTTGATCAGTATGTTGACACACACAGTACTCGAGTATTTATAATAGAGGTAAATCACATGTATAAAGTAACGTAAATACTATTACCTTAATCAACATAGCGGAAGCAACAACAAGGTTGTGGAGTCCCAACAAAACCAACGGCAAGTTGAGTGTAGACACTGCAACCCTCATGTATCACTTACTTGTCGGATAAATCCTGCAACATGAGACGTTGCAGCCATGTAGGTCAGTACATTGAATGTACTGGAAAATTCACACCACAAAATAATGATGAACAATATCTATCACTACATGCATATTTGGCTGGTGGAAACTCTGGGATTAATTTTGCATAAAGCTATTTTTTTCCTACAACAAAGGAATAAATTTTATTTTACTACCAAGTTTATGCCATTATTGAGAAGGTTCCTCCAACTCAATCCAAAAGTACCCAAATTATTAATAACCCAATACATTAGTTAAATAGAGTGATGAGATCAACAAATAATTCACTTCTAGATACTCAAATTGTCCATAACTGGGGACATGACTAATCATGATTATTTTGTACACTCTGCAGAGGTTTGCGCACTTTTCCCCACAAGACTCGACCGCATCCATAATCGAAAGATCGATACATAGCCTTTCAGAAGCATTAACTCTTTACTCTGGGTAAACCGGTACACCTACTTTCCCCTGCATCGTCTAGTCCACCACTGAAAGAGGTCACACAACTTACTCAACTATGCCAGAGCCCATAATGGCTTGTGGCTGCACACGGAAGTTTCTAGGCATGAATAATCATATGATCCCTTTGAGCCTGGGTGGCATTCCTTAGGATGATCACACGGGTCCTCTGAGATCCCTAGGGCAAACACTATCCAGGTGCCCGGGCAAACCACTGTTTTCTCCAGGGTGCCCCAACCATTCCACCCAGATGTGTGTTAATGTTGCCACCTTAAACTTTCCCTTAATTGTTAGTTCTCTCATAACTTGCATGAATCTCACATACCAATCCCCGTCAACGAGCATTGGCTAAGCAACATATAACACAACTAATATTCCCGGGGTGTTTCAAGGATCATATGTTCCTACCTCATGAACTACATAATATATCCACAGGTACCCAAATCCTACGCATGCAAACCTTTGAGGGGAGTAACTAATGCAAGTAAAACTGGGTATAGGAAGAGTATGATCAAAGTCTAACTTGCCTTGCTCATGATCGTTAAACCCTAGAAACTCGTAGTAGCAAGCTTCGCACTCGTAAACAAACAATAGCATACATGAGCACTCATGCACAAGATTCAAAGAAAATATCTCGAAAAACTTGGAAAACAAGCAAATAGCTCTTGCGAATAGAAAAAAAATTCAACAGTATTAAAATTATGTGGATTAGATCTTAACAGAAAGTTTAGGTCAAGAGCTTTGATTTGCAAAATGAATTAACTCAAACGGAGTTACGAAACTCAAGATCCGATCAAAAGAAGGTCAAATTCAAATCTGTTTGAATTCAACATTTAAAACTTTCAAAAATAAATTTGAGTTGGTTTTTTGGATAGATGAGATCATACTGAAAAGTTTGGCATTGGTTTCATCGAATTCGGACAAACGAGTAAAAAGTAATAAGCGTTTGAAAATCAGGTGAGAAGAGGGGGAAGAAACAATGAATACAATGCAAACACATGCATGATGATGCCTGACATGACATTAAGCAATGCTAGGTGTGTCCTAACGCGGTGCTAGGTGATACCGGCGAAGGAGGAGAAACATTCGAGAAAGTATTCCCGGTGTTTGACATTTTCGGACAGATGAAACGGAGGGGGGTTGTTGCATGTTCGCTATGCTAGGGACGTGTGGCGGACGAACGGACTGCTTATTCGGATTCGTCTCGTCGTTTTGAGCAACTTTCATGTACAAAGTATTTTAATCCGAGCAACAGAATATTTTATATTAATTTTTAGAGTTTTAAATCATTTTCTAGAATTAACATATTATTAATTCGAAAATGCATTTATGACATCAGCATGACATCAGCGTGACATCAGCGGTCAAACACACAGTTGTCTTAGTCAAACTGACATGGGGGTCCCACTGTCATAGACACAGTTTTAACTAAACATAATTAATTAGTTAATTAGATTAACAAAACAGAGTTATTTAGATTAACTAATTAATTAATTAAATTATTTTTTTTTTGAAACATTAGTGACAGTAGGAGAGTATCCTACTGACTTTCCATATACAAATAGAGGTTACATATTGTCAGGGTGTCTCAGGGCAGGATGTGGGCCCCCAGTTCAGGGGCCTTCCATCAAGCCGATCACCTCCCAGACCCAACTGTTAATAGAAAGTTTCCTAGCTTTAGTCTAAAGGTCTTAAAAAGTCTCCTACAAACTGTCCTAGGGTGGGTTTAACCCGGTGTACAAGCAGGCCAAGATCTTTCTTAAACCTCTCCTGCCAGGAGGCAACCGAGGGGGGGTCGCCCTGAACACTTTGCCGTTACGTTCCTTCCATATGCTCCAGGCCGCCGTGAGGAAAATCTCCATAAACATGGGTCTGGTCCATCGCCGTCGCCCAGAGTGTACGATCTGCATGCGGTCTCCAGTGTGTGTCCAAACTATCCCTAGCCTCCCCCAACAGGTTCTGCTGAAGTTGCAGTTGAAGAAGAGATGCTCCACGGTTTCTTCTGCCCCACTCGCACAAAGCTCGCACGCCACCCCATCCGAAACATTATAGTGTCGTCGTTTGAGCATGTTTTTAGTGTTCACCCGATCCATCATCAGCAGCCACGCAAATACCTTAATCTTCATTGTGCATCTGCTCCTCCAGATCCATTTGAAAGCCTCATCCACCATCACTTCCTTGAAGCAGTTTGCATAGTATTTGCGAGAGGAATATCGGTCCCCCATAGGCAGGTCCAGGAATCACTTAGGTCATCTACGGGGGTGGTGTCTCTCGAGAGGTTTTGCATTTCAATCACTTCGCCCCTAGCCTGTTGGGAGAGGGGCAAATAGAACCCTTGCTGCATGTCTGTGATCGCCAGGAAATCCTTGACCGACGCATCTTCCATCGTAGTGTAGGAGAAGGCTCGCGGATGCGAGAGCTCAAGGGTTTCATCTAGCCACAGGTCCTTCCAGAACAGCACCGACGAGCCATCACCCACCACAACCCTAGTAATACCTCTGTACTTATCATTCAACTTCATTACGTCCCTCCACCAGAACGAGCCACAAGCATCCGTCGCATGCGGGACTTGGTGTTCATAGTACGCGTCCCAGATCAGCGAGCACCAGGGTGTATCTTTTTTGTTATAAAAGCAGTGAAGGAACTTAAGGAGCAGCCCTTCGTTCTGGATTCTGATGTCAAGAACACCCAGACCCCCATGCTTCTTAGGCCTACACACGAGAGCCCAAGAGGCCAGGGAGCTGCAAGTTTCCCCTTGTTCCGTTTTTTTGTGCCACAGGCATCTGCGACGAATCTTGTCCAGATGCTCAATCAATTTGAGCGGGAACTTGAGAGTGCACATGGGGTAAATCATGAGGGAGGTAATCATGGAGTTCAGCAGCGTCAACTTACTCCCATAGTTCATCAAGCAGAGGGAAGAAGAGAGCCTACGTTCTGCTCTTTCCACCATTGGCATAAGCTCATTCACCGTAGGTTTGGTCGTTCCCATGGGTAATCCCAAGTAAGTGAACGGCATACCCCCAACCAAGCACTGCCAGATTTCCGCTAGGTCCGCAACAAGGCGATCATCCACGTTAAGTGGCACGAGAAGGGATTTGCTAAAGTTTATTTTGAGCCCGATCGAGTCTGCGTAGTCCATCAGGATTTGTTTCATAGTCTGTGCTTGCGCTAGGTCGGCTGGCATGACCAGGATTGTGTCATCTGCATATTGTATCACCGGATAATCCATTCCAGTACGAGAGGGTATCGGTAGTTCGACAAGCCCATTCTGGTACGCGTCATTGATGGCAGCCTGTAGTAGATCACCCGCGAGGACGAATATGAGGGGAGAGAGCGGGTCCCCCTGCCGTACTCCACAGTTACAGTCAAATTGTCGTCCGGGGACTCCATCTAGAAGGACCGAGGATTTGCCTGATCCGAATATGCTCTTGATCCACCCCATCCACCGATCATCGAATCCCATGTGGTGCATGATCTGCATCATAGCAGAATGGTTGATAGTGTCAAAAGCTTTTGCAAAGTCCAGTTTAAGCAGCACAATGGGTTTTTTCGATCGCTGGCATTGATAAATATATTCAAAAGCCCACGCCAGGCAATCTTGAATGGATCGGTTCTTCAAAAAACCGTATTGGTTTTTATGTATGATCTTGAGGATAACGGCCTGCAACCTGTTTGCAAGTAGCTTTGTGATGATTTTCAGGCAGCAGTTTAGAAGAGTGATTGGGCGGAAGTCATTAGCCGACTCAGGCGAGTTGGTTTTGGGGATGAGCGTGATGAATCCTGTGTTGATGCTGGTGAGGTCAAGATTGCCGTTGTAAAAATCCTCGCACAGTTGATAGAAGTCCTGTTTGACAATGTGCCAACAGGATTTGATAAAGTGTCCATTGAAGCCGTCAGGACCAGGGGCACGGTCAGCGGGCATGTTCTTAACCACTTCATCAATCTCAGTGTGTGTAAAAGGAGTTGACAGTACTTCAAGGCCCTCTATTTTTTTGATGATTGAAGCTAAGTCAAACTTCATAGCCGGGGTAGAAGAAGATCCAAGTCTCCCCTTGTATGTATCAAACAGTACCTGTTCCTTCGATTTATGGTCTGTAACCACAGAGCCATCTTGAAGTTTGAGCGAGGAAATGAAGTTTTTTCTGTAGCATTCAGTTGCCAAAGCATGGAAGAGTTTCGTGTTTTCTTCACCAAATTTGATGTAACGAATCGTGCAACGTTCTCTCCAATATCGGTTCTGGTATTGTAGGAGTTTGAGCAGGTGGGTTTTGAGAATTTTCCTGAAGTTTTTCTCAGGCACCGTGAGGGGCCGCCGGTCTTCCAGCCCATCCAGTTCCGCGAGGGCCCAATTGCAGTTTTGAATGAGGATGGAGAGGCGGGAGATTCCTTTGCTCCATTTCTTAAGATCATACCTTAGGCGCTTCATCTTTTTGCATATAAGAGCAGGGGTATTTTTTGCATAACAGTATTTATCCCAGGACCCCTGCACCACCTCAAAAAACCCCGGGTGGTTAGTCCAATAATTTTCAAAACGAAAGACCTTACTCTTGGGTATGGTGGTCTTGATTTCGACCACACATGGTATGTGATCAGACACAGGTTTTCCCAGTGGGGTGACTATTGTGTTTGGGTATGATTGGGTCCAATGACATGACGAGAGAAACCAGTCTAGATGTTCCAACAAGGGATCATTCTGCATATTGCTCCAAGTATAGGAACGTCCTTTTAGGGGGATCTCTACCAAGGCTTGTGCTCGTATGACGTCATTAAAAATGAGTATGTCATTGGCATCCCCCCCTGGTTTATTTCTGTTGTTGGAAGATCGAATGTAATTGTAATCCCCTACCAGAAGCCAATCTTCCGTGTCCGGTATTTCCAATTCATAGAGCCAATCAGTGAACATCACTCGATCATCCCCCCTACATGGCCCATAGATATTGAATAACGTCCATGCGTGATCGGACACCTTCGAAGTTAACTTTACTCCTAAAGCAAAGAAATCCGAAAAAAGCCTGTTCCCATCAAATAGAGAACCATTCCAAACTGTAAGAATACCCCCCGAGGCGCCACGCAAAGGAACGAAGACAAATTGATCAAGGCGGCGTGGACAGAACGTCTTAATGTAAGCAAGATCAAAAGAGGTTCGTTTAGTCTCCTGAAGGCACACGATATTACAACCCGAAGCTGCAATCGCATTTTTAACTGCTAAAGTTTTTTCTTCCGAATTAATGCCACGGATATTCCACACTAACACCTTCCAGTTCACTTGATTAGCCATTGAGATTAGTTGGTGGAGGTGGTGGCAGCGGGCTCCTCTTCCTCCAGCGGCGCCATGAGCTTGGACTCGGCGAGCTCGGCTGCAGGAATTCCACAGCGCATCGTGCCGATCTGCTGCATTTGGGAAATAGGAGTTGGTGGCGGGACCTCATCAGCAGCAGGTTTTGCATAAATTGAAGAAACTCTGAGAGGAGCCGAGGGTGCTTGCCGTGGTCTAACCTTAGACTTGTACGGGCGCGTTTCAGCCATGGAAGGGGCCTTAAAGCCATCGTAACGGTTGTTCCTGGTGCTACGGCGGAGAGGCATTGAATCTCCTGTCAGCTTGTTCTTCTTGGCAGAGCGTGCCAGCACCCGTGAGTCATCCCCAGTTTCAGTGATCACCACCGCGTTCTCGCGGGGCCCATTCCTTGGCTCCTCCACTGCGACCATGGTGGCATCCGTCGGCTGGCGAAGAAGCGGAGCAAAAGCTACATCCCAGCTGCGCTTGTCCAATTTCACAAGGAGAGAGTCTGATATTGTGGCAATTGGGGTATACCAGGATCTGATTGCATATGCCACAAACAAGTACTGAAGCGAGCTACAGAACTGGGTAGTCTTCACCAGCGATTCTTCAGCAGGGAGGAGCATGGGGAGCATGGGCTTGTAGATGTATGTCCTGAGAAAGGAGATCAAACGCGCGAAAGGTAGGACTCTGAGGTTAGCCTCCTCCGCCATTCCTCTGACAAAAGTCAAGGTGCTGTGGTGCACGCCCAGAACGATATCATCTGCCGCCATCTCGACCTGCGCAACATGCGCATTCCAGGCCTCCAGACCATCATCAAGAACATTTTCTTCAGGTGTTACGCCGTCCATCATGGACGGACCAGTGTATCCGGTGATCTGACGCCAACTCTCACCCTGGTACTGCGGTGGAACTTCCGGCCAGGGTTGCCATCCATTGGCCAGTGGCTGCTGTACAGGCGGCTGAAGATCTTGCCCCCAGGCCGCATTCGCCTGTTGCTGCTGTGCAACCATGGCTTCAAAGGAAACTTGCTGTGAGGCAGTCAGGAACGGCAGCTCTCTGGGGTGCGGCGAGGCGTTCATTGGTGGCGGCGGCTCCTCTGTGCCCGCATTAGGCGGGTTGGTTGGCCAGTTGGTCAGGATATAGACCGGAATAGTCCAAGATCTTCCCAGCCCTCCAAACACGTTGGCCCTTTTGATGATCAGACTATGCGGCACATTGGAGAATTGGTTGATAAGCACACGAACAAGAACTCTAGTCTTGACTTGCCCAGGGTTATGCCAAATCTCAAAGTTACCAAAGCAACTAACCGCCTTGTTCACATAATACTCATTCTGGTAATCAAGGGGAAAACCCAGGAACACTACCCATGCAACAGCTTCAAAAATAGGTATGCGCATGTTAGGTCCTTCGTCATGGCGGGCGAAGTAGAAGGTCCTATCTTCATCTATCGGATGTGGCCCAGTAGTGATAAGAAAGTCTCTGACAGCAGCTGATCTAAATCCAATCATCCCAACTCCTAGATGAAAGATGTTAGAGTATATCACCTCGGCATTGAAGTCCTCTGCCAAGATTTGTAGAATTTCCGCGAGCACCATAGGACGCTGAAGATCGGGCGTCGGAGGATTGGTGAGGACGAGCGCATAGTTTTCGTGGTGCAGAGGAGGAGCGCCGACGACCATCATGTTCCTCTGGAGCCTATCAGCGGGGCCATTAAAGATGGCGAGGGGGCCAGGGATGAACTGGAAGGGCATGACTGGGAAGTTCGCCATGGGAGTAGGAGTGGAGGTGTGCACAGGGATGCTAGCGGGCGGAAGAGCCGAGAGGCGTTTCTGGCGATGAGAGGAAACACTAGCAGGCGGATGAATTGATGGGGGCTGCTGGCGATTTGGTAGTGGGGGTGGCAGGTTGGGTAGGCTAGGAGCGCTCGAAGAGATAGGACGTAGGGTACGGGGATGCGGACCGTCACCCCCAATGGGTAGAGCGCGCGTGCCCTGGCTCTGCGAATCGTTTGATTTGATATGCCATGCCATTTTTTGTTTTTTGTTTCCAACCCCACCTCGAGAAATCCCAACGGGAGGGGATACTATACTAGTTTTAATCCTCCAAGTCCAGGAATCATTGGAGGGTTGCCGCGGTTTGAAGATCTTCCGCTTATGGAAAGATTGGCTATTATTCGGAAGGGGTATATCTTTGGTGGGGACATGCAGAATTTTTGATTTCCAAAGAAAATGGGGAGAGGCTTCAGCGAAGCAAAATTTCGTAGTGTGACCGAGGAAACCACAGGATGAACACAACATCCGAGCCGGGCATGCAAAGAAAAGGTGATGAGTAGAGCCGCAGGTCGTGCAGACAGCATGGCCCGGCCCAACATGGGGGTTAGAGATATTCACCGGTTTAAGTATTTTGCCCTCAGGACATATATTCTCAAGGTGGCCCAATTGATGGCAAGCAGCACATAAATTCAAACGTTGATAAATTACCTCCGATGGCGGGATAGATTGTAGATGCCATATTGAGGCAATCTTCTCATCAGAATAGCCGAACACTCGTTGGTCCAAAATATGGAATAGCATGAAATCCGGGATGTGTTCCCAATTCTTTGGCTCAAATTAAATTATTATTTATTCAATTATTTTTATTTTGATCTTTTTATTATTTTTATTTCCTTTTTAAAACGTTCCAGGGGCGCAGGCCCCATTTGTCATTGGGTCAGGGGCGGGGCCCATTTGTCAATGGCCCCAGGGGGCTTAGTGGGTTAGCGGGCATGCGGGCAGCGGGCGAAGCCGTGTTTCGGACTCTAGTGGGCATCGGCCCGCTTGGGCGCCCGCCCAAGCCAGCCGTGGTCGAGCTCGTCGAGCGAGCTGCGCCGGCGAGGCAGGGCCAGATCGGCGCAGGGCAGCAGGCACGGGAACGGGGGTGAGGAGGAGGAGCGCGACCATGGGTAGCTTGGCGGGCGCGCACGGCGGGGCTGTGGGTGAGGGAGAGGCGGCTGGGCGTGGCCACCGGCAGGCAGATGTGGCGCGGGGTTGTGAGCAGGGCGCTGGCGGCCAGGGCTGCGCACCGGCGCGGCACAGCAGCAGGGCCGCCATGGGACAGAAACGGGGCGGCGGCGCAGTTAACCGACAAGCAGCCAGGGGAGGTGGGCGAGGTTAGCGAGGCCAGCGCGTGGGCGCATGGCCGGGAGGGCAGCAGCGGGCGCGGGCTGATACGCAACGGTGGGCGGGGACGGGGGCAGCAAATTAGCAGCGGCTGCATCGCAACCAGCAGAAGCGAGCGGTGGTAGTGGGGCGCAGCCCTGGGCGCTCGTGGGAGCACTGGTGCGGACAGCGCAGGCGAGCGGGCTACAGGGACACGCACAGACGGGAGAAAGGAAGGAGAGGTCGGGGTCTCACCGGAGGTCGTGGGGAAAGGGCAGCGGGGCTCGGGAGGAAGACGGGGAGGCTGTCCGGCGAGGAGCCGTGGTCGAGGTGGCGTTCCGGGCGACGGCGACGTGGTCCAGCGGCGTCGAGGGTGTCGGCTGGCGCAGTGGTCTCGGGCGAGGGGTGACGGGGATCGATCCCGATCCAGATCGGATCAGGAGGGGGAGTGGCGACGTGGGGGGAAGTGGGTCAATGTCGGTTAGGGTTTTGGGGTGCGGGGTGATAAGGGTGTGATGGGGGGTGGCCTAGGCCAGTGGCCTGGCCGGCCAGTTGGGCCAGTGGGCCGTGGGGGGTTTCCTTTCTTTTCTTTTTGTTTTCTGTTTTGCTCTTTTTGCTTTTATTTATATTTCCTTTACTATTTTTTTCTTATTTCCTAAATATTTTAGTTTTGGAAAAAATACGAAAGTTGTACCTAATTTAGTATATGTAATAATGTTACTTCCGAACATTTTAGTTTTGTTGTTTGAAAACCTTTGATGTTTGTTAATAATCCAAACTTGAATTTGAATCGTTTTGAACTAACGCGAGATTAGAAACAGTAATGGAGGTGACGTGGCATCATTAATAGAGGCTTTACTGTAGCTTAATTATCCATGCATTACAGATAGGCCCTTCGCAGAGGGAAGCAGGGATTTGCAAGGTGCCAGAGCTCAAGTTTTTTAATCAGACATGAATTAATTTTGAGCGGTATGCTTTCTTTGTCAATACTACAACCAAGAGTTCTTAATATCTTCCATGCTACATACATTATAGGCGGTTCCCAAACAGATTGGTAAAGTTTTACTCCCCTACCACCATTAAACACACTCCACGACTTATCTAAAACAACGGATATCGTCCAAACCAACAACAGTCCTGGGAGAGCTTTGTTTAATTATATTTTGATTTAATTTTGAGGAGGGGACTGGGTATCCCGATTACCAGCCATTTTCTCATGAATGACAAGCGGGGTCCACTCATCGTGAGAATAACCCACCTAGCATGGAAGAAAAGACAGCCCACAGTCGCCAATGAGCGATTTGGGCATAGAAAACAGAATTTATTTGAAGGTTTAGAGTTTGGCACATGCAAATTTACTTGGAACGGCAGGTAAATACCACATATAGATAGGTATGATGGACTCTTATGGAACAACTTTGAGTTTATGGAAGTGGATGCACAAGCACTATTCCCGCTTAGTACAGGTGAATGCTAGAAAGAGACTGGAAATCGACCAACTAGGGAGCGACAATGGTCATGAACATGCCTTGAGATTAACCAACATTGAGTGCAAGCATGAGTAGGATATAAATTACCATGAACATAAATATCGTGGAGGCTATGTTGATTTTGTTTCAACTACATGTGTGAACATGTGCCAAGTCGAGCCACTTAAATCATTCAAAGGAGGATACCATCCTATCAAACTACATCACAACCATTTTAAAAGCATGTTGGCACCCAAGGTAAACCATTATAAGCTCCTAGCTAATTAAGCATGGCATGAGTAACTATAATCTCTAATTGTCATTGCAAGCATGTTCCATTCATAATGGACTGAATCAGGAATGACAAGCTAATCATATTTACAAAAACAAAATAGGTCGAGTTCATACGAGCTTTTCTCCATCTCAATCATTTCATATATATCGTCATTATTGTCTTTCACTTGTATGACCAAACGGTATGAATTATAATAATAGTGCATGTGCATTGGACTAAGCTGGAATCTGCAACATTTATTCAAAGGAGAAGACAAGGTAATATGGGCTCTTGTTAGATCAACAATAATGCATATGAGAGCCACTCCTCATTTTCTTCGTGGTCTTCTCCTCTCGACTCCCAAAGGAAAAGAAAAGAATTTCAAAGAAGCACACTGAAATATTTTAGGAGTTTTTGTTTTTCTGAAGAGAGCAAAACAAGAACGAGAAAAACTATTTACACAGGGAAGCTCCCAACAAACAAAAGAAGAACAAGAAATCTGTTTGGATTTTCTTTTAGTACTACAAACTACTAAGAAACTAACTAGAAAGAAAACACAAAAAGAAGCAAGAAATATTTTTGGTTTTTCTAAAGTTTTTCAAACACACAAGAAGAAAGCGAGAAAAAAACTAACAGGAATAATACAATGAGAAAGTACAAACACCGACAACTGGAATGAATGTGTGAACATGAATGTAATGTTGGTGAGAAATACGTACTCCCTCAAGCTTAGGCTTTTGCCTAAGTTGGTCTAGGCCATGGCTCAAAGTATTCCTCTCCTGGTTACTGAGGTGGATCCTGAGGGTTCCACTGATTTGCGAGCTCCTACAGCTACCACTGAAAGATAGGCTTACGATACAGAACAAGGGCTAGTGCTTGGTCAGGTACTGAAGGTTGTGGAATTCCCCAAAATCTGTAGAAGTCCTCGGGCCAAATAGTGTACTTGCCTGAATGAATATCAAACAAACAAGGTGCGGGCAAATTAATAGTCTGAAAATTATTCTGACTGAATATCAAATTATATATAAGCCTCTTTTCCTCATCAAAACGAATAAATTTATGTGCTACCATGCTGTCATAATCTAGATAAATAGTGGGTAGCAATTTCTCATCTTTTTCATAATGCCTAATAGGAATCTCAAAGCGTCGGGCAAGGCGAGAGGTGAAGATACCTCCGAAAATAGGACCCTTAGTACGGTTTAAACTCAACCGTTTAGCAACCATAGCACCCAAACTAAAAGTTCTATCACAAAGTAAGGCATGGCGCAAAATGGCAAGGTCAGCGGCACTAAGGCCTCCACTCTCTCCGCGACCAACCAAACATCTCCCGGCAAATAATGAATAATAGCATAAAACAGGAAAATGTAAACTGGTCACCCTCGCTTCTGACACCCTTCTCATTTCCCCTATGGTAACTGCATCAATAATATCTTCCACGTCTCTAGGATGTGGTTCACCGACGCTTCCTTCATAAGGTAGTTTGCATGCCTCACAAAAGTCATAAAGATTCATATCCTTATGCTCATCATATAAATCAAATTCTACCATGGGTGGTGATCTCCTGACATGAAAATGAAAATTTTGCACAAAAGTATTAGTTAGGAGGAGATACTGATCACACTGGTCGCGGAGGAAGTCAGTGATGCTTGCATTCTCGGCCAAATAATAGAAATCCTCATAAATTCTAGCCGCCTATAAGAATGCATCACATGGTCATTCACACGCCCGAATCTCCGCGGTATGAGGAAGATTATACTTGGGCTTCTCCTTCTCCTCATTCTCCTTTTCCTTCGAACCCCGGCTCAAGGAGCCTCTCAACAATCTCCTCGTCATTTTCTTCCTCCAAAAAATTCTGAAATTTTTAGTGACTCAAAATAAAAGTGAACCAAACTCAACCAAATTGATAGCAACTACTCCTACAAGTGTCTAGAGGCTATATCGTGCATCAAAACTACTTTGGACCATATAAATTTGACATGCAAGCTTAAGAACAAGGTCACCACAGCAGCAAAAATTTGCAATAAATAAAGCACTAGAACAAAAACTAATTAGACCATTGGAGGAGTCACATACCGAAGAACAATCCCCCAAAACAGTTTTGCAAATGATGATTTGAGCAAGGAGATCGAAAATGGCAGCAAAATGAGCTAGAACATGGGTTTGAGCTGGTGGATGATTTTTTCTGGAGGAAGAAGGAGAGGATGGGTGCTGGAATAAGTGGAGGGGGCCACGTGGGGCCCACAAGGACAGGGGCGCACCCTCCACCCTTGTGGCCCACTGATGTAGCTCCCTGGTGCATTCTCAGTGCCAAAAATTTTAAAATATTCAAGAAAAAATTATTAAATTTCAGGGCATTTGGAGAACTTCTATTTTCGGGATATTTTTATTGTATGGATAATTCAAAAAACAGACATATAATACTATTTTTGCTTTATTTAATCTAAATAACAGAAAGTAAAAGGTGGGTACAAAAGGTGGTGCTCCCTGAATTCATCCATCTCATGCTCATCAAAAGGAATCCTTCAACGAGGTTGATCAAGTCTCATTAACAAACTTCTTTCGAATAATATAAAACCGAATAATTTTCGAATAACACTAGGTTACCTCAATGAGGATATGCATGTCCCCAACAATAAGAATATCATATTTCTTCTTAACAGTAGGAAGAGGGAATTCAAACCTCCAATAGCAATAGTTGAAATTTTTCCAATAGAATTGACGCTATTAACTTGAGGTCGTATCTTCAGAAAGTGTACCATATGCTCATTACCATTTACATGAAAAGTGACATTGCCTTTGTTGCAATCAATAACAACCCCTGCAGTATTCAAAAAATATCTACCAACGATAATCGACATACTGTCGTCCTCGGGAATATCAAGAATGACAAAGTATGTTAAGATAGTAACGTTTGCAACCACAGCAGGCACATCCTCACAAATACTGATGGGTATAGAAGTTGATTTATCACCCATTTGCAAAGAAATTTCAGTAGGTGTCAACTTGTTCAATCAAGTCTACGATATAAAGAGAAAGGCATAACACTAACACCGGCTCCAAGATCACATAAAGCAGTTTTGACATAGTTTCCTTTAATGGAGCATGGTATAGTAGGTATTCCTGGATCTCCAAGTTTCTTAGGTATTCCATGCTTAAAAGTATAATTAGCAAGCATGGTGGAAATTTCAGCTTCCGGTATCTTTCTTTTATTAGTAACAATTTCTTTCATATACTTGGCATAAGGAGACAACTTAAGCATATGAGTCAAACGCATACACAAAAAGATAGGTATAATCATCTCACAAAAGTGTTCAAAATCCTCATCATCTTTTTTCTTGGCTGCCTCAGAAGGAAAGGGCATCGGTTTCTCAACACATGGTTCCCTTTCTTTAACATGTTTCCTAGCAATGAAGTCTCTCTTATCATAACGTTGATTCTTTGATTGTGGGTTATCAAGATTAACAGCAGGTTCAATCTCTACATTATTATCATTACTAGGTTTAACATCGATATAAACATCATCATTAACATTATCACCAGGTTCATGTTCATTACCAGATTGTGTCTCGGCATCAGAAATAGAAATATTATTGGGATTTGCAGGTGTGTCTATAACAGGTTCACTAGAAGCATGCAAAGCCTTATCAGATTTATTTTTATTTTTATTACTAGGGTTAGGTTTATTAGTATTACTTTTTTGAGAATCCTGCTCAATTCTCTTAGGATGGCCCTCAGGATACAAAGGTTCCTCGGTCACTTTACCACCTATAGTTGAAACCATAACAACATTATCATTATTCTTACTATTCAACTCATTAAGCAAATCATTTTGTGCTTTAAGTACTTGTTCTACTTGAGTTGTAACCATGGAAGCATGTTTACTAATAAGTTTAAGATCATTAGAAGTTCTAGTCACATGATCACCCAAGCGTTCCAGCATATAAGCATTACGTTTCAGTTGTCTACTAACATAAGCATTGAAGTTTTCTTGTTTAACAATGAAATTATTAAACTCATCTAAGCATTGAGCAGACTTATTATGAGGAATATCATCTTCATCAAATCTATAGAGAGAATTTACCTCTACTACCTGTGTTGGGTTATCAAGACCATGTATTTCTTCAATAGGCGGTAAATTTTTAATATCTTCAGCTTTCATACCTTTTTCTTTCATAGATTTTTTTGCCTCTTGCATATCTTCGGGACTGAGAAATAGAACACCTATTTTCTTCGGAGTTGGCTTCGGAGTTGGTCTGAGAAGAGTCCAATCATTATCATTACTCAATATATTATTCAATAATTTTCCAGCTTGTTCAATAGTTCGTTCCCTAAAAACACAACCATCACAACTATCTAGGTGGTCCCTAGAAGCATCGGTTAGTCCATTGTAAATGATATCAAGTATTTCATTCTTCTTGAGAGGATGATCATGCAAAGCATTAAGTAATTGGAGAAGGCTCCCCCGAGCTTATGGGAGACTCTCTTCTTCAATTTGCACGAAATTAAATATTTCATGTAAGGCAACTTGTTTCTTATGAGAAGGAAACTATTTTGCAGAGAAGTAGTAAATCATATCCTGGGGACTACGCACACAACCAAGAGCAAGAGAATTAAACCATATCTTAGCATCACCCTTTAATGAGAAAGGAAACAACTTAAGAATATAGTAATAGTGAATTTTTTCCTCATGAGCAAATAGGGTGGCTATATCATTTAATTTAGTAAGATGTGCCACAACAGTTTTAGACTCATAACCATGAAAAGGATCAGATTCAACCAAGGTAATTAACTAAGGATCAACAGAGAATTCATAATCCTTATCAGTAACTCGGATTGGTGAAGTAGCAAATTCAGGATCATATTGCATTCTAGCATTCAAAGACTTCTCTTTTCACTTGCGTACTAATTTCTTAAGATCATTCCTATCTTCAGAAGCAAGAAAGTCTCTAGCTACTTCTCCTTCCATAACATATCCCTCAGGCATAATAGGCAATTCATATCTAGGGGAAGTAGGTCTAACAGGTGTTTCAAAGTTTTTAGTATCAATAATTTCATCAGTTTCGGAAATATCATCATCTTCAGCATAATCGATATACTAGCTCTAGCAAGATGTTTATCAAGTAATTCACCCAATGGCACAGTTTCATCAAGCATAGTTGTAGCATCATAAGAATCATTCATAGCAGAAGTGGCATCATCAATATCACGCGACATATCAGAATCAATAGCAGGTGTAGCTGTCACAAGCTTACTCAAAACAGAAGGAGAATCAATTGCAGAGCTAGATGGAAGTTCCTTACCTCCCCTCGTTCTAGAGGGAACGATCTTGGTTCTATAATCCTTTAGTGGCCCCATAGTGATCAGCATATATAAATCCCAAGTAACTTAGAGAATAGAGCTATGCTCCCCGGCAACTGTGCCAGAAAAAGGTCTTGATAACCCACAAGTATAGGGGATCGCAACAGTTTTCGAGGGTAGAGTATTCAACCCAAATTTATTGATTCGACACAAGAGGAGCCAAAGAATTTTCTCAAGTATTAGCGGCTGAGTTGTCAATTCAACCACACATCAAAAACTTAATATCTGTAACAAAGTATTTAGTAGCAAAGTAATATGGAAGTAACGGTAACAGTGGCAAAAGTAACAGTAGCAGTTTGGTAGTGACGGTGACAGCAGCAGTAACGAAAGTAACGAAGCAAGTATCAATATGGAACGAACTCGTAGGCAATGGATCGTCAATGATAGGTGTCGGATAATATTCATCATGTAGCAGTTATAACCTAGGGTGACACAGAACTAGCTCCAATTCATCAATGTAATGTAGGCATGTATTCCCAATATAGTCATGCGTGCTTATGGAAAAGAACTTGCATGACATCTTTTGTCCTACTCTCCCGTGGCAGCAGGGTCCTAATGGAAACTAAGGGATATTAAGGCCTCGTTTTAATAGAGTACTGGACCAAAGCATTAACACTTAGTGAATACATGAACTCCTCAAACTATGGTCATCACCGGGAAGTGTCCCGGCTATTGTCACTCCGGGGTTGCCAGATCATAACACATAATAGGTGACTATTGACTTGCAAGATAGGATCAAGAACACAAATATATTCATGAAAACATAATAGGTTCAGACATGAAATCATGGCACTCAGGCGCTAGTGACAAGCATTAGGCATAGCAAAGTCATAGCAACAACAATCTCATAACATAGTGGATACTAGGGATCAAACGCTAACAAAACTAACTCGATTACATGATAAATCTCATCCAACCCATCACCGTCCAGCAAGCCTACGATGGGATTACTCATGCACGGCAGTGAGCATTGTGAAATTGGTGATTAGAGGTGCTGCGTCACCTTATTATTGGGCCAGGCGCATGTAATTTTGAAATACTTGAGTATAGGCTGTTTTTAGAGTCCGTATGTGTGGGGAAACAAGAGTTAGGGTTGGTTTCAGACCCCTCCTCCAAGGGCCACGAAATTCCCCCCTCTTCCCCCATATATACAGCCCTTAGGGCGTCATTTAGACTTTGGGTTTTGTTTAGATTAAAGTTTGCCATAGCTGCAACTTCGCGTACTTCGTTTGTGTTCAACGACCAGACAAAGACGTCACAGAACCCCACTTGATCAATAAAGCTTTCCTCTTGAATTCGCAATATCCAGATTGCAATCTCAGTTTCTTGCTTGTTCTTCATTTTCCTGCAGGAAACAGACCTTCGTGGTCAGGTTGATCGTGCTCCGGCATGGTCAATAACCTCTCGGAGTTGGTTTAGCGATTGCTAAGGCGCGACGTCCTTGCACGTTCGTAGTCGACTTCCTTCAAAACAATAGCCACCATCTCATCGAAAGACGGGACACCTTTGTCTCTATCAAGTGATATCAGATTTCCAGGTTGCTCGGTGAGATTTTACAATTTTTCGTAGATTAGATCGAGCCTGTTCTTCATACCTACAGTCCACGAAAAAGCCAAAAAAATAGGGTTAGTTACTCATATCCGAACCAGTTTGAGCCTTCGCATAGTCTTTTCAGTTTTTTTTGCTTTGTTGAATTTGCGGTTGCATCGTCGTGTCAAGTTGCTGGTCTTAGCATCTAGTCTTTTAGAGTTCAAGTTCTGGCCATAAGTTGTCACGCCGCCGCCGTAACATCTTCATCGCTGCTGCCACATACCACCACCGATCCGTATCCATATACCACCACCAATTCGTATCCATATACCACCACCAATCCGTATCCATATGCCACCATCGCTGCCATATACCACCACCGCTGCCATATTCTACCACCATATACCCACCACCAATCCGAGTTCTTTTCGTTTTAGTTTGGCTTTCGAGATCCATCTAGTTTCGGTTTCGTGTTTCCTTGCCTGAGTAGGTCTCGAAAAAAAAGAGTCTGGAGACCCCCGGGCAGTTTTTAGGCCAAAATTTCGGCAGGTGAAAATATTCTTTCCCTATCCCGTTTTTAGGCTTTTCTGAGTCTTTTGAGACACGTGCCATCATATTGTTTTTTAACCGCATTTTTTCGTCGTCGCTGCTCTGATTCCGAAAAAAATATCGGCAAAAAAAAATTTGTGCCTATCATCTTAGTTTGACTTGGGAAGAGTTTTGAGACACTCGCCATTATAGTGATTTTCGGCAAAAGAAAAAAAAGGAGCGCAAAAAAAAGGCGAAAATATATATATTTAGAGTGTGCTTTTCCCTTGATTACGTGCAACGCCGTGATTCTGTTAGTGTTCTAGGCTCGCGTCGCTAGTACGGTCTAGCCTAGGACCAGCACAGTACTGTCGTTGAGCGTTTATTCAACTTTGCATCTCTGAATTGATTATTGCTGACCCTTTTCCTACCATCTTATAAGCCTTCCCAGCTCCACATACATCTACGTCGTGCGTTTGACTCTCCCTGGTAATCGGTTTATCCAACCTTTAAGAGTTTTGACTACCACGGTTGCCGATCACCACCTGCTCGTGGGTAAGAACTGGTAAGATTTTGAGATTTTCTTGACGGATTTGTGACGCCCCACCACCACCATTTTCTAGTAGTCTATAGGATCATATTTTTGTGTGTTTCTATTGCTGCTAACCATGCCAGGATCACAAGTCGATGAGACTAACTGGGAGAACATGACAAACAAGGACTTGCATGATAAATTTCAGCAAATGATGGGTCAACAGGTAGAAGATGTGATGACCAGTTTTGACAACGCACTAGCGAGGATGGATGGCATTGAGAAGTCAATTGACACCAAGTTGGATGCCAAATTTGCTGAAGTTCTTGCGCGTCTACCTCCACCTGTTGCACCGTTGCAACAACAACAACCACCTTCACGTCGCGAAACCGCCCTCCGCAAAGCGATCCGTGTCGCTCTTCAGCCTGGCCAAACTATTGGTGCTTCTGTTGATACTATTGTGGCTCCTGCTGCTGCTGTTGAGGAGGAGGACGATTACGCGGGGGATTACGAGGATGAGGTTGATCAAAATCAGAACTACGTGCAACAGCCAGCACCACAACCACCAGGTCGTCCACATGCAAATAATCGCTATGGTAGGGCTGCACCACACCCTCAGGTACGCGATCATGACCATCTCCCTAAACTAAAATTGAATATTCCACCATTTGAGGGTAGATATGTTCCTGATATATATCTTACTTGGGAGTTAGAAACCGAACAACGTCTTACATGTTTAAAATATCCCGAGGAGAGACGTGTTGCTGCTGCTCTTTGTGCTTTCACTAGTTTTGCTTGTGTGTGGTGGTCTGAATATTGTAGATTACATCCGGATAATATTCCAACTACTTAGGCTGCTTTGAAAACTGCTATGCGTACTCGTTGGGTTCCACCATATTATAACGCGAATTACTTCAGAAATTGCAGCGTTTAAGACAACGAAAAAATTCTGTAGAGGAATATTATCAGGAATTACTAACTGGCCTGATTAGATGTGGTATTGTTGAGGATAATGAGGCTATGCTTGCACGTTTTATGGGTGGCTTAATTAGAGAGATTCAGACAATTCTAAAGTATAAGGAGTATAATAATATCACTCGTTTATTCCATCTTGCTTCCAAAGCTGAACGTGAAGTGCAGGATCGACAGGCCTTGGCACGAACTAATTTTTCTGCAGGTCGGCCTTTATCATGGACACCGCGTGCATCATCTACTTCGACACGTCCGGCTGCACCACCGCCTACTTCATCCGTCACTTCTAGCCGTGATAAAAGCAAACATGCACCACCACCATCAACCAGGAGTACACCTTCCGGTCCTGCGCATAGCTCTTCTTCATCCATGGCATCTAATGGGCCAACACATGATGTTATATGTTGTCGTTGCACTGGTCGTGGTCACTATGCGTGCAAATGCCCATCGCAGCGTGTCATGATTGCTACTGAGGATGGTGGTTATGAGTCCGCTAGTGACTATGATGAGGAGATTTTGGCTCTTATTACACGTGAAGAACATAGTGGAGATGATTCTAAAAATGAGACGCAATACATGGCTCCTGAAGACGCTGACAGGTATGAATGTTTAGTTGTTCAACGTGTTTTGAGTGTGCAGGTCACACAAGCGGAGCAAAATCAGAGGCATAATTTGTTCCATACAAAGGGAGTTGTGAAGGAACGTTCTGTTCGTGTCATCATAGATGGAGGGAGCTGCAACAACTTGGCTAGCATGGAGATGGTGGAGAAGCTATCTCTCACCACAAGACCACATCCACATCCTTACTACATCCAATGGTTCAACAACAGCGGCAAGGTTAAGGTAACACGTACTGTTCATGTGCATTTTAATATCTCCACATATGCTGATTATGTTGATTGTGATGTGGTACCCATGCAAGCATGTTCCTTATTACTTGGTAGACCATGGCAATTTGATAAAAATTATATACACCATGGTAGAAACAATCAGTATACTCTTGTTCATAAGGATAAACGTATTACTTTGCTTCCTATGTCTCCTGATTCCATTTTGAAAGATGATATTAATAGAGCTAATAAAGCAAAACAGGAGCAAAATAAGAGTGAAAATCAGATTGTGGCAAAAGAATTTGAGCAACAAATGAAACCTAATAACACACCATCATCTCATGTTGCATCTGAAATTAAATTAAAAAGTGAATATTTACTTGCCACCAAATCTGATATTGATGATCTAGATTTAAGCAAATCTGTTTGCTATGCTTTTGTGTGCAAAGAGGCATTATTTTCATTCAAGGGCGTGTCTTCCTCTTTGCCTCCTGCTGTCACAATAATTTTGCAGGAGTTCGCGAACGTCTTTGCACAAGACGTGCCACCGGGATTACCACCTATTCGAGGGATTGAGCATCAGATTGACTTAATTCCCGGTGCATCGCTACCCAACCGCGCACCATACCGTACCAATCCAGAGGAGACGAAGGAGATTATGCGTCAAGTACAGGAGCTACTCGACAAAGGTTATATACGCGAATCTCTTAGTCCTTGTGTTGTTCCTATTATTCTAGTGCCGAAAAAGGATGGTACATCGCGTATGTGTGTTGATTGTAGAGGCATTAATAATATTACTATTCGTTATCGTCATCCTATTCCTAGGCTAGATGATATGCTTGATGAATTGAGTGGCTCTACAATATTCTCTAAAGTTGATTTGCGTAGTGGATACCATCAAATTCGTATGAAATTGGGAGATGAATGGAAAACATCATTTAAACTAAGTTTGGATTATATGAGTGGTTAGTCATGCCTTTTGGGTTAACTAATGCACCTAGTACTTTCATGAGATTAATTAATGAAGTTTTGCGTGCTTTCATTGGACGATTTGTGGTAGTTTACTTTGATGATATATTGATTTATAGCAGATCTTTGGAGGAACATTTGGAACATTTACGTGCTGTTTTTATTGCTCTACGTGATGCACGTTTGTTTGGTAACCTTGGAAAGTGCACCTTTTGCACCGACCGAGTCTCTTTTCTTGGCTATGTTGTTACTCCACAGGGAATTGAGGTTGATAAAGCCAAGATTGAAGCTATTGAGAGTTGGCCGCAGCCCAAAACGGTCACACACGTGAGGAGTTTCCTTGGCCTCGCTGGATTCTATAGGCGTTTTGTGAGAGGTTTCAGCACCATTGTTGCACCTCTCAATGAGCTTACAAAGAAGGATGTCCCTTTTGTTTGGGGTACTGCACAGGAAGAAGCATTCACGGTATTGAAAGATAAGTTGACACATGCTCCTTTACTCCAACTTCCTGATTTTAATAATACTTTTGAGCTTGAATGTGATGCTAGTGTAATTGGGTTAGGAGGTGTGTTATTACAAGATGGTAAACCTGTTGCATACTTTTCTGAAAAATTGAGTGGGCCTAGTCTGAATTATTCTACTTATGATAAGGAATTATATGCTCTTGTTCGGACTTTGGAAACATGGCAACATTATTTATGGCCCAAAGAATTTGTTATACATTCTGATCATGAATCTTTGAAGCACATTAAAAGTGAAGCAAAACTGAACCGTAGACATGCTAAATGGGTTGAATTCATAGAGACTTTCCCTTATGTTATTAAACACAAGATGGGAAAAGAAAATGTTATTGCTGATGCATTGTCTCGTCGTTATACTATGCTTTCACAACTTGACTTTAAAATATTTGGTTTAGAGACCATCAAAGATCAATATGTGCATGATGCTGAATTTAAAGATGTATTGCAGAATTGCAAAGAAGGGAGAACATGGAACAAGTTCGTCGTTAATGATGGATTTGTGTTTCGTGCTAACAAGCTATGCATTCCAGCTCGCTCTGTTCGTCTTTTGTTGCTGCAGGAGGCGCATGGAGGAGGATTAATGGGACGCTTTGGCGTGAAGAAGATGGAGGACGTACTTGCTACACATTTCTTTTGGCCAAAGATGAGACGAGATGTTGAGCGTTTTGTTGCTTGCTGCACTACATGTCAAAAAGCTAAGTCACGACTCAACCCTCATGGTTTATATATGCCTTTGCCTGTCCCTACTGTTCCTTGGGAAGATATATCTATGGACTTTGTTCTGGGTTTACCTCGAACAAAGAAGGGGAGGGATAGCATATTTGTTGTCGTGGATAGGTTCTCGAGGATGGCACACTTTATACCATGTCATAAAAGCGATGATGCTGCTAATGTTGCTGATTTGTTCTTTCGTGAAATTATTCGCTTGCATGGTGTACCAAATACTATTGTTTCAGATCGTGATACTAAATTTCTTAGCCACTTTTGGAGATGTTTATGGGCTAAGTTGGGGACTAAACTACTTTTTAGTACTACTTGTCACCCCCAAACTGATGGACAAACTGAAGTAGTCAATAGAACTTTGTCTACTATGCTTAGGGCTGTTTTGAAGAATAACAAGAAAATGTGGGAAGAATGCTTGCCTCATATTGAATTTGCTTATAATCGTTCGTTGCATTCCACTACTAAGATGTGCCTTTTGAAATTGTCTATGATTTCCTACCTCGTGCACCTATTGATTTGTTGCCCCTTCCATCTTCGGAGAAGGTTAATTTTGATGCTAAACAACGTGCTGAATTGATCTTAAAAATGCATGAGTTAACTAAGGAAAATATTGAGCGCATGAATGCTAAATATAAACTTGTTGGAGATAAGGGTAGAAAACGTGTTGTCTTTGCAAATGGAGATCTTGTTTGGTTACATTTGTGTAAGGATAGGTTTCCTAATTTGCGCAAGTCAAAGCTAATGCCACGTGCTGATGGTCCTTTCAAGGTGTTAGAGAAAATAAATAATAATGCGTATAAACTTGAGTTGCTTGCAGATTTTGGGGTTAGTCCCACATTTAACATTGCAGATTTGAAGCCTTACTTGGGTGAGGAAGATGAGCTTCCGTCGAGGATGACTTCAATTCAAGAAGGGGAGGATGATGATGACATCACTAACAAGGTTATACCCACAGCCCGAACTGACACATACACAAGACCAATTACTAGAGCTCGCGCATGCCAATTAAATTACCAGGTACTTTCGTTTCTTGGTAATGATTCTAATGTTCATGAGGCTATGATGCTGCCTAAATTGGATACATTTGTCTTGCTTACAAATGAAGGGCCTAGCTTGGACAAGAAGGATGAACATTGGAGCAAGATCAAGCATGGAGATGATGGCATGCACAAGGGGAACAAGAACGAAGTTGCAAGTGATGACTTCAGGACTTTGAAGCCACCATAATGAGTGTGTGAAGCCTTGGACGAAATATACAAGATGTCACTTCATAAATTTCGTCCAGAGGCTATTAGAGGTGCTGCGTCACCTTATTATTGGGCCAGGCCCATGTAATTTCGAAATACTTGAGTATAGGCTGTTTTGGAGTCCGTATGTGTGGGGAAACAAGAGTTAGGGTTGGTTTCGGACCCCTCCTCCTAGGGACACGAAATCCCCCCCATCTTCCCCCATATATCAGCCCTTAGGGCGTTGTTTAGACTTTGGGTTTTGTTTAGATTAAAGTTCGCCATAGCTGCAACTTCGCGTACTTCGTTTGTGTTCAACGACCACACAAAGACGTCACAGAACCCCACTTGATCAATAAAGCTTTCCTCTTGAATTCGCAATATCCAGATTGCAATCTCAGTTTCTTGCTTGTTCTTCGTTTGCCTGCAGGAAACAGACCTTCGTGGTCAGGTTGATCATGCTCCGGCGTGGTCAATAACCTCTCGGAGTTGGTTTGGCGATTGCTAAGGCACGTCGCACGTTCGTAGTCGGATCGTCAAAGTCGACTTCCTCCAAAACGATAGCTCTCATCGAAAGACGGGACACCTTTGTCTCTATCACCACTAGCAGCTGTCTCTCTACATCGCACCGCCTGTTTTCCGTACCCCCCCCCCCCGCACGGCTCCGAGTTGTGACCGCGCGGTCCGCTCCCTTTCTCCGTCAGGGTCAAACTTTGCAACATAGCTATGTTTGATCTTTAATGTCACTGAATGTTAGCTTTAGCACAATACAATTGTGTTCTACTCCAAGATAGATTAGTAGCACCACCGAAAATAAGTGCAAATTTGAACAAGTTAGATAGACCACGGGGATATATTTTATGTATATCCCACACCAATCATGTGCAAAGGATCCTTGTGTGTCTTCAAGTGCAATCTAATCGAAGCTGCAACATGGAACATGCACTTTCACCATGAATAAGTACTTCAATGGAAATGAATATTGTTTCCATAATCCTTAAATAGCTTCAACAAAGCAGAATATCAATGGAGCAAGTAAGCACTATACATCATGCATCTATGTTCATCTGGAACCAAAGGGGTCTCAATGAAATTTGTGATGAACAAATCCCTGACTAAATTGGAATATTACAACAATATGGACCTATGGTGACAAGTATGGGAGGTGCGAATCCAAGCACATTAAAGACTCTATATGAAAAGCTTTATTCCTATTGGAGCAACAGATGCCAAAGCTTCCAAGGTTCTCTTTAGAGCCTCCTTTTCCTGCTGAGTACTCACCCACGATAAGAGATAGATATGAGAACGTATGTATCAGTTGCTAAGAGCTTTTTCCCTCATAACATAATCTACACATGAAAAAGGCTATGAAAAATGTTATTGTACTAAAACTTGAACTTCCGTAATATTTTAATGGAAGCAACTAAAAGAGGCAACTACCTAGATTATTAAGTTCCTTACAAAATTATTCGCTACATCACTTAAGTACCACATTTTTTAAAAATGTACCACCACAGAAATACTAATGCATAATGGACGGCATCAACTCTCATTAGTGTGTCAAATACATAATCACAATATCCAGCAAAAAAATAGCCAAAACTGGCAATTGTTCTAGATATAGCGTTACATGACGCTTTTTAAACAAAAAATGAGGATTTCCCTCAGTTTTTTAGAACCAAGGTATCAATCCAGTTGGAGACCACGCGTGAGTCCCTCGCACCTGCACAAACAAAAAAGAACTTCATAGCCAACGCGATATGGGGTTGTCAATCCCTTTACGGTCACTTACGAAAGTGAGATCTGATAGATATGATAGGATAGTATTTTTGGTATTTTTTGGTATAAGAACAGAAAGTAAAGAAAGCAAATAAGCAACGGCAAAAGAAATTGAAGGTACAGTAATATGATAAAGATAGACTCGGGGGCCATAGGTTTCACTAGTGGCTTCTCTCATGATAGCAGAATTCTACGGTGGGTGAACAAATTACTGTCGAGCAATTGATAGAAAAGCACATAGTTATGAGAATATCTAGGCATGATCATTATATATAGGCATCACATCCGTAACAAGTGGACCGAAACGATTCTGCATCTACTACTATTACTCCACACATCGACCGCTATCCAGCATGCATCTAGAGTATTAAGTTCATAAGAACAGAGTAATGCTTTAAGCAAGATGACATGATGTAGAGGGATAAACTCAAGCAATATGACATAAACCCCATCTTTTTATCCTCGATGGCAACAATACAATACGTGTCTTGCTGCCCCTGCTGTCAGTGGGAAAGGACTCCGCAAGATTGAACCCAAAGCCAAGCACTTCTCCCATTGCAAGAACTATAGATCTAGTAGGCCAAACCAAACCAATAATTCGAAGAGACTTGCAAGGATATTATAATCATACATAAAAGATTTCAGAAAAGAATCAAATATTGTTCATAGATAATCTTGATCATAAACCCACAATTCATCGGACCTCAACAAACACATCGCAAAAAGATTACATCAAATAGATCTCCTCGAAGATCGATGAGAACATTGTATTCAGATCCAAAAAGAGAGAAGAAGCCATCTAGCTAATAACTATGGACTCGAAGGTCTGTGGTAAACTACTCACAACTCATTGGTGAGGCTATGGTGTTGATGTAGAAGCACTCCATGATCGACCCCCCCTCCGGCGGAGCTCCGGAACAGGCCCCAAGATGGGATATCACAGGAATAGAAGGTTGCGGCGGTGGAATTAGGGTTTTCTCTGTTGCCTCGATACTTTCAGGGTACATGGATATATATAGGAGGAAGGAGGGCATCGGGGGAGCCAGAGGGGGCCCACAAGGGTGGGGCGTGCCCTGGACCCTCATGGCCACCTCTCTCGTTCCCTCGCATGTACTCCAAGTCTTCTGGGTAGATACGGTTCCAAAAATAACTCTCTCGAAGGTTTCATTCCGTTTGGACTCTGTTTGATATCCCTTTTCTGCGGAACACTGAAATAGGCAAAAAACAGCAATTTGCACTAGGCCTTGGGTTAGTAGGTTAGTCCCAAAAATAATATAAAAGTGTATAATAAAGCCCATTAAACATCCAAAACAGAATATATATAATAGCATGGAACAATCAAAAATTATAGATACGTTGGAGACGTATCACGGGGTGCTAATGGAAACCAAGGGATATTAAAGCCTCCTTTTAATAGAGAACCGAAACAAAGCATTAGCACTTAGTGAATACATGAACTCCTCAAACTATGGCAATCACCGAAAAGAATCCCAATTATTACCACCTTGGAGTATGCGGATCATAACTCATAGTAGGTGTCTACAGCTTGGAAGATCGGATCAAGAACACATGTATATTCATATGACACCCCGAGACCGATGCGCCAGGTGTCAGCCAGTTATTCGTTTCCGTTGCCATGTCACCTGCTTGCGTGTTGCATGTTTTCCTTGTCATAATGTGCATTGCATCAACATATATTCAAAACTTGCATCCGTCCGAGTCTGCCCATCCTCTCCGTCGTCCATTCTAAGCCCAGACACACTCGCACGCGCCCGCGGCACCTCCGAATATTTATTTTATAAGTGGCCGGAACATGTTCTCGGAATGGGATGAAACTTGGCGTGTGGTCTTATTATATCATAGGTAGGCCGCCTGTAAAATTTCGTCGCATTCAGAGTTCGTTTGATAGCCCAACGGTTAACCGTGTTAACCGCCGAGAGCCCCAGCACCCCCTTCACCACAACCCTCTAGCCCATCCCAACCACCTCCACGCTCTCGATCGTTGGATCGTGATTGCGTGGCCGAAAACCGCTCCTCATTTGGACACTCCTAGCTCCCTCTACCTATATATTAGCCCTCCACGTCCAAATTCGCGGATGAACCCTAGCCTCCCTCCTCCTCGCGCAGCCGGACACGTCCATCCGTGCCGGACGTGTCCGCCGGCCACGTCTCCGCAGCCAATCCCAGGCCGCCACATCGTCAACGCCGCCTCCCGCACCCACTCTCAGCGCGCCACGTCACCCGCGCCCACTTCCCCGCCGCACGGGCCCGCCGGAGCCCGACTACGGCCCGCTCCGGGCGGATCTGGGCTGAGGCGACCGTCCGCTGCCTGAGCGCGCCCGCTCCGCGAGCAGCCTCGAGCGCCCGACGCCTCCCGTCGATGCTCCTCCACCACCGAGCCCCTTGCCGGACCTCGCCGCCGTCTCCAGCCGCACCCTCACCGGAGATCGCCGTCGGTGATCGTTGGATCTGGGGCCCAGGGACCGGATCCCGCTCGCCCTGCCTAGATCCACGCCACCCTGGCCTCCCGCTGGTTTCCCCCTCACCTACGACAAGCAACTGCCGCTGCCTCCCTGCTTCGTCCCAGCATTGAGCGGTGGGCGACGATTGGCCGCGCAGCGCCCCTCCTGGGCTGGCCTCGCCCCGGTCCACCTTCCGCCCGGCCTGCCTCGCCTCCTCTCCCTTGGGCCAGGCCCACTAGGTGAGCCCTGATGAGGACATGACTACCTTGGATATGACCAAAAATATTGCATACATGTATATTTGTGAGGTGATTTCTAATGCAAACTATGCAACAATTTATTTCTGTCATCCAGGACAAAAATACTTCACAGACTTTTGTGCCATGTCTAATTCCAGGTGTATGGGATATTTGTACAATCCACATATGAAGATAAGGGAAAAAGAGAAGTTTAGGTGCTGTTCAAAAAGTTCTCTCACGTCACTTTTGGGCAAAGAGAAGATAGAGTCCAGGTCTCTCACGTTCTGCATCTAGATTCGGACTGCACAGACATACCTGACTTAAAACGGCAAGAACTCCTTCATACGGACTCCGAATTGGGTGTTTCTTTTTTTGTTGGAAACTAGATTTCGTACACTTTCCAACCCAATTGGATTCACCTTCAAATTCGTCCGGAGCGTTGAGATATCGATGAAACAATCTGACGCTGCAGCAGAATCCGAGTCAAACTACATGTCCAAAGGTGTTGCATCACCTCCACTTGGGCCGATGAGCCTTGTACGACCTAGGGTTAGTTTTAGGCTGCCTTGGGACGTCCTTCCACCTCCTTGGCCGCTGCCCCTTGCTCCTATATAAGTAGATCCATCTAGTAGCTTTTTCCTTGGGGATTTGTTTAGTCAAAAGTTAGCCATTGCAACTGCGTGTACCTCGTTTGTGTCCAACGACCAGACCAAGGCCGCTTACGGATCCCCACCTTTATCAATACTTCATATACATTTCCAATATTCAGATTGCTTTATTATATTCTTGCTTGTTCTTCGATTGCATGCAGGAATAGACCTTCGTGGTCAGGCTGATCGTGCTTCTGGCATTATCAGTAACCCCTGGAGATTGGTTTAGTGATTGCTAAGGCGCAACGTCGTGCACGTTTGTAGTCGGATCGTCAAAGTCGTCTCCACCAAATCGATAGTTATCATCTCATCGAAAGATCGGGACACCTTTGCCTCTATCAAGTGGTATCAGTTTTCAGGTTGCTCGGTGAGAATTTCCTGTTAATCTAGATTAGATTTAATTTCTTACCTATTGTCCAAGAAGTCCAAAAAAAATTAGATCTATTCATCCTTTGTCCAAGCCAATCTGAGCCTTTGCAATTTTCTTTTCATTGTTTGCTATATTGAATTATCGGTTGCATCGTCGTGTCGAGTTGCTGGTCTTAGTGTCTAGTTCGTTAGAGTTTCGAGTTCTATTCACATTAGTCACGTCGCCGCTGCATCGTTATCCCTTTCGCTGTCCACCACCTCATCCATCAATTTCCACCTCGTGCTACCCATCGTTCATTGTCACAATCATACTTGAAGTCGTCCGCATCTTTGCTTGATCCAATCTGCATCTTATCTAGTTTGTCTTGGAAAGAGGGAGAAAGAAAAAAAAAAGACAGAGAAAGAAAAAGTAAAAAAAAAGAGGAGAGAAAGAAAAAGAAAAAAAGTGTGAGAAAAAAGAAAAGAAAAAGAAGGAAAAGAAAGTTGGAGAGAGTGTTGTTGTATATTCTGCTTGGCAGTTGTTTTCATCATTATCTTTACTGCCGTTTTGATCTTCACTTATATCTTGCTGTCCAGAGCTACTTCGTATCCTTTATTGATGCTAGTTGTGCTACACCGTGACCTCATTAGTGTTCTAGGCTCGCGTCTCAAGTCTGCTCTAGCATAGGACCAGCACAGTACCGTCGTTGAGCGTTTATTCAACATTGCATCTCTAAATTGATTATTGCTAATCTTTTGCTACCATATATAAAGCCAACCCAGCTCCACATATTTCTACACCGTGTTTACGTACGTTCAGCTGGCAATCGCTTTACTCAATCTTTGGAGTTATTTGACACCGCTGGTTGCCTATCACCACCTGCTGCATGGTAAGAACTTGTAAGATATTGATATTTGCATTATTGTGAGCTCTTAACCACTCAACCTAGTAGTTCATAGGAACATTATTCTCGAATTTTGTTTCTTGTTTCTACTAATCATGACAGGTACCGGAGACAGAAGTTCTTGGACGACGGATACATCTTCACCATCACGAGACATGGGACAACACACACCAGCACATGGTCAGGTTATTTCTTTACCGTCATTTGAGGGTAGATTTAATCCTGCTATTTATCTAGCTTGGGAGCTTGAAGTAGAAAAAGTTTTTAGTCACCATCATTTTTCTGAACTTGAGAGAGTACATGCTGTCACTAGAGTATTTACTGGTTTTGCTTCTGTTTGGTGGAGTGTGCATTGTAAGAAAATATTGATAACCAACCCACAACTTGGAAAGATTTGAAGGCTGTAATGAGAAAACATTTTTTTCCTCCTTACTATCGCCGTGAATTGCTTCGCAAATTGGAACAATTAAAACAAGGCAGTAACACTGTTCATGCTTACTACCAAGAGTTCAAATCTTATATGCATCATTGTGACATAGAAGAATCTGAGGATGATACAATGAATAGATTTTTTGGTGGTTTAAACCATGATATTCGCGCAAGATTTCAGTATATTCCTCGTTGCATTACTGCTATGTATGTTCGTGCTTGTACCTTTGAGAGACAAATACATGAGGATGCATTGTGTGACTACAACAACTACTATTCATGTTCATGCTCACCACCACTGGTTGGTTCCTCCACCATTGCACCTACTAGAGCAGCCACACCTCTGATTGTGAGCGTGACATCATCTAAAGTGTATGATACATTGTCATCGTCCGTACCTACATCAGCTACGTCTTTGCAACAAGGTAACAGTAAAATCAATGATGATATAACTTCACATGAGGGTGATGCATATCTAGTTAACTTGAATACATCATGTATTGAATTACCTGTTGATTTGAGCACACCACCTAGTTTATATAATCATGTTGCTGTCATGAATGCGTCATGTGATCAAACAACTGAAATACCAACAATTTTGAGTGCACCCATTGAATTAACTGTTGATGCAAAAGAATCATGTGAATCGGAGAATAAATCAGATTTGGATAAAATACATTTAAAAATAATTGTGCCAATGTTTAATCATTTTGATATGACTTCTAATCTTGGTGACGATTCTATGTCAAATGACTTATTGCATGTTTGCTTATTTAAGCATGTTGTAGCCTGTGAATTTCATGCAAGTAAGGTTTATTCACCAATGTTGGGATGGTTTAATGATGAACATTGTCAATATTTTGATATGAATAAGAGCTTCACTTATTTGTGCAAATTGAGTTGCAATATTTTCATGCCTTCTACTTCTTGTGATAATATTTTGGCATTATATTTTATGAACTACGAAAGTTACTCATCTATACATGTGTCATATGTGAGAAAATTAAGGGAAGTAAAAATGGATGACATATACATATACAACATGTACACCTTGTCTATTTTCTTACCCACATTTCAGATTAAGCAACGCCGAGGACGGCTTTATTTTCAAGAAAGGGAGGATGATGAGGACATGACTACCTTGGATATGACCAAAAATATTGCATACATGTATATTTGTGAGGTGATTTCTAATGCAAACTATGCAACAATTTATTTATGTCATCCAAGACAAAAATACTTCACAGACTTTTGTGCCATGTCTAATTCCAGGTGTATGGGACATTTGTACAATCCACATATGAAGATAAGGGAAAAAGAGAAGTTTAGGTGATGTTCAAAAAGTTCTCTCACGTCACTTTTGGGCCAAGAGAAGATAGAGTCCAAGTCTCTCATGTTCTTCATCCAGATTCAGACTGCACAGACATACCTGACTCAAAACGGCAAGAACTCCTTCATACGGACTCCGAATTGGGTGTTTCTTTTTTTTGGAAACTAGATTTCGTACACTTTCCAACCCAATTGGTTCACCTTCAAATTCGTCCGCAGCGTTGAGATATCGACGAAACAATCTGACGCTGCAGCAGAATCCGAGTCAAACTGCAAGTCCAAAGGTGTTGCATCACCTCCACTTGGGCCCATGAGCCTTGTACGACCTAGGGTTAGTTTTAGGCTCCCTTGGGGACCTCCTTCCACCTCCTTGGCCGCCACCCCTTGCTCCTATATAAGTAGATCCATCTAGTAGCTTTTTCTTTGGGGATTTGTTTAGTCAAAAGTTAGCCATTGCAACTTCGTGTACTTCGTTTGTGTCCAACGACCAGACCAAGACCGCTTATGGATCCCCACCTTTATCAATACTTCATATAAATTTGCAATATTCAGATTGCTTTATCATATTCTTACTTGTTCTTCGATTGCATGCAAGAATAGACCTTCGTGGTCAGGCTGATCGTGCTTCTGGCATTGTCAGTAACCCCTGGAGATTGGTTTGGCGATTGCTAAGGCGCAACGTCGTTCACGTTTGTAGTCGGGTCGTCAAAGTCGTCTCCACCAAATCGATAGTTATCATCTCATCGAAAGATCGGGACAGCTTTGCCTCTATCAAGCCTCGACCAGGCCCGCTATCTCCCGCCCGAGGACTAGTTTAGTTCTTCAGCGCTCTGTTTTCTGATAAAACTGCTAAGTTCCTGAGTTATGTAATTATGTGTGCATGTTTGACTTGTGATAACTTTTTGTGTGGTGATCCAAATGGAGCATATGATATGTCAAAATGTTCGTCTCGTGATGCTCTTCATATTGTTGTACTGTGGCATGCTTGTTTGTGTTCATCTTGATGCCCTAATCATTGTTGCAAAAGTTCTATATGTTATAAATTGCTGATAACTGTTATTTTGTTGCATGCTTGTGGTGATGATATCTTTGTGCATGTTGGTCCAAATGGAGTGTATGATATGTCAAAATGTTCATTGTGAAGTGCTCTACATGATGGTTGTTGTTGCATTCATGTTAGGTTGCATATTGCCATGTTTATCTCTGTTGTAAAAGTGCATGTGGCTGACAAGTTTCTGAACTTGTTATGAGATGATGTTTTGTCTTGCTTGAGTATATTAATCCATGTGACATATGAGTTAGGTGTCAACATGAGTTTTGCTCTTTGGAATGTGGTCTGCATGATAGACTCATTCAAATGGCATGATATGTCTTGAGATGAGTGCAACAAGCTTGTTAACATGTCATCGTGATGTTAAATTTCTGCTAAGTGTGAATCTGTTAATTTTTATGCCATGTTTTCATGATGCCCCCGTCAATGTTGTGCGTGGTTAGAGTTGTCCAATGGGTGTTCCTTGATTTATAAGTTATCCTCTATCCATAAATGCCCTTGTTTGCACTTATGGCTTGCTGTAGCTTGTTGTTTTCATGCTCTCAAGTTGCTATAAAATGATTATGTCAGCTTGTTATCAGCAAGTTCAGTTTTGCTATGTGAATAGCTAGTGATCTATGCATCCTATGACCAGGTTCTTGCCATGAGTAGCTTCATAAACATGCCTTCTTGCTGTTGGTTATCTTCATATGCCATGATATGCTTTGAGATGAGTTGCACAAGTCTGTGAAACTGTTATCTTTTGCAATCTTGCCATGATGTTTTGAGCATGTTCTAGTGGTGTTTTGTAGTAGCTCTTTGGTCATGCTTGTAGTGCTGGTAATGTACATGCTTGTCATGCCCTTTTGTTGCCATGAAGTGTTATTGTATCATGTTGTTTTGATGTCAACTAAGTGTCATGTTGCTGTTTTGGACAGCTTGTTGTTATATCTTGTTTCGGGTGTATGTGTTGAACCGTTGCTCCGTTTTGAGTGTGTACTATATGAAACTTGTGTGTTTTTGCATGTAGATGCATAATAACATGTTGTCAAGCTATTTGGAGTGTGTTCGCTTGATGTTTGGATGCGTTTTGCATCGATGACATGTTTGACTTGTTTTGCTCTTATCTTCTAGGCCGTAGCCCCGAATTAAATAAACTTTATATGCAACTTGACTAGAATTTCGAGTAGATCATCATGGTGCATGTTAACCTGCTGTTTAACAACTTTAACTTAAGGTTTGTTCAGATCTGAACCAATTTCGAAAATTGCATATCAGGACTTACCAGAATTGTTATATGTTGTTTTCCGGCCTCATTTAAACTTGCCTTGTTGATGTTCTTGCATGCTTCATCCCTTGCCATGTTTTGCATCATATAGACTTGTCTTGCATCATACTTGGTTTAGCATTATGTCATGTTCTTGTGTGGTGTGTTCACCGTGTTGCTTGCTTCTTCTCGTTAGTGGTTGTTTCGTTGCGATCATGAGGATTCGTTCGACTACACTTGGTTCGTCTTCGTGGCTTCTTCCTCGTCTTCTTCATGGGCTCGTTCTTCTTCCTTGCGGGATCTCAGGCAAGATGACTGTCTCCTTGGATACGTTTACTATCATTGCCATGCTAGTTGTCTCGATGCTATCGCTATATGTCGCGCTACCCATCTAATTGTTGTCAGCCTCTCCTTATTGCCATTAAACCTCTAACCTTTGACACCTTCCCAATAAACCATTGTTTGGCTATGTTACCCGCTTGCTCAGCCCCTCTTATAGCGTTGCTAGTTGCAGGTGAAGATGAAGATTGATCCATGTCGGATCTTGGTGTTGGTATATCACAATATCAATTAATTATATTAACACACATATATACTAGGCAATGGGTGGAAGGCTTGGCCTTTTGCTCGGTGTTTTGTTCCACTCATGTCGCCTTAAGAACCGATAAACCGGCGTTATGTTATTTGATTTTGCGTTCTTAACACGGTTGGGGTTTATGGGCCCCCCTTGATAATTCGCACTGCTTAAAGCTTTTCCAGCAAGACCCAACCTTGGTACTACATTTGCCTAATAACTAAAAACTTGCATAGGGACCAGCTAGCACCCGAGGACTATTAATCAACCCCCGGGCCAGTCCTCCTTATGACTGTTGGTCCAAACCTGCCAGGCGTCGGTGACCACCAGCGGCAACTCTGTACTTGGCCTACCGGAAGTTTGGACAATCCAATCGTGGCCTGAGACGAGATATGTGCGGCTCTTATCAGGGTGTCGGCACGTCGGGAGGTCTTGCTGGATTAGTTTTACCTTTGTAGAAATATCTTTAGCACGGGATTCCGAGGATACTCGGGTCTTCCCACTTTGGAATTGCGACTCCGCAGATCGTGAGCTTGTGATGGCTAAGTTGGGACACCCCTGCAGATGGGAATTTGTTAATGTCCGGTTGTAGAAAACTTGTCAGAGGATCCGAAATAAAATACACAACCGCGTGAGTAACCGTGACCGTCTCTTTTCACTTTGAGAAGAGAACACGGTGGGGTTATGTTTGACTCGCAGGTAGTTCAGGATCTCTAGCAATCATTACTAGTTTGTGACCGTTTGCGTAGAGACTCATCTTATTCTTGTACTCATAAGTTAGCCACCATACTTTTGATTAGCCGCTGCTGCAACCTCACCACTACCCTTTCCATTCCCAATAAAGCTTTGCTAGTCTTCATACCCATGGTTATGGGATTATTGAGTCCTCGTGGCTCACAGATACTACAACAATAGTTGCAGGTGCAGGTTTCCGATGACTTGACGTGAGAGCGATGTACTTGTGTTGGAGTTCTTTCTTCTTCTGCTTCGTCAGTCTTGGGTTAGGTTCCTGGTTGGCAGCCTGGGATATCAGGATGGATGTCGTTGTGCTTTTCATGTTTGCTTCCGTAGTCGAATGTTTTGTATATGATGATGTTGTATTCATGTGAATTGTATGACTTGTATGTATCCCCATGTGTGTATGTAATGGTACGATGTAATGATATCCATCTTGCTAAGCACCTGAAATGCGGTTGTGCCTCAGTCACAAGTTTTATCTAGTGATTGAGATAGAATCGCATCTTGGGCATGACAAGTTGGTATCAGAGCCTCGACCGACCATAGGAGCCCCCTTGTTTGATTGTAGCTTGGTTGTTGTCGGGTCTAGAAGAAAACTTTTTTCGGAGTCTAGTTATATCGGAGAGTAGGAATTCTTCTTACTCCTTAGCCCCTTCGTCGCTCTGGTGAGGAATCTTGATGTAGGTGTTTTGAATTACTCCTCTTCCCCCTCAAATTTTTTTAGGATCACATGGTTAGTTTACGTTCATTGGGATGTCAGCTCTTGTCATCCGGTGCATTTCTCGTCGAGTTGATTCGATCCTCTTCATCTTTTGCTAGTTCAATCCTAAGTTCTTTCCAATCGGCGTCGTTTTCCCGGTCCGATGTGGTCTTTCTTTTCCCACCCGCCCACCCTTTTTCTTCTCGGATCCGGAGTCCGTAATCGAGTATCCATCCTACTCGTGTGAAGTCTTTGAATTCTTTCCTCAATTATTTCAATTGGCGATTTCTCATCTAGTCCTTTGTTCTTCATCTTCTTTATTTTTCCGGTGGACTCAATTCCAATATCTCAGTGTTGTTCTTATTCTTTCATCGGTTCAAGTGTTTTCCCTTGTCTCGTTCGCCTCTCGCCAGTTAATTGTTCTGATGTTCCGAAGACATCTCAAGAGATTTGTCCGTGTTCCAATTTATTCGTGGTTGTCACCTCATTAGAGTCTTTCAAATGTTCCGGTGCATCCTTTCTCACTCGAATAATCCTTTTCAACGGTGTTTCTCTTCGGTGGGCTCATAACCCACAGGTCTTTCCCAGGATCTTACCTGACTCTTCTTATTTTTCCGATGCTATTCCCAAATTCTTTTCAAAGTGTGACATAAGTATGGATTCCATCAGTCATATGCCTTCTCCAAGATCGCTTTCTATTCTTTTCATCATTGGTTCAACCTTTCTTCTTTTCATTCTTCCGGAGTATTCTTGAATTCTTTTCTTTGTGTTCCTCCGAAGGTCATCATTTCAGAAGATTTCTTCGTCCGCAGTTTTCAACTTCGTCCTCCAAATATTCTTCATTGATGCCTCTTCGTTCGTCTCACACTCGTCTGGTGCTTCGTTCAAGTATTCTTTAATCAGTTCATGATCTCTTCGTTCTCGTCATTCAAATTTCCTCAAGTGCTTTATTCTTTCGGCGGTTTATTCTATTTTCCTCCTTCAATTTCAATTCCTTACGGTGGTTCTCTCGAGAGTTCTTTTTTGGTGTTATCATATCAATTCATTCATTTTTATTCCAATCCTACCGGTGTTTCATGAAGATTTTCGCAAGTTCGTGATAGATCCATCTTTAATCATTTCAACGGGAAAAAGTAGTATGTGAATCCATTGCTTTTCATCAATTTAATAGATGAAGGATGAGCATACCATAATTCTTATTCATTCTCATCAAGTTGATTTATTCCTTCCTTCGGAGTTTATTCTTGATGAATAAATTTTAATCCCAAGTGTTTCATCTTTTCTTTCCGGAGCTCATAGTTTCTCGGCTATCTCGTCGGAGCCCCGTCTAAATCATCGCAAGGCTTTAATCTTATTCTTTTCATACTTCGTTCTGATCTCTTCATCCGTTTGTCACTGGAGTTCTTCATGGTGGTTCATCACGATTTAATTCATTCCTCAAATATTCATCAAATTCTTGTGGAGCAGCTCAAGCATTATTCTTCTTGCACTTTGGGATGCAAATAATTCTCTGTATTCTTTGAACGGAGTTTTGCATTTCTTCCTTCATCTCATCTCTTCTATCTTTGGTAGTGGTGGAAATTCACCTCAAGTTTCGGGATGATTTCCATAAGTCCACTTAGAGCTTAATCTTTTGTTGTTGATTTCTCAACAACTCCGTTCAAGCCTTTCTCGTGAAGATTCGTTTCCAAATTCATATTCAGTTGAAAGTTGTTGTTCTTTCTCCTTTCTTTTCATTCCACTCTTTAAATTCTTCCGGAGGCATCGTGTTGTTACTCTGTCGAGTATTGTTTCATCTTTCCAAGTTCTTGTTCTAATCCATTCATATTCAACCGGGGTGCTAGCTTAATTTTCTTGTTCTTATCCCTTGGTATCTCGCTTAGCCGGAGTGATTTCGAACTTTTTCTTGTTCCTTCAACTCTTGTTTCATTCCTTTCAACTTACAAGGTTGTCCTGTGTTCCTTGTTCCTCTTTTGCAACAGAGCTTCTCAATCTCGTTCATCTCCTTGTTTTCTTTCTTTCAAAGTGGTTCAACCTCTCAAGGTTCTTTGGTTTCACCTTCTTCCTTTTTTCTCATCCGTCTCGTTCCTAAGATCTCGGGATGAGATCTTTTGTTAGTAGGTGAGTGTTGTGACACCCCGAGACCAATGCACGAGGTGTCAGCCAATTATTCGTTGACGTTGCCATGTCACCTGCTTGCATGTTGCATCTTTGCCTTGTCATCATGTGCATTGCATCAGCATGTTTTCAAAACTTGCATCCGTCCAAGTCCGCATGTCCTCTCCGTTGTCCGTTCTGAGCCCAGACACACTCGCACGCGCTCGCGGCACCTCCGAATATTTATTTTATAAGTGGCCAGAAAATGTTCTCAGAATGGGATGAAACTTGGCGTGTGGTATTATTATAGCATAGGTAGGCCGCCTGTCAAATTTCGTCGCATTCGGAGTTCGTTTGATAGCCCAATAGTTAACCGTGTTAACCGCCGAGAGCCCTTTGTCTTTTGGCCCAGCACCCCCTTCACCACAGCCCGCTAGCCCATCCCAACCACCTCCACACTCTCGGTTGTTGGATCGTGATCGTGTGGCCGAAAACCGCTCCTCATTTGGACACTCCTAGCTCCCTCTACCTATATATTAGCCCTCCTCGTCCAAATTCGCGGATGAACCCTAGCCTCCCTCCTCCTCGCGTAGCCGGACGCGTCCGTTCGCGCCGGACATGTTCGCCGGCCATGTCTCCGCAGCCAATCCGAGGCCGCCACATCGTCACCGCCGCCTCCCGCACCCACTCTCAGCGCGCCATGTCACCCGCACCCACTTCCCCGCCGTATGGGCCCGCCAGAGCCCGACTACGGCCCGCTCCGGGCGGATCTGGGCCGAGGCGCCCGTCCGCCGCCCGAGCACGCCCGCTCCGCGAGCAGCCTCGAGCGCCCGGCGCCTCCCGTCGATGCTCCTCTGCCGCCGAGCCCCTTGTCGGACCCCGCCTCCGTCTCTAGCCGCACCCTCACTAGAGCTCGTCGTCGGGGATCGTCGGATCTGGGGCCCAGGGACCGGATCCCGCTCACCCCGCCTGGATCTGCACCACCCTGGCCTCCCGCCGGTTTCCCCCTCACTGACGATGAGCAGTTGCCGCTGCCTCCTTGCTTCGTCCCTGCATCGAGCGGTGGGTGACGACCGGCCGCGCAACGTCCCTCCTAGGCCGGCCTCGCCCCGGTCCACCTTCCGCCCGGCCTGCCTCGCCTCCTCTCCCTTGGGCCAGGCCCACTAGGTGAGCCCCGACCAGGCCCACTATCTCCCGCCCGAGGCGTCGTTTAGTTCTTCAGCGCTCCATTTTCTGATAAAACTGCTAAGTCCCTGAGTTACGTAATTATGTGTGCATGTTTGACTTGTGATAACTTTTTGTGTGGTGACCCAAATGGATCATATGATATGTCAAAATGTTCGTGTCGTGATGCTCTTCATATTGTTGTACTATGGCATGCTTGTTTGAGTTCATCTTGATGCCCTAATCATCGTTGCAAAAGTACTATATGTTATAAATTGCTGATAATAGTTATTTTGTTGCATGCTTGTGGTGATGTTATCTTTGTGCATGTTGGTTCAAATGGAGTGTATGATATGTCAAAATGTTCATTGTGAAGTGCTCTACATGATGGTTGTTGTTGCATTCATGTTAGGTTGCATATTGTCATGTTTATCTTTGTTGTAGAAGTGCATGTGGCTGACAAGTTTCTGAACTTGTTAGGAGATGATGTTTTGTCTTGCTTGTGTATATTAATCCATGTGTCATATGAGCTAGGTGTCAACATGAGTTTTGCTCTTTGGAATGTGCTCTACATGATAGACTCATTCACATGCCATGATATGTCTTGAGATGAGTGTAACAAGCTTGTTAACATGTCATTGTGATGTTAAATTTCTGCTAAGTGTGAATCTGTTAATTTTTATGCCATATTTTCGTGATGCCACCGTCAATGTTGTGCATGGTTAGAGTTGTCCAGTGGGTGTTCCTTGATGTATATGTTATGCTATATCCATACATGCCCTTGTTTGCACTTATGGCTTGATGTAGCTTGTTGTTTTCATGCTCTCAAGTTGCTATAAAATGTTTCTGTCAGCCTGTTATCAGCAAGTCAGTTTTGCTATGTGAATAGCTAGTGATCTATGCATTCTATGACCATGTTCTTGCCATGAGTAGCTTCATAAACATGCCTTCTTGCTGTTGGTTATTTTCATATGCCATGATATGCTTTGAGATGAGTTGCACAAGCTTGCAAACATGCCTACTTGTCGTTGTTGCTGCCATGTCTAGTTTATTTTCACTAAGTCCATAAAACTGTTATCTTTAGCAATCTTGCCATGATGTTTTGAGCATGTTCTAGTGGTGTTTTGTAGTAGCTCTTTGGTCATGCTTGTAGTGCTGGTCATGTACATGCTTGCCTTGCCCTTTGTTGCCATGAAGTGTTATTGTATCATGTTGTTTTGATGTCAACTAAGTGCCATGTTGCTGTTTTGGACAGCTTGTTGTTATATCTTGTTTCGGGTGTATGTGTTGAACCGTTGCTCCGTTTTGAGTGTGTCCTATATGAAACTTCCTTGTTTTTGCATGTAGATGCATAATAACATGTTGTAAACCTGTTTGGAGTGTGTTTGCTTGAAGTTTGGATGTGTTTTGCATCGATGACATGTTTGACTTGTTTTGCTCATATCTTCTAGGCCGTAGCTCCAAATTAAATAAACTTTATATGAAACTTGACTAGAATTTTGAGTAGAACATCATGGTGCATGTTAACCTGTTGTTTAACAACTTTAACTTAAGATTTGTTCAGATCTGGACCAATTTCGTAAATTGCATATGAGGACTTACCGGAATTGTTATTAGTTGTTTTCCGGCCTCATTTAAACTTGCCTTGTTGATGTTCTTGCATGCTTCATCCCTTGCCATGTTTTGCATCATATAGACTTGTCTTGTACCATACTTGGTTGAGCATTATGTCATGCTCTTGTGTGGTGTGTTTACCATGTTGCTTGCTTCTTCTCGTTAGTGCTTGTTTCGTTGCGATCGTGTGGATTCGTTCGACTACACTAGGTTCGTCTTCGTGGCTTCTTCCTCGTCTTCCTCATGGACTCGTTCGTCTTCCTTGCGGGATCTCAGGCAAGATGAATGTCTCCTTGGATACCCTTGTGGACAGCCGATGGGTCCCCTCTGGTAGATTATTTCACCAATATATTTTTATATTTTTCAGAAATATTCTCCGTAAATTTTCAGGTCATTCCGAGAACTTTTATTTCTGCACAAAAATAACACCAAGGCAATTCTGCTGAAAACAACGTCAGTCCGGGTTAGTTCCGTTCAAATCATGCAAATTAGAGTCCATAACAAGGGCAAAAGAGTTTGGAAAAGTAGATACGGCAGAGATGTATCAACTCCCCCAAGCTTAAACCATTGCTTGTCCTCAAGCAGTTCAGTTGATAAACTGAAAGTGACAAAGAGAAACTTTTACACACTCTATTTGATCTTGTTGTTGCAAATATGTCTAGCCATATTCAGGTTTTCAACAAAGATTATTAACTAACCATATGCACAATAACATTTAGGTCTCACATTTACTCATATCAATGACACAATCAACTAGCGAGCAATAATAATAAACCTCGGATGACAACACTTTTTCAAAACAATCATGATATAATATGACAAAGTGGTATCTCGCTAGCCCTTTCCGAGACTGCAAAACATAAACGCAGAGCACCTGAGAATATCAAGGACTGACTAGACATTGTAATTCATGATAGAAGAGATCCAGTCACACTCATACTCAATATCAATTAATAACAAAGCATACAAATGACACAGGTGCTCTCCAGCTGGTACTTTTTATAAGAGGATGATGACTCGGCAATAAAAGTAAATGGATAGGCCCTTCGTAGAGGGAAGCGGGAATTTGTAGAGGTACAAGGGCTCGAGCTTTTAAAACAAAGAATTCTCAATATCTTCCATGCTACACACATTATAGGCGGTTCCCAAACAGAATGGTAAATAGACATGAGGGCTGTAGATTTCACTAGTGGCTTCTCTCGAGAAAATAGCATACGGTGGATAGATAAATTATTGTTGGGCAATTGATAGAAAAGCAAATAATTGTGACGATATTCAAGACAATGATCATCTATATAGGGATCACGTACAAGATTAGTAGACCGACTCTTGCTTACATCTACTACTATTACTCCACACATCGACGGCTATCCAGCATGCATCTAGTGTATTAAGTTCATGGAAAACGGATTAACGCAATAAGAACGATGACATGATGTAGACAAGATATATTCATGTAGGAATAGACCCCATCTTTTTATCCTTAGTAGCATTGATACATGCGTGCCTTGCTTCCCCTTCTGTCACTGGGAAAGGACGTCGCAAGATCGAACCCATTACAACGCACCTCTTCCCATTGCAAGATAAATAGATCAAGTTGGCAAAAAAAAATCGGAGAAGAAATATGAGGCTATAATAATCAAGAATGGATACTAAATCAAGGCAAATATGATCATAAACTCACAGTTCATTGGATCCCAACAAACGCAGCGCAAAAGGTCATTACATCAAATAGATCTCCAAGAGACCATTGTATTGAGATACAAAGAGAGAAGAAGCCATATAGCTACTACCTACGAACCCGTAGGTCTATGGTAAACTACTCATGCGTCATTGGAGAGGCACCATGAGGATGATGAACCCCTCCGCGATCGTGTTCCCGTACGGCGGAGTGCCGGAAGAGGGTTGTAGATTGGAACTCATGGTTCTGGAACTTGCGGCGGCTGGAATAAAATTTCGTCGACTACCCTAGGGTTTCTGGAATATTTGAGTATTTATAGAGCGAAGAGGCGGTGCGGGAGGCCACCGAGGAGGGCACAACCCACCTGGGCGTGCTTGGGGGCCCAAGCGCGCCCTGGTAGGTTGTGCCCCCCTCGGCGCACCCCCCAGGTGCTTCTCTTGCCCACTAGATGTTTTCTGGTCCAAAAAATCCACAAAAAGTTTCGCTACATTTGGACTCCATTTGGTATTGATTTTCTGCGATGTAAAAAACAAGAAAAAATAAGAACTGCCACTCGGCACTATGTCAATAGGTTAGTTCCAAAAAATGATATAAAATGATTGTAGAACATCCAATAATGATAATATAACAGCATGGAACAGTCAAAAATTATAGATACGTTGGAGACGTATCAAGCTCCACCTGCACCTCGGCCACTCGCGCCTCGTGCTTCTACCGACAGCCTTTGCCGACTCAAGTTGGGCCACCACCTTCTCGGCAGCCGCTCTCTTTTCTGCCGCCTCGTCCTCTGTCTTCTTCAGCGCCGCCTTGAGGCCTTTGACCTCAGCAGCGGCAGCTGCAGTCATCAAACACAATGTGCTCAACACACAATCCAAAATGCAAATGTCCGGTGAATACATTAAGATAGGGACTCACCTTGCGCTTCATTGAGCCGCTTGTTAACAAGGTCGAGCTCATCATTGGAGCATTAAAGCTTCTGATCCATCTCCCCTAGGGCAGCAGCATTAGCAGCCGCAGCCAAGGAAGACGCCTACGATGTAGATCAATTATCAAACTTTAAAAACTGGCTTATGGGTATTCGACCCTCTGTAAGGATTTTTTTAATCCTTACAGAGTCTCGAGGTTGTTATGCACAAGGCCTACTCATACTCTAAGCCAGTAATTAACTCTACGGGGGAAAATAGGATTACTTGACTCACCTCAAAGCTTATCAAAAGGCCCTCGACGGCATAGTTCACTCCAGCATGGACGGACCGAACACCCCATAGAACCGCACCCATAAGGGCGCGGTGCTCGTCGATGATTACAGAGTTGTTCACCAACTCCGCCATCTTTTCCGACCATCCCATCACCGCCTAGTTGTTGGTGTTCGACACGGGCGGCGGGACCTCAACCCCACCTTTGTCGAAAGGCAGGACCGCCGCCTCTAAGGGCTTGGGTGTAACGCCCCACATGTAACAATTCCATTTATGGCAATATATTCCTCGTTGACTTAATCAATTCCATTCTGGGCTCTTCCTTCATTTCGGGTTTCTGTGTTTTTGCTTTAAGCGTGTGTTGCTATCGTCATGTCATGTCATCATGTGCATTGAATTGCATTCGTGTTGTCACTTGCACCGGGTCATGTTCGTTTCTCTCCGTTGTCCGTTTCGAGTTCCGACTCTCTCACACGGCACCCGTCACACCTCTCTAGCCTTGTTTCGTGAGCGGGTTTAAAACATCCTTGGAATGGGCCGAGAGTTGTCGAGTGGTCTTGGTATATCACCGGTAGACCGCCTATCAAGTTTCGTCTCGTTTGGAGGTCGTTTGATACTCCAACGGTTAACCGCATAACTCGCCGAAAGCCCTACCTCTTTTGGCCCAGCACCCCTCCACAACAGCCCACTAGCCCATCCTAACCACCTCCATGCTCTCGGTAATTGGATCCTGATCGTGTGGGTGAAAACCGCACCTCATTTGGGTTCTCCTAGCTCACTCTACCTATAAAAAGGCACCTCCCCTTCCATTTTCGGGTAAAAAAACTAGTCCCGAGCTCCCCGCACCGCCGAACACATCCGCCGCCGCACCCCGACCAATCGGAGGTTGACACATCAGCGCCGTCGCATCCCTCTCTCTCCACCCGCGCCGCCAGGCCTGGCGGGCCCACGGGAGGCCCTCCCAGCCCGACGCGTGCCGCCGCTAGCCCGTCCGGCCGCGCCCCGCGCCGGATCTCCGACGCCGCCGCCTCGGGCCACGTTCGCCGGACACCGCCGCCGCCGGCCGGCTCCGTCGCCGGTTGCCTCCGCCACCGCGTCGCCTCTGCCGCCCGTCGACAAGCGCCACACCGCCGCCGCGCCGCCTCCGGCCCCGCCCGGCCTCACCACCGCGCTGCCACCTCGTCGCCGGCCGGCATCGCCGCCACCCGGCCTCGCCTCGCCACTGGTCGCCGCCGGTCACCAGCTCCACCCCGGCGCCCGTCGTCTTCTCCGTCCCCGGACGGTTCCACCGAGGGTAGATCAAATCCACCACCCCCATGATCCAAATGCCTCGCCTCCGCCTGGATCTCCTCGTCCCGCATCGTCCCGTCCATTTTCGGAGGGTAAAATGTCCACTAAGTCCCGAAATCCTTATGTTTTGTTGCCTCCTTCATCATGTCGTATCTCCATGCTCGTAGCTCCGTTTTGCGCATATGATATATGGAAATGTTCGTCTCGAAGTGCTCTACGTGCTTAGCTTGGAGTAGTTTCAGGATGGGTAACCGACCGGGAAGTTGGTCCCGGGTGCACACTAGTCAGGACAAAGTGTGCAGAAAAGACTAGTATTTATCCGTGGGGTCAGTCTAGATCCCGCCAGGAGTAACGACCAACAGCGGGTGTGTTCGGGGTGTTACAAGTTGGTAATTAGAGCCTTCTCTGACCTAGGAGCCCCCCTGATTGATCAAACCGTTGTTGGTGGAGTCTAGACACACACACAAAAATGTTTTGAGTCCTATATAACACCCCTTAAGACCTTATTCTCATAACAAAAAACCTTATTCTCATAACACCCCCACTTAAACAGGTTTCTAGCGCGGAGCGCCCGACAGCGTCCACCCTCCCCTCCCCGCCTCCTTGCGCGGCAACGCCCCCGCGGTCGGTGGCGTCCCCCTTCCCTTCCCGCCTCCTTGCGCGGCGCGCCCCTCCCCTCCCCTCCCCGCCTTCTTCCGCGGAGCACGCGTGGACAGCGCCGCGCCACTCCCCTCCCCGCCTTATTGCGCAGAGCGCGCGCGAAGCGAACGGCGGCGCCCCCCTTCTCCTGATCTTCTTGCGCGGAGCGCCGCTGATGCAGTCCCTCGGCGAGGCTTCTTCCGCGGCGGCGGTTAGGAAGCGACGCCACCCCTCACCTTCGCCCCAACACCCCCGGATCGATCTAGGTGCGCCGCCGCCTCGATTGAGCGCGCCGTTAGCTGCACCCCTGCCACAGATCCGAGCCTATGCCCTGGGAGATCCGCCGCCGTTGACCCAGCTGAAGCATCCAGCCTCGGTGATGCATGGCAGGGGGAAGAGAACTGCAAGGATGCCTTCTCCGGCAAACTCGCAGTCATCGTGGATGCGAACTGCAATGGTGCCCATCCAGCCTTCTCCCGCGACAATGGCGAAAGTTGAAAAAGCCCATGAGTTCCTGCTGCGGAGCTGGAATGCACGCCAACAGCAGGCCGAGCTGCATCTGCAGAAGGAGAGAACTGCTCTCGAGAGGAAAGTCAAGCTTGCAGATAATGTAAGAAATTCACATACCCAACCCCCCACCTCCAGTTTAGTATAGTGTAGTTGCTTTCTAGTGTTTGGTGAGAAATTCAAATTGCAGTGCCCTTTTTATCACCATGCAGTGCCCTCTTGCGTCAACTGCAGTGCCATGTATCTCCCAGTAAAAAACAGAAAGATACTTCGAAAAAATGAAAATGCGCTATGGCTGAACAATGCAGTCCACCATGGCTTACATATGTAGAGCGTTGTGGCTTAAAACTGAAGTGCATTGTTTCTTCATGTTAACTCCCAGTGCCCATGCTATAGAATGAAAAATTGAAGTGCAATTTCTCCAGTTGCATATATAATGATATATAGAACGAAAATGCAGTTCATTTCACTGTTAGCGTGCATAATGCTTTGGCTTAATACTGTACAGGAAATTACTATGCCTCCAAACCAGAAGATACCTCGATTGATTCACAACACAAAGCCCCTGAACTGCATTGGAAGAGAAGAGTGGGAGATGGCTGGATGGATAACACATGAAATACCTAGGGGTTTCTTTAACACAACAAATAGAACTGCGTACTCGATGGAGGAAGATGTAGAGAATAAAGATGAAAATAGTGAACCAGAGATCACTCGAGATGGAGAAGGCAGCGAAGCAAAAAGCGCGCAACATGAGGAGGACGACGACGATCTAGTCTTCATGGGGGAGCATGCACAGAAAGATGATGAGGAGGATGATGATGAAGAGCAAATCATAATAGTTATGCAGCCAAGGTACACGCGTGTCTTTGAAACATCTGGCCAGCAGATCAGAACGGATGATATAGCACCTCCACAAGCCAATGTTGAAACCCAGCAAGTTCGACAAGTTCATGAGCAAACGATTTGTCGACGAAGAGACAGTGGAATTCCACCCGGGCCGCCTACTGCGCAACAAAAGAATCGGAAGCAAAATCAAGGAGAGCGACAAGAAACCAAAAAAATAAAGTTCTCAACACTTCTGCCTCCTCGCGATCCTAAATTACACAGATCTGCTGTCACTCCTCCATGCCCAATAAACATCGGTGAGCTGCAAACACCGTTAGAGAAAAAACAGTACACGCATGTAAGCTTCCTTGATGCGGAGCATCCTACGGCTATCTCCATGTACACCGTCATAGCTCCTCAAGCCCCAAGTGAACCTACCGGACTTAAGGTGAACTCGCTCCTCTTCGAGGGTTACATGAATATCATTTGTACTTGGTCACTACCTCACCACGGAACATCGTGCATCTTTAGGTACAAGGACGACCACCTACATGAAGCCGGGGAGCACCACCAAGTCCACATGGAGACGTACGAGAAGAAGGAGGAAAGGAGTGACACAAACGAAGAAGGGCATGTCCAGTCCGGAACGAGCGGTACTACCGCCCACAAGCGGTACTACCGCTCCCATGCGGCACTACTGCCTACAGGCGGTACTACTGCCTACAGGCGGTACTACCGCTCCCAAGCGGTACTACCGCCCGAGGTCCGATACTACCGCCCTGCCTGTGCGCAGCCGCGGGCCTTTGGCCTTGTATCCCTCTCCACTTACCCCTTCATGGCTTAGACTATAAATAGACCACCCCCACCTTCTTTCTAAGTTTTAGCAAAGTATTTTGATAGACATTGAGAGCTTTGCTCCTTGTATCCCCTCCTCTAGGAGATCAAGACCTCCCAAGGGAGAAGAATCCTTGTGGATTGCAAGACCTCCCAAGGGAGAAGAATCCTTGTGGATTGCAACCAAACCTCCTCTAGGAGTGGGATGAACTAGTTACCTTGTATCTTTCCTTTTGTTGTTCTTGAATCATTGTGCACTCTTGCATGTTCTTGGATCTAGCCTATGTGTGATTGGATCTAGTCAATTTGAGTGTTTTCCCTCTCTTGTGTTCATCATGTTCTTGGGGATTCCCCTCCAATTCGTGAAAGATCTCCACCTAGGGTTCCACCCTACAACATCATGGTATCTAGAGCTATGGTTTCTCAAGAAATTGGAGCCCCTCTTCTTGTTTTCTAGCCTAATTTTGTTGTGTTCTTGCCCAATTTTGAAAATCCCCACCAAAAATAGCCCCAATTCTTTTTTGTGATTTGTTGGTTTGATGAGGTTTTGTTGGATTTGATCCATGGATTTGCTTGGTTTCGAGTGGATCTAGCATCTCCCCAAGTTTCACCACTTTCCATCCACGAAATCCATCCAATTTTGTCATCGAAATCATCCATTTCCGCCCATAATTCGCCCCGATCCCGATCTGCGAAGTTTTCTCGACACCAGCGGTACTACCGCCCCTCCAAGCTGTACTACCTCCTATAACCACAAGCGGTACTACCGCCCTACACGCGGTACTACCGCCCCGCACATTTTCAGCCTTCCGAGTTTCACCATTTTGACCATAACTAATTCATCCGGAGTCCGATTTTGACGTTCTTGAGCTCGTTTTGAAGCTCTTGACATCCCCCATAACACAAAAATACTACCATCATCATTTGGCTCCATCATATTTTGTGAATTTTGACATCTTTTCCTAGGGCTTCCACCACATCATCTGCTATACCACCACCGACTTCCGCAACCTAACTCTTTTGGATCTCCATAGCATTTGTGGTTGCTTGAGTAGTGATTTGAGTCTCCTATGGTGTTTAGGCTACTTAGGGACAATTGCTTCTTCATCAACCACCACCACCACTTCCGCATACCCATTGCCCACTATACATTTCCGCCAACCCAACTTAACCCATTTTTGTTGAGCTTGTTTGAGTTGTGGCTTGTGTCTCCTAAGGTGTTTCGGCTATTTAGGGACCGTGACTTCAACTCCGACAACGTGTATAGCCCATCATACACAACCACCACCGCTTGTCCGCTACCACCATTTGACATTTGTCCTTGAGATTTTGAGTTGTGGTTTTTCCGTTTCCTAAGGTGTTTCGGCTAATTAGGAACGGGTCTACATCAAGAGCACCGCATCTCATCATCATCATCAGACGGTAACTTCGACGACATCTTTGTATATTCCCCTTGCAATTGCATTGTTAACCCCTAGCCCATTTTGTGTCACTTGCCTATCGAGACTAGCCTTTGAGTATTGCCGGCAACGTTACTTGTGCACATTAGTAATCATCGATCTGCCCTTCCATTGTATACATACCATATCATCTTGGTATCATCATATCATCCCTTGTGTCACAAGATTGTTCCCGCATATACACAATTATTATCTTGGTTTGTGCATCGTGGCCATATACAAAAAAAAAGAATAAGCTTTTAAGCAAAAAGAGAAAGACAAAGAAGCTTGTAAGCAAGAGCCATAGCATCACATCATATCATATCATACTTGATCATCTTGGATCATCTTGTGCTAAAAGCACCGGAACATCATACACATAGCATACTTGGGATAGAAAGTTCATACATTTTGCATCTTATAGGTTGTGCACAAGTGTTGTATCCGCCTATTGAGCAATCGTGCTAGCGTCTCTCTTGAGTTGTGCAACACGAGCGTTTTCCGTGGACTCCACATTTTGTGCTCATTTCTTGGTTGCACGACCCCATTTATCTATCCGTGTGTGTTTCCGTGTGCCCCATTTTGCTATTGGTCTACTTGTTTCACTTGCGAATTTGTGAATCTCTTCCAACATTATTGACTCTTTCTAACATTTTGCATCAAATTTTTGTGCCACTATCCTCACCGAGCTCCACCATAAGCCTTACTTGTATAGGTGTGAGAACTGACAAGATCCGGTACCAATTGTGCTATTTCCTTGATACATTATTGAGTGATCATTGATCCATCTTCAACATTGGAAAGGTACATTTGGTCTAGTTCTTTCCTTTCTCCGACTCACATTTGCTCGAGTCTTGTGATGGATAGGCAAGGCATTTCATCTACGGCAAGATCACATCGGCATCGACACCATCAACGACAAGAACGTGAAGGTCACGAGCTCAACATCAACAACCGCTCAAGGACTTCACCATCTACCTTGGCATCTTCGCCAAGTGACTTCAAGGCATCTTCGCCTTTGAACTTGCGGCATTTTCGCCGACCCGCACCTCAAGAGAAGCTTCCCAAGCTCAAGTCCGCGACTTCCACGAGCTACTACGACCTCGACAACGACCACGAGATTCCTTTCTATGGGACTCAAGACCCCGAGGAGTATCTCGAGTGGGAGCGCTTGATGGACGACTACCTCACGCTACTTCAAGTTCCTCCCGAAGATCAAGTGAAATGCGCCACAAGAAACTTCCACGGTCGCGCGTCGACATGGTGGCTTCACACACCTTCGGAGAGCTACAACATGAATTGGCCCAAGACGAAGAGAGCTATGCGGCGAGAGTTCGTGCCTCCTACTTACACGGAACATCTTCTACGCCAATTGGAGAACACCATACAAGGATCCAAGTCCATCGACAAGTACTTCAACGAGATGAAGAATGCCTTGCGACGAGCCGACGTGGACGACCCCATTAGGATAAAGTTTTACTTCATGATGGGATTGGACAACGACATCTCCAAGACTATCTTCCTCGAGAACTACCAGTCCCTCGACGACAACTACATTGGTGCCCTCAAGGTGGAACAAGAACTCATGAAGGCCAAGACTTCTCCACCGCAAGCACACTTCTCGAAGACCAAACCCCAAGATGGCGAGCATGAGGCTAGTACCACTGTGATGTCCAAGCCCAGCGAGCTCCAAGATGACGCTCCCAACTTCGACTCCATCGCCATACCTCTTTTTGGCATTGATGATGCCGAGTCTACTTCGACTCTTTTTCAAGACGGTGCGGCGACGACAACGACTATGGAGCCATTCGAGGACCAAGCTTTGGAGGCGAGCGACAAGGTGGCGAGCGAGGATGATGCTTCCATCTTTGGAGGCGAGAGTGATGATGTGCCATCTTCGGCCTTCATCCATGATGACGACTATGAGATGGTTGAGCATGGGATTTTCCCTTCGACCACGGCGACGTATGTTGACTTGAGTGACTTTTGCCACCATATTGAGATTGAGAGTGACTTCACCACTAGCCCCATATATGATGAGTTGCCACAATTCCCATGTGAGGAGAGTTACCATCACCACCACTTGAGTGATTTGAGTGACTCCACCATATGTGACATTGAGTGCATCTACCTTGAGGGAGTGAGTGAGGCACCACCACATAGAGAGAGTGAGAAAGTTGATAGGGCCCGTGAGGCCATTCGCATTTCTAACAACTTAACCTCTACCTCTATTGTGTCTTCTCATTTGGTGCTAGGTCCCATATATGATGATGCGCCGATTCACGATGACTTCGTCCTCCCTTTGGACAAGACGATGGCCATGGTGGAATATGATGCACCCCCCCACATGGTTCCATCAAGCTGACGATCATGACCACCATTTGGTCTTTCCCACCTCACCTATACCACATGAGTGGAATGAGAAAGGTAACAAAGGTGAAGGTGATGCTCTCGTCCCACTAGTGGACTATGTCGACATTGATTGCTTGCATGATGTTGATCGACCTATTGCCATGCTTTGTGCTAGTATGATTTCTCCATGCGATGATTTACCCATTTATGATGAGCTTGATGATTGCCATCTGGAGTCTATTAGTTGTGATGCCATGTTGTATAGGATCTCTTGTGATCATTCTTTAGGTCACATCATGTTTGATAATCCGCTTGACTTGTCATATGCTATGCATGAGATCACTTGTATGTCATATTTGCAATCTCGTCGTAGTAACTATGCACATGCCATTAAAATAAACCCAATGTGCACATATGGCATAGATGACAAGCCTATAGTTATTGGCATTTGTTTTTCTTACAATGATATTGACATGCTTCCTTTGCATCATATCCATCATATGCCATGCCATGACAACCTAGCTTTGGACATGCATTGTTTTGGATGTTGTTCCACTTCTCCATATGATGTTTCCACTATTGCTAATGAGGAGACCCCCATAGTTTCCCCATACATGTTCGGAAATTTTGATTCATCCTATCCATTGCATGATCTCGCTACTTGTGTGCACCATATGCTCCCCATGAATGAAAATGACATTGATGTGCCATATACTTGCATTCTCAATTTGTGTCATCATCGTGTTATACACAATAACTATTCATTCATGATGTATGACATGTTCTTATACCATGCATCAAATTTCTTTGAGCGATGCTTATCTTGTGCTAACTCACACATACACATACACATCATGATGGATGATGTGTACATTTACCACGCACACACTTTCTTTGGTTTGTGTCTCTTTTGTGTAGGTACCCACAAATACTTGTCAACCTCACAATCTCATGAGTTGACGAAATGAGCTCTAGAGAGCAACGACTACATGGGATCCCGTGGACTATCCTTTCCGCCGTTCTCTTCGCGCAACCTCTACGCGCTTCTCTTTTACTTAGCTCTCACACGACTATGGGCTATTTACCACTTGTCATCTTATGCCCATTCTATCGTGTTCACTTTGCATGTTATGCCCCTTGCTATGAATTTGCCATGCAATTGTGACCCTTGCTTGCCTTTACACATGATTCACCATTATGCTACTTCTATGTGTATTTGCATGCTTGGTGGAGATACTTGTTGCTATTGCCATGTTTACATTGTGCCCCATGCTATTGATGAGACTTTGCTCACATTTTGCTTTCATGATTGTGTTATGCCATGTGCATTATTCATGCCCACTATTTGCACACATGCCATGATTGCCATGATTACCTCTAGTAGATTGCATCTTCGCACTACTAGCTTACACTACTTGATTGCCATGATTGCTTTCTATGTTGCATTACCCATGTTCCACTCTTACTTGCTTTCTTGGGTTGATGACATCTATGTTCATGCTTTTCACATGATATATCTTGATCATTGTCACTTGTTTCCAATAGTTGCATCTCTCATATTCACTTGTTGTGAGTGCAACCATGTTATACTTGTTGATCTCGGAGACTTGGACACCTTACTTGTGATGCATGCTTGCTTGTTTGAGCTTAATGCCTTTGGTTGTTATCGCATCATATGCTTCCATACATTGCCATGTCCCCTTGTCCTTTCTTATGATAAGAATGACGAACATACTTATTGGGTGGCTCACCACACGAATAGGTTTTGCATCTTCGCTAACCTCATTTGTTTTTCCGAGTGTTTGTCATGTTCTTTCATTTTGAAGGATTCATAAGGCGGTACCATCACGAGGCATCTTGGGCATGTGAAGGCATACACGTTGCGCGACGACAACACCGTTTTTGACATCCTCATCAAGGTGCATTCCTTCCTAGTGAGCCATCCTCACATACGCTTGGATTTCATGGATGCACCACTGGTCTACCACTATTGCCACGACTTGGGTATATCAACACTCCTTTGGCACATTGCACCCAAACCTTCATATTTGTTGATTATGCGCCCACATGCCATGCTCCATGGACATATCATACGCATAACAAATTTGCATCTTGCGCGTGGATTGACTCCCATTATGATTGCCTTGTTGCATCTTGTATTCCCATGTCATCCATGATATATGAGCTTTTTCATTTCCTTAGCAAATTTGATGGACTCTTCATACATATTGATCACATTGCCAAGCATCAATTGCATGATCACATACTCACATTGAGCATCATTTACCATGTTCATGCTTTTGATACACAATCCCATTACGACATCATTTTGCACAATGGTAGTATTTGCAACTTCTTGCACAATGAGCTTGATCACATGAATGCATTGTATGCCATGCTCTTTCATTTTGCTACAATTCATGCTCATTGCCACTACCGATTTCTTTGGATAGACTCATGCTTAAATGATGGACACCTTGCGTCCGCTAACCATTATATTTCCAAGTGTCCCTTGTGTTTGCTCTTTTTGCATGTCTACCATTCCGACGACATCTTGGAGTCGTCCAACTCCAAGTTCATCCATGCCTACCGTGTACATGACGATATGGTTCACGATCCGAGGACGGATCTTTCCCAAGGGGGAGGAGATGATGCGGAGCATCCTACGGCTATCTCCATGTACATCGTCATAGCTCCTCAAGCCCCAAGTGAACCTACCGGACTTAAGGTGAACTCGCTCCTCTTCGAGGGTTACATGAATATCATTTGGACTTGGTCACTACCTCACCATGGAACATCGTGCATCTTTAGGTACAAGGACGACCACCTAAATGAAGCCGGGGAGCACCATCAAGTCCACATGGAGACGTACGAGAAGAAGGAGGAAAGGAGCGACACAAACGAAGAAGGACATGTCCAGTCCGGAACGAGCGATACTACCGCCTACAAGCGGTACTACTGCTCCCATGCGGCACTACTGCCTACAGGCGGTACTACCGCTCCCATGCGGTACTACCGCCCGAGGTCCAGTACTACCGCCCTGCCTGTGCGCAGCCGCGGTCCTTTGGCCTTGTATCCCTCTCCACTTACCCCTTCGTGGCTTAGACTATAAATAGATCACCCCCACCTTCTTTCTAAGGTTTAGCAAAGTATTTTGATAGACATTGAGAGCTTTGCTCCTTGTAGCCCCTCCTCTAGGAGATCAAGACCTCCCAAGGGAGAAGAATCCTTGTGGATTGCAAGACCTCCCAAGGGAGAAGAATCCTTGTGGATTGCAAGACCTCCCAAGGGAGAAGAATCCTTGTGGATTGCAAGACCTCACCTCCTCTAGGAGTGGGATGAACTAGTTACCTTGTATCTTTCCTTTTGTTGTTCTTGAATCATTGTGAACTCTTGCATGTTCTTGGATCTAGCATATGTGTGATTGGATCTAGTCAATTTGAGTGTTTTCCCTTTCTTGTGTTCATCTTGTTCTTGGGGATTCCCCTCCAATTCTTGAAAGATCTCCACCTCGGGTTCCACCCTACAACATTCCTTGCCTAACTACTGCAGTTCACTTATGCATTCTTTCAACTTGTGCATTCTCATTAACAAAAAAAACATTCCATATTGTGGTGCAAAATGAGAACATGCTCCAAGAACTTGTGCCTGTGAAAGGTATGCAATTCACATCATACGCTGCGGCGCGAGACTTCTACAACACGTACGCGAGTCATGCAGGCTTCGGCACACGCAAAAACGGCGGATACAGAACAAACAGATACGTAGTGTGCTCAAAGGAAGGCAGAAGCAAGGAAACTGTCACAGATTATGACAGAAAGCGAGAGAAAACATCAAAGAGGACTTGCTGCAAGGCGAGAATGAGATTTAAAGAAATCAAGGATGTGATTGTGATAGTAGAGATTGAGCTCAATCACAACCACAAGATGATTGAGAGCCCGGCTATGCTTCTGCACATGCACTCACATAAGACGGATGATCCGTTACTTGATAAACTAGTGAAGGACAGGCAGAGCGACAACTTGACGCACACGCAGATGATGTCAACCCTGTCAAGAATGTCAGGAGGGCTGCACTTTATGGGGCGCACTAGCCGTGACTGGGTGAACAAGTACGTTCACTAAACAAAAACTATATCTCGTCTATTTCATGCAGTTCGCTTGTGCATTTCTGTATGTCTCTAATGCTGCAAGTATATTATTATTTCGAACTGCAGGAAGCACCAGTTCGCGAGGGAGGAAACAGAAGACGATGTGAAGAAACTCCTGGCTTTCTTTGATAAAATGCAGCAAATAAACCAGGAGTTCTTCTATGATTACGACAAAGATGTCGATAACCGTGTGCGAAACATCTTCTGGGCGAACGCGAGCTACCGGGGATCCTACGAAGATTTTGGAGATTGTGTCACATTTGACACGACCTACAAGACCAACAAGTTCCACATGCCTCTGGCCGTCTTCGTTGGAGTCAACCACCACCTCCAAAGTACAATATTTGTTGTGGCTCTCATCAGAGACGAAACAATACCGACTTTCGAGTGGGTGTTCCGGACGTTCCTGCGTTGCATGAACAACAAGCGGCCAATCTGCATACTTACAGGTATGCTAAAAAGAATGGGTTTAAATAACACTGCAGTTCACTGGCAAGTTTTGTAGTCCATTTCTTCCATCCAACGAAAAATCAGCAAAAGCAGAAAAAGATATGCAGTTCTCTCAATAACTCACTGCTTGGTTTTTCAAAAACATGCAGATAAATGCCCCTCCATGGATGCCGCGATAAAAAGTGCGCTAATAGGCACGTTGCACAAGTTATGCCGTTGGCATATACTGAAAAAATACAAGGATCACCTGTCCTTGTTGTACAAAGCGTATGAGACATTCAAAGATGAGCTGACCTCAGTTCACAACCACCCGCTAATGCCATCAGAGTTTGAACGCGCTTGGCATGAGCTCATGGAGAAGTATAACCTGCAAAATGATGAAATTATGAAGGCGCTCTGGACAGACCGAAAAGAATGGATATCAGCTTACTACAAGGAGGTGTTTTGTGCACGGATGACGTCGACACAGAGAAGTGAAAGCATGAACCGGATCTTGAAGAGGAACTTTGTCAAGGAAAGACACGACCTACCCATCTTTGCATCGCAGGTGGACAGGTGCATCCAGACAAGGAAGGGCGTCGAGCACGCGGAGACCATAGCTAACGAGGTATATAACCAGAGCAAAGTTTTTAAGCTGGATGAGCCATTAATAAAACACTACTCACTTTCTTGATTTTTGCTGTGAAAAACAACTACTTAACTGGTTTTCTTTGTTTCACATACGGAAATAAAGACTACTACTCAGTTTGGTTTCGAGGTTTAGCTCTCCAAGATTTACACCAGGGCGTTCTTTGTTGACTTCAAGCAAACACACTACCACAACACTGCATTCAGATCAAAGCAGTCCCCTGACAACCCGACGAAATATTTGGTGCGCCACCACAACCAGTCTGATGATTTTGATTGGGCAAGACACGAGTTCCAGGTAGTTGCTGATGTGACGAACGGTATCTACGAATGCGAATGCAAGCTGTGGACACACACAGGTCAGTGAGACAAGAAACAAAAAATAAGCACACACAAAACATAATGAAGTTCACTTATTGCTAGTAGCAAAGAGATGAAAACAAAAAAAACTTAGTGAAGTTCACTAGAAGAGAAAACCCATGACGTATTTATAATGCAGTTCACAAACCAAAATTGAAATGTTGCATATTTATGTGAAGTTTGCTGACACGAACAACCAAAAAAATTCTTTGCTGCAGGCCTGTTCTGCGTGCACATCATTTGCATGTTAGATCAGCTGCGGGTGGACAAGATACCTGAAGAGTACATATTGAAGAGATACACACGGAACGCGTGCCTAAATGCAACTTTTGACCGCAGATACTATGAGCAAACTGCTCCAGATGGGAGTTCGATGTTCTGCCGTAGGAGACTACTTGCAGAAACAGCGATGGACCTGGCAAACAGGGGTGTCAAATCGGATAGCGGGTACAACAGAGCTTTAGCTGGGATGAGAGCACTCATACAAGAAGTCGACGTACTAAACGAAGAAGAAGCAGAGAACATCAGGGATGCGCGGAGTGAAGAACAAGGAGAGGAGCGCGAACATGCCGCTGATGGTGCAGCTCATAATATGGATGACACAATTCTTCCCCCACATGTTTCAAACACAAAAGGGAGAAAGAAAGAGAGCAAATCAGCCAATAAAAAAGCTACAACAAATGAAAAAAGTCCTGAAAAAAATAGCAGGCATGAGCCAGAACTGGACAGCGAAGGAAGACCACTAGGGGTAAGGATGTGCAAATCATGCAATAAGATTGTGGGACACAACTCAAGAACATGTAAGGAGAGGCTGAAAAAAATCCAGGTTGAAAATGCCGCCACAGATCACCAAGCTGACCAACAAGATGATATGGCAAAGAGAATACTATGTAGCGTCTGCAACAAGAGAGAGAAGCATAACACGAGAACTTGTCCAAAGAGAACAGAAGAAAAAGATGAAGAATATGACAAAGAAGATGCTGACAAAGAAGAGAACGAGGAAGAGAGCGAAGCTGATGTAACTGAAGAGGAAGATGAGGAAGCAGAAGAGGAAGATGAGGAAGAAGAAGAAGATGATGAAGACATCGACGAACCATCATCAAAAACGAGGGGGGAGGCAGAATGCAGAATTCAGCGCGTAGGCAAGCATCACAGTCACACGGTCGCGTTACGAGAGATAATGCGAACAACAAGAACAAAACAGAAGCAGCAACAACCATTGAAACAAATGCAGTGCAGAATTTGAGAAGAAGCAGCAGGAAGAGGACATAGCTCAACACATATATAGTTTTACCTTTTAAAAATATATTAACTTCATCCTTTTATATATCGTATCATATATGAGATATAGCTTGTGTTCAGTGGACTGCAAAAAAAGAATTCAACATGTAATATTGAAGTTCAAAATGAATAGATATAACATAAAACAGATATACTTTGTGATCAATGTGCTGCGGGGGTATGCTTGATAAAATGCAGTTCTCTTCTATATGAAAGAAATAAGATGAGAATGTCATTCTCAGAATGCAGTTCTCTTCTATATGAAAACCCTGAGATCAGAATGTCATTTTGAGAATGCAGTTCTCCTCGTCGTATAGAATCTGAGATGACAGTGAATCAATATAGAATGCATTTAGAAGAAAAATATATAGAGTGAGACTAGGCTTCACGTATAGTGCAGTGCAGTGTGGTGCGTTTAAAGCTTACAGTGCAGTCCGCTTCGAGTATACAGTGCAGTACGCTTAGTGCAAAAATGTAAAAACTGAGCTCTCACTTAGCAGACACGGTTGATTTTCTGTCTTCTAATACAATTTTTCCAAAATTTTGAACCTCGACGACAAACACGTTGAATTCCTCTTTGCTGTCGCATGTGATAAGGTGAGATGCAGTGCGGATGCATATATTTAAAAAAATGGCTGCTACTCATATGAGTGAATGCAGTGCGCTACGAACATGTTACAATTCACAGGAGGAATTGGCTGAAAGCTCCATTATATACATATTTGACATTGTCACTGTCTGCCACAAAAGAAAAACACAAAACTAACTAGACCGGAATATACAAAAGCACACAGCATGGTGTGAAAAGTTTTGCAGATTGAGAACTACACACAGCGACATACATACTGTTTATAGAAAGTTTTGGAGCACACACGAAAAGACATCAACACACATAAAAAGATATGCTATCATTCTATGCCTCATCCTGCTCCTGCGAATCCAGTTTTGGAGAAAAGCCAAGAGAAATGCAGAGATTTCTTAGATCCTTCGGGAACTCGGTGACTACAACCATGTTATCAGGGTGGAACAGGTTCTGGAATAAGAACTCAGCCTTCCATTCCTCAACAGCAGCTTCCTGCGATGAAGCAAAAAAAATAAACAAAATACAAGATCATCTACAAAAAGAACTAACAAAAAAATCAAGGAATGAGGGATTATTATTGGGTTAAAAAAGATACTTACATTACGCTTTGCGAATTTCACAACAAAGCTTTTGCCGTCGTAAAACTGAGCCATCTTCAGAACAAAGAAGCCGCGCTCGTTGGGGCCCTGTTCAGGGGCGCCCAAAAAGCTAGCTTTCTTTGAAACATCGACCCAGTCTACCGACTCCTTTCTCTTGTACTCCTTTTCTCCGTAAACCTTCTTCAACAATGCAGTCATCCTGATCATCTGGTGAAAATAAAAAAAACCAAAAAAACACATCACAAAACGGTTGTTCGACACGCGCACAGATGAAAAGAAGAAGAAGGTGAAAAAGGAAAAATTTTACCATTTCAGTGTGGTCGCTGTGGTATTCAGACTTATGCCACCTCGTTGTTTGATCAAACGGTCCGCTGTACCTCCTAGTGTCATGAATATCAAGGGTCTCGCGGTGCCTATTCATCGTGTATAGCGAGTAATGCTGGTCTTTCAACCGTGGTAACAGAATCTGATTTTGTTTCATCAAAATTGCTATGGGTTTGATGAGTGAAAAAGGATTACTGGAAAAAATGGGAGAGAAAATAAGTACATAAGGCTAAACCAGCAAACCTGATAACTTACTAATTTGGAATCAAGAAGATCCTCATCATCACGAACAAAAACTTTGAACTGCTTTGCTGCATCGTCAACATTAAACTTGTCGTGGACAAAAGGCAACACAACGTTTCCATCTTTATCTCTATCCGCGTGATCCTTCATTTGAAGCACATACTGCGAGTGGGTAATTTACAAAAGAACGTTAATGCAGTTCCCCCTCAAAGTTCACTCTGGCGCTTAATGAAAAACAGATCACACTTCTCTAACAGTATGCAGTTCACACTTCTCCCAATTTGTTTCATTTAAGATACATGGGTTAACACAATAATGTATGCAGTTCAGTACATTGCTAAAACAAATTATTTGACACTATTAACTGCAGTTCGCTCCAGCAGAAAAAAGAAAAAAAGGGAAAAAGAGAAATACCGTGATAAACAAAGGGGACAGAAGAACGCGTTCGCCAGATCGATAAACCACATTCATATGCTCGTCATTCTTCCAGTACCTGATGATATGATCCATCAATTCTGAGTCCATGAAACCAGCTCTGGTGAAAGTTAAGAACATGTAGTCCACATTCACAGTGTATACTTCGACAGGATTCCTATGCATGAAAAGCGCGCACCTGCACAAAACAAACAGCGAGGGTGGGGGGATTAGAAACACAAAGGAAAAACACACAAACATTACACACATTAAAAATCAAAGCGGAAAAACTAACAAAAAAAGAACTGACTCGCTGTATTTCTGCCTGAATGGTGTGCTCGTGATGAGTTGCAAGACTTTCCTCATCTCCGCAAGATAGCTGAAACTCGCAGGCTTCAACTTCTGTACTGGAGATCTAAACTTTGAAGGCTTCTGCATAGGCCTCTTATTTGATAGAACTAGTGCCTCACTATCGGTTGGGCGTTCCACAGCTGCGCTCCTGGTCCTCCTAGGCACTGGTGGTGGCCTCTCAAAATCATCATCAGTATCTTCAGCATTCGGAGGGCTGACTGCTTTCTTCCCACGCTTGACCTTGACAGGAGATTTCTCAAGAGCTTTTTCATTCGAAGCGCCGGCACCACTCCTCAACCTCTTACACACCGGTTATTTTCCAAGCTTAACGGAGGGTTCATCAAGGACAAAATTCTGAATCGTTGGAGTGTGAACCTGAGTTTCAAACAAGGAAATACCACCTTGGTGTGCGCCTTCGTCAAAGCCTGCACAAAAAATGGATAATGAGCAAAATGAAAAGAATCATCAATTTCACTAACGAAAGTCATTTTAAAATGCAAATGGGGTTCTACTAAAAGCTTAACAAAAGTAGTGGACCTCCCCTTTCAGTACCAATGAAGTTCACTTAATAAAAGGGTGTGTGACTGAAAAAATGTAATAACCTTCTTTAAAAATTAAAAGTGATGTCAGGTTCAGACAGCAATGCGATGAGGTCAGCCAACTATAGAGCATCGCCTTCCTCATGTAGCCAATGTGCTCCTTCCCAAACTTGGCAATCGTTTCACCATCCCAGGTCTGCATGAATTGGAACATGTAAAATCCACAATCATGCCTGCAAGAAAACCAAGATAAACACATTACTAATGCAGTTCACTCAATAATGAAGTGCTACTGCTGTTAGTAAAACAATGCAACTCCCTACACACAAAAACCGAGGGAGAACAACTAATAACACATTAGTAATGCAGTTCACTCAAGGGAAAGGTGCTTCTAATTTAGTAAAAACAATGCACCTCACTTACACAAAAAAACTGAAGGAGGAAAAAGGCAGGAGAACAAGTACAAACCCGTTTCCCTGTTGCGGGACATTAACATGAGTTAGCACGAAGCCGTCAAGGGTGGGAGGGTTCAACGGCTCATCGCAGCTTCCGCTGCCATCTTTCCATACTTTTTTTTATGTTCCTGACCATTTTCCCGAAGACAAGATTTGCAGGAGCGCTCTCGGCACCGTTGAATGAGTCGAGAAACTCAAAACGCTTCTCTCGCATGTTCAAAGTAACCAAGCAGTAGTGGCCTATCGCGTCCTTCATTGTTGCGGGAGGAGGATCAAATGTTGCAAACATAATCTGAATTAAAAAAGAATAAAACAAACCATATGAGAAAATAGAAAAACAGAAAACTTATTTCAAGATGACAAAAATGGTCAAAATGCGTTACCAAGTTTTTATTGTTCACACGTTCCTCTGCGCCTGAAGAAAACATCTTTTTCAAAGCCATATTTGTGGCACCGCCATTCCAAATGGAATTCTGCCAAAAAGACAAAACCAGAGAGTTAATGAAAATGCTTATAGCATAATAAAAATTGGATCAGGGATAAATATAAATTAATGAAAATGCTTACACATAGGTTGTACGAGACAATCATCGTTTGAGATCCTTTGAACCTCTCAACTAACATAGAGACGCCAATATTTGCGAGGCGCGTGCTCAGCATTCCATACGACCAAAAAGACTCGCCAACCTGACCGATAGTAATATCACCAAACTCGCCCTTGAATGCAACTAGATGCCTTCAGACAAGAAGAAAAAAGCCAAGCAAAAAGTGATAAGATGGGTGTCCCTGAAAAAATAACATATTAAATAACCGGGGTGTAAGACAAAAAATGTCATACTTCTTCTTATTATCCCTCCGAGACCTCGTAACAGCGTCATATAACTCATTGTATCTTCTCAGAAGAGCTGGATCAATGCTCGAAGGAGTAACAACAGGTAATTCCTCATCTACATACAGAGTGGGAACGATATTAGAGAATAAAACAACACGGTCCATTCGCTCGGGAAAGAACAAAAATAATGCAGTTCGCTTACCTTCGGTTTCAGAATACACTTCCTGCGGCTGCTCAGATCCATCTTCACTGAGCGTCAATTGATCCAGCCCGGTAATATCATCGTCAAGCGACGCTTGATTGCTCATGTCCTGCGAGAGTCTTGGTTGTTCCTCTTCAGAACCAATCGAAATTGTCTCAGCTGGAACTTTGGTTGTCTCGGCTGGGAAAGCCAGATTGCCATCTGATTGCTCGGGGGCGCGAGGGACGACACAAAATTTCTCAGGCACCTCATCGCCAACCAACAAAACAGTAGGCCCAACAACACCATCAATGCCAGTGGATGTCCCCGCAGCGTCAAAATCAACTCTAGGAGATCCTTCTCTCTCTTCTGCCATTTCAACTATAACACGAGGAGCTCCTTCTCTCTCTTCATGCTTATCACCATCCACAATATCCTCCCTTCCTTCTCTCTCTTGTGCCTTATCAGCCTCAACAGAACACTCCCCTCCTTCTCTACCTTCTGCCTTATCAACCTCCGCATTAGGCTCCTCTCCTTCTCTCCCTTCTACATTATCATCCTCCATGGTGCGCTCCGCTTGGATTTCAACATTTAATCCGCAGTTCTGATGAGTTAAAAAATAAAACACATTACACAAAGAGAGAATGCAGTTCACTAAGAAAACGGACCATGAAGCTCGCATGAAAAATAAAAATAAAACACAAAATGCAAATTCTCTATACTCACCAGAGAAGCATCGCCTTCCATCTCTTTAGACTTGTCAGCCTCGTCGTCCTTGTCGGCGTCACCCTCTGCCTCCTTCCCATGTATTTCGACGTTTGATTCGTCATCCTAAAAAACAAAAACATAAATAAAACTATTATACAAAATGCAGTTCTATAACAAAAACCAACACCAGATCATGCAGTTCACTGCTAAAAATGATGCTTCTTCTCTAAACAACAACTGCAGTGCACTACCACTACTGGTGCACACTACAAAAAAGTTAAAACTGCAGTTCGCTGCCACTGCTGGTGCAACTATGATTCTTTGTTTTGGACACTACAAAAAATTAAACAATGAAGTCTATTGTAAAAAATAGAAAGAAATCAAACCTTGTCGATGACACCTTCGTCAAGAGGATTGTCTTTGGCAGTTTCGTCAACAGGGGACAATGGCCTATCAAACAAAAAATCAGAATCAACACCGTAGTGGTCGTGGTGGTCATCATCACGGCAAGCGTTAGCATTAGAAGATTCTCCTCCACACTGCGAAAAGAACAAAAGGATGCGAAAACAAATAGTCAATGCCACAACACACAGAAAAAATCAATAACAAAATGGGTAAAAAAATTGTTCACATATGAAAAAAAAGACGTACATCCACAGCTGCGCGGTCGGGCAAAGAAGGACGGACAAAATGTTCCCGCCTGTTCATGTCCTTCACAATTGCCTCAGCTTCCTGCTCATACCTAGCACACTTGTTATAATGCCCAGGATGGGACTATACCTCCTACGTGTCGAGGCACGACTTAAAGGTATAAGCCCATCCTAGATTGATCTCAAGTTTGGTATCTTTGCACGACTCATGAAAAAGAGGGATTAAATTGCAAAAGAAGATAGTTGGCTTACACTCACCACTTCACACAATACAATACATAAGCAATACATCATTTAGAACATCACAACCCGACTACGGGCGAAGATCCAAAAGAAAGATACCAAAACAACATAAAGCCACAGGTCAGGATCGAATCCTAGTAGAAACCACTACTGATCGTCAAAAAGTCACAAGCATACGGTCAAACTCTTCATCGAGCTCCCGGAAGTACTTGAACCAGCTCCTGCATCAAACTCGGCTGAACCTGCATATGGTGTGGTGAAGTAACTGTGAGCCACAGAGGACTCAGCAATCCCGTTCCCGGGTAACAAGACTATTTAAGCCTTGGGTGAGGACAAGGCTAGAGAAAGAACAAGAGGTGAAGGAACAACAAGAGTCTGCAGCAGCAACTAGCACTAACTTACGTAAAAGAGAGCGAGAAGAGAAGGCGCATCGGTCGAGAGATGATCATGAAGTGATCCTAACTAAAGCCAGTCAAACATAACCCCACCGTGTTCAACTTCCGAATCCCTATTCGGAAATTGACAGTCACGGTACACAGGCTGGTAGTGTATTGGAACATGGTGTCAAGTTATCTACAACCGGATATTAACAAGCTCCCATCTGCCACATAACCGCGGGCACGGCTTTCGAAAGTTCATAACCCTGCAGGGGTGTTCCAACTTGGCCCATTACAAGCCCACGATCCGCGGAGTCGCAACTCCAAAAGTGGGAAGACCCGAGTATTCTCGGAATCCCGTGCTCAAGATACTCCGAACTAAGGTAAGGCTAATCCAGCAAATCCTCCCAGCGTGTCGACACCCTGATAGTAGCTGCGCATATCTAAGTCTCAGGACACGACCGGATGGGCGAAGCTACAGGTGTATGCCAGATACCTCGGGTTGCCCCAAGGCGGCCCTGCAGGCTCCCAGTTTCGGACCAACACTAATGTGGAGCACTGGCCCGGGGTTGTAGAATTAAGAAAGAGGGTTTGCAAGACCCTATGCAAGTTTTTATTAGTTATTAGGCGAATAGTACCAATGTTGGGATTTGCTGGAAAAGACTTAGAACTTAGCGGTTTATCGAGGGGGTCCCATACACCCCAACCGTGTTAGGAACGCATAATCAAGGAACATAACACCGGTTTATACGGTTCCTAATGGCATGAGTGGAACAAAACACCAAGCAAAAGGCTTAGCCTTCCACCCTTGCCAATATATAGAGGATTTCATTTAAGCATTTATATAGTGTGATATAACCAAACCAAACTTCAACATGAAGCAAGCATCTTCAATCTTCACCTGCAACTAGCAATGCTATAAGAGGGGCTGAGCGAAGCGTACTTAGCCAAGCAACGGTTTGCATAGGTAGGGTGGTTAAATATGGTCATGGTTACAAGTAGGAGGCTGACAGGAAGACATGGGCATCGAGGCAAAACTATAGAGCAAGACTACTAGCAATAGGCAAAGATAGTAATGTTATCGGGGTTCGGTCATCTTGCCTGAGATTCCACAAGGGAGAAGAATGGATCCACGAAGTAGACGGAGCAACATAGACTAGAGAATCCTCACAACTCCGGAACAAAACCGAAGCTAACAAAAGAAGCAACCGGAAAGAAGAAAACAACACGGTAAACATACAAGCATAAACATGGCATACGATGCACAAACAAGTATGATGCATGTCTGGTTTAAATATGCATGGCATGGCAAAGTGCACAAACAAAACTACAAGTTAAGTGGAGCTCAATATGCAACGAGTTGCATATTGACGAAACACCACATTTTAATATTTAGTTGTCTCTCATTTACTTACAAGACAAGGTTAAATGTTTGTTAACATGGCAAGAGGTGAAGCAAAAACAAACTACCTATTTAGACATTTTAAATGAGGCCGGAAATAACAACAACAATTCCGGAAAATCCCCATGAGCATGTTTAGTAATTATAAACAAACAACATTTCACACGTTTTAATGTTGTTAACATGATGCGGATGACATGATCAAGTTTATGCAATTTTATTTAAAAGTTGACAAGAAGAAGATATGAAGCATCGTCACCGTGGTGGAAGGAAAAGGGTGCCACGGCAACATATCGGTTCCGGTAACTCGTTGAGTCCGGTGCAAAAGGAAAGATGGCGTGAGCGAGCCAAACGAGATGAAAGGTGGGGCGATCCCGTTACCGGGTTCCCACGAGTCGGTGATGAGGCAACCGAGGAACATGACAAACGGACGAAACGGCACGGAGCACACACGGGAAACATTTCATACAACACAACAAGCATTCCACGAGTCATCCACGGGGTCGTCTCGTTATACCTTTGAAGCGAACGTTTCGGGGCGGTTCGAGACGTAGAGGAAGAAGGCGTTCACGTTCGGAGAGGAAGTAGCCATTCACGAGGCGGTAGAGGTACTCGTTCGTAGAGGAAGTAGTCGTACACGGGGCGACGGTAGACGTTCATGGAGCTCGTTTTCCCGTAGATGTTCGGGTCGGTGTCGTGGTACTTGGGGTTCTCGTTTGCGACGGTAGTGGAAGTAGTGGTACTTGGCGATTCATCATGTAGTTGTTCCCGTCCGTAGTTGTACTTGCATCGGAGGGGTACTTGTCGCGTAGTCGAACTTGACATATCCGAAGGGGTACTTGGTCGGGTCGCCTTGTACTCGTTCATGTAGCCGTTCATGGAGCTCGTAGCCATTCGGTCGTCGTACACGAGGGTCTCTGTCAAAACAGCAGCACAGCAACACAACAAAAAAAACAACACGGGAGGGCGACGAGGACATGGCAGCGACAGCAACAGCAGGTCTTGGGGCGGCCATGGCGGGGATGCAGCAGGAAGAGCGGCCCGGGAGGCGCTGCGGGAGACGGAGGAGACGAGGCAACCGACGAGGCAGGGGCGCTGGTCGCCTGCGCGGGGAGGAAGGGCGTCGGGGCGCCGGGCTTCGGTCATCTTGCGGGGCTCCAGGGGCTCTGGCCTTGGCGCGCGGAGGAAGACCGCGGGGAGGCTGGACGAAGCAGGGGCGGTCGCCGGCTCTGGAGGAGGCCGACGGGGGCGTGCGCGGTCCTGGCCGAAGGGTCGCGCGGCGGCCTTTGCGCCTGGACGCAGAAGGCGAGGCGAGGGCGCTGGCTGCTGGCGCGTTCGATGCCGAGAGGGGCCGACGAGGCTGCGGGGCGGCTCCCATGGCGCTGGAGAGGCCACGGCGCGCGGGCGTGCGAGGAGGCTTGAGGTGCGGCCGAAGGGGTCGCGGACGGCGCGCTGGAGGCGAGGTGACCTCTGGCCGCTGGAGGACGAGGCGAGCGGCGAGAGAGGGAGCTGGGGTCGCGGAGGAGGGAGGCCGCGTCGGGCCTTGGAGAAGGAGGCGAGGGGAGATGGAGGCCCGCAGGGGATCGGGGGAGAGCTGCGAGGGACTCGAGGGTTGCGCGACGGGAGAGATCGATCGAGGCAGAGGATCGATGGGGGCTCGGGGAGCGTGGTGGCGAGGGGAGATGGGGACGAGGGCCGGGAAAGGTGCGGCGGCTGGAGGCGATGTACGAGGGGAACAGGGAGGATCGAGCGTGGGAGATGCGATCGGGGGTTAGGGTTTGGAGCGGCCGGGCCAGGAGAAAAGGGAGGCTGGGCCGTGGCCTTAGGGGATGGGCCTGCTGCGGCTAAAGGAAAGAATGGGCCGGGGCGGTGGCTGAAGCTCCTCTCCATGTATTCCTTAGCAGAAAAAAATAAATGGAGAGAGCCAAAAATAATAAGAAAAGAGGCAAAGAATAAGAATAAAAATGATGGAACGTTTTGTAAGGCTTTAGGGAAAATTACCAAGCCAACAAAATAGTTCCAACAAAATAGGGAAAAACAAACTAAAATAAATAGCTTGCCTTAAAGGAGTTTAAAAGGAGTCTAGATTTTTGGAGGAGCCTCGAAAATTGAGAAAAGAATATAGGGAAGGTTTTTGAAGGAGAACTCGAAGTACGAAAAGCATGGGGAAAATTATGCACGTGTGTTGGATAATTCCAAACAAATGGAATATTATTATATAGCTCCCTAATAATATTGAGAGGCTTTTATATGTTATAAAGAGAAGTCATCCTTCCCTCGATTTAAATGGACCGAAGGTCCACACAATTTATTTGGTTGAGATGCAAAAGAAATATGACATGATGGCATGATGACATGATGCAATGCAAAAATAAATAACACAAGCACAAAAGAACACACGGGCAGCCCGGAACGTCTGGAACTTCGGGAATCTTCTGGAATCTTCTGGGACGTCGGTCTTCGGGCGTCACAACTCTCCCACACTAACAGAGGATCTCGACCCGAGATCCTAGAGATATCACCGGGTAAAAAAACGGAAGAGGAAGAGGTAAAACAAAGTTGCTTCTTCGACAAACGAGTGAAACCAAAGAACCTTGAGAGGTTGAGCAAAATGAAAGAAGAATACAACAGAAATTAACGAAGTTAAGAGCACTCCGGTAAGATGAGGAACAAGGAACATTATGAGAACCTTGTAGGTTGAAAGACATGAAACAAGAGCTCACGGATGACGAAAGAATTCCAAAACCACTCCGGTTAACCAAGATTGGGAAGGAATAAGAACGAAATAATTTGGACAGCACTCCGGCTGAAAATGGAAGGAATTAACAAGAACTTGAGGAGATGAGATGATACTTGATGAAATCAACAGCATATTGCCTCCGAAACTATTGAAAGAATGGCACAAGAGGTAAGAAGGATTCAGACAGCACTCCGGTTGAAAAGTGAGGCAAAACTAGATAAGATGAGAGAACTTGAATGAAGAATACAACAATCCGTTTGAATGATAAGCAAGGGAAAGAACATGATCTCGATAAAACGATATGATGGTTTGGAGAGAGCAACATCACAAAGCCTCCGGAACAAAAGAATAGATGCAAGATCGTTGGGAAGAAAGAATGGAGAAGAGAATGACAACTTCTCTCAAAATTGAATTTGAAAGAGGATCCTTACGAAGAAGGGTTGAATGGAGTTGTTGGGAAATTCAACAACGAGAAGAATAAGCTCGTTGTGGGCTTATGGAAACCATCTCAAAATTATGAGGTGACAACCAGCCACTGACGAAAACATTAACTGGATAGAAATCAACAAGGAGACGATAAACTTAATTCACCGGAATGATAATGAAGAACGTGGGTCATTCATAAGCACCATAATTAGCAACAATCCTTAGGGAAAGCTTTTAGGTGAAATACAACCCAAGATAACTCCAACGAATAAATTGAAGGGTTGGAAAGATCTCCTGAACAAAGAAAATGATGGGTTTAAATATTTCATTCCTGACAACTCATGAATCATGAAACATGAAGGAAAATTATCAAGAATGACATAACACCATCTGGAAAGAAATAAGGTAGAAAGAATTGCACTTCAAAATGCAAGAAGAAGAATATTTGAGCTCCTCCAACAAGAATCTTGATGAAGACTTCAAGGATGAATTAAATGATGATGAACCACCATGAAGAACTCTGGTAACAAAAGGATGAGAAGTGAAAGATGAAAAGAATAAGATTCAAGGCCTGTGATGAATTAGATGGAGCTTGAAATGATAATTGAAATAACTTGGAGCTCCGGAAAACAAGATGAACAACTTGGAACCGAGAATATGATAAGATGAACAAGCTCCAGACAAAAGAATTAAATCACCTTGAAGGAATAAGAATAAGAATTATGTCATGCATCTCCTTCACCAATTTAAATTGATGACAACCAAAGGATTTGGCATACTACTTATTCTCGTTGGAAAGGATTAAAGAGAGATCTAGCACGAACTTGGGTAAATCTTCAACGAACCACTGGTAGGATTATGAAAAGAACAAATGAATTAAAACGATAACAACGGAAGAGTAAACTTGAAAGAACCACCGTAAAAATATGGAGACGAACGAAGAGACATCAATGAAGAATATTTGGAGGACGAAGTTGAAAACTGAGAACGAAGAAATCCTCTGAAATGATGGCCTTCGGAGGATCACAATGGAAAGAATTCGCTTCGGATGGTTACAAAGAATTCCTCACAATCAAAATGATAATGAGGATGGCAAGAAGCTAGAACCACGAATCTTCACGAGAACGGTCCAAGATTTAAGAGAAACACTTGTCCAGTCTTCAAATGTTGAGAATGAAGACGAGAAATGCCATAAGAATTGTTGAGCACTCCGGAATGAAGAATTAAAAAGGTTGAAACAACGATGAAAAGAATTTGAAAGTAAACTTGGAGAAGGCATATGACTGATGGAAATCATTCTTACGTCACACTTGAAAAGAATTTCAGAATACTCCGGAAAAAGAAGAGTCAGGTAAGATCCTGGGAAAAGACCTGTGGGTTAGGGCCCACTCAAAAGAAATCACCGTTGAAAAGATTGCTTAAGAGATATTGCACCGGTTGAATTAAATGGCTTGAGTAAGATAACAATCCTCAAAAAAAATAGCTTGAACGGATTAAGAATGGAATTATGAATATTCAACACTCCGGATATGAATAGCAAGAGGAGAATGATTAATTGGTGCACCGGAATAAGAAAGTATTGTGAAAAAAGGAAAATGATAAGATCAACACCGAAATCTTAAATTACATCCACCAGAGAAGAAACGAGAACGAAGAATGATGAACTTGAAGCTCTGAGCATCTCCACGATAAATCACCGGATAAGAACATTGAAGGAAAAGAATAAAGAAACCTCACAAGAATAAAATGGATACTTCATCTGAGAATTTCTGGCTCCAAGAAGAAAAAAGGGTGGGAGGGTGGGGAAAACAAAGACAACTGGAGACGAACAAAATGGGCACCGGTTGAAAAAGAATTTAACGTAACCATCTTGATGATTAAGAAGGACTAGCACTCCCGTAGAAATATGAGAACACCGATTAGGAAAGGTATGGAATCAACATTTGACATCGAAGCAACTCGAATACCAGAATCAAAACAAAAACAAAGGGTAGATGTGTTTATGAAGAAGATTGTGTTGCAACATATCTATCCGAACAGAGAATTGAACGAATGGATTCCGCAGGTACATCAACTTGTCGAGAAGCCACTTGGAGAACAAAAGTAAATGAAAAAAGAACAAGGAACAGATAGAACAAATACAAGATAGAAGCTTCGTCCGACATATTCGTGCTGAAAGCTCATGGAACGTGTTATAAAAGGGTTTTGTCATCCCCGGATCAGCATAGCCAAGGACCCTTTAAGATGCAACTCCCGATCAGAACAAGTCCATAAAACCACTTCACTCAATGTAGAACCCCGAACTTCATATCGTGCATCCGTTGGAAGAATGCCTAGAACTACTGGATGAACCCACCTATTAATTTCCGAAAGTTTCCAGTTATGCAATCAGGTGTTGGGGATACAGGGGAAGCACCGCGCAATCAACTCTAAACCTACATCCAGGTGTATCCATCCTTCAACACATAACCAGTCTTTCTCAGAAACTGTTTACCTCGGACCTTCGAAAAGCATCCACTATAACAAGCTATGGCAATACTCCCGAACTACCTCCCCAGTACTGGGTGATGTCGGGGTTATCTTGCCACTAACCGCATAGGAGAGTTTTCGATGTCGGCCGTCTTAAGTATTATAGTACTGCCGCGATGGATTTGTGACGACAACACCTCGGAGCTCAACTCCCCGGGACACTGCCACAACCCCTAATGACAGGAGGCATCGAGAACAATGTTCTCGTCACAAAGACATCGGAACAATCCAAACAATACTCGCGAGATCCTAAAAAAAATTGGTGCATTTTTTTGAAAGTAGGAGAGGCAAGAGTAGTCGTCAGGAGTCCTCACCAGAGAGAAAGGGGATGAGAAGCAAAGAAATCCTACTCTCCGATATAATATAGGACTCAAAATATTTTCAGTGTGTGCCTAGACTCAACCGTCAACGATTCGATCAATCAGTGGGGGCTTCTAGGTCGGAGAAGGCTCTGAATACCAACTTATAATGCCCAGGATGGGACTATACCTCCTACGTGTCGAGGCACGACTTAAAGGTATAAGCCCATCCTAGAATGATCTCAAGTTTGGTATCTTTGCACGACTCATGTAAAAGAGGGATTAAATTGCAAAAGAAGATAGTTGGCTTGCACTCGCCACTTCACACAATACAATACATAAGCAATACATCATTCAGAACATCACAACCCGACTACGGGCGAAGATCCAAAAGAAAGATACCAAAACAACATAAAGCCACAGGTCAGGATCGAATCCTACTAGAAACCACTACTGATCGTCGAAAAGTCACAAGCATACGGTCAAACTCTTCATCGAGCTCCCGGAAGTACTTGAACCAGCTCCTGCATCAAACTCGGCTGAACCTGCATCTGGTGTGGTGAAGTAACTGTGAGCCACAGAGGACTCAGCAATCCCGTTCCCGGGTAACAAGACTATTTAAGCCTTGGGTGAGGACAAGGCTGGAGAAAGAACAAGAGGTGAAGGAACAACAAGAGTCTGCAGCAGCAACTAGCACTAACTTACGTAAAAGAGAGCGAGAAGAGAAGGCGCATCGGTCGAGAGATGATCACGAAGTGATCCTAACCAAAGCCAGTAAAACATAACCCCACCGTGTTCAACTCCCGAATCCCTATTCGGAAATTGACAGTCACGGTACACACGCTGGTAGTGTATTGGAACATGGTGTCAAGTTATCTACAACCGGATATTAACAAGCTCCCATCTGCCACATAACCGCGGGCACGGCTTTCGAAAGTTCATAACCCTGCAGGGGTGTTCCAACTTGGCCCATTACAAGCCCACGATCCGCGGAGTCGCAACTCCAAAAGTGGGAAGACCCGAGTATTCTCGGAATCCCGTGCTCAAGATACTCTGAACTATGGTAAGGCTAATCCAGCAAATCCTCCCGGCGTGTTGACACCCTGATAGTAGCCGCGCGTATCTAAGTCTCAGGACACGACCGGATGGGCGAAGCTACAGGTGTATGCCAGATACCTCGGGTTGCCCCAAGGCGGCCCTACAGGCTCCCCGTTTCGGACCAACACTCATGTGGAGCACTGGCCCGGGGTTGTAGAATTAAGAAAGAGGGTTTGCAAGACCCTATGCAAGTTTTTATTAGTTATTAGGCGAATAGTACCAATGTTGGGATTTGCTGGAAAAGACTTAGCACTTAGCGGTTTATCGAGGGGGTCCCATACACCCCAACCGTGTTAGGAACGCATAATCAAGGAACATAACACCGGTTTATACGGTTCCTAACGGCATGAGTGGAACAAAACACCAAGCAAAAGGCTTAGCCTTCCACCCTTGCCAATATATAGATGATTTCATTTAAGCATTTATATAGTGTGATATAACCCAACCAAACTTTAACATGAAGCAAGCATCTTCAATCTTCACCTGCAACTAGCAATGCTATAAGAGGGGCTGAGCGAAGCGTACTTAGCCAAGCAACGGTTTGCATAGGTAGGGTGGTTAAATATGGTCATGGTTACAAGTAGGAGGCTGACAGGAAGACATGGGCATCGAGGCAAAACTATAGAGCAAGACTACTAGCAATAGGCAAAGATAGTAATGTTATCGGGGTTCGGTCATCTTGCCTGAGATTCCACAAGGGAGAAGAACGGATCCACGAAGTAGACGGAGCAACATAGACGAGAGAATCCTCACAACTCCGGAACGAAACCGAAGCTAACAAAAGAAGCAACCGGAAAGAAGCAAACAACACGGTAAACATACAAGCATAAACATGGCATACGATGCACAAACAAGTATGATGCATGTCCGGTTTAAATATGCATGGCATGGCAAAGTGCACAAACAAAACTACAAGTTAAGTGGAGCTCAATATGCAACGAGTTGCATATTGACGAAACACCACATTTTAATATTTAGTTGTCTCTCGTTTACTTACAAGACAAGGTTAAATGTTTGTTAACATGGCAAGAGGTGAAGCAAAAACAAACTACCTATTTAGACATTTTAAATGAGGCCGGAAATAACAACAACAATTCCGGAAAATCCCCATGAGCATGTTTAGTAATTATAAACAAACAACATTTCACACGTTTTAATGTTGTTAACATGATGCGGATGACATGATCAAGTTTATGCAATTTTATTTAAAAGTTGACAAGAAGAAGATATGAAGCATCGTCACCGTGGTGGAAGGAAAAGGGTGCCACGGCAACAATTCCGAAAATGATGCCACGGCAACATATCGGTTCCGGTAACTCGTTGAGAGCCCGGTGCAAAAGGAAAGATGGCGTAAGCGAGCCAAACGAGATGAAAGGTGGGGCGATCCCGTTACCGGGTTCCCATGAGTCGGTGACGAGGCAACCGAGGAACATGACAAACGGACGAAACGGCACGGAGCACACACGGGAAACATTTCATACAACACAACAAGCATTCCACGAGTCATCCACGGGGTCGTCTCGTTATACCTTTGAAGCGTGCGTTTCGGGGCGGTTCGAGACGTAGAGGAAGAAGGTGTTCACGTTCGGAGAGGAAGTAGCCATTCACGAGGCGGTAGAGGTACTCGTTCGTAGAGGAAGTAGTCGTACACGGGGCGACGGTAGACGTTCACGGAGCTCGTTTTCCCGTAGATGTTCGGGTCGGTGTCGTGGTACTTGGGGTTCTCGTTTGCGACGGTAGTGGAAGTAGTGGTACTTGGCGATTCATCATGTAGTTGTTCCCGTCCGTAGTTGTACTTGCATCGGAGGGGTACTTGTCGCGTAGTCGAACTTGACATATCCGAAGGGGTACTTGGTCGGGTTGCCTTGTACTCGTTCATGTAGCCGTTCACGGAGCTCGTAGTCGTTCGGTCGTCGTACACGAGGGTCTCTGTCAAAACAGCAGCACAACAACACAACAAAAAAACAAAAACAACACGGGAGGGCGACGAGGACATGGCAGCGACAGCAACAGCAGGTCTTGGGGCGGCCATGGCGGGGATGCAGCAGGAAGAGCGGACCGGGAGGCGCTACGGGAGACGGAGGAGACGAGGCAACCGACGAGGCAGGGGCGCTGGTCGCCTGCGCGGGGAGGAAGGGCGTCGAGGCGCCGGGCTTCGGCCATCTTGCGGGGCTCCAGGGGGCTCTGGCCTTGGCGCGCGGAGGAAGACCGCGGGGAGGCTGGACGAAGCAGGGGCGGTCGCCGGCTCTGGAGGAGGCCGACGGGGGCGTGCGCGGTCCTGGCCGAAGGGTCGCGCGGCGGCCTTGGCGCCTGGACGCAGAAGGCGAGGTGAGGGCGCTGGCTGCTGGCGCGTTCGATGCCGAGAGGGGCCGACTAGGCTGCGGGGCGGCTCCCATGGCGCTGGAGAGGCCACGGCGCGCGGGCGTGCGAGGAGGCTTGAGGTGCGGCCGAAGGGGTCGCGGACGGCGCGCTGGAGGCGAGGTGACCTCTGGCCGCTGGAGGACGAGGCGAGCGGCGAGAGAGGGAGCTGGGGTCACGGAGGAGGGAGGCCGCGTTGGGCCTTGGAGAAGGAGGCGAGGGGAGATGGAGGCCCGCAGGGGATTGGGGGAGAGCTGCGAGGGACTCGAGGGTTGCGCGACGGGAGAGATCGATCGAGGCAGAGGATCGATGGGGGCTCGGGGAGCGTGGTGGCGAGGGGAGATGGGGACGAGGGCCGGGAGAGGTGCGGCGGCTGGAGGCGATGTACGAGGGGAACAGGGAGGATCGAGCGTGGGAGATGCGATCGGGGGTTAGGGTTTGGAGCGGCCGGGCCAGGAGAAGAGGGAGGCTGGGCCGTGGCCTTAGGGGATGGGCCTGCTGCGGCTAAAGGAAAGAATGGGCCGGGGCGGTGGTTGAAGCTCCTCTCCATGTATTCCTTAGCAGAAAAAAATAAATGGAGAGAGCCAAAAATAATAAGAAAAGAGGCAAAGAATAAGAATAAAAATGATGGAACGTTTTGTAAGGCTTTACGGAAAATTACCAAGCCAACAAAATAGTTCCAACAAAATAGGGAAAACAAACTAAAATAAATAGCTTGCCTTAAAGGAGTTTAAAAGGAGTCTAAATTTTTGGAGGAGCCTCGAAAATTGAGAAAAGAATATAGGGAAGGTTTTTGAAGGAGAACTCGAAGTAGGAAAAGCATGGGGAAAATTATGCACGTGTGTTGGATAATTCCAAACAAATGGAATATTATTATATAGCTCCCTAATAATATTGAGAGGCTTTTATATGTTATAAAGAGAAGTCATCCTTCCCTCGATTTAAATGGACCGAAGGTCCACACAATTTATTTGGTTGAGATGCAAAAGAAATATGACATGATGGCATGATGACATGATGCAATGCAAAAATAAATAACACAAGCACAAAAGAACACACGGGCAGCCCGGAACGTCTGGAACTTCGGGAATCTTCTGGAATCTTCTGGGACGTCGGTCTTCGGGCGTCACACTTGTCATCCTGACACTGCTTAAACTTAACGAATGAAGACCTGATATTCGTAACTGACTGCTTAAGGAATTCAAGCTGCCCACGGTCAAAGTTATGAGCGGCCTCGATTTCTGCTTCAGAAGGGCCTTTGCCTTTCAGGAAACAATCCAGCAATATTCCTCATCCTGGAACCGGCTATTGGGAAATCAGAAGTTTAATTGATGACCCTGTCGAGAAGCTCATCGACCTGAACAAATTTATTGTCGTCAGCAGAAGCCTCGCCAGAAAAACCTCCAGCAGCCGCCCTAGCAAAACCATGAACCCGTCGAATTGGAGCCGCCCTAGCAAGAGGCTCACAAAACATTTCATGCAGTTCGGCAACTGGAGTCCGCTTGTACACAATGTCCCCTTCCGCCTTCCACTGAACAAATTAACAAAAAAGATGCATTTCACAAATAAGTACATAAGAGGTTCGCATTTAGCATGGCAAAAAAAAGGAATAAAACAAACACAAAGGCTGGCTATGCACTGACGGGCAGCTTGCCAAACTTGTAAGTATCCAGGTGTAGCTTTCCCTTGACAATAATGTTGGCGTTGTGAATCTTCTTCAACTGCTCATGGGACAATATTGCAGCACGTGGCGTGCGTGTATGCATAACTGATACAGTGCGAAGATTCAATGAATCGAAGTACATGAACAGGGGCACGATGGTGCAACCCTCAGCGCAGTTCCGCTAGCTCCCTTCAGAATTCCACTTGTACACAGCGGCCTGCAGCTCGTCGACAACAAGATGACAAAAGTCCATGCTAGCCATAGATGCAAAATCCAAGTTTTCAACCATAGCAGCTACCCTGGGCAACCGAGTTGCGGGGCTGGGGCAAAGCAAGCTCTGGAAAACAATGAGAAAAAAAACCTTCACAGTCTTATTAACCTTCGCACGGTCCGCAGCCAGCGTGCGAAGTAAAATAAGCAGGTCCTTCACATCTATGCTACGAGAATGGTTGAAACCAAGTTCATCCTTCAGATTAGCCAGCGAATCATCGTGGCCGCTGACAGCAGGCCTGGGAGCAGTGTGATAACCCATAGGGAAATCAAAAATGTGATGGACAGCCTCACGATTGATTTCCATAACCTTGTTTGACCCGCAGTCCAATCTCATCGTATCAGGGTCGATCTTTCCCATCAGCTTGCACATGAGAACACGAAAAACATTCTTCTGTACTTTCAGGTCGAAAACAATGCCAAACCTGCTTGCAACACCAAAGTTCTGTGCGGCTCATCCAACAAGGCAACAGCTTTGCATACGTTTGGAATGGACAGCCGAACAGTCTTGTTAAAACGCCATTCATGCGCAACATCATCTTCAGACCTCTTCCTCTTGGTACTCTTAGCAATCTACAAAAAAAGAATAAAAAATGCAATTCACATCAGCAACTCATGCGAAACAACTTAAAAACAGTAAAAAAAAATAGCGTATACCTTCCTAACATCAACATCCTCCTCATCAGAATCACTATCCAGCGCTTCTCCAGCTGCATTTTCCCGTGCCAGCTTAGATGGACGCTCAAAATCAACACCCGAGTAATCGTCCGCGCGTCTCCGCTTTCCTTGAATCCCATCCACATCAACCTCAGCATAATTAGGCCTCTTTGAGTAATCAACACGCGGGCTCCGTCGTGGAGAACTTAAACCTTCCTGTGCAACAGTGTTGAGTTTTCTTTTCACATGATTCTTTGCGGGGGCAAACTTAGCAGACTTCTTTGAATCTGCAATCCTCCTTCGTATCTCCTTACCCTCATCAAACTTTACTTGCTTCGCCTTATGACCCTTCTCGAAAGTCTTACCGAGCGCAATCGCTTTCTGCCTTTTCCTCTCAACATCAGCTGCAATCCGATCAGGGACCATCCAATCCTGTGTAACTGGTTCTGTGCCATCAACATATTGCGACTGGGTTTCACTCAATTCAGGTAGAATGCTGCCCTGATCAGATGTCCCGCCACCGACAACATCGGTTGTGAAATAACGTGTAATCAAATAGTTAACACCACCACCCCCGGACCCACCAGGACATAAAACTGTAGGTAAGAAAAATATAAGAAAATATGTGTGTGAGAGGGAGACCTAAACTAAATGCAGCTCATATCAACTTGGCAACACAATGTAGAAATGCAGTGCTCTCTTCCACAGTTTATGTTTAACAATTAAAACATAACAAAAAACTTAATGCAGTTCATGTCACTTGAATATCAATTTGCCGCGTGTCTGAAATGGACCTTGGTAAAGGGATATATGATGCAGTGCACTAATTCGTTCAGTAAGCAATTGACCACATATAAAATGAAGTTCGCTTTGATATACAAAACAAAACAAATTCATGCAGTTCTGTGAGAGGGAAAAACTAAAACTTAATGCAGCTCATATCAATTTGGCAACCACATTGTGGATAGACAAAAAAATACAAAGCAATGTACAAATGCAGTGCTCTCTTAGCAGTTTATGTTTAACAATTAAACATAACAAGAAACTTAATGTCATGCCAAAAAAATAAAAAAAGCAAACTTGAGGCAGTTCATATCAGTTTGCCACATGTCTGAAAATGGGCCTTGGTAAGGGAATGTATGATGCAGTGCACTATTTCATTTAACAAAAGCAATTGACCATGTATAAAAAATGCAGTGCACTTTGATGTACTACCAGATGGCGGAGCCGTGCTTACTATTGAGGCATCAATTGGGGAGGAAGAAGCAGTATTATCTAACGGAGATACAAACAGAAAGAAAAGTATCAGGCTGGAGCAGCATTATAATAGAACTACAAAAGCAGTTCGCTTACATTTCCCTCCAAATCTTGGACTTCTTCTAGTAGGAGAAGACATGTTGTATCTGCAAACAGAAAGGGATAACAATTAAACCCTAGACAGCAACCTAAAAACAGACAGAGAAAAAAACCCTAGATGCACATTGCTAAAATTTTGAAGGCCAAGAAACCACAACCAAAAATTTCAATCCATAGGGCATTACGATTTGAGCATACAAAATGAAGTTAAGAAAAGGATGCTGGCTCCAAAAAAAACCTAGCACCCGATCGGGAACGCCCATGGAGATTTCCGGCGCCGAAATCTACGGAGCAGACAGGAAGATATGGGGCTCACCGTGAGATGCTGTGACGGCCGGAAAGAGGAGGCTGCGGACGGCGACGGTGGAGGAGGCGCGCCTGCGGACGGCGGCGGTGGCGGGCGTCGTCGCTCTCCGCCATGAGAGGAGGGGATTTTTGTGCGGGAGAGAGGAATGAAGGGGACGGCGAGAAACAGAGAAGAAGAGAAGCTTAATGACTAAAAGACTGGGCCCAGGAGTCAGCGGCACAAATTAAAATAACCTCCTCTACGAGCACGGCCCACAGGTCATAGACAAAAAGAAAAAAAACGGCTCGGTTAACACGATGCAGTTCGGTTACAAACAACGAAGCGGTTCGCCTGCCCGAAATATACGCGCCCACTATCGCCCGACACAAGCGAAGCGCCGCGCGCCCTCTCCTCTATCCGCCCGGTTGGAAAACGCGCGAAGCCCACGATCCCCACGACCACAAACACGATCGCCATGCCGGTTGGAGGACGAGATCATGCGCTCGGCAGATGTTGCTGCCGCTCCCCTTTAAATTCTGCCCTCCATCACCCTGATCATTCACAAAACACACAACACTGCGCTTCCTCCTCCTGTTCCTCCTCTTTCTAGCCATGCCGTTCACCATAATCTACAAGGATGTCCAGGCGCATGAAAAGACCATGCTCACGGTGGTCTACACCAACGACGTGGAGGCCATGGCGACGTACGTCGACGAGTACAAGTTCTCCGGGGGCGCCGCGAGAAGATCGTCGGCATCGACCTCGAGTACACCCCTGACAAGAGGGACGCCGCCGTGATTCAACTCTCCATCGGCAAATATCACCCAATGCTGCTTTTCCAAGTATGCGCTACAATGGGCAAGAGATGCATCACCTTCGACAAGTTCCTCAGCGACCCAAAGTAAGCCATTCTTTCTACTGAGTAAAATATAGTTGCAGGCCTATGGGTCTCTCCTTGTCATTTGTATGCAGTTCTATATGTCGTCTGTATGCAGTTCGCAAAAGAATAACTTGTGGTTCACTTCACTTAGGTACGAGTTCGCTGGTTTCTGCATCGACCAAGACAAGGAGAAGCTTTCACGCTGCAACCTCTACATCCCCAACTTCGCCGACATTTGCGTTCGAGATATGGAACCGCATCACCACAGTGCAGAATGGCCTCACCTGCTCTATAAAAGAGAAGACAAGGAAGCGCCCGAGGTCATCCTGGAGGGTGGGGAGCAGGGGGATCATCCTGGAGGGTGGGGAGCAGGGTGGATCACCTTCCACCTCCACCTGCCACGGGTGGAACTGATGAAGCAGGCCAGATGCTGATAGCCAAGGGTTCCTGTCACAATTGCTCAACTTGTTTCCTTCTGCTTATGTCGATTAGTTTGCTTTCGTTGTAATTTGCTTTGGCACAATGTTTGCTTATGTTGCTTTAGTTTGCTTGATGATGTACTTTGCTTATTATGAGCACAGAACCTTGGTTTGTATCTATCAACAATTTGAAGTTCTCAGTGGGTGTTTTTCAGTCTGTACATTGCTTCAACTGATGCTGCTGCTAGGATACACATAAAAAACTCTCTAAGAAAGCAGTTCACAGAGATTTTTCTTCACAAAACTGCTACTACTATAATGGTTGATGCAGTCCTCTTTTATTAAGCAATCTAGTTCCATATGTGGGTTACAGGAAAAAAGAAAGCTCAGTGGGTGTTTCCAGTCTGTATATTGCTTCAACTGCTGCTGCTAATAGGATGCACATAAAAAACTATCTGTGAAAAGCAGTTCACTTATACTCAGATTTCTTCTAGAAAATAAACTAGATGCCACACAAAAATGTCAAATTATTACAACAAATTGTTTCGTGCTGCTGCTGCTCAAGCAAGACTGATCTAAAGCAAATTTAACTTGATTTCCAAACACTTTGCATGCCTATAAAACATAGCCATGAAAACATCCCCAGCCTGAAGACCAGCTTCTTCCACCAGTTCCTTCCAGCCATCTTTGAGAACCAAACAATCATCAGAGCCAACAGAATACATAACATCAACATCATGATATCCATTCTTGCTAACCAAGACCAAATTAACACAACTTTTTGTTACCCAGACTAGACCAGAAGGGAATTTCTGCAAGGAAATGAACAAGAACAAAAAATAAGAACAAATAAGAATAAGGTACAATCTTCAGAAACTAAATTGCTGCTACAATCTTCATAATAAATATTGATGTCATCGGATAATTATATTGACTAGACCAAATTGCTGCTGCTCCTACAATATTCATAATAAAACTCTATGTGAAAGCAGTTCACTTACACTTAGTGAAAAATGTTTCTTCAGAAACTAATACTACTACAAAATATTCAGATAGTGTTAACTACACACAACACATGAAAAGACTATGCGAGAAATACATACCCATGAATCATTGACATCATCGTCAGTCATATGATGGACGAATGGAGCCCAAAATCCAATACCTGAAGAATAAAGCAGGGAACAGAGCGCGCTGTGCCGCTGCCTCTGGTTCAGAACCAACCCTTCAGAAAAAACGCAGGTCTCCAGCATGGGCTCCATCCTTGCCAGGCAGCCACACGTGCAATCCATTGCCAGACATAGGGTCTGGTTGGGAAGAAGACGGATCAAGAAGCGGTGGAAAAAGAGGAGGCAATGTTCGCCGCCAAGGATAAGGTAGGAGGGGAGCCGCCAGGGATAAGGTGGGAGGGGAGCCGCTAGGAATAAGGTGGGAGGGGAGGCAATTGACCCAGCCATATATATATATATATATATATATATATATATATATATATATATATATATATATATATATATATATATATATATATACATACATAGGCAACCCAAAAAAAAGTAGAACGACAAATAAAGCAATGCGGTAACATGACAAGGTGCAGCTCGCGTTGCATATTACTGCAGTTCACCGTGCTTGACCAAGCAAAAAACTAATTAAACTAACGACCCGCTCTTACCTAGTCCCCCCCTTCCACGATTCGCAGACAAAAAACACAGACTGTAATGCAGTTCTAAAAACTACATAATGCGCAAAAACTCAAAAAACATATTGAGTAACGACCAACCCCGTGGTGCCGCTCCAACACATAAAGCATCAACCAGTTACAATTCTTCAAAATTAACAACTTAATCAGCTAGAATTCATACAGATTGGTGTAATGCAGCACGTAATTGCCGAAATCAACAGAAAAAATACATACAAAAACACAACAATTTTGATCGGAAGCGGGAGGACAGAGACCTTGCCGGTTTTGCGCTAGAACAGAGAGAAATTCGAGCAATTATCCAAAATTTCAATCCTATTAGCAAATTAATCTATCGCGGAATAACACAAACATGAACGCGAACTTAGTAACACACTAGGATTACGGCTATAAATCGAATATGAACCCCGCCAGCACGATGCGAAGCTCCTGCCCGTGCGGAAGAACAGAGACCGATCCGCCAAATCCATCGATTTCCGTCGTTTTTTTTGCAGAATTGTGTGTTTAATCACATAATAAATCAGCGCACACACAAATAAAACAATGTAAATCGATCAAACTAGCCAGAAACGCTGCTCCATGAAGCAGTTTGCTACTGCCCCTTTCTGTGGTTCAGAACAGTAGTAGAAAGCAGTGCGCATAGCTTTCCAATGCAGTTCGGAAGTGTTATGAGAATATTATTCTCATAATGTTATGAGAATAGACCGGCTATATATATCGGAAAGTAGGATTTCTTTTTACTCCTCATCCCCTTCGTCGCTCCGGTGAGGATCCCTGACGTTGTTTAACATCACTATGCTCAATTTTCACCCAAAAAATTTTAGGATCACGCAGGTATTGTTTGGATTGTCCCGATATCTTTGTGATGAGAATTCTTTCTTGGTGCCTCCCATCTGTTTAGGCTGAGTCCCGGGGAGTTGAGCTCTGAGGTATTGTCGTCCCATTGTGTATCGTTACAGTTCTAGAATACTAGAGGCGGCCGACATCGAAAACTCTTCTATGCGTGTCTGGTGGTGATATAACCCCAATGTCACCCAGTACTGGGGGATAGTTCGGGAGTATTGCCACAGCTAGTATAACGGATGCGTTTCAAAGGTCCGAGGTAAACGATTTCCGAAGGTGCCTGGTTATGTGTTGACGGATGGATACGGCTGGATGTAGGTATTGCTAGTTGGGTGAGATATTGTTCTTCCCCTGTATCCCCAACACCAGATTGCATAACCGGAAAGCTTCGGGAATTAATAGGTGGGATTCAAGTAGCTCTTAGGTAATCTTCCAAAGGGTGCATGATATGAGGTTGGGGTTCAGCATCTAGTGGAGAGGTTATCATGGTCGTTGTTACACTAGGGGTTGCATCTTAAAGAGTCCTTGGTTGTGCTGACTCGAGGATTGCAAGGCCCTTTGTAATGTCATGCCACGGAGCCTCGGAACGAACATGTGGGACGAGACCTCTATTATGTATTTGTTCCATCTGTTACCTTGTTGTTTTATTCTATAATTTTGTTCTCCCAAGTGGCTTCTCGACAAGTTGATGTACCATTAAGCTATGGAATTCACTCGTTCAATTTTGTTCGGATGTTCATTGTGAAGACTATGTTGCAGATATATATCCTTTGATTCAACATATCTATTATTGCTTCAATGGCTAACGGTTGTCATCTTCTTTAGGATGGCACCTAAAAGAGTTCCCAGGCAGAACCCAGAGGGTGAAGAAGAGCGTCCACCTTCCCCTCCTTCTCCGGCTGAGGCATGGAGAGCGATTATGCAAGCAACCAATGCAAACACTCAGATGCTCATGCAAATGATGCAGAGTTTCCAAGAAAATCAAGGGAATCAAGGCAATCAAGGGAACCAAGGCCAAGGAAATATGTTCAGTCAACCTCACTTTGCTACTCTGAACCAATTCCTGGCAAACCAACCCAAGTCTTTCAGTTACTGTGTTGATCCACTCGATGTTGAAGATTGGATCACTGACATCAACAAGCATTTCGAGTGCAGTAATGTCAGACCTAAGGATTATGTCAAGTTTGCCGCTTTCCAACTCAAAGACCAAGCTGCAGATTGGTGGCAACAGTACAAAGACTCCCGAGCGGGTCGTGAGATCTCTTGGACCGACTTCAGTCGCGATTTTTGTTCTCATCACATCCCTACCATTGTCATTGAAGGCTTGCGTGAGCAATTCCGCAACCTCAAGCAAGGCAGCATGTCTGTGTACCAATACAATGTCAAGTTCCAGAATCTGGCCCGTTATGCTAAGCAAGATATTCCCGATGCAAAGAGCAAGATCTACCAATTCCGAGGTGGTCTAAAAGATGAACTCCAGCTTTCTCTCACTCTCTTCGAGCCAGATGAATTTGATCAATTCTACAACATGGCTCTCAAGCAAGAAGCTGCCCAGATCAAGTGTGATGCTTCAAAGAAAAGAATCAAAGATGCAGTCAGCTCCTCTTCGTCCTCACAAGTGGTTGCTAAACAGCAGAAGTTTTGGCTTCCGCCTCCTCCAGTGTTCCGTTCTCCAAGTCAGAACAAGCACTCAGTTGGTCATGGATCTTCCCACCCACCCAACCCAAGCAACCAGAACAAGTCTCAGTTTTAAGCTACAAGGCCAAGCGGTCCTTATCATCGGCCACTCTCTGAAATTACTTGCAACAAGTGTGGTCAGAAAGGTCACTATGCTAACAAGTGCACCCAAAGGCGCCTTCCGCCTCCTCCTCCTATCAAGTCGTCAAGCAATGCTATTGTCAAGCACAATCCCAAGTCTGCAAGAGTGAACCTGATGAACTCAGCTCAAGCAGAAGATTCCTCTCAAGTGATCATCGGTACACTTCCAGTTAACTCTATTCCTGCAAAAGTTTTATTCGATTCAGGTGCATCGTATTGCTTCATCTCAAAACCTTTCCTATCCAAGCATGAGTTGCCTACAGAGATTTTGCAAGATCCTTTTTGTGTGGTTTCTCCGGGTAAGAGAATGAGCTCTCATATTGTAGTTCCTGACATTAGTATCAACATGGGCAATTATAAATTTCTGGCTTCTCCTATTGCTCTCGGTAATTCGGACATTGATCTTATTCTTGGAATGGATTGGATCTCTAAGCATGATGCTCTTCTTGATTGTGCAAACAAGGAGGTCAATCTTACTCATCCTTTCAAAGACATGATTATCTTCGCAGCTCGAGATAGCACAATCAAGTTATTCTCTCTCAATGACAAGGGCGAGATTGATGCCATATCCCAGATTCCGGTGGTTTGTGAATATGAAGACGTATTTCCTGAGGATTGCCAAGGATGCCTCCCAACCGTCCAGTTGAATTCGTCATTGAACTTGAACCTGGTACGGAGCCAGCATGTCGGCATCCGTACAAGCTTTCTCCTAAAGAGTTGAAGGAATTCAAGAAGCAACTCGACGAGCAAGAACGCTTGGGTCTGATCAGACCAAGTTCTTCTCCTTGGGGTTGTGGTGTTCTTTTTGTCAAGAAGAAGGATGGTACGGAACGATTGTGCTTCGACTACCAGCCATTGAACAAGAAGACAAATAAGAATAAGTACCCTCTCCCCAATATCAATGAACTGTTCAAGCAGCTCAAAGGAGCCAAGGTTTTCTCGAAGCTTGATCTCCGGATGGGCTACCATCAAATTCGTATCCATGAAGAGGATATTCCCAAGACTGCATTCAGGATGAGTTATGGCTCCTACAAGTACACAATCATGTCCTTTGGGCTTGCAAATGCTCCACCCACCTTCTCCCGGATGATGCATTTCATATTCAACACATACACCAATGAGTTCGTCCTCGTCTATCTTGATGATATTTTGGTATTCTCCAAGACAATAGAAGACCACGCCAAGCACCTCTGTTTGGTTCTTGACAGGCCCAGAGAGCACAGTTTTTATGCGAAATTCTCAAAGTGTGAATTTTGGCTTGATGAAGTTCTCTACCTGGGTCATATTATCTCTGCCAAGGGCATTTCAGTTAACCCCAAGAAGGTTGAAGCTATTGTTAAGTGGGAACCTCCTCAAAATGTCAAGCAACTCTGAAGCTTCCTCGGGCTTGCAAGCTATTGCAGAAGGTTCGTCGAGAACTTCTCCAAGATTGCCAAGCCTCTGCCCAACCTGTTGCAAAAGAATGTCAAGTATTCTTGGACTCCTGAGTGTGATGTGGCTTTCAATACACTCAAAGAGAAGCTTGTCTTGTCTTAGCGCCAGTTCTGACTCCTCCTAATGAATCCAAGCCATACCAAGTGTTTTGTGATGCCTGTTTGCAAGGTCTGGGTGGTGTACTTATGCAAGAGAAGAAGATAGTGGCTTACACTTCTTGGCAGCTCAAGCCAAACAAGAAGAACTACCCCACTCATGATCTTGAGTTGGCACCAGTTCTCCACGCCTTGATCACGTGGAGACACCTCTTGTTGGGCAGACAGGTGGACATCTTCACCGATCACAAGCGCCCAAAGTATATCTTCACACAACCAAACCTCAACCTCCGTCAGACTCCTTGGGTCGAAATGATTCAAGAGTACAATCCAAGCATTGAGTACACTCCTCGCAAGGCCAATGTGATTGCAGACGCCTTGTTCAGAAAGTCTTATTGCAACAGTCTCATACTCAAACCGTTCCAGCCGGATCTCTGTGAAGCATTCTGGAAACTCAACCTTCAAGCTGTTCCGCAAGGATTGCTTGCCAACCTTCAAGTCGCTCCTACCTTGGAAGATCAAATCTGTGAAGCTAAACTTCTTGATGCTATGGTGAAGAAATTGAAGCATGGTATTTCCAAAGGTACTCCAAAGTACAAGTGCTACCGCATTGATGACAAGGACACCTTATTCTTTGAGGACCGGATTGTGGTTCCAAAAGGTGACCTACGGAAGGTCATAATGAACGACGCTCATAACTCCCTTCTCTCAATACATCCAGGCAGCTCCAAGATGTATCATGGCCTCAAGCAATCCTATTGGTGGACTCGCATGAAAAGAGAAATTGCTCAATTCGTGAACGAGTGTGATGTCTGCCGCAGAGTCAAAGAAGAACATCAACGTCCAGCTGAACTTATCCAACCTTTGCCTATTCCCGAGTGGAAATTCGATCACATTGAGATGGATTTCGTCACCGGCTTCCCCAAGTCCAAGCAAGGGAATGACGCTGTCTTTGTGGTCATTGATAAGCTCACAAAAGTGGCTCATTTTCTTCCAGTCAAGGAATCCATCAACGCATCTCAACTGGCAGAGTTGTACACCTCAAGAATTGTCTCTTTGCATGGTATCCCTCAAGTAATCTCCTCAAATCGTGGAAGCTTGTTCAATTCCAAATTCTGGGGTTCCTTCCAGTCAGCTATGGGTACAAAGATTCTCTTCAGCACAGCTTTTCATCCTCAGACAAGTGGTCAAGTCAAGAGGGTGAACCAAATTCTTGAAGATATGCTCAGGGCATGTGTAATCTCCTTCGGTATGTAATGGGAAGATTGTCTTCCATTTGCCGAGTTCTCCTACAACAACAGCTTCCAAGCAAGTTCAAGCAAAGCACCATTTGAAATTCTCTATGGCAGAAAGTGTCGTACCCCTCTCAACTGGTCCGAGATTGGTGAACGTCAACTCATTGGCAATGATTTGATCTCAGAGGCCGAAGAAATGTGCAAAGTCATATGTGAGAATCTCAAGGCCGCTCAATCGCGCCAAAAGAGTTACTATGACGACAAGCATCGTGACTTGGCTCTCGACATTGGTGATCATGTGTATCTCCGTGTTTTTCCTATGAAGGGTACTCAGAGGTTTGGTATCAAGGGCAAGCTAGCTCCAAGATACGTGGGTCCTTTCAAGATTGTTGGGAAAAGAGGCGACCTCGCCTACCAACTTGAGCTTCCTCCAAACTTCTCCAACGTGCACGACGTGTTCCACGTGTCACAACTCCACAAGTGCTTCAAGATGCCCGAGCGCACAGTCGCCTTCGAAGAAATTGATCTTCAAGCCGACTTGTCTTATCATGAGCACCCCGTTGCTATCCTTGAAGAGACCAAGTGCAAGACTCGCAACAAATCAATCAAGTTCCTGAAAGTGAAGTGGTCACACCATACCGATTGAGAAGCTACGTGGGAACACGAGGATCACCTCCGTTCCGAATATCCGGAGTTCTTTCAGTCCTAGATCTCGGGACAAGATCTTTTCGTAGTGGAGGAGAGTCTGTAACGCCCCAGATGTACCAATTCCATTTATGGCAATATATTCCTCGTTGACTTAATCAATTCCATTCTAGGCTCTTCCTTCATTTTGGATTTCTGCGTTTTTGCTATAATCGCGTGTTGCTATCGTCATGTCATGTCATCATGTGCATTGCATTGCATTCGTGTTGTCACTTGCACCGGGTCAAGTTCATTTCTCTCTGTTGTCCGTTTCAAGTTCCGACTCTCTCACACGGCACCCGTCACACCTCTCTAGCCTTGTTTCGTGAGCGGTTTGAAACATCCTCGGAATGGGCCGAGAGTTGTCGACTGGTCTTGGTATATCACCGGTAGACCTCCTGTCAAGTTTTGTCTCGTTTGGAGGTCATTTGATACTCCAAAGGTTAACCGCATAACTCGCCGGAAGCCCTATCTCTTTTGGCCCAGCACTCCTCCACAGCAGCCTACTAGCCCATCCTAACCACCTCCACGCTCTCGGTCATCAGATCATGATCCTGTGGGCGAAAACCGCACCTCATTTGGACTCTCCTAGCTCCCTCTACCTGTAAAAAGGCACATCCCCCTTCATTTTCGGGTAAAAAGAACCAAGTCCCGAGCTCCCCGCACCGCCGGACACGTCCGCCTCCGCACCCCAACAAATCGGAGGTCGACACGTCAGCGCTGTCGCCTCCCTCTCTCTCCACACGTGCCGCCGGCACCGCCGGGCCCACGGGAGGCCCTCCCGGCCCGACGCGCACTGCCGCCAGCCCGTCCGCCTGCGCCTCGTGCCGGATCTCCGACGCCGCCGCCTCGGGCCACATTCGTCGGACACCGCCGCCGCCAGCCGGCTCCGCCGCCGGTTGCCTCCGCCACCGCATCGCCTCCGCCGCCCATCGCCAAGCGCCACACCGCCGTCGCGCCGCCTCCGCCCCCCCACCCGGCCTCGTCGCCGGCCGGCACCGCCGCCGCCCGGCCTCGCCTCGCCGCCGGTCCCCGTCGTCGTCGCCGCCGGTCACCAGCTCCACCCCAGCGTCCATCGTCTTCTCCGTCTCCGGCCAGATCCACCACCCCCGCGATCCAAACGCCTCACCTCCACCTGGATCATCGTCCCGCACCGTCCCGTCCATTTTCGGAGGATAAAATATCCACTAAGTCCCGAAATCCTTATGTTTTGTTGCCTCCTTCATCATGTCGTATCTCCATGTCCGTCGCTCCGTTTTGCGCATATGATATATGGAAATGTTCGTCTCGAAGTGCTCTACGTGCTCAGCTTGGTGTAGTTTCAGGGTGGGTGACCGACCGGGAAGTTGGTCCCGGGTGCGCATGAGTGAGGACAAAGTGCGCAGAAAAGACTAGTATTGATCCGTGGGGCTAGTCTAGATCCCGCCACGAGTAACGACCACCGGCGGGTGTGTCCGGGGCGTTACATTGGGGGCTCAGGTGGGGTGGCCGGAGAGGGTCTGGGCCGTCAGGACTCCCCTCTGGTATTCATCGGAAGAGACGGGTCCTCCTGGCCTTGGGTGGCCAAGGCATCTACCTCGGCCATGGTAGTGTCGCCCCCTTCCCCATATCCAAGCGGGGAGGTGTCCTTCGGGACAACACCTCATTGGTCTCTTCGGGGATCAAGGGAGGTGCGGCGCGCGACGCTGACCCGCTGTCCGCCAACTTGGTGGGTGGAAAGGTCCCTTCCGAATTTTGCTCGGTGGGGTGGTCGCGTGGTGGGCTAAAATATCTTACGACCCACCTTTTGTCAGTAAAAGACATGCAAAAATGGAATGAGACATGCTAAAGTCCATACCTTGTAGCAGGGGGCTTGACCCTATGGTCCTTTCCCGGAACCTCTTGATACGTCCATTTTGCATCATGTTTTCCTACTGTTATTTATAGTGTTTTCATGTATAATAATACCTTTTGGAGTAATTCTAATGCCTTTTCTCTCATAATATGCAAGGTTTGTATCAAGAGGGAGAATACCGGCAACTGGAAATCCGGACCTGAAAAAGCAATGTCAGGCTACCTATTCTGCACAACTCCATATGAGCTGAAAACTTCATGAGGATTTTTTATGGAATAAATAAGAAATATTGGAGCTAATAACTACTTGAGGGAGCCCACCAGGTGGGAACAACCCACCTGGGCACGCCAGGGCCCCCAAGCGCGCCTTGGTGGGTTGTGCCCTCCTCGGCCCACCTCTGATGCCCCTCTTCTGGTATATAAGTCATTTGACCTAGAAAAAATAAAGAGAGGACTTTTCGGGATGGAGCTCCACCGTCTCGAGGCGGAACTTGGGCAGTAGAACTTTTGCCCTCCGGTGGAGCGATTCCGCCGGGGGAACTTCCCTCCTGGAGGGGGAAATCATCGTCATCATCATCACCAACAACTCTCCCATCTTGGGGAGGGCAATCTCCATTCAACATCGTCAATCACCATCTCCTCTCAAACCCTATTTCATCTCTTGTGTTCAATATTTGTACCGGAACCTTAGATTGGTGCTTGCGGGTGACTAGTAGTGTTGATTATATCTTGTAGTTGATTACTATATGGTTTATTTGGTGGAAGATTATATGTTCAGATCCATTATGCTATTTAATACCCCTCTGATCATGAACATGTTTGCCAGTTGTGAGTAGTTACTTTTGTTCTTGAGATCACGAGAGAAATCATGTTGCAAGTAACCATGTGAACTTGATAAGTGTTCGATATTTTGATGATATGTATGTTGTGATTCCCTTAGTGGTGTCATGTGAACGTCGACTACATGACACTTCACCATATTTGGGCCTAAGGGAATGCATTGTTGAGTAGTTATTAGATGATGGGTTGCTAGAGTGACAGAAGCTTAAACCCTAGTTTATGCACTACTTCGTAAGGGACCGATTTGGATCCAAATGTTTAATGCTATGGTTAGATTCTATCTTAAAACTTTTCTCGTAGTTGCGGATGCTTGCGAGGGGGTTAATCATAAGTAGGAGGTTTGTTCAAGCAAGAACAACACCTAAGAACTGATCCACCCACATATAAAATTATCAAAGTAGTGAACACAAATCAAGCCAACTTAAAAATGGCAGTAAGTAGAAAATTTCAAATAGTAAAAACAATGAAAATATATACCACCACATATTCATCTTCAGAATTAACTTCAATATCATCTCCCTCGAACGCAGGATCTTCATCCTCGACGCGAGCATGCTTCTTCACACCTTTGTTCACCTTGGTGATGACCCACAAGTACAGGGGATCAATCGTAGTCCTTTCGATAAGTAAGAGTGTCGAACCGAACAAGGAGCAGAAGGAAATGACAAGTGGTTTTCAGCAAGGTAATGTCTGCAAGCACTGAAATTGTCGGTAACAGGTAGTTTGAGAGCAAGATAATTTCTAAAGAGCAAGTAACGATAACGGTAAATAGTTTGCAGCAAGGTAGCCCAATCCTTTTGCGGCGAAGGACAGGCCAAAACTGTTTTCTTATAATAAGCAAAGTGTTCTTGAGGGCACACGGGAATTTCATCTAGTCACTTTCACCATATTGGCTTGATTTGTGTTCGTTACTTCGATAATTTTCTATATAGGTGGACCGGTGCTTAGGTGTTGTTATCACTTGAAAAAACCTCCTACTTATGATTAACCCCCTCACAAGCATCTGCAACTACGAGAAAAGTATTAAGAAAAAATTCTAACCATAGCATTAAACTTTTGGATCCAATCAGTCCCTTATGGAATAGCGCATAAACTAGGGTTTAAGCTTCTGTCACTCTCGCAACCCATCATCTAATAACTACTCCACAATGCATTCCCTTAGGCCCAAATATGGTGAAGTGTCATGTAGTCGACGTTCACATGACACCACTAAGGGGATCACAACATACATACTATCAAAATATCGAACACGTATCAAGTCCACATGATTACTTGCAACATGATTCCTCCTATGACCTTAAGAACAAAAGTAACTACTCACAAATGATAATCATTCTCAAGATCAGAGGGGTATTAAATAGCATATTGGATCTGAACATATAATCTTCCACCAAATAAACCATATAGTAATCAACTACAATATGTAATCAACACTACTAGTCACCCGCAAGCACCAACCTATAGTTCCGGTACAAAGATTGAACACAAGAGATGAACTAGGGATTGAGAGGAGATGGTGATGTTGAAGATGTTGACGGAGATTGCCCTCCCCAAGATGGGAGAGTTGTTGGTGATAATGATGATGATGATTTCCCCCTCTGAGAGGGAAGTTCCCCCGGCGGAATCGCTCCGCCGGAGGGCAAAAGTGCTCCTGCCCAAGTTCCGCCTCGAGACGGCGGTGCTCCGTCCCGAAAGTCATCTCCTCATTTTTTCTAGGTCAGAATGACTTATATACCATAAGATGGGCACCGGAGGTGTGCCTGGGTGAGCACAACCCACCAGGGCGCGCCTGGGCTCCCTGGCATGCCCAGGTGGGTTGTGCCCACCTGGTGGGCCCTCTCTGGTACTTATTGGCTCCAATAATCCTCAAATATTCCATAAAAAATCTCCATTAAGTTTCATCTTGTTTGGAGTTGTGCAGAATAGGTGGCCTGATGTAGCTTTTCCAGGTCCAGATTTCCAGCTGCCAAAATTATCCCTCTTTGTGTGTACCTTGCATATTATGAGAGAAAAGTCATTAGAATGACTCAAAAAGCATTATTATGCATAAAAACATCATCAATAACAGTAGGAAGACATGATGCAAAATGGACGTATCAGTCGTTACCGTTACTTGCTCGTTACAAATTATCTTGCTATCAAACTATCTCCTACTTACAATTTCAGCACTTGCAGACATTACCTTGCTGAAAACCACTTGCCATTTCCTTCTGCTCCTCATTGGGTTCGACACTCTTACTTATCGAAAGGACTATGATTGATCCCCTATACTTGTATATCATCAAGAATCTTTTCTGGTGCCGTTTCTGGGGAGTGAAGCGCTCTTGCTAAGTGGAAATTGGTAAGGAAAAAATTATTACTACGTGCTGAAATTTATTATCACTTATTACTATGGAGAGCAATCATTTGAGGGGTTTGTTCGGGGTATCTTCACGTCGAGCAGAAGCGCAATTAGTTTCCCCTCAACCGACTAAAAATATTGAATATGAAATTCGTCTGGGTATGATAGAGCAACTGCTAGCTAATACTTGTGCAGGAGATGGAACCGCACATCGTGACATGCATTTGATATATGTGGATGAAATTTGTGGATTATTTAAGCTTGCAAGTTTACCTGGAGATGAATCTAAGAAGAAGGTTTTCCCTTTATCTTTGAAGGGAAAATCATTGACATGGTATAGGCTATGCGATGATATTGGATCCTGAAATTGGAATCGTTTGAAAATGGAATTCCAACAAAAAATATTATCCTATGCATCTAGTTCATCGTGATCGGAATTATATATATAATTTTTGGCCTCGTGGGGGACAAAGTATTGCTCTATCTTGGGGGAGGCTTAAGTCAATGTTATATCCATGCCCCAATCATGAGCTCTCGAGAGAAATTATCATTCAGAACTTTTATGCTCTGCTTTCTCATAATGATCAATCTATGCTTGATACTTCTTGTGTCGACTCTTTTATGAAGAAGACTATTGAATTTAGGTGGGACCTCTTAGAAATAATTAAACGCAACTCTGAAGATTGGGAACTCGACGAAGGTAAAGAGTCAGGTATTGAGCTTAAGTTTGATTGTGTTAAATCTTTTATGAACACAAATGCTTTTCAAAAGTTTAGCACTAAGTATGGACTCGATTCTGAGATACTAGCCTCTTTCTGTGAATCTTTTGCTACTCATGTTAATCTCCCGAAAGAGAAGTGGTTTAAATATCATCCCCCTATTAAATAAGAAATTAAAGAACTAGTAGTTGCGAAAGAAGAAACTATTGTCTACAATGTTGATCCAGTTGTTCCTACTGCTTACATTGAGAAACCACCTTTTCATGTTAAGATAAAAGAGCATGCTAAGGTTTCAACTGTGGTCCGTAGAAGTAATAATAAAGCACCTATACCCCCTAAGCAAATCAAAGTAGAACCTAGTGTTGCCATGGTTAAGGATCTCCTGGTCGATAATATTGATGGGCATGTTATTTACTTCGTTGATGAAGCTGCTAGAATTGCCAAACCCGATGAGAAAGATAAACATAAACCCGTTGTTGGCACGCCCGTTGTCTCAGTTAAAATAGGAGATCATTTCTATCATGGTTTATGTGATATAGGTGCTAGCGTAAGTGCTATTCCTTTTACTTTGTACCAAGAAATTATGAATGACATAGCACTAGCTGAAATACAAGACATAGATGTTACTATTAAACTTGCTAATAGAGACAACATCATACCACTTGGGATTGTTAGAGATGTTGAAGTCTTGTGTGGGAAAAAAATACCCTACAGATTTTCTAGTCCTTGGTTCCCCACAAGGTGACTTTTGTCCCATAATTTTCGGTAGACCATTCTTGAGCACCGACAATGCTACTATAGATTGTACTAAACAAACTGTCGGTGTTAGCTTCGGTGATGATTCTCATGAGTTCAATTTTTCCAAGTTTAGTAGAAAACCTGACAAAAAAGAATTACCTAATAAGGGTGAAATTATTGGTCTTGCTTCTATTGTTGTACCTCCTACTAACCCTTCAGAGCAATATCTGCTAGACCATGAAAATGATTTGCATATGCATGAAAGAAATGAAATAGATAGAATTTTATTTGAACAACAACCTCTGCTTAAACACAACTTGCCTATTGAAACTCTAGGAGGTCCTCCTCCACCTAAAGGTGATCCTGTGTTTGAATTAAAACAACTACCTAACACTTTGAAATATGCTTATCTTGATGAGAAAAAGATATATCCCATTATTACAAGTGCTAACCTTTCAAAACATGAAGAAAAAAGATTAATGAAAATTCTAAGGAAGCACCGAGCTGCTATTGGATATAGTCTTGATGATATTAAGGGCATTAGTCACACTCTATGTCAGCATAAGATTAATATGGAACCTGATGCTAAACCCATTGTTGATCACCAACGTCGGTTAAATCTGAAGATTAAAGAAGTGGTAAGAACGAAAATATTAAAACTTCTGGAAGCGGGTATAATCTAACATATAGCTGATAGTAGATGGGTAAGTCATGTTCATTGTGTCCCTAAGAAAGGAGGTATTATTGTTGTTCCTAATGATAAGAATGAACTTATTCCACAATGTCAGGGGGGTGAACCCCAGGCAGGCAACGAAAGTCGGATCCTTTTCAAAAATAATGGGGCCAGCATCGCCCCGCAATCTGGCTCTCGCTTGGCCGGGTCACTCGACCCGGCCAAGTCCCACGACCCGGCCAAACTCTCCAACCCAGTCGAATCCCATGACTCGGCCCCAATGGCCCGGTCAAGGGATCCAGACCCGACGCGTCAAGACTTCCCCAACAAGTCAGCCCAGCCTGTGGCGTGTTCCTCAATCCAGCCACAGGTCAGCTCCCGCCCCATCCCAGCCGTACGATGGGACGAGTCTCCACCTACCGATGACCGAGGCAACAGTGCCCCGCCCATACCTCTGGTCAGCCGAGGCATGGCAAAAGTACAATCACAATCTCCCATGATGCCGGCAGATGGCGACATGACGGAACGCCACTATACCCGACTCAACACGGCCACTCCCTGACGATCGACAAGATGCCACACAGTGCCCCCCGTACCCGGTGGGCCACGCACCCGGAGAACCCGACGAGCCCTGTACCCGGCGGGTCCCAGCGCCGGCTTCCCGGACATTGACAACCCGGCCCCACAACCTTGTAAAATTAGCATTGTACCCCTCGGGGTTGACCTATAACCC
>LR738712.1:342006707-342037511 GCA_902687465.1 Secale cereale
ATGCATACGGGCAATGCGAAGGCAGTAGAGAACAAAGAGAAACAGACACACATCACAAGGAGAAGCAGCCTAATCCTTGGCCCGTCTTCCTCTTTCCTCCATACAGCTCAAGGAGCAACTCTGTACTGATATACGTCAGCTACACTCGGCAGGACTAGGGGTGTTATCTCTCCGGAGAGCCCCGAACCTGGGTATGTCTTGCATCCCGCGCTCGCTCATGCCAACCTCGCCTCTGAAGCCCACCAGTGTCCTCGAGCCTCCTCCTATCTTTAGCCATCCCTTGGCATTTGTCGTGCGCCCACCACGACAGTTGGCGCCCATTGTGGGGCAGCTCGAGGTCCTGGCCGAGAGCATGCTTCAGACGGGGCTCCCCTCCGACTCCGACGAGCCCGTCGCGCTGGTGGACGACATCATCGATGCCCTCACTGTCTCCTTCGCCGCACTACGCATCTCTGATGCGCCTACGGCCGACGAGTATCCCAGCGAGGTACTTGACTTTACTGACTCCCCCATCTCCCTCGGTGGCAGCGTTCCCGACGGGGGATGGACCTCTACGTAGAGGTTTTCGTCACCGACACCGGTGCCTCTTCCTCAACGAGCGTGGCGAGAAAGGCCGCCGAAGCTAAGCCCGCGATGGATCGGGCCGGCTCACCCAACCCGTTGCGCGCCATGATGCAGAGCCTCCGCGTTCCCATCGGCACTAACGTCGATGCCCCCAACATCGCCGAGGCCCGGACTCGCCTCGACGAGGACCACTAGCGCCTGCTGGACCTCACCCAGACGCTCGCCGCCACGCAGCGTCACCTCGATTCCGCTCAGCTAGGGCAGGACGCAGCCTACGGCTTTACGCCTAGCCCGCCCGAGCCAAGCCGGGTCACAGACGTACGTGCCCGGGGCGGCGGGATCGGATGCGCCCTCGGCACCCTCCCTCCCGTCTACGAAACTCCCGTGAAGAACATGCGCGCCGCTCAGGCGGTCGCGGTCGGCCTGGAGCAGCTCGCAGGCGAAGAGCTGCAAAACCGTCTCAAGAGGGTGAACGACCTCCTCAATGCGGCCAACGCACAGCAGGACCGCCTCAACCACCTCGTCAAGCCGGCCGGATCCGGCTCCGCCTGTGGATCCGGAGCCAGCGACAACCAGCGCACGACATCTTCACCACCTGGCGAGGCGCACTCCGGCCGCACCCAGATCCGGCGCAACCCCGCCCCGATGACCGCTGGTGGCTTGGGCGACGAATCGCCCTCGGAAGCCCAGCGCCGGCTCAATCCTGCTCATCAGCCCACTCGGCAACAGACTACGGTCGACCCGGCCCCCTGCGGCGCGGTCATTGGCCCGCTAGGTCCTCGCGCCATCGACAACACCGACGCTCGCCACCGCCTCGACCGGCTCGCCCTCTCCCAGGAGCTGGAGGAGACCGGCGCGGTCGGACCGGCGTGCTTCGGCCCGCGCATTCGGAGCGAGCCCTTTGCTAAAGGGTTCACGCTTCCCCGCGACACCCCCAAGTACAATGGCACCGTGAAGCCGGAGGACTGGCTCACCGACTACACCACCGCCATCGGCATCGCCGGCGGCAACCACCGCCTCGCCGTCTAATACGCCCCACTCATGCTCCATGGGTCAACCCACACGTGGTTGAACAGTCTGCCGGTGGGTAGCATCAACACGTGGGTTAATTTCGAGCAGGCCTGCGTGCGCAACTTCACCGGAACCTACCGGCGACCCGGCCGTCCCAGCCAACTCGCCATGTGCGTGCAGTGGCCGGCGGAAACCGGCCGGGAGTACCTAGCGCGCTGGACCGAGCTCCGGAACAGTTACGAGGGCGTCCACGAGGTCCAGGCAATCCAGTACTTTGTCAACGGGTGCCGAGATGGCACCCTCCTCAAGCACAAGCTTCTATGCTCTGAGCCGACCACCGTGTCCGCGCTCATAGGGATGGCAGACAAATACGCCAACACTGACTCTGCCATGAAGATACAGGTAGCGCTGGATGAAGCCGGCAAGGCGAAGCCGGTTCCCTCTCCGAAGCCGGTCGGCAAAGGAAGCCGACAGCATCAGCACAACTAGCGGCAGCACAAGCGCAAGGCCGAGCAGCAGGCCCAGCGCCACGACAACCAGCTTGTTGCGGCCACCGAGCAGGCGCCCGCAACCGAGCCGGATGCCAAACGCCGGCAGACCGGCAAGACGGCGTGGCAACCTGCCATGAGCTTCGAGAAGATGCTCGACGCTCCCTACAAGCACCACAGCGGCGCGAGGCCGTCCACGCACATGCTCCGGCAGTGCGTCATCATCAAGCGCATCATGAGGAGTGATATCCCGCCTCCTCTAGCCCCGGCTCCAGGAGCGGGGCGGCCGCCTCTGCCTCCACCACCACCTCCGTTCGGCGGTGCTATGCGCAACGACGCCTACCCGGAGCAGAGTGGCCTATGTCGTCTTCACCAGCCTCAGTGATGACAAGCGCGGCGAGCGCCTCCTTCGGCAGGAGGTGAACACAGTCATCCCGGCCAAGCCAGAATACATGCACTGGTCGGAGCGCCTGGTCACCTGGACACGGGAGGATCACCCGGCCATCATGCCGCACCCGGGTAGTTACGCCCTCGTCCTCAACCCCACCATCGTTGCGCCTCGACGCACGTGCAAGTTCTCTCGGGTCATCATCGACGGCGGCAGCAGCATCAACATCCTCTACCGGGACACCATGACCAAGCTCGGCCTCGAGGCCAAAGACCTGGAGCCAACCCGGACCGTCTTCCACGGCATCGTACCCGGCCACTCCTGCTCCCTGATCGGCCGAATCCGGATCGACGTCCTATTCGGCGACAACAGCCACTTCCGACGTGAGCCAATTTGGTTCGAGGTGGTGGACGTATCCAGTGCATACCACGCGCTGTTGGGCCGCCCCATGCTCGCCAAGTTCATGGCAATCCCCCACTACGCCTACCTGAAGATGAATCTGTCGGGTTCGAAGGGCCTCATCACTGTCACCAGCGACTACCGCAAGTCCCTGGAATGCGCCCGAGACGGCTCCAAGCTGGCCGAGTCGCTAGTCATAGCCGAGGAGTGGAGCTAGCTCGACCGGATCATCGCTCCGGCCAACGGGGCGTCAGCTGTGCCTATCCCGGTCGAGGAGCCGACCAACGAAGCCTCGTTCAAGCCCTCCAAGGAGACCAAGAAGGTGAAGCTGAACTCGGAAGACCCCAGCTTCAGCAAGTATGTTGTCGTAGGCACCCGCCTCGGCAGCAAATAGGAAGGCGAGCTCGTCGACTTCCTCCGTGAGAATCGGGATATCTTCGCATGGACCCCGAAGGACATGTCAGGTATCCCGAGGAAGTACGGCGAGCACAAACTCCACGTCCGCAAGGATGCCAAGCCTGTCCGCCAACCCCTACGATGTTTCTCCGAGGATAAAAGAAGGACCATCGGTGAAGAGATCGCCAAGCTTTTGGCATTCGGCTTCATCATGGAAGTATTTCACCCCGAGTGGATGGCCAACCCAGTCCTCGTCCTAAAGAAAAACAACACTTGGCGCATGTGTATCGACTACACCAGCCTGAACAAGGCCTGTCCCAAGGATCCGTTCGCCCTCTCGCGGATTGACCAAGTCATCAACTCCACCGCCGGGTGCGAGCTCCTGTCCTTCCTGGACGCTTACTCCGGCTATCACCATGTCGTTTGGCCTGAAGAACGCCGGAGCCACTTTCCAGCGCTGCATGCAAAAATGCTTGCTGCCGCAACTCGGCCGCAATATCCATGTCTACGTGGACGACATCGTGGTGAAGACCAAGCAGCACCTCAGGCTCCTCGATGACCTAAAGGAAACCTTCGCCAACCTGCGTGAGTACAAGGTCAAGCTCAACCCGGAAAAGCTACTCGGCTTCCTCGTCTTGGAGTGCGGCATTGAGGCAAACCCGGAGAAAATTAAGGCCATCGAGCACAAGCGCAAGCCGGCTCGGCTACGCGATGCCCAGAAGTTCACCAGCTGCTTGGCCTCGGTCAGCCGGTTCCTCAGCCGGCTGGGCAAGAGGTCCTTGCCCCTATACCAGCTGCTGAAGAAGATGACGCCGTTCGAGTGGAACGACCAAGCGGACGAAGCTTTCCGGGACCTCAAGCGCATGCTCTCCACCGCACCCGTCCTGGTCGCGCCGGCCGAGAAGGAGGTGATGTTGCTCTACATAGCCGCAACCTCGCGCTCAATCAGCACGGTGCTGGTCGTCGAGCGACCAGAGAAGGGCAAGATCCAAGCCGTCCAGCGTCCCATCTACTACCTGAGCAAGGTGCTCTCCGCCTCCAAGCAGAACTACCCGCATTACCATAAGATGTGTTACGGCGTGTACTTCACCGCCAAGAAGTTGACGCAGTACTTCCAAGAGCACGAGGTCACCGTGGTCAACACGGCCCCCCGCGTCGAGATCATCGGGTGCCGTGACGCCTCTGGCCGGGTCGCCAAGTGGGCGCTCGATCTAGCCGGCCACACCATCCTCTATGAGCCCCACACCACGATCAAGTCCCAAGCTTTGGCTGACTTCCTCGTCGACTGGACCGAGACCCAGTACCTGCCGCCGCTGCCAGACTCAACGCACTGGCGCATGCACTTCGACGGCTCGAAGATGCGCCTCGGTTTGGGGGCCGGCATTGTCATGTCTTCCCCGAAGGGCGACCGACTCAAGTACGCGCTCCAGATCCACTTCGCCGCCTCCAACAACGTCACCGAGTACGAGGCCCTCGTGCACGGCCTCCGGCTGGCCAAGGAACTCGGCATCCGATGAATCCTGTGCTACGGCGACTCGGACCTGGTGGTGCAGCAGTGCTCCGGCGAGTGGGACACCTGCGACGCCAACATGGCAAGCTACCGCTTCCTTGTTCAGAAGTTGTCCGGATTCTTCGCGGGCTGCGAGTTCCTCCATGTCCCGCGTGCGAAGAACAAGGCGGCGGACGCGCTGGCCAAGATCACCTCGTCCCGACAGTCCATCACGTCCGGCGTCTCCCTCGAGCACCTGCGCAAGCCGTCTCCGGACTCCGAGTCCATCTACGTCACGGACGACCCGGTTGCGCCTCAACCCGGCCCGGGCAATGCCAAACCCGACCCGGGGACTGCTGAGCCCAGCCCGGGGACTGCCGAACTCGGCCCGAGGACTGCAACCCTCAATCCGGCCACCCCCGCTCCAAACCCGGGGGCTACTGAACCCGGATCGGGGGCTGCCACCCCTGAACCCGCCGTGGTGGCCGTTCTCGCCGTGGTAACGGCGCCATCATGGGCCCTGCCCATCTCGGAGTTTCTGGAGAGCGGGATCCTCCCCATGGATGAGAACAAAGCTTGGCAGGTGCAGCGCCGAGCGTCTGCCTACGGCATCATCAACAGCGAGCTCGTCAAGCGCAGCCCCACCGGCGTATTCCAACACCGCGTCGAGCAAGACAAGGGCATGGAGATCCTCCTCGACATACACCTGGGCGAGTGCGGGCATCATGCCGCCTCACGATCCCTGGTGGCCAAGGCCTTTTGCCATGGTTTCTACTGGCCCACGGCCCTCCAAGACGCCGAGTCACTCGTCCTCAAGTGCAAGGGGTGCCAGCGCTTCAGCAAGCGCACCAACCAACCGACGTCGGCACTCCAGACCATCCCGATCACTTGGCCCTTCGCGGTCTGGGGACTCGACATGGTGGGACCCTTCAAAACCGCCCGAGGCGGCACGACACATTTTTTGGTAGCAGTGGACAAGTTTATGATAGAGGCAAAGGTGTCCCGTCTTTCGATGAGGTGGTGGCTATCGTTTTGGAGGAAGTCGACTTTGACGATCCGACTACGAACGTGCGAGGACGTCGCGCCTTAGCAATCGCTAAACCAACTCCGAGATGTTATTGACCACGCCGGAGCATGATCAACCTGACCACGAAGGTTTGTTTCCTGCAGGCAAACGAAGAACAAGCAAGGAACTGAGATTGCAATCTGGATATTGCGAATTCAAGAGGAAAACTTTATTGATCAAGTGGGGTTCTGTGACGTCTTTGTCTGGTTGTTGAACACAAACAAAGTACGCGAAGTTGCAACTATGGCGAACTTTAATCTAAACAAAACCCAAAGTCTAAACGACGCCCTAAGGGCTGTATATATGGGGGAAGAGGGGGAATTTTTTGGCCCTTGGAGGAGGGGTCCGAAACCAACCCTAACTCTTGTTTCCCCACACATACGGACTCTAAAACAGCCTATACTCAAGTATTTCGAAATTACATGGGCCTGGCCCAATAATAAGGTGACGCAGCACCTATAATAGCCTCTGGACGAAATTTATGAAGTGGCATCTTATATATTTCGTCCAAGGCTTCACGCACTCATTATGGTGGCTTCAAAGTCCTGAAATCATCACTTGTAACTCCGTTCTTGTTCCCCTTGCGCATGCCATCATCTCCATGCTTGTTCTTGCTCCAATGTTCATCCTTATTGTCCAAGCTAGGCCCTTCATTTGTAAGCAAGACAAATGTATCCAATTTAGGCAGCATCATATTCTCATGAACATTAGAATCATTACCAAGAAACGAAAGTACCTGGTAATTTAATTGGCGTGCGCGAGCTCTAGTAATTGGTCATGTATATGTGTTAGTTGGGGCTGTGGGTGTAATCTTGTTAGTGATGTCATCATCATCCTCCCCTTCTTGAATTGAAGTCGTCCTCGACGGAAGCGCATCTTCCTCACCCAAGTAAGGCTTCAAATCTGCAATGTTAAATGTGGGACTAACCCCAAAATCTGCAGGCAACTCAAGTTTATATGAATTATCATTTATTTTCTCTAACACCTTGAAAGGACCATCCGCACGTGGCATTAGCTTTGACTTGCGTAAATTAGGAAACCTATCCTTACGCAAATGTAACCAAACAAGATCTCCAGGTGCAAAGACAACACGTTTTCTACCATTATCTCCAACAAGTTTATATTTAGCATTCATGTGCTCAACATTTTCCTTAGTTAAATCATGCATTTTTAATATCAATTCAGCATGTTGTTTAGCATCAGAATTAACCTTCTCCGAAGATGGAAGAGGCAAGAAACCAATAGGTGCACGAGGTAGGAAACCATAGACAATTTCAAAAGGGCACATCTTAGTAGTAGAATGCAACGAACGATTATAAGCAAATTCAATATGAGGCGAGCATTCTTCCCACATTTTCTTGTTATTCTTCAAAACAGCCCTAAGCATAGTAGACAAAGTTCTATTGACGACTTCAGTTTGTCCATCAGTTTGGGGGTGACAAGTACTACTAAAAAGCAGTTTCGTCCCCGACTTAGCCGATAAACATCTCCAAAAGTGGCTAAGAAATTTAGTATCGCGATCTGAAACAATAGTATTTGGCACACCATCCAAGCGAATAATTTCACGAAAGAACAAATCAGCGACATTAGCAGCAGCATCGATTTTATGACATGGTATAAGGTGTGCCATCTTCGAGAACCTATCCACGACAACAAATATGCTATCCCTCCCCTTCTTTGTTCGAGGTAAACCCAAAACAAAGTCCATTGATATGTCTTCCCAAGGAACACTAGGGACAGGCAAAGGCATATATAAACCATGAGGATTGATTCGTGACTTAGCTTTTTGACATGTAGTGCAGCGAGCAACAAAACGCTCGACATCCCGTCTCATCTTTGGCCAAAAGAAATGTGTAGCAAGTACGTCCTCCGTCTTCTTCATGCCAAAGTGTCCCATTAATCCTCCTCCATGCGCCTCCTGCAACAACAAAAGACGAACAGAGCTAGCTGCAATGCATAGCTTGTTAGCACGAAACACAAATCCATCATTAACGACGAACTTGTTGCATGTTCTCCCTTCTTTACAATTCAGCAATACATCTTTAAATTCAACATCATGCACATATTGATCTTTGATGGTCTCTAAACCAAGTATTTTAAAGTCAAGTTGTGAAAGCATAGTATAACGACGAGACAATGCATCAGCAATAACATTTTCTTTTCCCTTCTTGTGTTTAATAACATAAGGGAAAGTCTCTATGAATTCAACCCATTTAGCATGTCTACGGTTCAGTTTTGCTTGACTTTTAATGTGTTTCAACGATTCATGATCAGAATGTATAACAAATTCTTTGGGCCATAAATAATGTTGCCATGTTTCCAAAGTCCGAACAAGAGCATATAATTCCTTATCATAAGTAGAATAATTCAGACTAGGCCCACTCAATTTTTCAGAAAAGTATGCAACAGGTTTACCATCTTGTAATAACACGCCTCCTAACCCAATTCCACTAGCATCACATTCAAGCTCAAAAGTCTTATTAAAATCAGGAAGTTGGAGTAAAGGAGCATGTGTCAACTTTTCTTTCAATATCGTGAATGCTTCTTCCTGCGCAGTACCCCAAACAAAGGCACATCCTTCTTTGTAAGCTCATTGAGAGGTGCAGCAATGGTGCTGAAATCTCTCACAAAACGCCTATAGAATCCAGCGAGGCCAAGGAAACTCCTCACGTGTGTAACCGTTTTGGGCTGCGGCCAACTCTCAAAAGCTTCAATCTTGGCGTTATCAACCTCAATTCCCTGTGGAGTAACAACATAGCCATGAAAAGATACTCGGTCGGTGCAAAAGGTGCACTTTCCAAGGTTACCAAACAAACGTGCATCAAGTAGAGAAATAAAAACAGCACGTAAATGTTCCAAATGTTCCTCCAAAGATCTGCTATAAATCAATATATCATCAAAGTAAACTACCACAAATCGTCCAATGAAAGCACGTAAAACTTCAATCGTTAATCTCATGAAAGTACTGGGTGCATTAGTTAACCCAAAAGGCATGACTAACCACTCATATAATTCAAACTTAGTTTTAAATGTTGTTTTCCATTCATCTCCCAATTTCATACAAATTTGATGGTATCCACTACGCAAATCAACTTTGGAGAATATTGTAGAGCCACTCAATTCATCAAGCATATCATCTAGCCTAGGAATAGGATGACGATAACGAATAGTAATATTATTAATGCCTCTACAATCAACACACATACGCGATGTACCATCCTTTTTCGGCACTAGAATAGATAGAGGCAAAGGTGTCCCGTCTTTCGATGAGATGGTGGCTATCGTTTTGGAGGAAGTCGACTTTGACGATCCGACTATGAACGTGCGAGGACGTCGCGCCTTAGCAATCGCTAAACCAACTCCGAGAGGTTATTGACCACACCGGAGCACGATCAACCTGACCACGAAGGTCTGTTTCCTGCAGGCAAACGAAGAACAAGTAAGAAATTAAGATTGCAATCTGGATATTGCAAATATAAGAGGAAAGCTTTATTGATCAAGGTGGGGTTCTGTGACGCCTTTGTCTGGTCGTTGAACACAAACGAAGTACGCGAAGTTGCAGCTATGGCAAACTTTTAATCTAAACAAAACCCAAAGTATAAACGACGCCCTAAGGGCTGTATATATGGGGGAAGAGGGGGGAATTTTGTGGCCCTTGGAGGAGGGGTCCGAAACCAACCCTAACTTTTGTTTCCCCACACATACGACTCTAAAAACAGCCTATACTCAAGTATTTCGAAATTACATGGGCCTGGCCCAATAATAAGGTGACGCATCACCTATAATAGCCTCTGGACGAAATTTATGAAGTGGCATCTTGTATATTTTGTCCAAGGCTTCACGCACTCATTATAGTGGCTTCAAAGTCCTAAAATCATCAATTGTAACTCCGTTCTTGGTCCCCTTGCGCATGCCATCATCTCCATGCTTGATCTTGCTGCAATGTTCATCCTTCTTGTCCAAGCTAGGCCCTTCATTTGTAAGCAAGACAAATGTATCCAGTTTAGGCAGCATCATATTCTCATGAACATTAGAATCATTACCAAGAAACGAAACTACCTGGTAATTTAATTGGCGTGCGCGAGCTCTAGTAATTGGTCCTATATATGTGTCGGTTCGGGCTGTGGGTGTAACCTTGTTAGTGATGTCCTCATCAAGAATAATAGGAATAGAACAAGGACTAAGGGATTCGTGTATATAACCTTTGTCGAGTAGCTCCTGTACTTGACGCACAATCTCCTTCGTCTCCTCTGGATTGGTACGGTATGGTGCACTGTTGGGTAGCGATGCACCGGGAATTAAGTCAATCTGATGCCCAATCCCTCGAATAGGTGGTAATCCCGGTGGCACATCTTGTGGAAAGACGTCCGCGAACTCCTGCACAATGTTAGTGACAGCAGGAGGCAAAGAGGAAGCCACCTCCTCGAATGAAAATAATGCCTCTTTGCACACAAAAGCATAGCAAACATATTTGCTTAAATCTAGATCATCAATATAAGATTTGGTGGCAAGTAAACATCCACTTTTTAATTTAATTTCAGATGCAACATGAGATGATGGTGTGTTATTAGGCTTCATTTGTTGCTCAAATTCTTTTGCCACAATCTGATTTTAACTCTTATTTTGCTCCTGTTTCGGTTTATTAGCTCTATTAATATCATCTTTGAAAATGGAATCAGGAGACAGAGGAAGCAAAGTAATACATTTATCCTTATGAACAAGAGTATACTGATTTTTTCTACCCTGGTGTATAGAATTTTTATCAAATTGCCATGGTCTACCAACTAATAAGGAACATGCTTGCATGGGTACCACATCACAATCAACATAATCATCATATGTGAAGATACTAAAATGCACATGAACAGTACGTGTTACCTTGACCTTGCCGCTGTTGTTGAACCATTGGATGTAGTAAGGATATGGATGTGGTCTTATGGTGAGAGATAGCTTCTCCACCATCTCCATGCTAGCCAAGTTGTTGCATCTCCCTCCATCTATGATGATGCGAACAGAATGTTCCTTCACAACTCCCTTTGTATGGAACAAATTAAGCCTCTGATTTTGCTTCGCTTGTGTGACCTGCACACTCAAAACACGTTGAGCAACTAAACATTCATACATGTCAGCGTCTTCAGGAGCCATGTATTGCGTCTCATTTTCAGAATCATCTCCACCGTGTTCTTCACGTGTAATAAGAGCCAAAATCTCCTCATCATAGTCACTAGCAGACTCATAACCGCCATCCTCATTAGCAATCATGACACGCTGAGATGGGATTTGCTCGCATAGTGACCGCGACCAGTGCAACGACGACATATAACATCATGTGTTGGCCCTGTGGATGCCATGGATGAAGAAGAGCTCTGCGTAGAACCAGAAGGTGTACTCCTGGTTGATAGTGGTGGTGCTTGTTTACTTTTATCACGGCTAGAAGTGACGGATGAAGTAGACGGTGGTGCTGCCAGACGTGTCGAAGTAGATGATGCACGCGGTGTCCATGGTGAAGGTCGGCCTGCAGAATAATTAGTTCGCGCCAAGGCCTGTCGATCCTGCACTTCACGTTCAGCTTTGGAAGCAAGATGGAATAAACGAGTGACATTATTATACTCCTTATACTCTAGAATTGTCTGAATCTCTCTATTTAAGCCACCCATAAAACGTGCAAGCATAGCCTCATTATCCTCAACAATACCACATCTAATCAGGTCAGTTTGTAATTCCTGATAATATTCCTCTACAGAATGTTTTCCTTGTCTTAAACGCTGCAATTTCTGAAGTAACTCGCATTGATAGTATGGTGGAACCCAACGAGTACGCATAGCAGTTTTCAAAGCAGCCCAAGTAGTTGGAATATTATCCGGATATAATCTACAATATTCAGACCACCACACACAAGCAAAACTAGTGAAAGCACAAAGAGTGGCAGCAACACGTCTCTCCTTGGGATATTTTAAACATGTAAAATGTTGTTCGGTTTCTAACTCCCAAGTAAGATATATATCAGGAACATATCTACCTTCAAATGGTGGAATATTCAATTTTAGTTTAGGGAGATGGTCATGATCTCGTACCTGAGGGTGTGGTGCAGCCCTACCATTGCGATTATTTGCATGTGGACGACCTGGTGGCTGTGGTGCTGGTTGTTGCTCGTAGTTCTGATATTGATCAACCTCATCCTCGTAATCCCCCGCGTAATCGTCCTCCTCCTCAGCAGCAGCAGGAGCCACAGAAGTATCAACAGCAGCACCAATAGTTTGGCCAGGCTGAAGAGCGACACGGCTTGCTTTGCGGAGGGTTGTTTCGCGACGGGAAGGTGGTTGTTGTTGTTGTTGTTGCAATGGTGCAGCAGTTGGAGGTAGACGCGCAAGCACTTCAGCGAATTTGGCATCCAACTTGGTGTCAATTGACTTCTCAATGCCATCCATCCTCGCTAGTGCATTGTCAAAACTGGTCATCACATCTTCTACCTGTTGACCCATCATTTGCTGAAATTTATCATGCAACTCCTTGTTCGTCATGTTCTCCCAGTCAGTCTCATCGACTTGTAATCCTGGCATGGTTAGCAGCAATAGAAACACACAAAAATATGATCCTACATACTACTAGAAAAATGGTGGTGGTGGGGCGTCACAAATCCGTCAAGCAAATCTCAAATTCTTACTAGTTCTTACCCGGAAGCAGGTGGTGATCGGCAACCGTGGTAGTCAAAACTCTCAAATCTTTGATAAAGCGATTACTAGGGAGAGTCAAAAGTACGACGTAGATGTATGTGGAGCTGGGAAGGCTTATAAGATGGTGGCAAAAAGGGTCAGCAATAATCAATTCAGAGATGCAAAGTTGAATAAACGCTCAACGACGGTACTATGTTGGTCCTAGGCTAGACCATACTAGAGACGCGAGCCTAGAACACTAAAAAATCACAGCGCTGCATGTAAACAAGGGGAAAGCACACTCTGAATTAGGTCCTCGCCTCTCTTTTTTCCGCTCTTTTTTTGCGCTCCTTTTTTTTGCCGAAAATCACTATAATGGTGAGTGTCTCAAAACTCTTCCCAAGTCAAACTAAGATGATAGACACGGAATTTTTTTGATGATTTTTTTTCACAATCAGGGCAGCGACGACGAGAAAGTGCGGTAAAAAAACAGTATGATGGCACGTGTCTCAAAAGACTCAGAAAAGCCTAAAAATAGGATAGGGAAAAAATATTTTCACCTGTCGGAATTTTGGTCTAAAAACTGCCCGGGGGTCTCCAGACTCTTTTTTTTAGACCTACGCAGGCAAGGAAACACGAATCCGAAATCTAGATGGATCTCGAGAACAAACCTAATATGAAATGAACTCGGATTGGTGGTGGATATATGGTGGTAGGATATGGCAGCGGTTGTAGGTTATGGTAGTGGTGGTGGTATGTGGCAGCGGTGGTGGTATGTGGTCGCGGTGGTGGTATGTGGCATCGGTGGTGGGATATGGTAGCGGTGGTGGTATGGCAGCAGCGATGAATATGGTGCGGCGACGGCGTGACAAATTGTGAACAGAATTCGAAACACTAAAGAACTAGACGCTAAGACCAGCAACTCGACACGACGATGCAACCGCAAATTCAACTAAGCAAACACGGAAAAGATTATGCAATGGCTCAGACTTGTTCAGATATGATGAACTAACCCTAATTTTTTTTTGGCTTTTTCGTGGACTGTAGGTATGAAGAACAGACTCGACCTAATCTACGAAAAACTGTAAAATCTCACCGAGCAACCTGGAAATCTGATACCACTTGATAGAGGCAAAGGTGTCCCATCTTTCGATGAGGTGGTGGCTATCATTTTGGAGGAAGTCGAGTTTGACGATCCGACTACGAACGTGCGAGGACATCGTGCCTTAGCAATCGCTAAACCAACTCCGAGAGGTTATTGACCACGCCAAAGCACGATCAACCTGACCACGAAGGTCTGTTTCCTGCAGGCAAACGAAGAACAAGCAAGAAACTGAGATTGCAATCTGGATATTGTGAATTCAAGAGGAAAGCTTTATTGATCAAGTGGGGTTCTGTGACGTCTTTGTCTGGTTGTTGAACACAAACGAAGTAGGCGAAGTTGCAGCTATGGCGAACTTTAATCTAAACAAAACACAAAGTCTAAACGACGCCCTAAGGGTTGTATATATGGGGGAAGAGGGGGAATTTCGTGGCCCTTGGAGGAGGGGTCCGAAACCAACCCTAACTCTTGTTTCCCCACACATACGGACTCTAAAAACAGCCTATACTCAAGTATTTCGAAATTACATGGGCCTGGCCCAATAATAAGGTGACGCAGCACCTATAATAGTCTCTGGACAAAATTTATGAAGTGGCATCTTGTATATTTCGTCCAAGGCTTCATGCACTCATTATAGTGGCTTCAAAGTCCTGAAATCATCACTTGTAACTCCGTTCTTGTTCCCCTTGCGCATGTGTATTGCCCAATATGCGACTATGTCTCCTACGTGTCGAGGCATGACTTAAAGACATAAGCGCATACTAGAATGATCTCAAGTATGGTATCTTTGCACATCTCATGTAAAAGTCAGGGATGAAATAGAAAAGATAGTTGGCTTACACTCGCCACGTCACACAATGAATACAATAACATACATCATCCAAATAACACAAGGTCCGACTACGACGAAAACCAAACGAGAAAGATACCATAAACACAAGCCCGGATCCTCCTAGTAAGAACCACTACTGATCGTCGGGATACGAAACATAGTAACGTCCACACTTTTCATCGAACTCCCAATGAAGTTCTGAACCATCTCCTGCATTGTTCTCAGCGGTACCTGCATCTGGTGTGCATTGAATCTGTGAGCCACAAAGGACTCAGCAATCCCGTTCCCGGGTATCAAAACTACCAAAGCCTTAGGTGGGGAAAAGCTATAAAATGGGGGTTGCAGCAAGCACTAAGCACTAGCTTACGAGTTTAGAGCGAGAAGAGAACAAGTGCCTACGATAGCCAAGTTGATCAAGAAGTGATCCTAGCTACTAACGATCAAACATAACTCCACCGTGTTCACTTCCCGAAGCCCTTCGGAAAGAGACCATCACGGTTACTCACACAGGTAGTGTATTCTTATGAATAAGGTGTCAAGTTATCTACAACCAGATATTAACAAATTCTCATCTGCCACATAACCGCGGGCACGGCTTTCGAAAGACCAAACCCTGCAGGGGTGTCCCAACTTAGCCCATCACAAGCTCACGATCCGCGGAGCCACAACTCCAAAGTGGGAAGACCCGAGTATTCTCGGAATCCCGTGCTCAAGATATTTCGACAAAGGTAAAACTAATCTAGAAAGACCTCCCGGTGTGCCGACACCCTGATAGTAGCCGCGCGTATCTCGTCTCAGGCCACGACCGGATGGGACATCCTATAGGTTATACCAGATACCTCGGGTTTCCCCAAGGCGGCCCTGAAGTCTGCCCAGTTTAGACCAACACTCATGAGAAGCACTGGTCCGGGTTGTTAATTAAGAACTCGGGTTTGCAACGCCCTATGCAAGTTTCAGTTATTAGGCAAATGTAAAACCAATGTTGGGCCTTGCTGGAAAAGCTTTAAACAGAGTGAATTATCAAGGGGGGCCCATAAACCCCAACCGTGTTAGGAACGCAAAATCAAGGAACATAACACTGGTTTATCGGTTCCTAAGGTGGCATGAGTAGAACAAATCACCAAGCAGAAGGCTTAGCCTTCCACCCATTACCAATATATAGGTGCATTAGTTTATAACAGGTATATATTGTGTTATCCCAACAACAAGTATGGACATGGAGCAATCTTCAAAACTTCACCTGCAACTAACAACGCTATAAGAGGGGCTGAGCAATGCGTACTTAGCCAATCAGTGGTTTGCTAGGAAGGCGGTTAGAGTGTTTCATGGCAACAACAGGAGGCTGACAACAAGGATAGGCACTGAGGCATATCTAAAGAACGAGACATCTAGCATAGGCAAAGATAGAGGTGATATCTGGGAATGGTCATCTTGCCTGTTGAGTCCACGGAGGGATCGTAACCTTGCTCCTCAAACTCAGTCTCGAATGGAACCTCGAACTCCGAATCGTCACCGGGCTCTAACCAACACAACAATGCAAACACCGGAACAATAATCAATCTATCGTGAAATGCTCAAACACATGATGCATGATATGGTGCATATGAATATGGGTAGGATATGATGCAACTCCTAGGGACAAGTTGAGTGCACAAGCAACATGGCAATAAACAAGATCACACACATGTGGGAACACAAGCAAAAGGAAACAAAACTAACATACCCACAAAAGGTTATGTAGATGATTTAAACAAGCACCCAACAAGTTTTATAAGTTGTTTAATCATGGCAAGGGGGTGCAACTAGGATCAACAACATCATGCTAGCAATTTAAATGGGCCGGAAAGAACAAACAACAAATTCCGAAAACTCCCATATTCATATAAACACAAATAGGACAGATCTGAGAAAGTCGTATTTTAAAGTTGTTAAACATGCAAAGTAACAGCACCATCTTAAACTACACATTTTTTCACCCCAAATACATATAAATTTTGTCAAATTTGGAGTTGTGGTTAATTAGTTATGAATTTAACAAAAAATATTTCAAATATCAATTTAAATGTTTTTAACATGGCAACAAACTGCATATAAATATTCTACACTAAAAACTAGGCAGTTTTCATATATAAAGCATTTTCAACAGATGCATATATTAAAATATATGAATATGCAAAAGCAAATGCAGAAAACGAAATTAAAAACAAAAACAGAAAAGAAAAAAGGCTAACAGACCCAGCCTGGACCTAGCCCTAGACACTGACCCGTGGGTCCAGGGGAAGCTGAGGTGGCAGAGTGGGTGCAGGAGTGGGTGTGAGTAGCTAGTTGGCTGCGAGGTGGGGTCGGCCTGTGAGCGAGTCAAAGAAATGCAAAAAGGGGGTTTAATCCACTGCCCCGGTGAGATTCGAACCCTGGTCTGCGCGCTGCGAGGGAGAGGCTCGGGCCACTGAGCTATGCGTGTGTGACTAACAGAAGAGGGGAGTGCTGCCTTATGAGTTAACTAAAGAAGCAGCACAGAGGGGAAAACAAAGCCGGTCGGAGGAGCTCATTGGAGCTGCTCCGGCGACCTAGACGGGCGGCGGAGGGGTGCGGTGTGTTCCTGGAGGAACTCCGCACACCAGACAAGGACCAGAAGCACCTAACGACGACTACAACGACGCCGGCGGCAACGAACAGAGGTGACGGCGATGAACTACGGCGTGACAAAATACGGGCCCTAACGGAGCGGTGAGAGCACAAGCAGGCCCCTACGTGACACGGCGGACACGATGGACAAAGGCAGAGAAGCAACGATGGTCGGGGCACTCGCCGGAGACGAGGCCCGACAGCAACGAGCTCGGGCGCACGGCAAACTAGCTACTAGACGGCACAGAAGAAGGGGAAAAGGGCACGGGGAGGTCCGGATGCTCACCACGAACACGGTGGTGTGTTCGGCTGGCCGGGAGGTGGACGGAGTCGACGGCGGCGACGAGCAAACACTTGCGGTGGCCGGAGTCCATGTCGAGGAAGAAGTGGACGAAGCCGTGGCCTTCACCTCCGTGTAGCAGGCGTAGACGACGTAGTCGACGTCGGGGAAGGAGAGGGACAAGCTTGGCGAGGCTGCGGAGGACGAGGGGCTCGTCGGCAACGATCCCATGCGCTCAGATGCGCTCGGGACGGCGATGGCGCGGCGGATCTGGTGGCTCTCAGCTCACCAGGCGGCGGGAGGATGAAGAGGAGAACCCTAGGGGGTTGCTGGACAAGGCGGGGGCTTAAAAGAGGGGCCATGGCGATGACGGTGCGCGACGGCGTGCTCGCCAGCGGTCCCCATGGCGTGAACTGGAGGAGGAAGAAAAGGTGGGTGAGGCGAGAGACGCGGTCGCTGACGCGCGGGCCCGTTCTCGCCACGTGGGCGCGACGCAGAGGGGGTAAGCGGGGGCTTGGGTTAGAATAGGCGAGAGGGACGCGCGCGGGCTGCTGCTCGGCTACTGGCGCGCGCTTGCTGCTGGGCCGAGAGGGGAGGCCGAGCCCAAAAGCTGCTGGGCTGCGCTGCTGCTGCTGATTCTTTTATTTTTCTTATTTTCTTCAGAAAGAAAACAAAAAGAAAAGCACAGGCTAAAAGAAATGGAATAAGGAGAGAAATAAAATATCCCCTAGCTCCTAGATTTATGCCCTATTTTATAAAATTGACTTGGGCATTTTTAGAGGTAGAAAAATAAAACAAGTTTGAATATGGTTCAAACTTCTATCATTTTTTAACCTGACCAAATCATTTCAAAATGAGGCAAGGCTTTGCAAGGTGACTTATGTCAAGGCAACAAAGATGTGGGGAGGAGATGAACATTAAAGGAGAAGGTTAAGCCACTTGCAAAAATGCTTAAAGAATGGAAAAGAAGGGAGATAAGAGAGTGGTGCTAGAAGAAAAGGGGTAGGGTTTAGCATGGGCATGATCTTGCCACCACCATCACACAAGAACAAGGTGCACTCACATGACAAGCTAGGACAAGGACCAACACAAAGACAAGTTAAAGAATGTCATGATGATCATGATGCAATGGTGAAGATGAAGTAATGCATGAATGCAAAAGAAAAGATAACATGACAATGCAATGACAAGAAGAATGCATAATTGAAAAGGAACCCCCAAGGAAAGGACAAGGATCAAATGGTAAAGCTTTATTGCCATATATGGAAGGTATCACATATGGGGTGTTATAAACTCTCCTCCACTAGAAAAAGATCTTGTCCCGAGATCTAGGACTGAAAGAAGGCGGGATACTCGGAACGGAGATGATCTTCTCATTCCCATGTAGCTTCTCGGTCGGTATGGTGTGACCACTTCACTTTCAAGAATTCGATGGACTTGTTGCGGGTCTTGCGCTCAGTTTCTTCAAGAATAGCAAAGGGGTGCTCACGATAAGACAAGTCTTGCTGAAGATCAATCTCTTCGAAAGGAATAGTGCGTTCAGGCGTCTTGAAGCACTTGCGGATTTGAGACACGTGAAACACATCATGCACATTTGCAAATTTGGAGGGAAGCTCGAGTTGGTAGGCTAGATCGTCTCTCTTGCCAAGAATCTTGAAAGGGCCCACGTATCTTGGAGCAAGCTTGCCCTTGATACCAAACCTTTGAGTGCCCTTCATGGGAGAAACACGGAGATAGACATGATTACCAATGTCGAAAGCCAAGTCACGATGCTTGCCGTCATAGTAGCTCTTTTGACGCGATTGCGCGGCTTTGAGATTCTCACGTATGAGTTTGTACATTTCTTCGGCTTCTGAGATCAGATCATTTCCAAGGAGTTGATGTTCACCAGTCTCGAACCAGTTGAGAGGGGTACGGCACTTTCTGCCATAGAGGATTTCAAAAGGAGCTTTGCCTGCACTTGCTTGGAAGCTGTTGTTGTAGGAGAATTCGGCAAATGGAAGGCAATCTTCCCATTTCATCCCGAAGGAGATGACACAAGCTCTGAGCATATCTTCAAGGATTTGGTTCACTCTTTCGACTTGACCACTAGTCTGAGGGTGAAATGCAGTGCTGAAGCGAATCTTGGTGCTCATGGCTGACTGAAAAGAATCTCAGAACTTGGAAGTGAACAAGCTTCCGCGGTTTGAGGAGATCACTTGAGGAATGTCGTGCAAAGAGACATTTCTGGAGGTGTACAGCTCTGCCAGCTGAGCGGCGTTGATGGATTCTTTGACGGGAAGAAAATGAGCCACTTTAGTTAGCTTGTCAATCACCACAAAGATAGCATCATTTCCTTTCGTGGACTTGGGAAAACCGGTGACGAAATCCATCTCAATGTGATCGAATTTCCACTCGGGAATAGGTAGAGGTTGAAGGAGTCCGGCTGGACGTTGATGCTCTCCCTTCACTCTCCTACAGACATCACACTCATTCATGAATTGGGCAATCTCCCTTTTCATGCGAGTCCACCAATATGATTGCTTGAGGTCATGGTACATCTTGGAGCTTCCTGGATGTATCGAGAGGAGTGAGTCATGTGCTTCATTCATTATGAGCTTCCTGAGATCACCTTCGGGAACCACGATCCTGTCCTCAAAGAACAAAGTGTCTCTGTCATCAATGCGATAGAACTTGTACTTGGGAGTACCCTTAGCAATACCATGTTTCACTTTCTGCACCGTAGCATCACTGAGTTGGGCCTCATGGATTTGATCTTCCAAGGTAGGAGTAACTTGAAGGTTGGCAAGAAATCATTGCGGAACAACTTGGAGGTTGAGCTTCCTGAATGATTCACAAAGTTCAGGTTGGAACGGTTTGAGAAGGAGACTGTTGCAATACGCCTTTCTGCTCAAGGCATCTGCAATGACATTGGCCTTGCTAGGAGTATACTCAATGCTTGGATCGTACTCTTGAATCATCTCAACCCAACGAGTCTGGCGAAGGTTAAGGTTTGGTTGAGTGAAGATGTACTTCAAGCTCTTGTGATCGGTGAAGATGTCCACTTTTCTTCCCAACAGAAGGTGTCTCCACGTGATCAAGGCATGAACAACTGCTGCTAGCTCAAGATCATGTGTGGGGTAATTCTTCTCATTTGGTTTCAGCTGACGTGAAGTGTATGCAACGATCTTCTTGTCTTGCATGAGAACATCACCAAGACCTTGCAATGAAGCATCACAAAAGACTTCATAAGGCTTGGACTCATCCGGAGGAGTAAGAACTAGAGCAGGAATGAACTTCTCTTTGAGTGTCTTGAATGCCACATCACAATCAGGAGTCCACGAGTACTTGACATTCTTCTGGAGCAAGTTGGAAAGAGGCTTGGCAATCTTGGAGAAGTTCTCAACGAACCTTCTGCAATAGCTAGCGAGACCGAGGAAACTTCGGAGTTGTTTGACATTCTGAGGAGGTTCCCAGTTGAAAATAGCTTCAACCTTCTCGGGGTTAACAGAAATGCCCTCGGTAGAGATAATATGGCCAAGATAGAGGACTTTATCCATCCAGAATTCACATTTAGAGAACTTCGCATAGAACCGGTGCTCACGGAGCCTGTCCAGGACCAAACGGAGGTGCTTGGCATGTTCTTCTTTATTCTTGGAGAATACCAAGATATCATCGAGGTAGACGAGCACGAATTCATTGGTGTAGGGGTTGAATATGAAATGCATCATCCTAGAGAAAGTGGGTGGAGCATTTGCAAGGCCGAAAGAGATGACCGTGTTTTCATAGGAGCCATAACTCGTTCTGAATGCGGTCTTGGGAATATCCTCTTCACGGATATGAATCTGATGGTAACCTATCCGGAGATCGAGATTCGAGAAAACCTTGGCTCCTTTGAGCTGCTCGAACAATTCATTGATGTTGGGGAGCGGGTACTTATTCTTTATTGTCTTCTTATTCAATGGTCGGTAATCAACGCAAAGGCATTCCGTACCATCTTTCTTCTTGACAAATAGAACACCACAGCCCCAAGGAGAAGTACTTGGTCTGATTAGACCCATACGTTCTTGCTCATCGAGTTGTTTCTTCAGCTCCTTCAACTCAGATGTAGGGTGGAACCCTAGATGGCTGATCTTTCACGAAATGGAGGGGATCCCACGAAGAACACGAGGGGGAACACGAGAGAATCACTCAAACCAACAAGAACAAGTCACACATATGCTAGATCCTCGAAACACAAAGAGGTACACGATCCACGGTCAACAACGGACGATACAAGTAGCGATAGTCTTCTCCGTGAGGAGGTCTTGGTATCCCGTAGGATCTTCTACGCAGAGGTCTTGAATCCGTGTGGATCTTCTCCGTGGAGGGGCCGCAGTCACTCCCAATGAGATGAACCACTAGTGGATGAGAAAAGCTCTGTCTCAAATGAGCTAAACATAAGCTAATCCTAACTAGAAGGAGGTGGAGGAGTATATATAGTCTAGTTCCACGAAGGGGTAAGTGGGAGAGGGATACATGGGCCTCGGGCCCATCTCTGCGCGCAGGAAGGCGCCAGATGTTCGGGCCGGGGGCCGAATGTCCGACGGCTCGCGAGGAGCCGGATGTCCGGGCTTCTGGCCGGATGTCCGGGCTGAGCGTGGCCGGCTTCAGTTGCCTTCTGTGAAGAGGGGCCGGATTTCCGGCGAAGGGGCCGGATGTCCGGGGCTTCGGGCGGAGCCGGATGTCCGGGGCATGGGGCCGGATGTCCGGGCTGGCGGGGCTCGCTTCTGTGAAGGGGCGCCGGATGTCCGGGCCTGGGGGCCGGATGTCCGAGGCCTGTAGGTGATGGCCCTTCTTCCTTCTCTCTCCCTCGCACACTTGGCCTTGGTCCTTGGGCTCTCCATGGTCTCATTGGGTGTTCCTGAGCATGCACAAGGTCCGCGCTTAAATTAGCACCCATGTCTCGTGAGAAAGGAAAGGGAAAGCATCGAGGAACGGGATCACCTTGCGTCCAAATGGTGTACATGGGGATGAACAAAGGATGCTCCGCATCAAACTCTTTAGGAGAAAGCTCGACATGCTGGCTCGGTACCAGGTTCAAGTTCAATGATGAATTCAACTCGACGGTTGGGAGGCATGCCTGCAAGCTCTTCAGGGAATACATCCTCATATTCACAAACCACCGGAATCTGAGAAATGGCATTAATCTCGCCCTTGTCATTGAGAGAGAATAGCCTGATTGTGCTATCTTGAGAAGCGAAGATAATCACGTCTTCGGAAGGATGAGTTAGATTGACTTCCTTATTTGCACAATCAATAAGAGCATCATGCTTCGAGAGCCAATCCATCCCAAGAATAAGATCAATGTCCGAGTTACTGAGAATAACCAGGGAAACCAGAAAACTATAGTCGCCCATATGAATAGATATATCCGGAGCAAACACACTAGAATGCATTAGTTTTCCCAGAGAAACAATTGATAACTCCCTTGGTAAACTTTTGATGTCAACATTGAGCTTCAATGCAAAAGGTTGAGATATGAAAGAGCATGATGCACCCGAATCAAACAAGACTTTAGCAGGAGTTGAGTTAACCGGAAGATTACCAATTATCGCATCAGAAGAATTCTCTGCTTGAGCTGCATTCATCAGATTCACTCTTGCTAACTTGGGATTGTGCTTGACAATAGCATTGCTGACAGGTGGAGGAGGTGGAAGGCGCCTTGGGTTGGGACACTTGTTGGCATAGTGACCCTTCTGAGAACACTTGTTGCAAGTAACTTCTGAAAGTGGCCGATGATAAGGACCGCTTGGTCTTGGAGCTTGGAACTGAGGCTTGGACTGGATGCTTGGGTTGGGTGGGTGGGAGAATCCACGACCACCTAAGTGCTTGTTGTTGCTTGGAGGACGGAGCACTTGAGGAGGCGGTAGCCAGAACTTCTGCTGCTTGGCAACCACTTGAGAGGAAGAGGAGGAGTGAACAGCATCTCTTATCCTCTTTTTGGAAGCTTCACACTTGAGCTGAGCTGCCTCTTGCTTGAGAGCCATATTGTAGAGTTGGTCAAATTCATCCGGCTCGAACAAGGTCAGAGCTAGTTGGAGTTCATCTTTCAGACCACCTCGGAATTGATAGATCTTGCTCTTGGCATCGGGGATGTCTTGCTTCGCATAACGGGCAAGATTCTGGAACTTGACATTGTATTGGTAGACGGACATGGTGCCTTGCTTCAGGTTGCGGAATTGCTCACGCATGCCTTCAATGACACTGGTTGGAATGTGATGAGAATGGAAATCTCTGCAGAAATCAGTCCACGTGATCTCACGACCACCTCTGGAGTCTTTGTACTATTGCCACCAATCAGCAGCTTGATCTTTGAGTTGCAAAGTGGCAAACTTGACATAATCCTTAGGTCTTACGTTACTACATTCAAAATGCTTTTTGATGTCTGTGATCCAATCTTCAGCATCTAGCGGGTCCACACAGTAACTGAAAGACTTTGGTTGGTTTGCCAGGAATCGGTTCAGTGTCGCAAAGTGAGGTTGATTGAACATATTTCCATGGCCTTGGTTCCCTTGATTGCCTTGATTTGCTTGATTGGCTTGGAAATTTTGCATCATTTGCATGAGCATCTAAGTGTTCTAGTTGGTTGGTTGCTTGCATAATCGCTCTCCATGCCTCAGACGGAGGAGGAGGGGAAGGAGGACGTTCAGGAGGACGCTCTTCTTCACCCTCTTGGTTTGGGTTGGGAACCTTCTTAGGAGCCATCCTGAAGATGATGACAACCGTTAGCCATTGATGCAAAAATAGATAAGCTGAATCAATGGCTTGATATTTGCAACATATAGTCTTCACAATGAACATTCTTACAAAATGAACGAATGAATTCCATAGCTTAATGGTACAACAATCTTGTCGAGAAGCCACATGGGAGTCAAAAGATAAAATAAAACAACAAGGTGCAGATGGAACAAATACATGATAGAAGTTTCGTCCCACATGTTCGTGATGAATGCCCCATGGCACGTGTTACAAAGGGTCTTGCAATCCCTGGATCAGCATAGCCAAGGATCCTTTAAGATGCAACTCCCAATTGGAACAGCGCCCATGAAACCTCTTCACTAGATGTTGAACCCCAAACCTCATACCATGCACTCGTTGGAAGATTACCTACGAGCTACTTGAAACCCACCTATTAATTCCCGAAGCTTTCCGGTTATGCAATCTGGTGTTGGGGATACAGGGGAAGCACCGCGCATTCAACTCTAAACCTACATCTAGTTGTATCCATCCGTCAACACATAACCAGTCATCCTCGGAAACTGTTTACCTCCGACCTTCGAAAACGCATCCGCTATACTAGCTGTGGCAATACTCCCAAACTGTCTCCCCAGTACTGGGTGACGTCGGGGTTATCTCACCACCAGACATGCATAGAAAAGTTTTCGATGTCGGCCGCCTCTCGTATTCTAGAACCGCTACGATACATTTGTGATGACAACACCTCGGAGCTCAACTCCCCGGGACCCTGCCACAACCCCTAAATGACAGGAGGCATCGAGAACAATGTTCTCATCACAAAGATATCGGAACAATCCAAACAATACCAGCGTGATCCTAAAAAAATTAGTGAAATTTTGAGAGTAGAGGAGATAGAACAACGTCAGGATTCCTCACCAGAGCGATGAAGGGGATGAGGAGTAAAAAGAAATCCTACTCTCTGATATATATATAGGACTCAAAACATTTTATGTGTGTGCCTAGACTCAACCGTCAGCGGTTCGATCAATCATGGGGCTCCTAGGTCGGAGAAGGCTCTGAATACCAACTTGTAATGCCCAGTATGTGACTAGGTCTCCTACGTTTCGAGGCATGACTTAAAGACATAAGCGCATACTAGAATGATCTCAAGTATGGTATCTTTGCACATCTCATGTAAAAATCAGGGATGAAATAGAAAAGATAGTTGGCTTACACTCGCCACGTCACACAATGAATACAATAACATACATCATCCAAATAACACAAGGTCCGACTACGGACGAAAACCAAACGAGAAAGATACCATAAACACAAGCCCAAATCCTCCTAGTAATAACCACTACTGATCGTCGGGATACAAAACATAGTAACGTCCACGCTCTTCATCAAACTCCCAGTGAAGTTCTAAACCATCTCCTGCATTATTCTCAGCGGTACCTGCATCTGGTGTGCGTTGAATCTGTGAGCCACAAAGGACTCGGCAATCCCATTCCCGTGTATCAAAACTACAAAAGCCTTAGGTGGGAAAAGCTATAAAAGGGGGTTGCAGCAAGCACTAAGCACTAGCTTATGAGCTTAGAGCGAGAAGAGAACAAGTGCCAACGATCGCCAAGTTGATGAAGAAGTGATCCTAGCTCACGATCAAACATAACTCCACCGTGTTCACTTCCTGAAGCCCTTCGGAAAGAGACCATCACGGTTACTCACACAGGTAGTGTATTCTTATGAATAAGGTGTCAAGTTATCTACAACCGGGTATTAACAAATTCCCATCTGCCACATAACCGCAGGCACGGCTTTCGAAAGATCAAACCCTGCATGGGTGTCCCAACTTAGCCCATCACAAGCTCACGATCCGCGGAGTCACAGCTCCAAACTGGGAAGACGCAAGTATTCTCGGAATCCCGTGCTCAAGATATTTCGACAAAGGTAAAATTAATCCAGCAAGACCTCCCGGCGTGCCGACACCCTGATAGCAGCCGTGCGTATCTCGTCTCAGGCCACGACCGGATGGGACATCCTACAGGTAATACCAGATACCTCGGGTTTCCCAAAGGCGGCCCTGCAGTCCATCCAGTTTGGACCAACACTCATGAGGAGCACTGGCCCGGGTTGTTAATTAAGAACTCGGGTTTGCAACGCCCTATGCAAGTGTTAGTTATTAGGAAAATGTAAAACCAATGTTGGGCCTTGCTGGAAAAGCTTTAAACAGAGCGAATTATCAAGGGGGGCCCATAAACCCCTACCGTGTTAGAAACGCAAAATCAAGGAACATAACACCGGTTTATCGGTTCCTAAGGTGGCATGAGTGGAACAAATCACCAAGCAGAAGGCTTAGCCTTCCATCCATTACCAATATATAGGTGCATTAGTTTATAATAGGTATATATTGTGTTATCCCAACAACAAGTACGGACGTGGAGCAACCTTCAAAACTTCACCTGCAACTAATAATGCTATAAGAGGGGGCAGAGCAATGCGTGCTTAGCCAATCAACGGTTTGCTAGGAAGGCGGTCAGAGTGTTTCATGGCAACAATAGGAGGCTGAAAAATAGGAATAGGTATCAAGGCATATCTAAAGAACGAGACATCTAGCATAGGCAAAGATAGAGGTGATATCTGGGAATGGTCATCTTGCCTATTGAGTCCACGGAGGGATCGTAACCTTGCTCCTCAAACTCAGTCTCGAAAGGAACCTTGAACTCCGAATCGTCACCGGGCTCTAACCAACACAACAATGCAAACACCGGAACAACAATCAATCATCATGAAATGCTCAAACACATGAACTATGATATGATGCATATGAATATGGGTAGGATATGATGCAACTCCTAGGGACAAGTTGAGTGCACAAGCAACATGGCAATAAACAAGATCACACACATGTAGGAACACAAGCAAAAGGAAACAAAACTAACATAGCCACAAAAGGTTATGTAGATGATTTAAACAAGCACCCAACAAGTTTTATAAGTTGTTTAATCATGGCAAGGGGTGCAACCAGGATCAACAACATCATGCTAGCAATTTAAATGGGCCGAAAGGAACAAACAACAAATTCTGGAAACTCCCATATTCATATAAACACAAATAGGACAGATCTAAGAAATTCATATTTTAAAGTTGTTAAACATGCAAAGTAACAGCACCATCTTAAACTACACGTTTTTCCACCCGAAATACATATAAAGTTTTGTCAAATTTGGAGATGTGGTTAATTAGTTATGAATTTAACAAGTTTAAGCATATTTTAAACACAAAATATTTCAAACATCAATTTAAATCTTTTTTACATGGCAACAAACTGCATATAAATATTCTACACTAAAAACTAGGCAGTTTTCATATATAAAGCATTTTCAACAGATGCATATATTAAAAGATATGAATATGCCAAAGAAAATGCAGAAAAAGAAATTAAAAACAAAAACAGAAAAGAAAAAAGGCTAACAGACCCAGCCTGGACCCCTAGACACTGACCCGTGGGTCCAGGGGAAGCTGAGGAGGCAGAGTGGGTGCGGGAGTGGGTGTGAGTAGCTGGGTGGCTGCCAGGTGGGGTCGGCCTGTCTGCGAGTCAAAGAAATGCAAAAAGGGGGTTTAATCCAGTGCCCCGGTGAGATTCGAACCCTGGTCTGCGTGCTGCAAGGGAGAGGCTCAGGCCACTGAGCTATGGGTGTGCGACTGACAGAAGAGGGGAGCACTGCGTTCCGAGTTAACTGAAGAAGCAGCACAGATGGGAAAACAGAGCGGAGACGATGGACAAATGCAGAGAAGCAACGGTGGTCGGGGCACTCGCCGGAGACGAGGCCCGACGCCGACGAGCTCGGGCGCACGGCAAACTAGCTGCTAGAAGGCGCAGAAGAAGGGGGAAAGGGCACGGGGAGGTGCGGATGCCCACCACAAACACGGTGTTGTGTTCGGCTGACCGGGAGGTGGACGGAGTCGACGACGGCGATGAGCAAACACTTGCGGTAGCCGGATTCGACGTCGAGGAAGAAGAAGACGAAGCCATGGACTTCAGTTCTGTGTAGCAAGCGTAGACGACGTAGTCGACGTCGGGGAAGCAGAGGGACAAACTTGGCGAGGCTGCGGAGGACGAGGGGCTCGTCGGCGACGAGCCCGTGCGCTCAGATGCGCTCGGGACGGTGATGTCGCGGCGGATCTGGTGGCTCTCAGCTCACCAGGCGGCGGGAGGAGGAAGAGGAAAACCCTAGGGGGTTGTTGGACAAGGCGGGGGCTTAAAAGAGGGGCCAGGGCGACGACGGTGCGCGACGGCATGCTCGCCCGCGGTCCCCATGGTGTGAACTGGAGGAGGAAGAAAAGGTGGGTGAGGCGAGAGACGCAGTCGCTGATGCGCGGGCCCGTTCTGGCCACGTGGGCGCGACACAGAAGGGGTAAGCGGGGGCGCGGGTGAGAATAGGCGAGAGGGACGCGCGTGGGCTGCTGCTCGGCTGCGGGCACGCGCTTGCTGCTAGGCCGAGGGGGAGGCCGAGCCCAAAAGCTGATGGGCTGCGCTGCTGCTGGCTGCTGCTGCTGATTATTTTCTTTTTCTTATTTTCTTCAGACAGAAAACAAAAAGAAAAGCACAGGCTAAAAGAAAAGGAATTAGGAGAGAAATAAAATATCCCCTAGCTCCTGGATTTATGCCCTATTTTATAAAATTGACTTGGGCATTTTTAGAGGTAGAAAAATAAAACAAGTTTGAATATGGTTCAAACTTCTATCATTTTTGAACCTGACCAAATCATTTCAAAATGAGGCAAGGCTTTGCAAGGTGCCTTAGGTCAAGGCAACAAAGATGTGGGGAGGAGATGAACATTAAAGGAGAAGGTTAAGCCACTTGCAAAAATGCTTAAAGAATGGAAAAGAAGGGAGAGAAGAGAGTGGTGCTAGAAGAAAAGGGGTAGAGTTTAGCATGGGCATGTTCTTGCCACCACCATCACACAAGAACAAGGTGCAGTCACATGACAAGCTAGGCCAAGGACCAACACAAAGACAAGTGAAAGAATGCCATGATGATCATGATGCAATGGTGAAGATGAAGTAATGCATGAATGCAAAAGAAAAGATAACATGACAATGCAATGACAAGAAGAATGCATAATTGAAAAAGAACCCCCAAGGAAAGGACAAGGATTAAATGGTAAAGCTGTATTGCCATATATGGAAGGTATCACATATGGGGTGTTACAGCATGCCATCATCTCCATGCTTGATCTTGCTCCAATGTTCATCCTTCTTGTCCAAGCTAGGCCCTTCATTTGTAAGCAAGACAAATGTATCCAATTTAGGCAGCATCATATTCTCATGAACATTAGAATCATTACCAAGAAACGAAAGTACCTGGTAATTTAATTGGCGTGCGCAAGCTCTAGTAATTGGTCATGTATATGTGTCAGTTGGGGCTATGGGTGTGACCTTGTTAGTGATGTCCTCGTCAGTTCACCAAATGGATCGAAGCAAGGCCAATCAAGAAGCTGGATGGGCCAATGGCCGTCCGATTCATCAAGGACGATGCGCTACGGCATGCCGAACAGCATCATCATGGACAATGGCACCAACTTCGCTAAGGGCTTGCTCGCGCAGTACTGCTCCGTCTCCGGCATGCGTCTCGGCCTGGCTTCCGTTGCACAACCGTGGTCTAACGGCCAGGTCGAGCGGGCAAATGGCGTCATTATATCCGGCATCAAGCCGCGGCTCATCGAGCCGCTCATCCACTCACCCGGCAGCTGGCTCGACGAGCTGCCGGCCGTCCTTTGGAGCGTCCGAACAATGCCAAACCAGTCGACCGGGTTCATCCCGTTCTTCCTCGTCTACGGAGCAGAAGCCATCATCTCGACCGACGTCGAGTTCGACTCGCCGCGTGTCACGATGTACACCGAGGCTAAAGCCAAAGAAGCCCGCGAGGATGGCGTTGACCTACTCGAAGAAGCACGTCTCCTAGCGCTCAGCCGCTCGGCCATCTACCAGCAAGGCCTGAGGCACTACCATAGCAAGAAGATCAAGCCCCTCGCTTTCTGAGAGGGAGACCTCGTTCTCCGACTCGTCCAGCAGCAGGCCGGCCAGCACAAGCTGTCCTCCCCATGGGAGGGCCCCTTCATCATTAGCAAGGCCTTGTGCGACCACAACGCTTACTACCTCATCGACGCCCGCAAGTCGAACAAACGCAAGAGGGACACAGCCGGAGAAGAAACAACCCAGCCCTGGAACGCGGAACTCCTCCCTCCGTTTTACAGTTAGCCGTGTACGTGTATGTATCGCTTCCTTGTGTACTCGATTGAAAACTATGGGGTCCCCGAACGAAGCTCGGGGGCCACCCTTCCCGACCAAGTTATTGTGTATCCAACATTTTATGCTTTACCTATCTCTTCGTCAAAACCCCGCCACCGGTCCGACATGCTCGACCCGGGGGCTCGGGGGCTGGCCGGCTCGGTCGCTACCCGCCACCTTACTTAGCGGTTCCTGGCGCGTTGGGATCGTCGCAGCCTCCCGCTCCGCCCTAAGCCACAGAACCGGCTTCGGCTGTCGGCCGGCGAGCATGCAAAGGCCAGAGCACCAGCACGCCATGAACACTAAGCCAAGGACCGCCGGGTCGCCCAACCCGGCCACGCCACGAATAGTTAAGTCACCACACGGCCGGCTACTCGCCGACCGGCTTCGTCGGCTCGCCGCCAGCCGGCCTAGTGGGTGCTTCACCCACGCTCAATGTTTCGAACACCTAAGTATTGCGCGCTCCTCTCAAAAGTCGAACCCTTTGTCACGGACCGGAGCCTCGGCCGTCAGATTCG
>LR738712.1:342037567-342501249 GCA_902687465.1 Secale cereale
AAGGGGAGAAACGCAAGAAAACGACTCGGCAGACGAAAAGCAAAAGCGCAGGCATCACGAATTTCATAACATGGCACCGGGTTGATCGACACGGCCCCATCACTTGTAAACACCACCCCACGACCAGCTGCTCGCCAACCGGCTCCGCCGAATCGCCGCCAGCCGGCCCAATGGGTGTTTCGCTCACGCTCAACATTTTGACAGCTCAAGTACTGCGCGCTTCTCTCAAAGGCCAAACCCCTTGTCACGGACCGGAGCCTCGGCCGTCAGACTCGCGGGGGGGAGCCCGAGAGGGGAAAACGCACGAAAACGGCTCAAAAGACAAAAAGCAAGAGCGCAAACATTCACGAAATTTATACATTATGAGTTCAAATTCAAATAGGCCCAAGGCTAGAATTCATTACACCCAAATACACCCAGTGGGTGGGGTGGACCTGCTAATACACCCAGTGGGTGGGGTGGACCTGCTACCTAACAGAAATTTTTACAAAGTTCAAAAAGGCAGCCTCAGGCATCCTCATCGGCGGCCACCGGGCCCGCCGAGGTGCCGGTGTCTCCATCCTCGACGCCCGCGTCGTGGTAGATGCCCGCCTCCTTGGACCTCCCCACCGGGTCATTCAGAAGCAGGCTCTAGTCGTTGAAACGCATGACTCTGCCGTCTTCCGTCCGCTCCGACCGGAACTCGTCGTGGAAGGCGAACCCGGCGATGTAGCTGGCCCGAGCGGTGATCCGGCCGGCCTTCGCCTGCAGCTGGCTCGGTCGCTGGCCCATCAATGCGTCCAGCGATAGGTCCAAATGCCAAGACATCGCGAACCTAAGCGCCATCTCGGCGCCAGCACGGGCGGTGGAAACGCGCCAATCATGGAGCCGATCCAGCCCCGCCTCCAGCCACCGCGTCAGCCGCGAGAAGCTGTTCGACGCAGCGGAGCCCGGCCAGTGGGTGCCGTCATCGCAATGTCGGCCTCAGAGAGCCACGCCATATGGCCACCCAAGACTCGCAAGCGAGCCTCAGCGGCGGCCATGAGCTCCAGGAAGGTCCAGGCCACCCGCGGGTCAGTCCCGGAGCCGACTACGCCCTCTGGATCACGATAAAAGCGGATCGCCTCCTCCGCCAGCTGATGTGTCTCCGGGAAGGCCCCTGTCAAGAAAAGAGGCGAATCAGAAGAAAGTCACTAAGGAAGAGAAGCCGGAGCTCCAGCCCGGCAAAAGACCCAAGGAAAGCACTTACTGGAGACGGACTCTCCAGGTGCTGCGCTTCGAGCAACGTACCGCGCCGCTCCCAGTCGATGGTACGGTCACGATCCTTGACCGCCTCCTCCAATTGGGCGACCTTGGCAAGGGTCACCTCTAGGTCGGCACGCTTGTCCTCGGCCGCCTTCTTGGCCCCCTCGCGGCGGCGGGTTTCCCCCTGCGGGGCCTCCTCCGTCGCGGCCACCGACGCCTTTAGGTGCCCCATCTCGACCTGGAGCTGACCCTTGTCGTCGGCCAGCTTGCCGCGCTGCTAGTCCGCCTCAGGAAGGGTCCGTTGCGTCTCCACGACCTTGGCGGCTTCCATGCTGAGGCGTTCCACCTTGGCCTCAAGACGACCCTTGTCGCCCGCCAGCTGCTCCTGCAGCTGGCTGGCTTCATCGAGCGCTTGCCGGGCTCCCGTCGCCTCCGCCCTCGCCCGCTCCACCTCGGTTGCGGAAGAACGATTTAGGAACAAAGCACTACCTCAAAGATTCACAAGAAAGGAAGGGTAAAGCGTGCAAAAAAAGTACCTGCCACGACACGAAGCTCCTCCTCCTTGGTGGCAAGCTACTCCTTGAGCCGCTCGTGCGCCTCAAGGAGCCGATTGAAGGCGCTGACCCGATAGGAGTCCGGTTGCTGCAAAAAGCTACGATCAGCGCGAAAGACAGCAATTTAAGATTTGACCCAACTGCTACGCAATTGGCCCAAATCTCGGGGACTACACCCAGTGGGTGCGCTGGCGCGCCCCCACTAAGAAGAAGCAAGTAACAAGAAAAGAAGAAAGTAAAGAAGACTCACGAGCACAGCGCTCTCCAGCTCATGTGTCTGCTCCAACACGGCCTGGGCGAAGGCCTGGACCCGGTCCGCCCGCCCTTGCAGATGCCGGGTCACGGCGGCCATCGCCGCCTCCTCCTGAGTCGGAGGCCCAAAGAAGACCTCGCCGTCCCCGTGCCGCGGTGACTACGGCCCAACGACACGGCGACCCCCGGGCCTGAGCACCAGGGCGTGCTTGCCGCTGGCTGCCTCCCTTGGGGCCGGCGTCCTCTCCGGCGCCACCAACGGCGCGATGGGCGGAGTGGTCCGCGGTTCCTCCACCGGCGGCGCCTCCCTCATTGGCGTCCGAGCCGCCCCTTGTGGCGCTGTTCGTAGCACCTTCTCCAAGACGGTGTCACCGCCGCCTCCGTTGGCCCCCGCCCACTCGACCGCGTCGACCCGCGGCGGGGTGCCGTCCCCGATGACCATGACCTCCCGGTCGAAGTCCATCGCATCCGCATGGCCGCCTTGGCCATGCTCCTCCTCCAATGACGGCACGAAGGCCGTCGCCGCCGTCGTCGTCCCGGCTGGTATGTCTGGCCACACCAGCTCCTCGTCGGCTCACGCCCACACCGTCGCGGCGCTAATCCAAGCCCGGGTCGACGCCGCCTCCAGCTCGGCCTCGGCCCGGTCCCGGTCCCACCAGGCCCGGCCTTCAGTGTCATCCGGGTCCAGACCAAGGTCCGGATCCGCCCGCCCCTCCTCGCACCGATCGACGGTGCCGGACCAGCTCCTCCGGAACACGGCACCCTCGGGGGACGCGCCATCCGTTACTGCCAGCGCCAACGAGATCAGCGACCTAAATATCCAAGACAAATAAGTACAGGAGAGCCCAACGGAGCCACTCGGCCACTCGGCTCAAGCCCGAAAGGAACTCACCTCGGAAGCACCGGAACGGCACGCCTCGTCTGTGGGGCGACGCGCCTCCTCTTGGCAGGCAGCTTCGTGCCCTCGGCCACGTCCGCCGTGCGCTTCGCGGTCGGGGCCCGCGGTGCGACGCTGTCCTTCCCGTGCGGCCGGCTCGCCGCCGGCGCCCCCCGAGACGACCCGACTCCAGCCGCACCGCCGCCTTGTCCACCCGGCATCACTGCATCAACAACTCGCATCAGCATCTCCAATGTCGTCCCGTGGCCGGCGACTCAAGAAGGAAAGACGACCTCACCTGCTCGACGCCCCCCACCCGCCTCGACGGCCGCTCCCTCCCCTCCGCCGTGGGCCTCAGGCTCCTCCGAAGCAGCGCGCACCACCTGCATCCGCGCCCGGTCATAAGGATGTCAGATGGTGTTCAGAAGCACCTCTCGCGTCTCGTCTGGACGGATGAGAAGACGTGCGGCAGCAAAATATGGAGACCACGGACTCACGATCGATGTCGGGTTCGCACGACTGTACGGGGCCTTCCTGTAATGCCAGTCATCCGGCAAGTTAGCCTTGGAGATGTCGTTGATCGGGCGCGCGATTTGGTCTGCCCTCAGCCGCAAGTTTGACATGTGGTCGGGGTCCTCGAGGCCGGTCATCTCACCGATGAGGTGGATGCGCTGCTGAAGCGGTAGCACTCATCGGGCGATGAAGGCGGTGATGAGGTCGATGCTTGTGAGCCCTTCCTGCTCCTTCATCACCGACACCCGCTCGCATAAATTGAGCACCACCTGCGACGAGCGCTTGGGGTAGTACGACAGTTCTGCTTCGCCCACGGTGGCGAGTTGACGAACTACGGCAGGTTGATGCGGTCCGCGCCAAGATTGTGGACGTAGAAGAAAGCATGCTACCACTTCTTGGCAGAATCCTCCAGTGGCACCTTGGGGCGGTCAGACCCCGGCCGCCTACAGATGATGGCGGCCCCGCACTCGGACATCTCCCCGGCCTTCGGCCCCTGCTACTTCAAGGAGAAGAGGCGCACCCAGAGGTTGATCGTGGGCTCGACCCCGAGGTACCCCTCGCACATCATAACAAAGCCCGAAAGCTGCACGATGGCGCAGGCCCAAGATGGTGGGGCTGGATCCTGAAGAAATCTAAGAACTCGCAGGTAGCCCGAACCTGCGCTTGAAGTGCGGGAAGAAGACCACGCGCTCTGCGCCCTCGGGGCACGGCTCCTGCTCGTCCTGAGGTAAGAGCATGGCAACCTCCGTCTCCCCCGGCAGGCGCTTGGTGGTGCGGAGGTAGGTGATGTCGTCGGCAGTGACGGTCGAGCCAATCCACGAGCCTGACGGCAGCACCATCGGCAAGAACTCACGGAAGAGAAAAGCAAGAAGATGGCCTTTGCTCGAAACGACGGGCGTTGCAGCGCACGGCGGTCGCAAGAAGCAGAGGAGGGAAGGAAAAGGCAGGAAGCGCGAGCGAGAATGATCTCCGCCACCCCCTCCTCGGACCGATTTATAAGCCATGGTACGAAACATGGGGGAGTGGGATCGTTTGTGCTCGCCTTTCCCACTTCCCCGCAATAACTGCACGTACGTGCGCAAAAACTGCCCCCAGAAGGGCAACCGCCTTGCGGACGCCGCAATAAATCCGCGCGCGCGGGCCGAGGCCGCGCGGCCACGGGCACCAGCGCGTCACCCCATCCTATCGCGTGTGTGGCCTGTCAGGCCTCTCTGGCTTCCAAGCGCCACGTGGCGCCCGTGCAAAAACCAAAAGATCGCTCAAGATTTGGCGAACTCCTCGGTTTCCCACCGCTGTCGGGATACTGCAATCCGGATTCGGAAGCTGGCACACAGTGGGTGTTGCCAGACCCAGCGGCCACGAATCTGCCTCAGAGGAAGGGAAACTGCAAAGGCCCTTTCCATCCGAAGACAGCGGACCTTCACAGCTTCGGTGACTGCTGTCGGGGGGGATGAACCCCAGGCAGGCAATGGAAGCTGGATCCTTTTCAAAAACAACAGGGCCAGCATCGCCCCGCAATCCGGCTCTCGCTTGGCCGGGTCGCTTGACCCGGCCAAGTCCCACGACCCGGCCAAACTCTCCAACCCGGCAGGATCCCACGATTCGGCCCCAACGGCCCGCTCAAGGGATCCGGACCCGGCGTGTCAAGACTTCCCCAACAAGCCAGCCCAGCCCGTGGCGTGTTCCCCAATCCGGCCACGGGTCAGCTCCCGTCCCATCCCAGCCGTACGATGGGACGAGTCTCCACCTACCGATGACTGAGGAAATAGTGCCCGCCCATACCTTTGGTAAGCCGAGGCGTGGCAACAGTACAATCATCATCACCCATGATGCCGACAGATGGCGACATGACGGAACACCACTGTACCCGACTCAACTCGGCCACTCCCTGACGATCGACAAGACGGCACACAATGCCCCCGTACCTGGCGGGGCCTGCACCAGGCGGGCCTCGCACCCGGAGAACCCGACGAGACCTGTACCCGGCGGGTCCCAGTGCCGGCTTCCCGGACAATGACAACCCGGCCCCACGGCCTTGTAACATTACCACTATACCCCTGACGGGTTGACCTACAAACCCCCCCCCAGGAGCCCTCATGCATACGGGCAATGCGAAGGCAGTAGAGAACGAAGAGAGACAAACACACATCACAAGGAGAAGCAGCCTAAGCCTTGGCCCATCTTCCTCTTTCCTCCATACAGCTCAAGGAGCAACTCTGTACTAATATACATCAACTACACTCGGCATGACTAGGGGTGTTATCTCTCCGGAGAGCCCCGAACCTGGGTATGTCTTGCGTCCTGCGCGCACTCATGCCAACCTCGCCTCTGAAGCCCACCAGTGCCCTCGAGCTTCCTCCTATCTTTAGCCATCCCTTCGCATCTGCCGTGCACCCACCACGACACACAAAGAATTGTTACAGGCTACAGAATGGTGATTGATTTTAGAATTAAACAAAGCAACTAGCTAGAAAAGATCATTACCCACTGCCTTTCATTGATTAAATGCTAGAAAGATTATCTAAGCACACACACTTTTGTTTCCTTGATGGATATTCTGGTTTCTCACAAATACTTGTTTCTCAACCTGATCAAGAAAAGACCACTTTCACTTGTCCTTTTGGAACTTATTCTTATAGACGTATGTCTTTTGGCTTATGCAATGCACCTGCTACCTTTCGAAGATGTATGACTGCTATATTCTCTGACTTTTGTGAAAAGATCGTTGAGGTTTTGACTTTTCAATCTATGGGAAGTCTTTTGATGATTGTTTAAGCAATCTTGATCGAGTTTTGCAGAGATGTGAGCAAACTAATCTTGTCTTGAAGTGGTAGAAGTGCCACTTTATGGTTAACAAAGGTATTGTTTTGGGCCATAAGATTTCTGAGAGAGGTATTGAGGTGGACAAAGCTAAGGTTGATGCAATTGAGAAAATGCCATGCCCTAAAGATATCAAAGGTATTCGTAGTTTCCTTGGTCATGCTGATTTCTTTAGGTGATTTATCAAAGACTTTTCTAAAATTTCTAGGCCTCTTACAAATCTTTTGCAAAAGGATATTCCTTTTGTTTTTATGATGATTGTGTAGAAGCCTTCAAAACACTCAAGAAATTCGTAATTTCTGCACCTTTTGTTCAACCACCTCATTGGAACTTGCCTTTTGAAATTATGTGTGATGCTAGTGATTATGTTGTTGGTGTTGTTCTAGGACAAAGAGTTGATAAGATATTGAATGTTATTCACTATGCAAGTAATACTCTAGACAATGCACAAATAAATTATGCTACTACGGAAAAAGATTTTTTAGCAATAGTGTTTGCTTGTGATAAATTTAGATTTTATATTGTGGACTCAAAGGTTATAGTTCACACTGATCATGCTGCAATAAAAAATCCTATGAAAAAGAAAGATCATAAACCTAGGCTCATTAGATGGGTTCTGTTGCTACAAGAATTTAATTTGCATATTACTGGTAGGAAAGGAGCTGACCTGTAGGATCGAAAGTAGGTCTAGAGGGGGGGTGATTAGACTACTTGACAATATAAAAAATCTGCCTTTAGGTCATGCAATGTTTTTGGCAGTTTCACGATTAAGATCAATTCAAGTATCACCCTACACATGCAATTCTAGAGTATAAGCAGCGGAAAGTAAATTGCACATGTAAAAGAGAGGTGGAGAAGATCAAACGCAGTTTGGTGACACGAAGATTTTTGTCGTGGTTCCGATAGGTGGTGCTATCGTACATCCACGTTGATGGAGACTTCAACCCACGGAGGGTAACGGCTGCGCGAGTCCACGGAGGGCTCCACCCACAAAGGGTCCACGAAGAAGCAACCTTGTCTATTCCATCATGGCCTACGCCCACGGAGGACTAGCCTTACTCGGGGTAGATCTTCACGAAGTAGGCGATCTCCTTGCCCTTACAAACTTCTTGGTTCAACTCCACATCTCGAAGACGGAGGCTCCCAAGCGACACCTAACCAATCTAGGAGGCACCACCCCCCAAAAGGTAATAGACGGTGTTGATGATGATGAACTCCTTGCTCTTGTGCTTCAGATGATAATCTCCCCAACACTCAACTCTCCTCACTGATATGGCTGTGGTGGAAGAAAGATTTGAGTGGAAAGCAACTTGGGAAGGCTAGAGATCAAGTTTCATATGGTAGGAATGGAATGGCTTGATCTCAACACAAGGGTAGGTGGTTCACTTCTCAGAAAGTGTATGGTAGAAGTGGTGGTACTTTCTGATGGCTCTCCTCACGAATGAAGAGGGGGTGGAGGGGTATATATAGCCTCCACACAAAATCCAACCGTTACACACACATTTGACCAATCTCGGTGAGACCGAAGTGAAAACTCGGTCAGACCGAAAGTTCAAATATAGTGAACGTTGGGATTTTCGGTGGGACCGAAAACACCATCTCGGTGTGTCCGAAGTGAGTCAAAGGTTGGAGCTTTCCATCTAGGTGTGACCGAAAATAACAACTCGGATATTCCGAAATGATGTCAATTGGTTACAGAAGGTTGGCAGTCCATTTTCGGTGAGACCGAAACTCAGAATCGGATGGACCGAGAAATTAGGGTTTGGAGGAATAACTGAGGTGGTTCATCTCGGTGGGACTGAGTTTGCAGAATCGGTTTGTCCGAGATTACTTATGAGTGTGTTGAGTAGTGAAGAGTGCTGATAGTTGAGGGAGCTAGATCACCAAGCACTTGAGCAACTAGATCATTAACACAACCTCATCCCCTTTTAATAGTATTGGCTTTTCCTATGGACTCAATGTGATCTTTGATCACTAAACCAAAAATAGAGTCTTGAGCTTTTGCCAATGCTTGTCTTAGCATTTTGAGGGGTCCACTTCTTCAGACATTTCCATACCCATATCATCGAACTTTTCTGAAATGATTCTCAAGTAAATATTAGTTCAATGATATATATGTTGTTATTAATTACCAAAACCACCCGGGGATTAGTTGCACTTTCAATCTCCCCCTTTTTGGTAATTGATGACAACATATAGATCAAAGCTTCGACAAAAGATATAATCAATGAATGATATCGTCGCTTTGAGAAGTATGTGATAAACAAGAGCTCCCCCTAAATTTGTGCATTATTTAAAATTTGCGTTTGAATGCAAATGCACAATCGATTACGATTATGGGTCACTCTTCCATGTCACATACATCTTGGTGGAGCGCAGAAAATGATAAGAATGAGTAACATGCACTCAATCACCAAGACAAGAGTAAATAGCCATACAATAAGGAATAGCATAGGATAAGCAATAAGCACTCATTAAGGCATAGTATGACTAAGCACTCATTAAGGTAGCATCAAACTTAGTAGCAAGCACACTTAAAGTTTCAGGAACCAAAAGAAATCACTGTATCACAAAGAAAACCGGCAAAAGAACGAAAAGACGAAAGAGCACTCTCTCTCTCGAAGCCCTATGATCTATAACAATTTCTCCCCCTTTGGCAACAAGTTACCAAAAAGTTCGAAAAGGTATAGAGCTAAGCGTCACTGCGGGCTCCGCTGGCGGCTCCCGTCTGGGTAGATGTCGGTGTAGAGATAGCTGCATCGGCGAAGACTTCTGCTGAAGTCTGCGGTGGAGGAGTGGATGCTGGAGCTGGAGGAACTGCTGGAGCTGTAGCTGGTGCTGAAGTGGTAGCCCTGGAGTCTGTCACTGGGATAGCTGCAGATCTGGATCCTCTGGGAATCTGAGCAGTCTGGCGATGAGAGTCCTGGACTAGATCATCCTGCATAAGCTCTGCTCTCTCCTGCCTTGTCTCCTCCATGTCTGCCTCAAGCTTGTTGACAGACACCTGAATCTCAGTCAGCTTCACGTCCAGAGCGTGGATCTTGTCCTCGACAATCCTCTCTAGGCTCTCCTGAGATTGCTCAATGCTGGCCAGGCGTTGTTCAATCCTTTGGGTAGCTTCAAGAATTTGTTCTCCAAAGCTCTTTGGCTTAGCTGCTGCTGCTGCTGCTGCCTCTTTGTCAGCTTTAGCCTTCTTCGCGGCTTCGATTTTGGCCTGTCCTTCAACTGAGGTAGGATCCTCTTCATCCATCACAACTACGTTGTCCTCATGCTCTGGCTGTAGTGGCAAGTGCTTCCTATCCAACATGAATTTGCCCGTGCCAAACTTGGCGTTGATGAGCATCTGTATCTGCGGAGCAAACCCACACGACCTCTTCTGGTCAGCTGCAGTCCTCTTAATGGTCTCTACCATCAAGTCCATCACCTTGAAAGGTGCCTTCTCATCGAGAATGTGCAGCATGTTGATAGAATAGCCTCGTATCATCCGGTGGTCTCCAGACTTAGGCATCAATGTATGCCTCAGAATAGTGTTAGTGGTGGTCAGACCTGCCTGGAGATAGTACACTGAGCCAAGCTTCCATCCTTCCAAATCAGCAGCCGGGATCTCCTTGTACATGTTCTTCATGGAATCATGACTCTTCTTAGGAATCCCATAGACATCAATGTCGTCCTCTCTCTGCACTGGAGCGTTCAGAAGTTCTGCCCATTCTTCAACAGTCGAAGAAAACCTTTGACCTTCAGTCATCCAGGTGATCTTGCCATCAGGGTAGAAGTGGGCTGTGGCATAGAACTGCATGATCATCTCGTCATTCCAAGCTGTCAGCTCTTGACCCACAAAATCAGCAACTCCACATGCAGTAAAGCTCTCATGCACATGGGGAAAGAAGTCCCGATGCTCTTCACTGTCAATATACTTCCAGTCAACATACCTGGTGTCAGCAACAATGGGCTTCTTATCCATTAGCACGGTCTCATAGAAATCCTGCTGCTCTCTGGTGTGGAATCTGGGGTCCACAGCAGTCCTTCTCCTTACAGCATATGGATCAGACTGTCTCCATAGCCTGAGACCTTTGTCCTTCCTTGCCTTCATGTCCTCAGCTTGAGGATGAGCATCATTGTGGAGTGGCAACTTGGGACGGAGCTTAAGCAACACATGCTCTTCATCTGATTCAGACGGTGGCATCTCACCTTTGTTCTTCTCAGAAGCTGGAATGCTTCTGGTTGTTCTCTTGGGCTTGGCTGGAGCTGCCTTGGCTTGAGCAGGCTTCTTGGGTTTAGAGGAGGCTTGAGCCCGAATAGCATCACCCATGAACTTAGCTTTCAGAGGAGGAGGCTGGGGTGCATCTTCTTCTTCTTCTTCTTCTGCAGCATCAACTTGAGGTTCAGCATATACTACCCTCTTCCTTTTGGAAGTCTTCTTCACCTTGCTTGGAGCAGGCTCTTCCAAGTTGAGCTTCTTTGCAACTGTTGACTGCTTTACTTTGCTTGTGCCTTTCCTTGACTGCTGCCCTTGGTGCTCTTTGGCAACCACATTCCTCTTTGGCTTGGAGGTAACTTCCTCAGCAACAAAGTCAGAGTCCTCATCATCAGAAGTTCTCTTCTTCCTGGTTCTGGTGGCTGCAGGAGGCAAACCACTAGGGGTGCTCCTCTCACCATCATCACTGGAGCTGCTAGCAGGACTTGTATCTGCCTCTGGAATTTCAGCAAACGGTGATTCAGACCTGTTCTGGCTGTCACTGACATCTGACATGGCTGAAAAACCTGTGAAAAGATAAGGTATAGGCAGAGTAGAAGAGTTATCACAACTGCAGAGTTTTTGAAAAAAAATGAGTTCAAGACTTAGTTTTGAGTTTTCACAGAATGTATTTCGGTCAAACCGATTTCAAGTTTCGGTGCAACCGAAGTACTCAACAGGAACCTACACACCACTTTCGGTCAGACCGAAATGGGTTTCGGTCCTACCGAAAACTTAGGGTTTCACTGAAACTACGTTTCGGTCATTCCGATTGGCACAACTCGGTTAAACCGAATGATGCAGTGCAATGGCCAGAGGCCAAATCGGTCATTCCGAGTTTCAAAATCGGCTTCACCGAGATGCATTCCGTGGAAACCTAAACCTAAGAATTTTCCTCGAAACTAGAAGATCTGAACTAATGTATAGGGAACATATCAAACGTGGATTGAATCATGGCAAGCCTATCGTGCAAGAATTGGAAGGGGAGCACGAAAAGGGATCGGGACACACCCTAACTTGGTGGTGTCCCTCTACGGCGGCAACGGTGGAGATGATTACCGTTGACGGCGGCGGAGACCTGCGGCGAGGGCGCACAGGCGACGACGGCGACGATCCGTAGACCAGGGCGGCGGCAGCAGGGGTCTTGGGGGCGAACGGTTTGAAGAAAGAAATCGCGCGCAGCCCCTCAGGTATATATAACCCCATGCTGTCGGTGGGACCGAGTTGAAAAACTCGGTGTCACCGAGATGTATAACTGCTGTGCAGTTACACATATCGGTCAGACCGAGAGTTTGAACTCGGTTTCACCGAGATGAAACCTAGATCAGTCTAAGCGTTTCGGTTGGACCGAGATTGAGAAACCGGTCAGACCGAAATGGACTTAGAGGGTTTTGGAAGTCAGCCTTAGACGAATCGGTGGTTCCGAGTGCTCCTCACTCGGACTGTCCGAAAAAGACTTGTTCAAAGTTGTGATATGAGCATGAATAGAATTTTAGACAAGAAAGCATAGATAGCTAGGGAAAGGTGCTTAGGCATTCTTGTCCATCCATTTGGCCAGAAAGAGAAACCAAAACAATCAAAACAACAAATGGACGTCCTTGAATGGATAAAATCATGCATTCAACATGCTCACACAATAAGATAGCAAATGAAATATGTGTCAAACATGCACAACCAATCACTCTAGCTACTAGCACACAATTTGTCGATGACTAGGTCATCTATATATGAGTATATTGACTTAGGAGCCAAATGCGAACATTTGATCATAGGTCATACTCATCGTTTAAGCACAAGTGGGGTTACCACTTTTACATAAAGCATTTATGTGTTCACATCATTTGGAGATGCTTTAGCTCATTTTTAGAACAAAGCTCCCCCTAGATGTGAGAACCCCTTTTAAAGGGTCAAACTAACCTTGGGTTGTCGTAGAAGACTTCATGTAGATGTTGAAGATGTGGATGCTCAATGTTGATGCAGATCATCAAAAGTTGGGAGCAATCCTTTGGATTAGGGCACTTTCAATACCTACATGGGTTAGTCCCACAAGGAACAAACAAGAATATCCATAGACATAGAGTGAAGTACACAAAAGATGATGTCCATGAAAGCAATGATTACCTTGTCCCTTGACTTACCAACAAGAGGGTTTGTGACTCCATGAACAAGTGCATGATGTGGAAGTTGATTGCACAAGTTCTTGCCAAAATGAATATGAGTGAAGTTTGTTGGCGGAGTCACCCTCAAGAACCTACTAGTTCTTCTTCTTTGGGATCCACATCATCTTGATGGGAATCCTTGGTGTTGTAGTTGAGCTTGACGAAGTAGAACTTGATGTGTCCTTGGGAACCCACTTGACCATGGCTTGAGGTGCTTCAAAGAATGCATCAATCTCCTCTTGAAGCTTGTCCTTGGCCTTTAGCTTGTGGTCTTGTGGTGGAAGGTCATCTTGAGCTTGTTCCACATTGGAAGAAGTAGGATCATACTTCTCCTTTTGTGAGACAAACTGTGGAGTAGGGTATTGACCTTCTTCCCACTCAACACCTTCGGCGTTGAACTTTCGCTCAAAACCAATCCCTTGATTCTTCCGGTGTCTTCCTTGTTTGCGAACAATCTCCTCAAAGTTCTTGCTTCCGGCAAGACTCTTGTAGACACCTTTCTCTATGATTTCCTTCAATAAGCTATTTTCTTGCTCAAGTGTAACTTGGCTTGAAACATTGTTAGTGGAATCAAGAGAACTACTAGAAGTAACAATATTAGATTTAACTTGGTTATTGTTACTACTAGAGGAAGAATTTTTCTTATGCTTGTCATGCTTAGTCTTAATAGGTGGCAAGAAATTAGACAAGAGAAGTCGTTTGGCAAGATATGAAGAACTCTTCTTTCGAAGATCGTCATTGATCGCTTTTAGAAACTCATGTTCTTGCTCTAGAGTGAGCTTCTCGAAGCATAGCTTCTCATGAGATCTTAGGAGCTCTCTATGATATTCTTGAGTTGTTTCATGAGCTAACTTAAGATTGTTTAGTTCTTTAGTTAGACGCTCAATCTCCTTCATAGCATTGTCATTCGACTCTTCTCGACTATAAAGACTACTAGCATTTTCATCATTACTAAGCTCACTAGATTTATCATGCAAGAGCTCATCTTCACCAAGCAAGTCATCCTCATCACTATCAAAGTCAATGAATTCAGGGTGTGTTACCTTGGGGCCTTTAGCCATGAAGCATCTTCCAATTCCCTCATTTGGTGAATCAAATAAGTCGTAGGAGTTGGAGTTGGAGGATACTAGTGCAAGTCCGGCAACACCTTCATCTTGACTATAGTCGGAGTCGGAGTGATAGCTTCCATCGGATTGATTGTCAGAGTCGGAGCCGGAGACCCATTCACCAATATGAGCTTGATGTCTTCTTCTTGTGTAGCTCCTTGATGACTTGTCTTTCCTCTCCGAATCCTTGCTTCTCCGAGAGGGTCTTCGTTCATAACGATCATCTCTGCTCCTTCTCTCTCTTCGAGGTGACTCATCTCTTGCTCTTCTTCTTGGAGATTCTTCTCTTCTTTTGTGGGGAGCCGTACACTCATTTGAGAAGTGTCCGGGTCTTCCACAATTGTAGCAGTTTCGATCACGACTAGAAGATCTCTTTTCATCATATGATCTAGACTTTGAGCTTCTCTCTTTGCCTCTATTCTTGTAGAACTTGTTGAAGTTCTTGACCATTAGGCTTATCTCTTCATTGGAAATTAGCTTGTCACTTGAGGTAGTAGGAGCATCACTTGTAGCTTTGTAAGCACCACTTGACTTGTTGTGAAGCTCTTCCTTATCCTTAAGTGTCATCTCATGAGCAACAATTCTTCCAATGACTTCAGTTGGCTTGAGAGTCTTGTAGTTTGGCATCATTTGGATCAAAGTGCACACGGTGTCATACTTTCCATCCAAAGCTCTGAGAATCTTCTTAATGATGAATCGGTCGGTCATTTCTTCACTTCCTAAGCCAGCAATCTCATTTGTGATGAGAGCAAGCCTAGAGTACATTTCAGCGACTCCTTCACCATCCTTCATCTTCAACTTGTCAAGTTGACCTTGAAGAATATCTAGCTTTGATTCCTTCACAGATTCAGTACCTTCGTGCATTTCAACCAAAGTATCCCAAATCTCTTTAGCATTCTCAAGACGGCTGATTTTGTTGAACTCTTCGGGACACAAAGCATTGAAGAGAATGTCACAAGCTTGAGCATTGTTTTGCAACATCCGCAACTCTTCGGGTGTAGCTTCGCGATCCGGAACTTTTCCTTCTTCAAAGAAATCACCTTGCATGCCAACACAAATAATGCCCCATGCGGCTGGGTTATGACCAAGAATATGCATTTTCATTTTATGCTTCCAACTAGCAAAATTTGTACCATCAAAGTAAGGACCTCTACGATAATTACCCTCACTAGACGCCATACTCTCCTAGGTTGTGAAACCAAGCTTATGGAGTCCAATGCAATGGAAACCAAGGCAATGGAGACCAAAGCTCTGATACCACTTGTAGGATCGAAAGTAGGTCTAGAGGGGGGGTGATTAGACTACTTGACAATATAAAAAATCTGCCTTTAGGTCATGCAATGTTTTTGGCAGTTTCACGATTAAGATCAATTAAAGTATCACCCTACACATGCAATTCTAGAGTATAAGCAGTGGAAAGTAAATTGCACATGTAAAAGAGAGGTGGAGAAGATCAAACGCAGTTTGGTGACACGAAGATTTTTGTCGTGGTTCCGATAGGTGGTGCTATCGTACATCCACGTTGATGGAGACTTCAACCCACGGAGGGTAACGGCTGCGCGAGTCCACGGAGGGCTCCACCCACAAAGGGTCCACGAAGAAGCAACCTTGTCTATTCCATCATGGCCTATGCCCACGGAGGACTAGCCTTACTCGGGGTAGATCTTCACGAAGTAGGCGATCTCCTTGCCCTTACAAACTTCTTGGTTCAACTCCACATCTCGAAGACGGAGGCTCCCAAGCGACACCTAACCAATCTAGGAGGCACCACCCCCCAAAAGGTAAAAGACGGTGTTGATGATGATGAACTCCTTGCTCTTGTGCTTTAGATGATAATCTCCCCAACACTCAACTCTCCTCACTGATATGGCTGTGGTGGAAGAAAGATTTGAGTGGAAAGCAACTTGGGAAGGCTAGAGATCAAGTTTCATATGGTAGGAATGGAATGGCTTGATCTCAACACAAGGGTAGGTGGTTCACTTCTCAGAAAGTGTATGGTAGAAGTGGTGGTACTTTCTGATGGCTCTCCTCACGAATGAAGAGGGGGTGGAGGGGTATATATAGCCTCCACACAAAATCCAACCGTTACACACACATTTGACCAATCTCGGTGAGACCGAAGTGAAAACTCGGTCAGACCGAAAGTTCAAATATAGTGAACGTTGGGATTTTCGGTGGGACCGAAAACACCATCTCGGTGTGTCCGAAGTGAGTCAAAGGTTGGAGCTTGCCATCTCGGTGTGACCGAAAATAACAACTCGGATATTCCGAAATGATGTCAATTGGTTACAGAAGGTTGGCAGTCCATTTTCGGTGAGACCGAAACTCAGAATCGGATGGACCGAGAAATTAGGGTTTGGAGGAATAACTGAGGTGGTTCATCTCGGTGGGACTGAGTTTGCAGAATCGGTTTGTCCGAGATTACTTATGAGTGTGTTGAGTAGTGAAGAGTGCTGATAGTTGAGGGAGCTAGATCACCAAGCACTTGAGCAACTAGATCATTAACACAACCTCATCCCCTTTTAATAGTATTGGCTTTTCCTATGGACTCAATGTGATCTTTGATCACTAAACCAAAAATAGAGTCTTGAGCTTTTGCCAATGCTTGTCTTAGCATTTTGAGGGGTCCACTTCTTCAGACATTTCCATACCCATATCATCGAACTTTTCTGAAATGATTCTCAAGTAAATATTAGTTCAATGATATATATGTTGTTATTAATTACCAAAACCACCCGGGGATTAGTTGCACTTTCATGACCCCATACCTAATAACTTGTCTAGGTTGGAGAATGTTCTTAATGACTCACTACCTATTGATGATAGCTTTCCTAATGAGAATTAGATGCAATAAATGTTTCTAATAGCACACCTTGGTAGGTTGACTATGCGAATTATATTGTTGCTAAATACATACCTCCTAGATTCACATACCAACAAAAGAAAAAAATATGATTTAAGACATTACTTTTGTAATGACCCACATCTTTATAAGGAAGGAGTAGATGGTATTATTAGACGTTGTGTACCTGAGCATGAACAGGAACAAATCCTACGGAAATGTCACTCCGAAGCTTATGGAGGACATCATGCGGGAGACAGAACTGCTCACAAGGTATTGCAATCTGGTTTTTATTGGCCTACTCTCTTCAAGTATGATCGTAAGTTCGTCTTATCTTATGATGAATGCCAAAGAATAGGTAATATAGGTAAGCATCAAGAAATGCCTATGAATTATTCACTTGTAGTTGAACCATTTGATGTTTGGGGATTTGATTACGTGGGACCTTTTCCTTCCTCTAATGGGTATACTCATATTTTAGTTGCTGTTGATTATGTTACTAAGTGGGTAGGAGTTATTCCAACTAGTAGTGTTGATCACAACACCTCTATTAAAATGCTTAAGGAAGTTATTTTCCCAAGGGTTGGAGTCCCTAGACATTTAATGATTGATGGTGGTTCACACTTTATTCATGGTGCCTTCCGTAAAATGCTTGCTAAGTATGATATTAACCATAGAATTGCATCACCCTATCATCCTCAGTCTAGTGGTCAAGTTGAACTTAGCAATAGAGAAATAAAATTGATATTACAAAAGACTGCCAATAGGTCTCGAAAGAATTGGTCCAAGAAATTGGATGATGCACTTTGGGCCTATAGAACAGCCTACAAAAATCCTATGTGTATGTCTCCTTACCAAATGGTTTATGGAAAAGTTTGTCATCTGCCTCTTGAGTTAGAACATACAGCTTATTGGGTAATTAAAGAACTCAACTATGATTTCAAACTTGCTGGTGAAAAGAGGTTATTTGATATCAGCTCACTAGATGAATGGAGAACCCAAGCTTATGAAAATGCCAAGCTATTCAAAGAAAAAGTTTAAAGATGGAATGATAAAAGAATCCAAATGCGGGAATTCAAAGTGGGTGAATATGTTTTATTATACAACTCTCGTTTTAAATTATTTGCAGGAAAACTTCTCTCTAAATGGGAAGGGCCTTATGTTATCGAAGAAGTTTATCATTCTGCAGCCATCAAAATAAATAATACCAAAGGTACAAACGCGAAGGTGGTCAATGGTCAAAGAATCAAACATTATATCTCAGGTACGCCTATTGATGTTGAAACCAATATTATCCAAACCATGACACCGGAAGAACACATAAAAGAAACCTTCCAAAACAGTCTAGAATCGTCAAATAAGGGAGGTATGTGATACGGTAAGTAAACGGACTCCAAAAAAATCCGCAAAAATAGTTTTTTGTCAGTTTTGGAATATTACAAAAAATAGGAAAATAAGAAGCAACGAGGAAGGCAACCCTGGTGGGAGCGATACACCAGGGTGCGCCTGGCATGCCAGGCGCGCCCCGGTGGGTTGTGCCCACCTCGGGTACCTTCTGGACTCCGTTTTTCTCCCGTTTTCTTGTTTCCAAAGATTAAAAAATCTTTATATACCCCCCGAACCTATTGACCTTCGTATCGCGGAGAAATCCTATGTTCTTCTTTCTTGTTGTTTTTTGGCAGATCTGAATTATGTCATCTCAAGACTCCGAGGGTCAGAGCTATGTTGCTGACTATGTTGTAAATCCCAAGACCTATGGAGATGTGGAACATTATGGTTGGACCACGGAGGAGGAGGAAGACTACGATCCGAAAGGGGAGGAGGAGACAAGCTCAGATGAAGATGAAGTTCATTACCTCAACCTGGGGATATGCATGTGGAATTCAAGAAGTCAAGTCTCCCCGTTAAAGCAAAGAAACCTAAGATCCGATTTATCCCTTTTCGTCTTCTGCAAGAAACTAAGCAAGAATTATGCCAAAAGATATTAACACTGGAGCAAGATATTGAGGATTTAAAAGAGGATAATTCTATTCCCAAGCGTAAGCTGAGAAAGAAGGACAAGCCCGCTACTTCATCACCACCACCAACACCTTCTTCACCACCAAAAGAAAATTGAGTATCGGGTATGGGCACTCCCCTTGGCTTGATCCAAGCTTGGGGGAGGTGCCCCGGTATCGTATCACATCACTATATTTACCTTTATCTACCTTAGTTCGATCTATAGTTATCTTTTTGCTTTAGTTGAATAAAAATTTAGTTCGATCTTTCGTTGAGGAGTTTGCTTAGTGACCTATCTATCTATCTATGTAATCGTGTGCGAGGTATATAATAAAGTTAGTTTGAGTTTATCTTTATTTACTTCTTTGTTTCAATAAAAAGAAAGAAAATAAATGAAAAAGATCATACGTTAATCTTATGGTAAGTAATGACATCACATAAGGAAAACTATGAGTAGTAAAATCTATAGGAGATTGACAAACATAGCATTGGTCAATGATGCAATTCATGAAAGAATTAATAAGGGAAGAGAAGATTCACACGCAAATATACTATCTTAGACATCTTTTATGATTGTGAGCCCCATCAAAATATTATATGCCAAAACGATTGGCTTTGGACAAGGAAGACAATGTAATGACTTATAATTGTTCATATCCACATAGAAATTATATTGCCATAGATACTTTAACATGTGGTGCTTGCCCAATATCTTTTCTAGCCAAAAATTCCGCATTAAGTAGAGTTACTACTTGTGCATCCAAAAACCCTCATACCTATTCTTTTTGGAGAGTCCACCATACCTACCTATGGATTGAGTAATATCCTTCAAGTAAGTTGTCATCGGTGCAAAAATGCAATAAAATTTGCTTCTAAATGTGTAAGATCATTTAGTGTAAGAGAAAATTGAGCGTTGTACAAACTTGTGATGGCAAATAATAAAAGTGACAGACTGCATAATGAAGGTTGCCATCATAAGCGGCAATATAACGTGACATTCCTTTGCATTAAGAGATTGAGCATACAAACAAAAAAGAGCATGACAACCTTTGCTTCCCTCTGCGAAGGGCCTATCTTTTACTTTTATGCGGAGTCAAAGTTTACCTCTCTATTCCTTTTTATTTTATCTTTTGGCAAGCATCATGTGGTGAGGAAAGATCTAGGCACACATGTCCGGCTGGATATGGGTGTGGGTGAGCATGAGTTATTATTGTTGACATCACCCTTAAGGTGAGTACGTTGGGTGGCGAAACTATGAGCCCCTATCTTTCTATGTGTCCAGTTGAAACTTTTTGCCCATGTGTACGCGGTGAGTGTTAGAAATCATAGAATATTATATGATTGTTGAGTATGTGGACTTGCCTAAGGGCTCCGATACATGACCCTTCCTGAAAAGATGATGAATTGAATTGCAAAGCTGACTGAGAACATAGTTTGTTGGTTTTAAATAGAGTTTATACTTTATCTTCAATAGTGTGATGAATTTTTACTTGCTCATGAAGTTATATGATAGAGGTATGTGCATGATGTTTTAATAAAGCTGTTGATGTTACAGTAATATGCATGATGCTTCTATGTCCATCTTTTGTTTTTATCGACACCTCTCTCTCTCTCTAAGCATGTGGACATGTTTTTCAATTTCAGTTTTCGCTTGAGGACAATCGAGATCTAAGCTTGGGGGAGTTGATACATCCATTTTGCATTATGCTTTCCTAATGTTATTTATAGTGTTTTCATGTATAATAATACCTTTTGGAGTAATTCTAATGCCTTTTCCCTCATAATATGCAAGGTTTGTATCAAGAGGGAGAATACCGCCAGCTGGAAATCTCGACCTGAAAAAGCAACGTCAGGCTACCTATTATGCACAACTCCAAATGACCTAAACTTCACGAGGATTTTTTATGAAATAAATAAGAAATATTGGAGCTAATAACTACCAGAGGGGACCCACCAGGTGGGCACAACCCACCTGGGCACGCTAGGGCCCCAAGGCGCGCCCTAGTGGGTTGTGCCCTCCTCGGCCCACCTCTGGTGCCCCTCTTCTAGTATATAAGTCATTTTTACCTTGAAAATTTAAAGAGAGGACTTTCGGGACGGAGCGTCGCTGTCTCGAGGCGTAACTTGGGCAAGACCACTTGCCCTCAGGTGGAGAGATTCCATCGGGGAAACTTCCCTCCCGGAGGGGGAAATCATCGTCATCATCATCAACAACAACAACTGTCCATCACGGGGAGGGCAATCTCCATCAACATCGTTAACATCACCATCTCCTCTCAAACCATAGTTCATCTCTTGTGGGGACCCCAACCTAAGAGTCGAGATCACCGAATGCACGTGTACAGTGATCCCAGAGATCAATGCTCACTGAACACACAGAAGCTGAATAACAAGAGTCTTACATCCATACATACCGTCTTACACATATGACCTTTATGGCCAAGTCTTACATAGATAAAGCCTCATGGGTTGAATAGCAAATAAACTCGAATAGCGGAAGTCTTCGTAGATAAGTAGAACCCATGTCATCTGCCTTAACCCTACAGGCATTCTGACTGGGAAAGCGTCCTAGTTCGCATGTTCGTCTCCATTGAATTCTTCTTCAAATTCCTGCTCTTCCATGCCTGGCCATTTAAATAACCAGTGGCAAGCCAATGAGTACTTTGAATGTACTCGCAAGCAACCCATGTTTTTGGAACAAGTATGACAAGGTATGAAATAGTAATAAATAGGACATGTTTGCAGAAAGCAATTTGTGAGTGCAATGTCATGAACTACCTGAAGCATGCATCATAGGAAAAATAGGTTACAGATATCAACATAGCCAAGTTATGATCTCTTCCATCTTGTCAAGTATTTTTGACTTAAATCAAACGGAGCTTCCACACACACTCACAGGGTTTCGCAAACATTGGACGTAGCCCAAGAGCGGTTACCCAACTGTCCTTGACCGTGGACACGGCTATTTGGATAGGTTTACACTCTGTAGAGGTTGCACACTTTACCCACTAGATCCGGGGAACTTCCGTGTCATCCACGACCCGCGGTACCTCAAGTACCCGGGGTAAGCACCCGATCACTATCTTTCCCTAGGCGACACTAAAATAGAGTCCACTCGATTGGTAACAACCCCCGTGCCCAACATTTCACATCTTAATATTTTGGAGCCTCGCTCCCATTCATAACACAAGCACGGGGTACCAACGGTGTGTCAGGTGCCTTGTAAAGACAGTCATGGCCGCCTATACAAGCGTGACCCCGTCCCGAGAGTGACCTCATGTCACCCCCGTCACTAGTAATGCGGGCACCATGCTAGTATCGGCCTAGGTAATCAATAATGCCCTTTCCCATATAAGGGTAGAGTGGTTGTGCATGTAAGGTTGGAATAACAGTCACAACTTGAACCAATCCGTTTGGAAAACATCACACACACTTGTCTCGGTACGCCACTTTGTCATCAAGTGGTTACCCAACTCATCATCTCTCTCGGGCATAAGTGACACCCGATGGGGTTTTTGAAAGAGTCTTTCGAAAGTACTATGCTTCCACCATTATGCATATTCCCGTTCCACTTGCATAGCCACTACCATAGCAACCTATCTATTCCCACCCGCATAACCCTCATAGGAAGGTAGGGTCATGCTTGATGCAAGTTTCAATATGAAAGAAACAAGGTGACCCACACAAGTGGTCATTGTCTCAACATGATTCCGGTGCACTGACAATAAGTACTATATGACATGCATGGAAAAAGGGGTTTCATAGACATGGTCAAAGGGCTGCTTGCCTTAGTTGGCTTGGTCTTCAAAGCCTTCAAGTCCTTCTCCTTCTTCTTCTTCAACAACCTCGTCAAACACGGTATTTAATCGTCACAATAAAATAACGGGAAAATAAGACAATAACAAAAACAGAAAAATCAAAATGCTTAGAAAAATGTCAACTTATTTTTATAAAATACTAGAAGGAAAACTAAGAGGGCAAATATTCTTAGTTTTGGATTTGGAGTGACAGAATGGGGTACATGGATTTTCAAACAAAGGTTTTAGTGTTCAAATTTAAATTTAAATTTGAATAGTACAGAAAAGGTTCATGAATATGTGTGAAAGTTATATCATTAAATAGGTTGGAATATTACAAGATTTTAGGAACTGGAATTATTTCATTTGGATTAATATTTATTCCAGAGGAATTTTTGCAAGATTGACATAAAAATAAAAAGGAAAAGGGCTCTGTGCCTGCTGGGCCAGAACAGCCGCAGCGCAGCAGGCCCAGCCAGAGAGGCGGCCCAGCGCACTGGTGCCTGCGCGCGCGCCAGGTTTTAAACCTGACAGGCAGGGCCAAGGCGTCAGCGAGAGAGAGAGGGGCGAAGGAGAGGAGAGGCTGACAGGCGGGGCCCGCCTGTCATCCCTAACCCTGTGACAGAGGGCTAGCGAGCTCACCGGCGTCGATGCAGGGGACGGCGAGGTCGGGTGAGGGCACGGCTGGACTCAGCGTCGAGTTGCCGTTCGGGTGGAGGTGGTTGCAGTTGCCGGGGTGGCCTTGTTTGCCGGCGACGAGGTCACGCGGCGGAGGGGCTTTGGGCGTCGATGGTTCCGGTCGTTTCCGGCTGCAAAAGAGGCGGGGAGGAAGGGGGAAATGGTCAGTGAGCCGCGGCGGTTCCAGATCGAGGAAGAGGAGCAGCGGAGAGGGCCTGTACCCTGAGGTCGACGGCGACCCGAGGCGGCGGAGTTCGAGCTCGATCTCGAGCTCGGGCCCGTCCGAAGAGGGGTGAGTGGTGTAGGGGCGATTAGGTGTGTGTGGAGGCGAGTGGTGAGGAGAGTAGGGTGCGGGGTGTCCCTTTTATAGGCGAACGGCGGGGTGCTGTGGACCCATGCGCGGGCGAGCTCCTGCTCGTTGCCACAGGGCTCGGGAGGAGCTGGCGCCGTGTCTGGGATGTTCCTGGATTCGGTCCAGAGCTAGGGGAGAGAAGAGAGAGAGAAGGGGGAGGCCAGGGGCACCACGCGTGTGAGCTTGCTCATTGGAGCTCTCGAGTGGCCGACGCGCGTGCGAGCTGGGGCGAGAGGAGGGAAAAGGAGGAGGGGGCCGACCAGCTGCCGTGTTGTGGACGTCGAGGCGACCTCGGGAGACTCCATCCCGACGCCCTGGGTGGTCGGGTGCCTCGGGCAGGACGCGGCTACAGTGCGGGAGCATACTGTAGCGCGCTCCAGAGCACCCATATGGCTGGCATGGTCATGCCTCACGCGCTCTGGACGCGGCCACCTTGTCCATTGGCTCTAGGGGGAGTAAAGAATGTGGGAGGGGCGTTGGATGCCATGGAGGGCTTCTGGAAGGAGAGAGTGCTAAGAGAGAAGGGTGAAAGTGGATGTCCAAGAATGTAAAATGGGGTTTTACCCCCCTCAATCATTGAGCTGTGGTGCAGCCATTGCTGCTGGTGGTAGAAGGGGTTTAGTAGATGCTGTGGTAAAAAGCCTAGCTCAAGGAGAACAAGGAAAGAGGTAAAAGTGATGGTTTTGGAAAATTACCAGAAGGTGTTTGATGTGGTTTTGGGCAAGCAAATGATTTCCATTTGACATGATACTTAACAGGGTCAAATGGTATATAGCAATAGGGTGTTCCACCAAGTTTGAGCTCATTTGAAGAAACTTGCCTATGTAACTTTGGTAAACCCTAGAAATCAACAGAAATGGATTTTCCAAGTTTAAGTTAAGCAAATCATCCCTCCTTGATGCACCACTTGGTGTAGTGTCATCATTTGGGTTTGTGAGTATGTCCGCAAAAGTTGAGGTCACAAGTAAAAAGTTGGTAATGCAAAGTTGTTCAAATTTGAATCTGAACAGAAATGGTTTTGGGGTACTCTGATCAAGTTACCCTTCTCCAAAACTTGTTCCATTTGGTCTAGATGCATTATTAGACCATTTTAGCATGTGTACTAAGTTTGAGAGCATTTGGACAAGTTTGGCAATGTAAAGTTGCTCAAACTTCAAAAATGGACAGAATGGTTTTGAGGGGGTTTGATGATGTTTTCTTGCTCCACATGGCATGGGGCTTGGCAAGATCATCAAATATGTCATATCTGACATGATAGAATTTCCCTGGAATTTTTAGAGAATATTTCCTTTATAAATATTTCAAAAGCTTGAAATATGCAGAAAGGGTTTCTGAGTGATTTGCCCAATATTTTGAACATGACCAAGTGTTGAAACTCTTATATATGGACAATATATGTCCTCAGAGTCTCTCTGAATTTTGGCAAATATTTTTGAAATAGTTAAATATTTTTTACCTATTAAAGACCATTTCAGGCATTAATAAAAAGCCTTTAAATAAAATAGGAAAATAACTTTTAAAATTATACTTTTGTGGTTTTTTGGAGTCCTATACCTACTAGGATTCAATCATACCTTTTCAAAGATTTTTATCACCCTAAATAAAGTACTTGCAGTGCAAGTCTCAATTCAGGGGTTTTTGGAAAACTAATTTTTGAAAATACTATTTGGCCAAAATATTTTTATATGAATATACTATACTGTTATATACACTTGGTATGATCATTGGGCAGAAGTTTGGGTTAAGGAGATGAAGTATATAAGATGGAGTAGTTGACTTTAAAGAGCACTTGAAAATCACAGAGAGAAAAACTTAATTCCAAATAAAAGCCAAATGATGCCAAAAAAATGTTGGTCCAAATTTTCATGCTTTATTAATTCAATAACCATGTAACAAAATGCAGGGTGTGACATCTCTTGTGTTCAATCTTTGTACCGGAACCTTAGATTGGTGCTTGTGGGTAACTACTGGTGTTGATTACATCTTGTAGTTGATTACAATATAGTTTATTTGGTGGAAGATTATATGTTCAGATTCATTATGCTATTTAATACCCCTCTGATCATGAACATGCTTGCCACTTGTGAGTAGTTACTTTTGGTCTTGAGGTCACGTGAGAAATCATTTTGCAAGTAATCATGTGAACTTGGTATGTGTTCAATATTTTGATGATATGTATGTTGTGATTCCCTTAGTGGTGTCATGTGAACATCGACTACATGACACTTCACCATATTTGGGCCTAAGGGGATGCATTGTGGAGTAGTTATTAGATTATGGGTTGTGTGACAGAAGCTTAAACCCTAGTTTATGCGCTACTTCGCAAGGGACCGATTTGGATCCAAATGTTTAATGCTATGGTTATATTCTATCTTAATACTTTTCTCGTAGTTGTGGATGCTTGTGAGGGGGTTAATAATAAGTAGGAGGTTTGTTCAAGTAAGAAATTAACTTTTAAAATTATACTTTTGTGGGTTTTGGGAGTCCTATACCTAGTAGGATTCAATCATACCTTTTCGAAGATTTTTATCACCCTAAATAAAGTACTTGCAGTGCAAGTCTCAATTCAGGGGTTATTGGAAAACTATTTTTTGAAAATAATATTTGGCCAAAATATTTTTATATGAATATACTATACTGTTATATACACTTGGTATGATCATTGGGCAGAAGTTTGGGGTAAGGAGATGAAGTATATAAGATGGAGTAGTTGACTTTAAAGAGCACTTGAAAATCACAAAGAGAAAAACTTAATTCCAAATAAAAGCCAAATGATGCCAAAAAAATTGTTGGTCAAAATTTTCATGCTTTATTAATGCAATAACCATGTTACAAAATGCACGGTGTGATAGACCTACCCCCCCTTACAAGAATCTCGTCCCCGAGATTCCTAAACTAGGCCTTAGAAGAGATCGGGGTACTCGGATCTAAGATAGTCTTCATGTTCCTAGGTTGCTTCTGCTTCCGTGTGGTTGCTCCACTGGACCTTGAAGTACTTGATGGTGCGGCTTCGTGTCCGTCGCTCTGCTTCATCCAGAATGCAAATGGGCCTCTCGCGGTAGGTCAAATCAGGCTGAAGGTCAATGGCTTGGTGATTGACATCCTTGTAGAGATTAGGCTTGTCCGGAACTTGGAGACACTTCCGGAGTTGTGACACGTGGAATACATTATGCACATCGGATAGCTCAGGTGGTAGTTCCAACTGGTAAGCCACTTCTCCTCGTCGGTCGGTGATCTTGAAGGGGCCAATAAATCTTGGTGCAAGTTTCCCCTTAACGTGGAAACGCTTGGTTCCCTTCAGAGGAGTTACTCGCAGGTACACATGGTCTCCCACACGGAAACTCATGTCTCGGCGACGTGAATTGGCGTAGCTCTTCTGTCTTGATTTGGCAGCCTTCAAACATTCTCTGACTAGTTTGACTTGCTCTTCTACTTCGCGGAGAACATCTGGTCCAAAGACTAGCCCTTCACCGGTTCCTAACCAGTTGAGGGGTGTGCGACACTTGCGTCCGTACAACACCTCAAATGGTGCCATCTGAAGGCTCGACTGATAACTGTTGTTATATGAGAACTCGGCAAAAGGAAGGCAATCTTCCCACTTGGCTCCATATGCTAGGACACAGGCTCGGAGCATGTCTTCGAGTATTTGATTTACTCGCTCCGCCTGTCCTCCGGTTTGCGGGTGAAAAGCGGTGCTGAAAGACAACTTGGCTCCCAAGGCTTCTTGGAATCTTTTCCAGAACCTTGAAGTGAACTGGGTGCCTCGATCTGACACAATCTCCTTTGGAATTCCATGGAGGCTCACGATTCGGTCGATATAGAGGCTGGCCAGCTGGTTCCCATTGTAGGTTGTTTTGACGGGAATGAAATGGGCTACTTTGTTCAAATGGTCGACTATGACCCAGATGGAGTCATGTCATTTATTCGACCTTGGTAATCCAGTGATGAAATCCATTCCGACTTTATCCCACTTCCACTCACGAACCTTGAGTGGTTGGAGCAATCCAGCGGGTCGCTGATATTCAACCTTGACCCTTTGGCACACATCACACTTTGCAACATAGGTGGCAATCTCTCTTTTCATCCCGTGCCACCAAAATCTTTCCTTCAAGTCTTGGTACATCTTGGTTCCTCCGGGGTGGATGGAATACGGAGTTTCGTGGGCTTCTTGCAAGATCAAATTCTTCAGCTCCATCTTGTTTGGTACGCAGATGTGGCCTTTGTACCAAACAATCCCGTGCTCGTCCTCGGAGAATCCTGGGGCTTTGCCTAGCTTCATCTTCTTCTTGATGCCTTCAATGCTTGCGTGCCCACCTTGTGCTTTCTTGACTTCGTCCATCGGGGTTGGTTTGACTTCCAGATGGTCTAGGAACCCATGGGTGACCAATTCCAAACTGAATTGTTCCAGCTCATCAAACAGGGCTGGCTGCCTTCTTTGAATTATGGCATTCGGGGAGCAAGCCTTTCTGCTTAAGGCATCGGCCACCACGTTAGCCTTCCCGGGGTGATATTGAACACTGAGGTCATAATCCTTGATTAGTTCCAACCATCTTCGTTGCCTCATGTTCAATTCCTTCTGGGTGAAAATATACTTCAGACTTTTGTGGTCTGTGTATATCTCAAACCGTTTCCCTAGGAGGTAATGCCGCCATGTCTTCAAGGCATGAACTACTGCTGCTAACTCAAGATCGTGAGTAGCGTAGTTCTCGCCATGAGGTCGTAGCTGCATTGAGAGGTAAGCTATGACTCGTCCTTCTTGCATCAGAACGCTTCCCAATCCGGTTCGAGAGGCATCACAATATATCACGAACTCTTTGTGAATATCAAGTGTTGCCAGAACTGGGGCGGTGGTCAATCTCTTCTTGAGCTCTTGGAAGCTTTCTTTGCATTTTGGCGTCCATTCGAACTTCTTGTCCTTCTTCAGGAGCTGAGTCATTGGCCGGGCAATGCTAAAGAATCCTTCCACAAATTTGCGGTAATAGCCCGCAAGTCCGAGGAAGCTTCTAACTTCCTTGACGGTCATTGGGGATTGCCATTGGGTCACAGCTTCGATCTTCGCGGGATCAACTGACAATCCTTCCTCGGTCAAGACATGACCTAAGAATCCAACTTTATGCAGCCAAAACTCACATTCGCTGAATTTGGCATATAGTTGGTGCTCTCGAAGCTTGTCTAGGACTATCCTCAAATGTTGCTCGTGCTCTTACTCCGTCTTCGAGAAGACAAGAATGTCATCAATGAAGACAACAACAAACTTGTCCAAATATTCCATGAAGACTTTATTCATGAGATACATGAAGTAAGCCGGGGCATTGGTTAATCCAAAGGACATGATCGTGCACTCATACAGGCCATATCTTCTTACAAATGCCGTCTTCGGAATATATTGGGGTCTGATCTTCAGTTGGTAGTACCCAGATCTGAGGTCGATCTTGGATTACACCTTGGCTCCGCTGAGTTGATCAAACAAATCTTCAATCTTGGGAAGTGGATACTTGTTCTTGATTGTAACTTCACCGAGGGAACGGTAGTCAATGCATAAGTGGATGGTACCGTCCCTTTTTGCCACAAACAGAACAGGTGATCCCCAAGGGGAGGCACTAGGGCGGATAAATCCCTTCCTCGACTGCTCTTCCAGTTGCTTCTTCAACTCGGCTAATTCTTCCGTCCCCATTCTATAAGGCTTCTTATAGATGGGTCCTTCCCCGGGCATGAGCTCGATGATGAACTCAATGTCACGGTCAGGGGGCATTCCCGGTAGCTCATCCGGAAAGACATCAGGATACTCGCATACTACCGGCACTTGCTCCAGTCCAACTTCAGACAGACAGATGACTTGAGTGGTTTGAGGAGAAGAGGAGTTGGAGGCAAACTTAACTTCGACTCCTTGGTCATTGGTCACAGTGACAGTCCGATTGGCACAGTCTAATATGCCTTGGTGCTTGCTGAGCCAATTCATGCCTAAGATCACACCCAAGCCTTGTGATCTCAGGATGATAAGGTCTGCTAGGAAATTTACCCCGTTAATGACGATACTGACTCCCTTACAGCCTATCTTGGCTCTCATCTCTACTCCGGGGGTTTGTACCACCATGGGGTTATTCAGGGGTGTAGGGGTCATGCCACTTTTTAATGCAAATCTTTGAGTGACAAATGAATGCGTGGCTCCAGAATCAAACAAGACAGTTGCAGGTGCTGAGTTGACAAGGAACGTACCCAGCACGACGTTCGGGTCTTCCTGGGCTTCTTCTGCAGTGACGTGATTCACACGCCCCTTCCCATGGTTGGGCGGGTTGTGAGGAGCTTAGTTCCTTGGTGGCATCCCGTGGCCTTGTCCTGGGTTCTGCGCATTGGGGCGCGGGGCATTGGGCTTCTTGTTGGGGCACACCTTAGAGATATGTCCCGTCTGGCCACAACCAAAGCAAATGACTTGGTTTGGGTTGTTGATCTTGTTGCCACCACTGTTATTGGGGTTGAATGCTGGCCTTGGGTTGGCATACTGCTGAGGCTGCTAGTTGGTGCGAGGTGCAGGAGCTCTTGGCTGCTGATAGGTTGGCCTGACCGGGGCTGGCTGCCACGGGCAAGGCTTCTGGTTGCTGGAACTTCCCTTGCTGATCATCTTGCGCTTGCGAGTGTCTTCGAGAGCATGCTGCTTGTCTTCAAGCATGAGTGCTTTGTTCACCAGGTCAGGAAAGGTTGGGCAGTCACACACGACAAGCGAGTACTGCAGAGTCTGATTGAGGACTTCCATGAAGCGCTCCCTTTTTGCAGCATCCGTGGTGACATCTTCAGGGGCATACCTTAACAGAACACTGAACTTCTGCATGTACTCCTTGACAGTGCCACTTCCTTGCTTTAGGGCTCGAAACTCACGCTTCTTGATAGCCATGATTCTGGAAGGAATATGGGCCTTGCGGAATTCTGCCTTGAAGTTATTCCAAGTGATGTCTTGCCCAGCATGCATGACCTTAAATCCATCCCACCAAGCTCTAGTAGTCCCCCCGAGGCAGTGGGCAGCATAAGCCACCTTCTCACGGTCTTCGGTGCAGCCGACTAGTTCCAGCAAGTCCTCAATGGTGCGGACCCAGTCATCTGCATCCAGGGATTCAGCAGTCTCGATGAAGGTTGGCGGTGCATGCTTCTTGAACTCTGCCAACGTGGAACGTCCATTGCCATTCCCCGCCGGCTGGCGGTTGTTGGTGACAGCTTGAGCAATCATCTGGAGGGCTGTGGTGTTGGCTTGGCGTTCCTCTCGGAAGGCTTGGAGAAGCTGAGCCATGTCCATGATCGGGGGAGGTGGTGGTGGAGCTTGGTCTTGGTTGGACTCTGCATGGGCGGATGCTTCGGCTTTGGGCTGCTGGGTAGAGGTACCAGTACGAGTTACAACAGGCATCCTGTTGGAGCGGTAAAGGTCTCATGACTTGGAATGAAGAGGGAAAGCAATAAAGATGGGTGCCTAGTAAGGGGGTGGGTGTGACACTAATTATTTTCATGCAAGGGCCAAAAGGGCCAAACACATTCATTAAAATTCCAAATGGGTGATGTAGTCGTTTACATATTCCCGAAGGGAAAATACGACGTACATCCAAACACAACAAAATCAAACACTAGATGGCTTCATATGAACCATACAAGGACTCGACTTCGCATAGGGGTTACACGACCTATCCTACCGTAGAGGTCACGAGCTGGCATATCCGAGTTGCGAATGATGCCTAAGCGGCCGAATGCTCGGTCGCGTATTCTGGCTCTTCTGGGTCTTCCTCCTTGTCTTCATCTGTCTGGGCCCCCCTATCACTTGAGGGTGTGGGGGAGTGGAGGAGTTGGACACGGCGGTGTTTTGCCGGTGGTTCAGGGAAAAGCTTGCGATATTCTCTTGTCGTCCTACGGCGTCGCTGGGGTGGTTCTTCATCCTTGGAAGATACATCTCCTGAGGGCCTTCCGCCTCAATACGCGACAGCGGGTTGCCCGGGAGGCGCACCTTCCTTCTTGATCCTATCTGTCTTCTCTTGTGCTCGTCGAAGAAGTGCCTTGGTCTTGTGGAGTTCTTTTCGGAGCTTCATCGATTCCGAGGTCAAATCTTGTGCCAAGTTGTCGGCACAAAGGCTGAAGTAGGTCTGGAATCGAAGTGGCAGTCCTTCCTTCAGTGGAGGGGCTTGCGCGCTGCTTTCATCTTCACCTTCCTTCTGGTAAGGCAAGAAGCGGGTTGTCATCTTGGCTGCCATCTCCGGAAGAAGTTCTCAGAGGCGGTTTAGTGCCTTAAGTGCAGCTGCCTCGACAGCGAGGGGTAGTGTTGCCATCTGGGGTCCCTCGAAGAACCAACTTGTGGGAGGATCGTTTGCCTTCACGATTACTTCCACATGGTACTCCACCTAGGTGTCGCTAACCCAATGCTCTTGGTAGGTGAGGATGGGTGCTCGGTGGAACTGGCACTCCTGGAGGCTATCCTCGAGAAGCAAGGGGAACCCAGTGGTCAGGAGCTCTTCGGGTACAACGGCCATCTACAAAGGTTGAATGGGAGAGGTTAATAAGCTGATGATATCTCAGGTTTGGTAAGGTTTAGAAAAGAAGAGAGGTTCAGAAGGTTTATGAAAAGGGTCTCATCCTAACTAACGCCCATGCTAACTAAGGCTTCCTACAGTCAGGATGGATTTGATACCAGCTCTATGGGGACCCCGACCTAAGAATCGAGATCACCGAATGCACGTGTACAGTGATCCCAGAGATCAATGCTCACTGAACACACAAAAGCTGAATAACAAGAGTCTTACATCCATACATACCGTCTTACACAAATTATGACCTTTATGGCCAAGTCTTACATAGATAAAGCCTCATGGGCTGAATAGCAAATAAACTCAAATAGCGGAAGTCTTCATAGATAAGTACAACCCATGCCATCTGCCTTAACCCTATAGGCATTCTGACTGGGAAAGCGTCCTAGTTCGCATGTTCGTCTCCATAGAATTCTTCTTCAAATTCCTGCTCTTCCATGCCTGGCCATTTAAATAACCAGTGGCAAGCCAATGAGTACTTTGAATGTACTTGCAAGCAACCCATGTTTTTGGAACAAGTATGACAAGGTATGAAATAGTACTAAATAGGACATGTTTGCAGAAAGCAATTTGTGAGTGCAATGTCATGAACTACCTGAAGCATGCATCATAGGAAAAATAGGTTACAGATATCAACATAGCCAAGTTATGATCTCTTCCATCTTGTCAAGTCTTTTTGACTTAAATCAAATGGAGCTTCCACACACACTCACAGGGTTTCTCAAACATTGGACGTAGCCCAAGAGCGGTTACCCAACAGTCCTTGACCGTGGACACGGCTATTCGAATAGTTTTACACTCTGTAGAGGTTGCACACTTTACCCACTAGATTCGGGGAACTTTCGTGTCATCCACGACCCCCAGTACCTCAAGTACCCGGGGTAAGCACCCGATCACTATCTTTCCCTAGGCGACACTAACATAGAGTCCACTCGATTGGTAACAACCCCCGTGCCCAAAATTTCACATCTTAATATTTTGGAGACTCGCTCCCATTCATACCACAAGCACGGGGTACCAACGGTGTGTCCGGTGCCCTATAAAGACAGTCATGGCCGCCTATCCAAGCGCGACCCCGTGCCGAGAGTGACCTCATGTCACCCCTGTCACTAGTAATGCGGGCACCATGCTAGTATCGGCCTAGGTAATCAATAATGCCCTTTCCCATATAAGGGTACAGTGGTTGCGCATGTAAGGTTGGAATAACGGTCGCAACTTGAACCAATCCGTTTGAAAAACATCACACACACTTGTCTCGGTACGCCACTTCGTCATCAAGTGGTTACCCAACTCATCATCTCCCTCGGGCATAAGTGACACCCGATGGGGTTTTTGAAAGAGTCTTTCGAAAGTACTATGCTTCCACCATTATGCATATTCCCGTTCCACTTGCATAGCCACTGCCATAGCAACCTATCTATTCCCACCCGCATAACCCTCATAGGAAGGTAGGGTCATGCTTGATGCAAGTTTCAATATGAAAGAAACAAGGTGACCCACACAAGTGGTCATCGTCTCAACATGATTCCGGTGCACTGACAATAAGTACTATATGACATGCATGGAAAAAGGGGTTTCATGGACATGGTCAAAGGGCTGCTTGCCTTGGTTGGCTTGGTCTTCAAAGCCTTCAAGTCCTTCTCCTTCTTCTTCTTCAACAACCTCGTCAAACATGGTATCTAATCGTCATAATAAAATAACAGGAAAATAAGACAATAATAAAAACAGAAAAATCAAAGTGCTCAGAAAAATGTCAACTTATTTTTATAAAATACTAGAAGGAAAACTAAGAGGGCAAAAATTCTTAGTTTTGGATTTGGAGTGACAGAATGGGGTAGATGAATTTTTGAACAGAGGTTTTAGTGTTCAAAATTAAATTTAAATTTGAACAGTATAGAAAAGGTTCATGAATATGTGTGAAAGTTATATCATTAAATAGGTTGCAATATTACAACATTTTAGGAACTGGAATTATTTCATTTGGATTAATATTTATTCCAGAGGAATTTTTGCAAGATTGACAGAAAAAGAAAAAGGAAAAGGGCTATGTGCCTGCTGGGCCAGAACAGTCGCAGCGCAGCAGGCCCAGCACAAAGGCGGCCCAGCGCACTGGTGCCTGCGCGCGCGCCAGGTTTTAAACCTGGCGGGCGGGGCCCAAGCGTCAGCGAGAGAGAGAGGGGCGAAGGAGAGGAGAGGCTAACAGGCGGGGCCTGCCTGTCATCCCTAACCCTGCGACAGAGGGCCGGCGAGATCACCGGCATCAATGCAGGCGACGGCGAGGTCGGGCGAGGGCACGGATGCACTCAGCGTCGAGTCGCCGTTCGGGTGGAGGTGGTTGCAGTTGCCGGGGTGGCCTGGTTCGCCGGCGATGAGGTCATGCGGCGGAGGGGCTTTGAGCGTCGATGGTTCCGGCCATTTCTGGCTGCAAAAGAGGCGGGGAGGAAGGGGGGAATGGTCAGTGAGCCGCGGCGGTTCCAGATCGAGGAAGAGGAGCGGCGGAGAGGGCCTGTACCCTGAGGTCGATGGCGACCTGAGGCGGCGGAGCTCAAGCTCGATCTCGAGCTCGAGCTCGTCCGGAGAGGGGTGAGTGGTGTAGGGGTGATTAGGTGTGTGTGGAGGTGAGTCGTGAGGAGAGTACGGCGTGGGGTGTCCCTTTTATAGGCGAATGGAGGGGTGCCATGGACCCGTGCGTCGGCGAGCTCCTGCTCGTTGCCACAGGGCTCGGGAGGAGCTGGCGCCGTGTCTGGGGTGTTCCTGGATTCGGTCCAGAGCTAGGGGAGGGAAGAGAGAGAGAGCAGGGGGAGGCCAGGGGCATCGCGCGTGTGAGCTTGCTCATTGGAGCTCTCGGGTGGCCGGCGCGCGTGTGAGCTGGGGCGAGAGGAGGGAGAAGGAGGAGGGGGCCGACCAGTTGCCGTGTTGTGGACCTTGAGGCGGCCTCGGGAGACTCCATCCCAATGCCCTAGGTGGTCGGGTGCCTCAGGCAGGACGCGGCTACAGTGCGGGAGCACACTGTAGCGCGCTCTAGAGCGCCCATATGGCTGGCATGGTCGTGTCTCACGCGCTCTGGACGCAGCCACCTTGTCCATTGGCTCTAGGGGGGAGTAAAGAATGTGGGAGGGGCATTGGATGCCATGGAGGGCTTCTAGAAGGAGAGAGTGCTGAGAGAGAAGGGTGAAAGTGGTTGTCCAGGAATGTAAAATGGGGTTTTACCCCCCTCAATCATTGAGCTATGGTGCAGCCATTGCTGCTGGAGGTAGAAGGGGTCTAGCAGATGCTGTGGTAAAAAGCCTAGCTCAAGGAGAACAAGGAAAGAGATAAAAGTGATAGTTTTGGAAAATTACCAGAAGCTGTTTGATGTGGATTTGGGCAAGCAAATGATTTCCAATTGACATGAGACTTGACATGATCAAATGGTATATAGAAATAGGGTGTTCCACCAAGTTTGAGCTCATTTGAAGAAACTTGCCAATGTAACTTTGGTAAACCCTAGAAATCAACAGAAATGGATTTTTCAAGTTTAAGTTAAGCAAATCATCCCTCCTTGATTCACCACTTGGTGTAGTGTCATCATTTGGGTTTGTGAGTATGTCCAGAAAAGTTGAGGTCACAAGTAAAAAGTTGGTAATGCAAAGTTGTTCATATTTGAATCTGAACAGAAATGGTTTTGGGGTACTCTGATCAAGTAACCCTTCTCCAAAACTTGTGCCATTTGGTCTACATGCATTATTAGACCATTTTAGCATGTTTACCAAGTTTGAGACCATTTGGACAAGTTTGGCCATGTAAAGTTGCTCAAACTTAAAAAATGGACAGAATGGTTTTGAGGGGTTTTGATGATGTTTTCTTGCTCCACATGGCATGGGGCTTGGCAAGATCATCAAATGTGTCATATCTGACATGATAGAATTTCCTTGGAAGTTTTAGAGAATATTTCCTTTGTAAATATTTCAAAATCTTGAAATATCCAGAAAGGGTTTCTGAGGGATTTGCCCAATATTTTGAACATGACCAAGTGTTGAAACTCTTATATATGGACAATATATATCCTAAGAGTCTCTCTGAATATTGGCAAATATTTTTTAAATAGTTAAATAATTTTTACCTATTAAAGACCATTTCTGGCCTTAATAAAAAGCCTTTAAATAAAATAGGAAAAAACCTTTTAAAATTATACTTTTGTGGTTTTTGGGAGTCCTATACCTAGTAGGATTCAATAATACCTTTTCAAAGATTTTTATCACCTAAATAAAGTACTTGCAGTGCAAGTCTCAATTCAGGGGTTTTTGGAAAACTAATTTTTGAAAATACTATTTGGCCAAAATATTTTTATATGAATATACTATACTGTTATATACACTTGGTATGATCATTGGGCAGAAGTTTGGGGTAAGGAGATGAAGTATATAAGATGGAGTAGTTGACTTTAAAGAGCACTTGAAAATCACAGAGAGAAAAACTTAATTCCAAATAAGAGCCAAATGATGCCAAAAAAATCGTTGGTCCAAATTTTCATGCTTTATTAATGCAATAACCATGTTACAAAATGCAGGGTGTGACATCTCTTGTGTTCAATCTTTGTATCGGAACCTTAGATTGGTGCTTGTGGGTAACTACTGGTGTTGATTACATCTTGTAGTTGATTACTATATGGTTTATTTGGTGGAAGATTATACGTTCAGAACATTATACAACTTAATACCCCTCTGGTCATGAACATGTTTGCCACTTGTGAGTAGTTACTTTTGTTCTTGAGGTTACGTGAGAAATCATGTTGCAAGTAATCATGTGAACTTGGTATGTGTTCAATATTTTGATGATATGTATGCTGTGATTCCCTTGGTGGTGTCATGTGAACATTGACTACATGACACTTCACCAGATTTGGGCCTAAGGGAATGCATTGTGGAGTAGTTATTAGATGATGGGTTGTGTTACACAAGCTTAAACCCTAGTTTATGCGCTACTTCGCAAGGGACCGATTTGGATCCAAATATTTAATGCTATGGTTATATTCTATCTTAATACTTTTCTCGTAGTTGTGGATGCTTGTGAGGGGGTTAATAATAAGTAGGAGGTTTGTTCAAGTAAGAAATTAACTTTTAAAATTATACTTTTGTGGTTTTTGGGAGTCCTATACCTAGTAGGATTCAATCATACCTTTTCAAAGATTTTTATCACCCTAAATAAAGTACTTGCAGTGCAAGTCTCAATTCAAGGGTAAACTATTTTTTGAAAATACTATTTGGCCAAAATATTTTTATATGATTATACTATACTGTTATATACACTTGGTATGATCATTGGGCAGAAGATTGGGGTAAGGAGATGAAATATATAATATGGAGTAGTTGACTCTAAAAAGCACTTGAAAATCACAGAGAGAAAAACTTAATTCCAAATAAAAGCCAAATGATGCCAAAAAATTGTTGGTCCAAATTTTCATGCTTTATTAATGCAATACCATGTTACAAAATGCAGGGTGTGACAGACGTACCCCCCTTACAAGAATCTCGTCCCCGAGGTTCCTAAACTAGGCCTTAGAAGAGATCGGGGTACTCGGATCTAAGATAGTATTCACGTTCCCAGGTTGCTTCTGCTTCCGCGTGGTTGCTCCACTGGACCTTGAAGTACTTGATGGTGCGGCTTCGCGTCCGTCGCTCTGCTTCATCCAAAATGCAAATGGGCCTCTCGCGGTAGGTCAAATTAGGCTGAAGGTCAATGGCTTGGTGATTGACATCCTTGTAGAGATCAGGCTTGTCCGGAACTTGGAGACACTTCCGGAGTTGTGACACGTGGAATACATTGTGCACATCAAATAGCTCAGGTGGTAGTTCCAACTGGTAAGCCACTTCTCCTCGTCGATCGTGATCTTGAAGGGGCCAATAAATCTTGGTGCAAGTTTCCCCTTAACGTGGAAACGCTTGGTTCCCTTCAGAGGAGTTACTCGCAGGTACACATGGTCTCCCACACGGAAACTCATGTCTCGGCGACGTGAATCGGCGTAGCTCTTCTGTCTTGATTTGCCGGCCTTCAAACGTTCTCTGACTAGTTGGACTTGCTCTTCTGCTTCGCGGAGAACATCTGGTCCAAAGACTAGCCCTTCATCGGTTCCTAACCAGTTGAGGGGTTTGCGACACTTGCGTCCGTACAACACCTCAAATGGTGCCATCTGAAGGCTCGACTGATAACTGTTGTTATAGGAGAACTCGACAAAAGGAAGGCAATCTTCCCACTTGGCTCCATATGCTAGGACACAGGCTCGGCGCATGTCTTCGAGTATTTGATTTACTCGCTCTGTCTGTCCTCCGGTTTGCGGGTGAAGAGCGGTGCTGAAAGACAACTTGGTTCCCAAGGCTTCTTGGAATCTTTTCCAGAACCTTGAAGTGAACTGGGTGCCTCGATCTGACACAATCTCCTTTGGAATACCATGGAGGCTCACGATTCGATCGATATAGAGGCTGGCCAGCTGGTTCACATTGTAGGTTGTTTTGACGGGAATGAAATGGGCTACTTTGGTCAAATGGTCGACTATGACCCAGATGGAGTCATGTCCTTTATTCGACCTTGGTAATCCAGTGATGAAATCCATTCCGACTTTATCCCACTTCCACTCAGGAACCTTGAGTGGTTGTTGCAATCCAGCGGGTCGCTGATATTCAGCCTTGACCCTTTGGCACACATCACACTTTGCAACATAGGTGGCAATCTCTCTTTTCATCCCGTGCCACCAAAATCTTTCCTTCAAGTCTTGGTACATCTTGGTTCCTCCGGGGTGGATGGAATACGGAGTGTCGTGGGCTTCTTGCAAGATCAAATTCTTCAGCTCCATCTTGTTTGGTACGAAGATGTGGCCTTTGTACCAAACAATCCCGTGCTCGTCCTCGGAGAATCCTCGGGCTTTGCCTAGCTTCATCTTCTTCTTGATGCCTTCAATGCTTGCGTGCCCACCTTGTGCTTTCTTGACTTCGTCCATCAGGGTTGGTTTGACTTCCAGATGGTCTAGGAACCCATGGGTGACCAATTCCAAACTGAATTGTTCCAGCTCTTCAAACTGGGCTGACTCCCTTCTTTGAATTATGGCATTCAGGGAGCAAGCCTTTCTGCTTAAGGCACCGGCCACCACGTTAGCTTTCTCGGGGTGATATTGAACACTGAGGTCATAATCCTTGATTAGTTCCAACCATCTTCGTTGCCTCATGTTCAATTCCTTCTGGGTGAAAATATACTTCAGACTTTTGTGGTCGGTGTATATCTCAAACCGTTTCCCTAGGAGGTAATGCCGCCATGTCTTCAAGGCATGAACTACTACTACTAACTCAAGATCGTGAGTAGCGTAGTTCTCGTCATGAGGTCGTTGCTGCCTTGAGAGGTAAGCTATGACTCGTCCTTCTTGCATCAGAACGCTTCTCAATCCAGTTCGAGAGGCATCACAATATATCACGAACTCTTTGTGAATATCAAGTGTTGCCAGAACTGGGGCGGTGGTCAATCTCTTCTTGAGCTCTTGGAAGATTTCTTCGCATTTTTGCGTCCATTCGAACTTCTTGTCCTTCTTCAGAAGCTGAGTCATTGGCCGGGCAATGCTAGAGAATCCTTCCACGAATTCGCGGTAATAGCCCGCAAGTCCAAGGAAGCTTCTAACTTCCTTGACGGTCGTTGGGGATTGCCATTGGGTCACAGCTTCGATCTTCGCGGGGTCAACTGACAATCCTTCCTCGGTCAAGACATGACCTAAGAATCCAACTTTATGCAGCCAAAACTCACATTTGCTGAATTTGGCATATAGTTGGTGCTCTCGAAGCTTGTCTAGGACCATCCTCAAATGTTGCTCGTGCTCTTCCTCCGTCTTCGAGAAGACAAGAATGTCATCAATGAAGACAACAACAAACTTGTCCAAATATTTCATGAAGACTTTATTCATGAGATACATGAAGTAAGCCGGGGCATTGGTTAATCCAAAGGACATGATTGTGCACTCATACTGATAGAGGCAAAGGTGTCCCGTCTTTCGATGAGATGGTGGCTATCATTTTGGAGGAAGTCGACTTTGACGATCCGGCTACGAACGTGCGAGGACGTCGCGCCTTAGCAATCGCTAAACCAACTCCGAGAGGTTATTGACCACGCCGGAGCACGATCAACCTGACCATGAAGGTCTGTTTCCTGCAGGTAAACGAAGAACAAGCAAGAAACTGAGATTGCAATCTGGATATTGCGAATTTAAGAGGAAAGCTTTATTGATCAAGTGGGGTTCTGTGACGTCTTTGTCTGGTCGTTGAACACAAACGAAGTACGCGAAGTTGCAGCTATGGCGAACTATAATCTAAACAAAACCCAAAGTCTAAACGACGCCCTAAGGGCTGTATATATGGGGGAAAGAGGGGGAATTTCGTGGCCCTTGGTGGAGGGGTCCAAAACCAACTCTAACTCTTGTTTCCCCACACATACGAACTTTAAAAATAGCCTATACTCAAGTATTTCGAAATTACATGGGTCTGGCCCAATAATAAGGTGACGCGGCACCTATAATAGCCTCTGGACGAAATTTATGAAGTGGCATCTTGTATATTTCGTCCAAGGCTTCTCGCACTCATTATGGTGGCTTCAAAGTCCTGAAATCATCAATTGTAACTCCATTATTGTTCCCCTTGCGCATGCCATCATCTCCATGCTTGATCTTACTCCAATGTTCATCCTTCTTGTCCAGGCTAGGCCCTTCATTTGTAAGCAAGACAAATGTATCCAATTTAGGCAGCATCATATTCTCATGAACATTACAATCATTACCAAGAAACGAAAGTACCTAGTAATTTAATTGGCGTGCGCGAGCTCTAGTAATTGGTCATGTATATGTGTCAGTTGGATCTGTGGGTGTAACCTTGTTAGTGATGTCCTTATCATCCTCCACTTCTTGAATTGAAGTCGTCCTCGACGGAAGCTCATCTTCCTCACCCAAGTAAGGCTTCAAACCTGCAATGTTAAATGTGGGACTAACCCCAAAATCTGCAGGCAGCTCAAGTTTATATGCATTATCATTTATTTTCTCTAACACCTTGAAAGGACCATCAGCACGTGGCATTAGCTTTGACTTGCGCAAATTAGGAAACCTATCATTACGCAAATGTAACCAAACAAGATCTCCAGGTGCAAAGACAACACGTTTTCTACCCTTATCTCCAACTAGTTTATATTTAGCATTCATGCGCTCAATATTTTCCTTAGTTAACTCATGCATTTTTAAGATCAATTCAGCACGTTGTTTAGCATCAAAATTAACCTTCTCCGAAGATGGAAGAGGCAACAAATCAATAGGTGCACGAGGTAGGAAACCATAGACAATTTCAAAAGGGCACATCTTAGTAGTAGAATGCAACGAACGATTATAAGCAAATTCAATATGAGGCAAGCATTCTTCCCACATTTTCTTATTATTCTTCAAAACAGCCCTAAGCATAGTAGACAAAGTTCTGTTGACTACTTTAGTTTGTCCATCAGTTTGGGGGTGACAAGTAGTACTAAAAAGCAGTTTAGTCCCCAACTTAGCCCATAAACATCTCCAAAAGTGGCTAAGAAATTTAATATCACGATCTGAAACAATAGTATTTGGCACACCATGCAAGCGAATAATTTCACGAAAGAACAAATCAGCAACATTAGCAGCATCATCACTTTTATGACATGGTATAAAGTGTGCCATCTTCGAGAACCTATCCACGACAACAAATATGCTATCCCTCCCCTTCTTTGTTCAAGGTAAACCCAAAACAAAGTCCATAGATATATCCTCCCAAGGAACACTAGGGACATGCAAAGGCATATATAAACCATGAGGATTGAGTCGTGACTTAGCTTTTTGACATGTAGTGCAGCGACCAACAAAACGCTCAACATCCCGTCGCATATTTGGCCAAAAGAAATGTGTAGCAAGTACGTCCTCCGTCTTCTTCACGGCAAAGTGTCCCATTAATCCTCCTCCATGCGCCTCCTGCAACAACAAAAGACGAACAGAGCTAGCTGGAATGCATAGCTTGTTAGCACGAAACACAAATCCATCATTAACGACGAACTTGTTCCATGTTCTCCCTTTTTTACAATTCTGCAATACATCTTTAAATTCAGCATCATGCACATATTGATCTTTGATGGTCTCCAAACCAAATATTTTAAAGTCAAGTTGTGAAAGCATAGTATAACGACGAGACAATGCATCAACAATAACATTTCTTTTCCCTTCTTGTGTTTAATAACATAAGGGAATGTCTCTATGAATTCAACCCATTTAGCATGACTACGGTTCAGTTTTGCTTGACTTTTAGTGTGCTTCAAAGATTCATGATCAGAATGTATAGCAAATTCTTTGGGCCATAAATAATGTTGCCATGTCTCCAAAGTCCGAACAAGAGCATATAATTCCTTATCATAAGTAGAATAATTCAGACTAGACCCACTCAATTTTTCAGAAAAGTATGCAACAGGTTTACCATCTTGTAATAACACACCTCCTAACCCAATTCCACTAGCATCACATTCAAGCTCAAACGTCTTATTAAAATCAGGAAGTTGGAGTAAAGGAGCATGTGTCAACTTATCTTTCAATATCGTGAATGCTTCTTCCTGTGCAGTACCCCCAAAAAAAGGCACATCCTTCTTTGTAAGCTCATTGAGAGGTGCAGCAATGGTGCTGAAATATCTCACAAAACGCCGATAGAATCCAGCGAGGCCAAGGAAACTCCTCACGTGTGTGACCGTTTGGGCTGCGGCCACCTCTCAATAGCTTCAATCTTGGCTTTATCAACCTCAATTCCCTGTGGAGTAACAACATAGCCAAGAAAAAGATACTCGGTCGGTGCAAAAGGTGCACTTTCCAAGGTTACCAAACAAACGTGCATCACGTAGAGCAATAAAAACATCACGTAAATGTTCCAAATGTTCCTCCAAAGATCTGCTAAAAATCAATATATCATCAAACTAAACTACCACAAATCGTCCAATGAAAGCACGTAAAACTTCATTCATTAATCTCATGAAAGTACTAGGTGCATTAGTTAACCCAAAAGGCATGACTAACCACTCATATAATCCAAACTTAGTTTTAAATGTTGTTTTCCATTCATCTCCCAATTTCATACGAATTTGATGGTATCCACTACGCAAATCAACTTTGGAGAATATTGTAGAGCCACTCAATTCATCAAGCATATCATCTAGCCTAGGAATAGGATGACGATAACGAATAGTAATATTATTAATGCTTCTACAATCAACACACATACGCGATGCACTAGAATAATAGGAACAGCACAAGGATTAAGGGATTCGCGTATATAACCTTTGTCGAGTAGCTCTTGTACTTGACGCATAATCTCCTTCGTCTCTTCTGGATTGGTACGGTATGGTGCGCGGTTGGGTAGCGATGCACCGGGAATTAAGTCAATCTGATGCTCAATCCCTCGAATAGGTGGTAATCCTGGTGGCACGTCTTGTGGAAAGACGTCGGTGAACTCCTGCAAAATGTTAGTGACAGCAGGAGGCAAAGAGGAAGGCATGTCCTCGAATGAAAATAATGCCTCTTTGCACACAAAAGCATAGCAAACAGATTTGCTTAAATCTAGATCATCAATATCAGATTTGGTGGCAAATAAACATGCACTTTTCAATTTAATTTCAGAAGCAACAGTACATGGTTTATTATTAGGCTTCATTTGTTGCTCAAATTCTTTTGCCACACTCTGATTTTCACTCATTTTTCTTCTGTTTTGCTTTATTAGCGCTATTAATATCATCTTTCAAAATGGAATCAGGAGTCATAGGAAGCAAAGTAATATGTTTATCCTTATGAACAAGAGTATATTGATTGTTTCTACCATGGTGTACAGAATTTTTATCAAATTGCCATGGTCTACCAAGTAATAAGGAACATGCTTGCATAGGTACCACATCACAATCAACATAATTAGCATATGTAGAGATACTAAAATGCACATGAACAGTATGTGTTACCTTAACCTTGTCGTTGTTGTTGAACCATTGGATGTAGTAAGGATGTGGATGTGGTCTTGTGGTGAAAGATAGCTTCTCCACCATCTCCATGCTAGCCAAGTTGTTGCAACTCCCTCCATCTATGATCACGCGAACAGACCGTTCCTTCACAACTCCCTTTGTATGGAACAAATTATGCCTCTGATTTTGCTCAGCTTGTGTAACCTGCACACTCAAAACACGTTGAGCAACTAAACATTTATACCTGTCAGCATCTTCAGGAGCCATGTATTGCGTCTCAAGATCAGAATCGTCTCCACCGTGTTCTTCACATGTAATAAGAGCCAAAGTATCCTCATCATAGTGTGACGCCCCCAATTTGACCGTACACTAATCATGCACGCAAATGTGTACGACCAAGATCAGGGACTCACTGGAAGATATCACAACACAACTCTAGACACAAATTAAAATAATACAAGCTTTATATTACAAGCCAGGGGCATCGAGGGCTCGAATACATAAGCTCGAAAACACAAGAGTCAGCGGAAGCAATAATATCTGAGTACAGACATAAGTTAAACAAGTTTGCCTTAAGAAGGCTAGCACAAAATTAACAACGATCGAAAAGGCAAGGCCTCCTGCCTGGGACCTCCTAACTACTCCTCGAAGCCGAACTCCATGTAGAAACATCATCGGGGTCCTCTGGCTCCTGGACTCCACCATCTGGTTGCATCATCCGAGAAGAAGGGAGAAAAAGGGGAAAAGGGGGAGAAAAGCAACCGTGAGTACTCATCCAAAGTACTCGCAAGCAAGGATCTACACTACATATGCAATGATATCAGTGTAAAGGGGTAATATATGTGGACTGAACTGCAGAAAGCAGAATAAGAGGGGGATAGCTAATCCAATCGAAGACTACGCTTCTCGTAACCTCCATCTTGCAGCAGAAGATGATGGTAGCTGGAAAGTAACAAGTATCCTCGCTTCTCGCAGCCTCCGTCTTGCAGCAGTAGAATAGAATAGATGGTAAGTTCACCAAGTAACAACGTATAGCAAAATCCTACCCGGCAATCCTCCCGCACATCACCATGTGAGAGAGCAACCACCGAGTTATATCTAGAACTTGTCTGGGTGTGTTTTATTAAGTATCCAGTCCTAGTTGTCATGAGGTCAGAGTACAACTCCTGGTCGTCCTTTTTCCGAGGGACACGGCTATTCGAATAGATTAACTTCCCTGCAGGGGTGCACCACATAACCCAGCACGCTCGATCCCATTTGGCCGGACACACTTTCCCGAGTCATGCCCGGCCTCGGAATATCAACACGTCGCAGCCCTTCCTAAGCACAACAGAGAGGTCAGCACGCCGGTCTAAACCCTAAGCGCACGGGGGTCTGGGCCCATCGCCCAATGCACACTTGCACGTTGCGTGGGCGGCCGGTAAGCAGACCTAGCCTCTCCTAATACTAGAGTAGGCTTTCCAGTCCAATCCGGCGTGCGCCGCTAAGTCGCTGACGTCAAGAAGGCTTCGGCTGATACCACGACGTCGAGTACCCATAACTATTCCCACGTAGCTGGTTAGTGCGTATAGACCAAATGGCCAGACTCAGATCAAATACCAAGATCCCGTTAAACGTGTTATTATGAAATAACCATGGACAACGACCAGGGCGAGGCCCACCTGTCTCCTAGGTGGTTGCAACACGCCCTGTCGCTCCGCCACAAAGTAACCATCAGGGGGCTGTCGGGAACCCGGGCCCACCACTACCTGGGTGGAACCACCTGCCCCTTCAGCCCCCATCTCCGAATCATCATCATGTGTATGTAAAGTATGTATATAGTATATACCCGTGATCACCACCCGAGTGATCACGGCCCGATGGTATAGCATGGCAGACGGACAAGAATGAAGGGCCACTGATGGAATACTAGCATCCTATACTAAGCATTAGGATGGCAGGTACATGTATCAACAGTTGTAGCAGCAATGACAGGCTATGCAATAGAATAGGATTAACCGAACAGTAACATGCTACACTACTCTAATGCAAGCAGTAGAGAGAAGAATAGGCGATATCTGGTGATCAAAGGGGGGGGGCTTGCCTGGAAGCTCTGGGGACGAAAGGAATCTTCGGAAGCGTAGCCGTAGTCGAACACCGAAGCATCAATGGTCTCAGGGTCTATCACAGTATCGGAGTCTACCGAAAATAAGCAACAAAGGGGAAACAAATAAATAACAGAGCAAACAATAGCATCACAAAGCATAACATGGCAAAAGGCGGTGCTACGTGTGACCTAACACGGTGCTCGGTGATACAGGCGAAGAGGAATAACATTCGGGAAAGTATTCCCGGTGTTAGGCATTTTCGGGCAGATGAAACGGAGGGGAAAATTGCATGTTCGGTATGATAGAGATGTGTGATGGACGAACGGACCGCGTATTCGGGTTCGTCTCGTCGTTCTGGACAACTTTCATATATAAATTATTTTAATCCGTGCTATGGTTTATTTTATATGAATTTTCAAAGTTTATACAATTTTCTGAAATTCCTGATTTAATTTTAAATCGGATTGACCAAGTCAATTTGACTGGTCAAAAGAGGAGGTGGTGGCCCACATGTCACTGATTTAATAATTTCCAAAAGATCTATCTAATCTAAGTAGATGAGACCCATTTGTTATTAGCTAAAAGGATAAATTAGTACTAAACTACTACTAAACTAATCCTAGACTAATTAAACAAGGGCCGGCCATTAGCCCAGCCGGCCATATGCACGGGCACGGCCATGTACAGGGGGCTTGGTCAGGAGCTACAGCAGCAAAAGGTAGTAGTAGCAAGCCAGCAGCAGTAGTTAATAACAAGCAACGACAGGAGTAATCAGCAGCATGTAGCGACAGCAGTACACAGCGCCATTAGCTTGAGCAGTATGCAGCGGCAGCAGTACCAAGTAGAGCTGGCGTCCAGCAGCAGTGAACGCGTGCGGAGGCAGCAGGGGTGTGGCCGAAGGGAAGTGGGCGCGCGCGACCTGCAGGGGCGCGGCCAGGAGAGGCTATGCGCGCGGGGACACGGAGGTCCGGCCATGGCGGCCACGGTCGACTGTTCGCAGCAGGCGAGAGCAGCAGCGGGGAGTGTGGGCGCGCACACGCTGTAGGCCGCGGCCGGGCGTGGTAGTGGACAGACAGGGGGAGTTCGGGAGCGCGGGACTACTTGGCCATGGCGGACGCTGGCTTCGGCCTCGTCGGGGACGGTTCTACGGCAGAAAAATCGAGCATGGGGAGAGAGGGGAAACGAACGGCGGCTCACAGCAGTGCTTGCAGCCGTCTTGGGGAGGCCGAGGTGCAGCGACGATGGCGGATCGACGACGACAGAGGCGGGCGGCGCCGAGAAGCAGAGGTTGAGGGCGTTGGCGTTGAGGCTTCCCGGCCCCGATCCAGAAGCGAAGGAGACGAGGCAGACGACGGTCGTGCTCCCGGACTCATCGGCGAGGTTAGGGCCGCCCGGTGGCCGTGGTGGAGCGTAGTCGTCGGCGTCAACCGCTTGCGGTGAGGCAGATCTGAGAGGGAACATAGAGGGGCAAAATGGGGAGAGTGGGGAGTGGGGAGTGGGCGCGGGAGAGGGGATCGAGGGGGCGAGGGGGTCCTCATCCCCTTGCTGCCGACGCCGGCGAGCTGGTCCGTCTGGGACGGCTCGGTCGCACCTGGTCTCCCCACTGTAGCGAGGTGGGAGATGACCGGGGTGCTGGGTTGGGCCGCCTTGGTGCTTATTAGGGCCCAGGAAAAAAAACAAGGTGGTTTCTTCTCCTTTTCATTTTTGTTTGTTTGTTTGCCTTTTCTTTTATTTATATCATTTCTTTTCTGTTTTTTTTTGTTCTTGTTTATTTTAATTTTAATAATATACCAAAGTGGCATCTAAATTGATGTTGCCAGTTGTACCACTGCTCCAATGATTTACTATGCAAACTAAAATAGTTACATGATTATTTAACATTTAAGAGTATTTGAATAATAGTTTTTGCTACTGTTTTTATTATTTTGGTGCATCCAGACATACTATAACACTGTGGTTTCTCCATCATAAATACTTATGATTTATTTGACACATCTCGAACATTTTAGTTTTAATATTTGAAAACTTTTATCGTTTGACTTTAATTCAAATTTAGATTTGAACCGGTTTTGAACTAACGTGAGATTACCAGCAGTAATCGAGGTGACGTGGCATCATTAACAGAGAGTTACTGTAGCTTGATTACCCGGGCGTCACAATTCTCCTCCACTACAAGAAATCTCGTCCCGAGATTTAAGAGGTAGTGTAAGTGGAAAGATGTGGTTACGAAATTCTATCGAGTCTTTTCGGTCTTGGTTGCTCTTCTCAAAGAGGTCAATCCACTACGTTGATGTCTTTAGTCCTCTGCTTCAGGTCACCATGATGAAGTCGTCATTCTTTCTCCGGGGTCTTCATCGTCCTACGAACGCAATAAGGGGGAAAGCCTTGGAAGAACGCATCTCCACAAGGTTGGGCAACTGACGGTGAACTCAAAGGGAAATACACGAGGTACCCCACGAGTTGTATTACAGTGAATTCGATGAGTGAAATTTATGATGGTACCAAAGTTTCAAAGGGATAGGCAATCATTCGATGCCTAGACAGAAGCCGGAATTGGGGCTTGAATAACGAGAATAACATGGTGTTTGATTCGAGGATGAATAATGGTATAGAATTTTAGCTCGTGAATCACATACGAAGCCAGGTGCAAAGGAGACATTATAATACGGGTTGCAAAGAAGAGTCAGGTTTCGATCCAGTGGACATGTGGGTTATGGGCCCACCATGAGGGTTAAGAGTAGGAAGGGTGGTGACATCTTGCACAGCCTCGACAGGGAGGCATGTTAGTGGATAGCTTGTCAGCTATGTCGGCAACAATGTCGGTACCAAGGACGGGGAACGAAGAGAGCCATTTTCTTGCACGTTAAAACGAGGCGGACCGGTAGGTAAAGTTTTCTTCCATCGGTGGTTACCGGAATGTTACCAACCATAGGAACAGGGTCTTACCGACAGAGTTGTACAACAAGGTGTTTAGATAAGTAGATAATTATTACTGCTTAGATTATATGTAGATCAAGGAAAGGTTAAACAAACAAATGGAAAGGAAGATTGTGATTACACACAATTGATAGGAGTATATCCTTCCCATGGACAAGCAGAACATGGCATACGGGTTAGGAGAGCAAATACCCAACCATTCAGATAAAGAGGCAAGGATTAATCAAGATGTTACCCATACAACGGTGTTTGGATAACTGACCAAGAAACATTTAGCATCACGCCTCCAATGTTCTTGTTGATGAGCGGGGTATCATAGTCATGCTTCGGGGTAGCAATGATATGGTGTTTCAATCAAAGGCCAGACTTTGGACACACAAATGATCCCACAGGAGCAACTTATAAAATAAGTCTTACAATTTCCTCCTGGAAGAATGGTTATCCTTGCAAAAGAAAATCATAATGATGGGTCCTCCAGCCAGGGGTGGTAGGCATGACATCATATTACCGGGTCCTCAAAGGACCAACATTATAACTACTGGAAAGTTGTCCCAACCATCATATCTGACCGAGATTCAGATCCGATTGGTGTCATGATACCTCAGACCCGGGATGTTTGAGAAGAAAAGGTGCAACACCAATCGATGAAATGACATTGCAAGATTATCGGGAAATGAACTATGGGAGCGGGTTCCCGAAACAAAAGTTCATCCTTAAACCAAAGATAGGATGAGTAGGTGGCTGATGGGCTCAGCGACAATTCATTGAGAAATCCAAACGGATGGATTTCCACAATAATGTGAATTAGAAGATGACACTTGTCAATTCAAATGATATAATGTTGTATGCTCGAGGAAAACATACAACATTAATCATTAGTTGAAAGGTGTGCCAGAAATATGACCTTAGGCGGCAAGATCAATGTTAGAGTGACGATTCAATAACCAACAGTCTAAGAACAAACTGTCGAACATTAACTTCAAAGCAATAGGGTTGCTAGAAGTACATAACTCAAGCAGCATCGTTAGCATATTGGTATCCCGGTTGAAAATAACACGGGGACCAAGGAAGAATGGTGATGGTGAGAAGTATCATCATACCGAGAATTTCTAAGAGGTGGGGCAATCCCCACAACATTCTCGACATAAAAGACAGTAATACTTCAATGCAGAACACAACACTAGCTGGAAAGCAAGCTGTATTCATAATGTGGACAAGTTTGCGATGAAAGAAAGTCAAGGGTGTTGCCGATGATAATAAAAATAATTGAGGGCAAGGAGAGTATTTCTCATCATGAACACAATTGGCATCTTGGAAGAAGTCAAAGTGTTGAAGGTGATCCGACACATTTGCCGGGAGGTTTCAAGAGGATTGCAATCAAACAACAACGGTAACAAGCAAGGGAATGACGAGGTGGCAAGTTATAGGATCATTATATAAGATGCAAGCTCGGGACCAAAGTTGCCTTTCAAGACAAGCAACATGATGTTGAAAGCTCGACGTAAGTGGTGCTCACACACTGAAGAATTCGTGCACCAAAGAAGGACGAGGTAGCACAGTCAAAGATAGCTAGACAAGGGATGTACCCGATAGTCTAGGAATAAACCAGCTTGACTTTAAAAATTTCCCAGTAACATCTACTAGGGGTGTTGAATTTTTAGAGCAGATTTGATTTACTAAACGGTGTCCTCGGTTGACGGCAACCTAGAACCCGTAGAGTGATTACGACAAGCAAAGGTATTACTTCATCAAAAGTTCAAAAGGTGTAGTGCAAAGGCATGATATCCTCGAGATATCAGAGGGTAAAACTCGAAGGTAGAACACGATAGAAGTTGAACTAGGTCATTGACCTATGACAGTAGATGCTTTAACCTTGTCAAAAATTGACGAGGCCTGGAATGGATTTATTCCAGATATATTGAATAAGGACAGCATGGTCGGAACCATAACTGCAAGGGATCTAATTTATTGACACCGAAAGAATCATACAGTTGGATAACTATTTTGCAAGAAGCTTCCGAGATGGTCTACATCATTTTCATGGGCATGAACACAAAGTTCAAGGTCGACTCCCACTTATTTAATGCATATCATTTCATTCACCTCTCGCTTTGATAAAACTGTAGTGTTAGAATTTTATCAGGTAGAACACCAAAAGAGTATGACTTGTGAAAACTTTCGGGTTCTCACGGGTTAGGGGAAGGCATAGGTTCAACCCATCGGGCATCTTAGTAACATATACCACAAGTTTCAAAAGTAAAAACACGAGCTCGAAAGCAGAGCATGGTTGGTCAAGCAGATGATATAATTTACCAAAGGCATTATGTATCATGGGAAGAACTCACAAGGTGATTGAATATGAAGGACACTGTCGGATAACAATCCAACAATAGATCGGGCAATCCACAACGGAGCTGATGTGAGTATCGATACTCACTCAGAGGAAGGAAGAATGCAGAGGCATCAGATTCAACAATCACCTTATTAGTCTGATGCTTGAAATAGAAAGAAATTATGGTTTCCAAAAGGAAGGATCAAAAGCAGACGCTCTGATCAAGGATGGATAAGTTGAAAACACTTAGTTGGACAATCAATAAAGGTTTGAATTTCCGAGAACCAACTCATGCCCGGAATGACGTCTGAGTCGGAAAGATAATTTTATAAAGGATAACCTGATGACTGCATGCATACGCACACATTGAATCAATAGGCTCAACATGGCTAAGACAAGGGATGTTAACGAAGACTACTAGTCATATGGAATTAACCATAATGCAAGCAGGCAAGAATTACAGGAGTAACAGGCTGCAGAGGATTTGCGAAAGATCAAAAGGTATCCCGATGAACTTTGTGAGACACATGAACAATCGAGAAGAACGGGTCCTCGATAATTGTGAGGAAATAACCGTAAGGGTTTTCATGTGACATAAAGCTGCAAGATAGTAACTCAAAGGATTCACGGAACAACGGAGAATATTTCGAGGCATCTTGTAACGACAAGAGCGACGAGGAATGATCATGATAATGACGAGTACAAGCAGATATCCATAGGGATATATCGGTGGCAGTGAATTGCAAAGGCCATGACCACAAGGGTCTCAAAAAAATATCGAGAGATATCCTCAAAATCTTCTGACGAAGCAGGTGATCTTCCGGAATGAGGGCTCTCCGGGAGAAATAGTTACGAGAACCTAGAGTCAGAGTTAGCAAAATATTTGAACCCGAATAGAAGAGAGATCAGAGTCCCAGAGCATAGACAAGGAATAAAAGATCCTAACACCATCCATTGGTGTTGTGGGCCCGTAAGCCACACAACAAGTTAGTAAATTTGTTTTTTTTTCAAAAACTAGACTCAACTTCGGCCAAGGAGTTGGAAAGGGGGATTCCTACAGGCAGTCGGCTCTGATACCAACTTGTGACGCCCCCAATTTGACCGTACACTAATCATGCACGCAAATGTGTACGACCAAGATCAGGGACTCACTGGAAGATATCACAACACAACTCTAGACACAAATTAAAATAATACAAGCTTTATATTACAAGCCAGGGGCCTCGAGGGCTCGAATACATAAGCTCGAAAACACAAGAGTCAGCGGAAGCAATAATATCTTAGTACAGACATAAGTTAAACAAGTTTGCCTTAAGAAGGCTAGCACAAAATTAACAACGATCGAAAAGGCAAGGCCTCCTACCTGGGACCTCCTAACTATTCCTCGAAGCCGAACTCCATGTACAAACATCATCGGGGTCCTCTGGCTCCTGGACTCCACCATCTGGTTGCATCATCCGAGAAGAAGGGAGAAAAAGGGGAAAAGGGGGAGAAAAGCAATCGTGAGTACTCATCCAAAGTACTCGCAAGCAAGGATCTACACTACATATGCAATGATATCAGTGTAGAGGGGTAATATATGTGGACTGAACTACAGAAAGCAGAATAAGAGGGGGATAGCTAATCCAATCGAAGACTACGCTTCTCGTAACCTCCATCTTGCAGCAGAAGATGATGGTAGCTGGAAAGTAACAAGTATCCTCGCTTCTCGCAGCCTCCGTCTTGCAGCAATAGAATAGAATAGATGGTAAGTTCACCAAGTAACAACATATAGCAAAATCCTACCCGGCGATCCTGTTGGGGAACGTAGTATTTTCAAAATTTTCCTACGATCACGCAAGATCTATCTACTAGATGCATAGCAACGAGAGGGGAGAGTGTGTCTACGTACCCTCGTAGACCGAAAGCGGAAGCGTTTATCAACGCGGTTGATGTAGTCGTGCACCTTCACGATCCGTCCCGATCTAGTACCGAACGTACGGCACCTCCGCGTTCAGCACACGTTCAGCTCGATGACGTCCTCGCCTTCTTGATCCAGCAAGACGGGCGAAGTAGTAGATGAGTTCCGGCAGCACGACGGCGTGGTGACGGTTGTTGATGAAGAACAATCTCTGCAGGGCTTCGCCAAGCACTACAGAAACTAGAAGGAGGATAAACTAGAGGGTCGGGGTAGCCGGCACACGGCTTGGTGTATCTTGATGTGTCTTGGGTGCTAGCCCTACCCCTCTATTTATATGTTGAGCCTAGGGGTCGAAACTTGGAGTAAAAGCCTTCACAAAGTCGGTTTCACCCGTAAGGCAAGAGTCCTTCTCGGACTCCAGGGCCAGACGCCAGGGTTCCCGGCGTCTAGACCCAGACGCCAGGGACCCTAGCGTCTGGCCCCTGGACTCCGCAAAACTTCCTTTTGCGCTTTCCAAAAACCTTGTGTGCTTTCCCTTTTGGCCCAAATAACGTGTTCTTGTACCCAAACACTTCGGGAAACATCCGGAACCTCTTCCGGTGAATTCCGGAACCCTTCCGGAGGTCAAACACTATTATCTCATATATTAATCTTTATCTCCGGACCATTCCGGAGTTCCTCGTCATGTCCGTGATCACATCCTGGACTCCGAATAACATTCGGTCACCAACATACATAACTCATTAAATACTATATCGTCAACGAACGTTTAAGCGTGCGGACCCTACGGGTTCGAGAACTATGTAGACATGACCGAGACATATCTCTGGTCAATAACCAATAGCGGAACCTGGATGCCCATATTGGCTCCTACATATTCTACGAAGATCTTTATCAGTCGAACCGCATAACAACATACGTTGTTCCTTTTGTCAAATGGTATGTTACTTGTCCGAGATTCGATCGTCGGTATCTTTATACCTAGTTCAATCTCGTTGCCGGCAAGTCTCTTTACTCGTTCCGTAACACATCATCTCGTGACTAACTCATTAGTCTTTTGCTTGCAAGGCTTATTGTGATGTGTGTTACCGAGAGGGCCCAGAGATACCTCTCCGACATTCGGAGTGACAAATCCCAATCTTGATCTATGCCAACACCACGAATACTTTCGGAGACACCTGTAGAGCATCTTTATGATCACCCAGTTACGTTGTGACGTTTGATAGCACACAAGGTGTTCCAACGGTATTCGGGAGTTGCATAATCTCATAGTCATAGGAACATGTATAAGTCATGAAGAAAGCAATAGCAGTTAAACTAAACGATCATAGTGCTATGCTAACGGATGGGTCTTGTCCATCACATCATTCTCCTAATGATGTGATCCCGTTGATCAAATGACAACTCATGTCTATGGCTAGGAAACATAACCATTTTTGATCAATGAGCTAGTCTAGTAGAGGCATACTAGGGACATACTGTTTTGTCTATGTATCCACACATGTACTAAGTTTCCGGTTAATACAATTCTAGCATGAATAAAAGACTTTTATCATGATATAAGGAAATACAAATAACATCTTTATTATTGCCTCTAGGGCATATTTCCTTCAGTCTCCCACTTGAACTAGAGTCAATAATCTAGATTACAAAGTGATGATCCTCACACCCATGGAGTCTTGGTGTTGATCATGTTTTGCCCGTGGAAGAGGCTTAGTCAACGGGTCTGCAACATTTAGATCCGTATGTATTTTGCAAATCTCTATGTCTCCCTCCTTGACTAGATCGCGGATGGAATTGAAGCGTCTTTTGATGTGCTTTGTTCTCTTGTGAAACTTGGACTCCTTCGCCAAGGCTATGGCTCCAGTGTTGTCACAAAATATTTTCATTGGACCCGATGCACTAGGTACTACACCTAGATCGGATATGAACTCCTTCATCCAGACTCCTTCATTTGCTGCTTCTGAAGCAGCTATGTATTCCGCTTCACACGTAGATCCCGCCACGACGCTCTGCTTGGAACTGCACCAGCTGACAGCTCCACCGTTCAATAAAAATACATATCCGGTTTGTGACTTAGAGTCATCCGGATCAGTGTCAAAGCTAGAATCGACGTAACCGTTTACGACGAGCTCTTTGTCACCTCCATATACGAGAAACATATCCTTTGTTCTTTTCAGATACTTTAGGATGCTTTTGACTGCTGTCCAGTGATCCACTCCTGGATTACTTTGGTACCTCCCTGCTAGACTTATAGCAAGGCACACATCAGGTCTGGTACACAGCATTGCATACATGATAGATCCTATGGCTGAGGCATAGGGAATGACTTTCATTTTCTCTCTATCTTCTGCAGTGGTCGGGCATTGAGTCTTACTCAACTTTATACCTTGTAAAACAGGCAAGAACCCTTTCTTTGACTGATCCATTTTGAACCTTTTCAAAATCTTATCAAGGTATGTGCTTTGTGAAAGTCCAATCAAGCGTCTTGATCTATCTCTATAGATTTTGATGCCTAATATGTAAGCAGCTTCACCGAGGTCTTTCATCGAAAAACTTTTATTCAAGTATCCTTTTATGCTGTTCAGAAATTCTATATCATTTCCAATTAACAATATGTCATCTACATATAATATTAGAAATGCTACAGAGCTCCCACTCACTTTCTTGTAAATACAGGCTTCTCCAAAAGTCTGTATAAAACCATATGCTTTGATCACCTTATCAAAGCGTATATTCCAACTCCGAGATGCTTGCACCAGTCCATAGATGGATCGCTGGAGTTTGCAAACTTTGTTAGCACCTTTTGGATCGACAAAACCTTCTGGTTGCATCATATACAACTCTTCTTTGAGATATCCATTTAGGAATGCAGTTTTGACATCCATTTGCCAGATTTCATAATCATAAAATGCGGCAATTGCGAACATGATTCGGACAGACTTAAGCATCGCTACAGGTGAGAAAGTCTCATCGTAGTCAACTCCTTGAACTTGTCGAAAACCTTTCGCAACAAGTCGAGCTTTGTAAACAGTAACATTACCGTCTGCGTCGGTCTTCCTCTTGAAGATCCATTTATTTTCGATGGCCTGCCGATCATCGGGCAAGTCAACCAAAGTCCATACTTTGTTCTCATACATGGATCCCATCTCAGATTTCATGGCTTCAAGCCATTTTGCGGAATCTGGGCTCATCATCGCTTCCTCATAGTTCGTAGGTTCATCATGGTCTAGTAACATGATTTCCAGAACTGGGTTGCCGTACCACTCTGGTGCGGAACGTACTCTGGTTGATCTACGACGTTCAGTAGAAACTTGATCCGAAATTTCATGATCATTATCATCAACTTCCTCACTAATTGGTTTAGGAATCACTGGAACAATTTCCTGTGATTTACCACTTTCCAATATGGGAGAAGGTACAATTACCTCATCAAGTTCTACTTTCCTCCCACTCACTTCTTTCGAGAGAAACTCTTTTTCTAGAAAGGATCCGTTCTTAGCAACGAATATTTTGCCTTCGGATCTGTGATAGAAGGTGTACCCAACAGTTTCTTTTGGGTATCCTATGAAGACACATTTTTCCGACTTGGGATCGAGCTTATCAGGTTGAAGTGTTTTCACATAAGCATCGCAGCCCCAAATTTTAAGAAACGACAACTTTGGTTTCTTGCCAAACCACAGTTCATAAGGCGTCGTATCAACGGATTTAGATGGTGCCCTATTTAACGTGAATGCAGCTGTCTCTAAAGCATAACCCCAAAACGATAGTGGTAAATCGGTAAGAGACATCATAGATCGCACCATATCTAATAAAGTACGGTTACGACGTTCGGACACACCATTATGCTGTGGTGTTCCAGGTGGCGTGAGTTGTGAAACTATTCCACATTGTTTCAAATGAAGACCAAACTCGTAACTCAAATATTCTCCTCCACGATCAGATCGTAGGAACTTTATTTTCTTGTTACGATGATTCTCTACTTCACTCTGAAATTCTTTGAACTTTTCAAATGTTTCAGACTTGTGTTTCATTAAGTAGATATACCCATATCTGCTCAAATCATCAGTGAAGGTCAGAAAATAACGATACCCGCCGCGAGCATCAACGCTCATTGGTCCACATACATCAGTATGTATGATTTCCAACAAATCTGTTGCTCGCTCCATAGTTCCGGAGAATGGAGTTTTAGTCATCTTGCCCATGAGGCATGGTTCGCAAGCACCAAGTGATTCATAATCAAGTGATTCCAAAAGTCCATCTTTATGGAGTTTCTTCATGCGTTTTACACCAATATGACCCAAACGGCAGTGCCACAAATAAGTTGCACTATCATTATTAACCTTGCATCTTTTGGTTTAAATATTATGAATATGTGTATCACTACAATCAAGATCTAGTAAGAATAGACCACTCTTTAAGGTTGCATGACCATAAAAGATATTATTCATAAAAATGGAACAACCATTATTCTCTGATTTAAATGAATAACCGTCTCGCAATAAACAAGATCCAGATATAATGTTCATGCTCAACGCTGGCACCAAATAACAATTATTTAGGTCTAAAACTAATCCCGAAGGTAGATGTAGAGGTAGCGTGCCGACGGCGATCACATCGACTTTGGAACCGTTTCCCACGCGCATCGTCACCTCGTCCTTAGCTAATCTTCGTTTAATCCGTAGTCCCTGTTTCGAGTTACAAATATTAGCAACCGAACCGGTATCAAATACCCAGGTACTACTACGAGCATTAGTAAGGTACACATCAATAACATGTATATCATATATACCTTTGTTCATCTTGCCATCCTTCTTATCCGCCAAATACTTGGGGCAGTTCCGCTTCCAGTGTCCAGTTCCCTTGCAGTAGAAGCACTCAGTTTCAGGCTTGGCTCCAGATTTGGGTTTCTTCGTTGAAGTAGCAACTGACTTGCTATTCTTTTTGAAGTTCCCTTTCTTTCCCTTGCCCTTTTTCTTGAAACTAGTGGTCTTATTAACCATCAACACTTGATGCTCCTTTTTGATTTCTACCTCCGCAGCTTTGAGCATAGCGAAGAGCTCGGGAATTGTCTTTTGCATCCCTTGCATGTTATAGTTCATCACGAAGCCTTTATAGCTTGGTGGCAGTGATTGAAGAACTCTATCAATAACACTATCCTCGTCAACTTTGCAACCAAGTTGAGTCATATGATTGTAGTACCCAGACATTCTGAGCAAGTGTTCACTGATAGAACTATTCTCCTCCATTTTGCAGCTGTAGAACTTATTGGAAATCTTATATTTCTCAATCCGGGCATTTGCTTGAAATATTAACTTCAACTCCTGGAACATCTCATATGGTCCATGACGTTCAAAACGTCGTTGAAGTCCCGGTTCTAAGCCGTAAAGCATGGCACACTGAACTATCGTGTAGTCATCAGACCGCGACTGCCAGACGTTCAAAGCGTCTACATTAGCGGGAGGGGGCTTGTCACCTAGCGGTGCTTTAAGGACATAATTCTTCTGTGCAGCAATGAGGATAATCCTCAAGTTACGGACCCAGTCCGTGTAATTGCTACCATCATCTTTCAACTTAGCTTTCTCTAGGAATGCATTAAAATTCAAAGGAACGGTAGCACGGGCCATTGATCTACAACAACATAGATATGCAAAAACTATCAGGACTAAGTTCATGATAAATTAAAGTTCAATTTAATCATATTAATTTAAAGAACTCCCACTTAGATAGACATCCCTCCGGTCATCTAAATGATCATGTGATCCAAATCAACTAAACCATGTCCGATCATCACGTGAGATGGAGTAGTTTCAATGGTGAACATCTTATGTTGATCATATCTACTATATGATTCACGCTCGACCTTTCGGTCTCCAGTGTTCCGAGGCCATATCTGCATATGCTAGGCTCGTCAAGTTTAACCCGAGTATTCTGCGTGTGCAAAACTGGCTTACACCCGTTGTATTTGAACGTAGAGCTTATCACACCCGATCATCACGTGGTGTCTCGGCACGACGAACTTTCGCAACGGTGCATACTCAGGGAGAACACTTATACCTTGAAATTTAGTAAGGGATCATCTTATAATGCTACCGTCGAACTAAGCAAAATAAGAAGCATAATAAGATAAACATCACATGCAATCAAAATATGTGACATGATATGGCCATCATCATCTTGTGCTTTTGATCTCCATCTCCAAAGCACCATCATGATCACCTTCGTCACCGGCGCGACACCTTGATCTCCATCGTAGCATCGTTGTCGTCTCGCCAACTTTGCTTCTACGACTATCGCTACCGCTTAGTGATAAAGTAAAGCAATTACATGGCGATTGCATTTCATACAACAAAGCGACAACCATATGGCTCCTGCCAGTTGCCGATAACATTACAAAACATGATCATCTCATACAAAACCGTATAACTCATCATGTCTTGACCATATCACATCACAACATGCCCTGCACAAACAAATTAGACGTCCTCTACTTTGTTGTTGCAAGTTTTACGTGGCTGCTACGGGCTTAGCAAGAACCGTTCTTACCTACGCATATCATCTACGCATAGACCTGGCTCATGATGCCACTGTTGGGGAACGTAGTATTTTCAAAATTTTCCTACGATCACGCAAGATCTATCTACTAGATGCATAGCAACGAGAGGGGAGAGTGTGTCTACGTACCCTCGTAGACCGAAAGCGGAAGCGTTTATCAACGCGGTTGATGTAGTCGTGCACCTTCACGATCCGTCCCGATCTAGTACCGAACGTACGGCACCTCCGCGTTCAGCACACGTTCAGCTCGATGACGTCCTCGCCTTCTTGATCCAGCAAGACGGGCGAAGTAGTAGATGAGTTCCGGCAGCACGACGGCGTGGTGACGGTTGTTGATGAAGAACAATCTCTGCAGGGCTTTGCCAAGCACTACAGAAACTAGACGGAGGATAAACTAGAGGGTCGGGGTAGCCGGCACACGGCTTGGTGTATCTTGATGTGTCTTGGGTGCTAGCCCTACCCCTCTATTTATATGTTGAGCCTAGGGGTCGAAACTTGGAGTAAAAGCCTTCACAAAGTCGGTTTCACCCGTAAGGCAAGAGTCCTTCTCGGACTCCAGGGCCAGACGCCAGGGTTCCCGGCGTCTGGACCCAGACGCCAGGGACCCTGGCGTCTGGCCCCTGGACTCCGCAAAACTTCCTTTTGCGCTTTCCAAAATCCTTGTGTGCTTTCCCTTTTGGCCCAAATAACGTGTTCTTGTACCCAAACACTTCGGGAAACATCCGGAACCTCTTCCGGTGAATTCCGGAACCCTTCCGGAGGTCAAACACTATTATCTCATATATTAATCTTTATCTCCGGACCATTCCGGAGTTCCTCGTCATGTCCGTGATCACATCCTGGACTCCGAATAACATTCGGTCACCAACATACATAACTCATTAAATACTATATCGTCAACGAACGTTTAAGCGTGCGGACCCTACGGGTTCGAGAACTATGTAGACATGACCGAGACATATCTCTGGTCAATAACCAATAGCGGAACCTGGATGCCCATATTGGCTCCTACATATTCTACGAAGATCTTTATCGGTCGAACCGCATAACAACATACGTTGTTCCTTTTGTCAAATGGTATGTTACTTGTCCGAGATTCGATCGTCGGTATCTTTATACCTAGTTCAATCTCGTTGCCGGCAAGTCTCTTTACTCGTTCCGTAACACATCATCTCGTGACTAACTCATTAGTCTTTTGCTTGCAAGGCTTATTGTGATGTGTGTTACCGAGAGGGCCCAGAGATACCTCTCCGACATTCGGAGTGACAAATCCCAATCTTGATCTATGCCAACACCACGAATACTTTCGGAGACACGTGTAGAGCATCTTTATGATCACCCAGTTACGTTGTGACGTTTGATAGCACACAAGGTGTTCCTACGGTATTTGGGAGTTGCATAATCTCATAGTCATAGGAACATGTATAAGTCATGAAGAAAGCAATAGCAGTTAAACTAAACGATCATAGTGCTATGCTAACGGATGGGTCTTGTCCATCACATCATTCTCCTAATGATGTGATCCCGTTGATCAAATGACAACTCATGTCTATGGCTAGGAAACATAACCATCTTTGATCAATGAGCTAGTCTAGTAGAGGCATACTAGGGACATACTGTTTTGTCTATGTATCCACACATGTACTAAGTTTCCGGTTAATACAATTCTAGCATGAATAAAAGACTTTTATCATGATATAAGGAAATACAAATAACATCTTTATTATTGCCTCTAGGGCATATTTCCTTCAGATCCTCCCGCATATCACCCTGTGAGAGAGCAACCACCGAGTTATATCTGGAACTTGTCTGGGTGTGTTTTATTAAGTATCAAGTTCTAGTTGTCATGAGGTCAGAGTACAACTCCGGGTCGTCCTTTTTCCGAGGGACACGGCTATTCGAATAGATTAACTTCCCTGCAGGGGTGCACCACATAACCCAGCACGCTCGATCCCATTTGTCCGGACACACTTTCCTGAGTCATGCCCGGCCTCGGAAGATCAACACGTCGCAGCCCTTCCTAAGCACAACAGAGAGGTCAGCACGCCGGTCTAAACCCTAAGCGCACGGGGGTCTAGGCCCATCGCCCAATGCACACCTGCACGTTGCGAGGGCGGCCGGTAAGCAGACCTAGCCTCTCCTAATACCAGAGTAGGCTTTCCAGTCCAATCCGGCGCGCGCCGCTAAGTCCCTGACGTCAAGAAGGCTTCGGCTGATACCACGACGTCGAGTACCCATAACTATTCCCACGTAGCTGGTTAGTGCGTATAGACCAAATGGCCAGACTCAGATCAAATACCAAGATCTCGTTAAACGTGTTATTATGAAATAACCATGGACAACGACCAGGGCCAGGCCCACCTGTCTCCTAGGTGGTCGCAACCCGCCCTGTCGCTCCGCCACAAAGTAACCATCAGGGGGCTATCGGGAACCCGGGCCCACCACTACCTGGGTGGAACCACCTGCCCCTTCAGCTCCCATCTCCGAATCATCATCATGTGTATGTAAAGTATGTATATAGTATATACCCGTGATCACAACCCGAGTGATCACGGCCCGATGGTATAGCATGGCAGACGGACAAGAATGAAGGGCCACTGATGGAATACTAGCATCCTATACTAAGCATTAGGATGGCAGGTACATGTATAAACAGTTATAGCAGCAATGAAAGGCTATGCAACAGAATAGGAGTAACCGAACAGTAAAATGCTACACTACTCTAATGCAAGCAGTAGAGAGAAGAATAGGCGATATCTGGTGATCAAGGGGGGGGGGGGCTTGCCTGGAATCTCCGGGGACGAAAGGAATCTTCGGAAGCGTAGCCGTAGTCGAACACCGAAGCATCAATGGTCTCGGTGTCTATCACAGTATCGGAGTCTACCGAAAATAAGCAACGAAGGGGAAACAAATAAATAACAGAGCAAACAATAGCATCACAAAGCATAACATGGCAAAAGGCGGTGCTACGTGTGACCTAACGCGGTGCTCGGTGATACAGGCGAAGAGGAATAACATCCGGGAAAGTATTGCCGGTGTTAGGCATTATTGGGCAGATGAAACGGAGGGGAAAGTTGCATGTTCGGTATGATAGAGATGTGTGACGGACGAACGGACCGCGTATTCGGGTTCGTCTCGTCGTTCTGGACAACTTTCGTATATAAATTATTTTAATCCGTGCTATGGTTTATTTTATATGAATTTTCAAAGTTTATACAATTTTCTGAAATTCCTGATTTAATTTTAAATCGGATTGACCAAGTCAATTTGACTGGTCAAAAGAGGAGGTGGTGGCCCACATGTCACTGATTTAATAATTTCCAAAAGATCTATCTAATCTAAGTAGATGAGACCCATTTGTTATTAGCTAAAAGGATAAATTAGTACTAAACTACTACTAAACTAATCCTAGACTAATTAAACAAGGGCCGGCCATTAGCCCAGCCGGCCATATGCACGGGCACGGCCATGTACAGGGGGCTTGGTCAGGAGCTACAGCAGCAAAAGGTAGTAGTAGCAAGACGGCAGCAGTAGCTAATAACAAGCAACGACAGGAGTAATCAGCAGCATGTAGCGGCAGCAGTACAGAGCGCCATTAGCTTGAGCAGTATGCAGCGGCAGCAGTACCAAGTAGAGCTGGCGTCCAGCAGCAGTGAACGCGTGCGGAGGCAGCAGGGGTGTGGCCGAAGCGAGGTGGGCGCGCGCGAGCTGCAGGGGCGCGGCCAGGAGAGGCTATGCGCGCGGGGACACAGAGGTCCGACCATGGCGGCCACGGTCGACTGTTCGCAGCAGGCGAGAGCAGCAGCGGGGAGTGTGGGCGCGCACACGCTGTAGGCCGCGGCCGGGCGTGGTAGTGGACGGACAGGGGGAGTTCGGGAGCGCGGGACTACTTGGCCATGGCGGACGCTGGCTTCGGCCTCGTCGGGGACGGTGCTACGGCAGAAAAATCGAGCATGGGGAGAGAGGGGAAACGAACGGCGGCTCACAGCAGTGCTTGCAGCCGTCTTGGGGAGGCCGAGGTGCAGCGACGATGGCGGATCGACGACGACAGAGGCGGGCGGCGCCGAGAAGCAGAGGTTGAGGGCGTCGGCGTTGAGGCTTCCCGGCCCCGATCCAGAAGCGAAGGAGATGAGGCACACGACGGCCGTGCTCCCGAACTCATCGGCGAGGTTAGGGCCGCCCGGCGGCTGTGGTGGAGCGTAGTCGTTGGCGTCAACCGCGTGCGGTGAGGCAGATCTGAGAGGGAACATAGAGGGGCAAAATGGGGAGAGTGGGGAGTGGGGAGTGGGCGCGGGAGAGGGGATCGAGGGGGCGAGGGGGTCCTCATCCCCTTGCTGCCGACGCCGGCGAGCTGGTCCGTCTGGGACGGCTCGGTCGCACCTGGTCTCCCCACTGTAGCGAGGTGGGAGATGACCGGGGTGCTGGGTTGGGCCGCCTTGGTGCTTATTAGGGCCCAGGAAAAAAACTAGGTGGTTTCTTCTCCTTTTCATTTTTGTTTGTTTGTTTGCCTTTTCTTTTATTTATATCATTTCTTTTCTGTTTCTTTTTGTTCTTGTTTATTTTAGTTTTAATAATATACCAAAGTGGCATCTAAATTGATGTTGCCAGTTGTACCACTGCTCCAATGATTTACTATGCAAACTAAAATAGTTACATGATTATTTAACATTTAAGAGTATTTGAATAATAGTTTTTGCTACTGTTTTTATTATTTTGGTGCATCCAGACATACTATAACACTGTGGTTTCTACATCATAAATACTTATGATTTATTTGACGCATCTCGAACATTTTAGTTTTAATATTTGAAAACTTTTATCGTTTGACTTTAATTCATATTTAGATTTGAACCGGTTTTGAACTAACGTGAGATTACCACCAGTAATCGAGGTGACGTGGCATCAATAACAAAGAGTTACTGTAGCTTGATTACCCGGGCGTCACACATAGTCACTGGCGGACTCATATCCACCATCCTTAGTAGCAATCATCACACGCTGAGATTTGCATTCTCTCGCAAAATGTCCTCTTCCCTTACAACGACGACAAATAATATCACTAGTGTGCCCTGTTGATGCCATGGAAGAAGAAGAACTATGTACAGGCCCAATAGGTGTGCTCTTAGCAGATAATGGTGGTTGTGCCTGCTTCCTTGTATCACGGCTGGAGGTAACAATTGATGGAGGTGTCGGTGCAGTAGAATGTGTGGAAGTAGAGGATGCACGCGGTGTCCATGATGAAGGTCGACCTGCAGAAAAGTTAGTCCGCGCCAATGCCTGTCGATCCTGCACTTCACGTTTAGCTTTACAAGCAAGATGGAATAAATGAGTGATATTATTATAATCCTTATACTCCAGAATGGTCTGAATCTCTCTATTTAATCCACCCATAAAACGTGCAAGCATAGCTTCATTCTCCTCAACAATACCACATCTAATCAGGCCAGTTTGTAATTGCTGATAATATTCTTCTACAGAATTTTTTCCTTGTCTTAAGCACTGCAATTTTTGAAGTAATTCACGTTGATAATATGGTGGAACCCAACGGGTACGCATAGCAGTTTTCAAAGCTGCCCATGTAGCTGGAATAGGATATAATATACAATGTTCAGACCACCAAACACATGCAAAACTAGTGAAAGCACAAACAGCAGTAGGAACACGTCTCTCCTCGGGATAGTGTAAACATGTAAAACGTTGTTCAGTTTCTAACTCGCAAGTAAGATATATATCAGGAACATATCTACCCTCAAATGGTGGAATATTCAATTTCAGTTTAGGAAGATGGTCATGTACCTCAGGTGGTGGTGCAGCCCTACCATTGCGATGATATGCATCAGGACGACCTGGTGGTGGTGGTGCTGGTTGTTGCACGTAGTTCTAATTTTGGTCAACCTCATCCTCGTAATGGTCCTCCACCTCTGCAGTAGCAGCAAGAGCTACAGAAACATCAACAGCGGCACCAGAAGCTTGACCAGGCTCAAGGGGAACGCGCTGTGCTCGTCCCACTTGATTTGGAAGGCGATGTTGTTGTTGTTGTTGTTGTAGAGGTGGGACAGCTGTAGCAGCCGGTGGTGGTGGAAAACGCGAAAGCAATTCAGCAAACTTGTTATCGAGCTTTGTTTCAAACGTCTTCTCCATGCCATCTATCTTCTCCATGGCCTCGTCAAATATGTTTAGCACATCTTGCACCTGTCCACTCATCATTTCCTGAAACTTATCATGAAGCGCCTTGTTCGTCAAGTTCTCCCATTCAGTCTCGTCGACTTGTGATCCTGGCATGGTTAGCGGCAAAAGAAACACACAAGAATATGATCCTACAGACTACTAATGAGTCGTGGTGGTGGCGGGTGTCACAATTCCGACAAGCAAATCTCAAATTCTTACCAGTTCTTACCCAGCAGCAGGTGGTGATCGGCAACCGTGGTAGTCAAAACTCTCAAAGCTTGGATAAAGCAATTACCAGGGAGAGTCAAAAGCATGACGTAGATGTATGTGGAGCTGGGAAGGCTTATAAGATGGTAGCAAAAGGGGTCAGCAATAATCAATTCAGAGATGCAAAGTTGAATAAACGCTCAACGACGGTACTGTGCTGGTCCTAGGCTAGACCGTACTAGAGACGCGAGCCTAGAACACTAACAAAATCACGGCGCTGCACGTAATAAAGGGGAAAGCACACTCTGGATTTTTTCGCCTCTTTTTTCTTCTTTTTTTGCGCTGCTTTTTTTGCCGAAAATCACTATAATGGCGAGTGTCTCAAAACACTTCCCACGTCAAACTAAGATGATAGGCATGAAAAAATTTTGATGATTTTTTTTTCGGAATCAGGGCAGCGACGACGAAAAAGTGCGGTAAAAAAACAGTATGGTGGCACGTGTCTCAAAAGACTCAGAAAAGCCCAAAAATAGGATAGGGAAAAAATATTTTCACCTGCCGAAATTTTGGCCTAAAAACTGCCCGGGGGTCTCCAGAATGTCATCAATGAATACAAGAATGTCATCAATGAAGACAACAACAAACTTGTCCAAATATTACATGAAGACTTTATTCATGAGATACATGAAGTAAGCCGGGGCATTGGTTAATCCAAAGGACATGATTGTGCACTCATACTGATAGAGGCAAAGGTGTCCCATCTTTCGATGAGATGGTGGCTATCGTTTTGGAGGAAGTCGAATTTGACGATCCGACTACGAACGTGCGAGGGCGTCGCGCCTTAGCAATCGCTAAACCAACTCCGAGAGGTTATTGACCACGCCGGAGCACGATCAACCTGACCACGAAGGTCTGTTTCCTGTAGGCAAATGAAGAACAAGCAAGAAACTGAGATTGCAATCTAGATATTGCAAATTTAAGAGGAAACCTTTATTGATCAAGTGGGGTTCTGTGACGTCTTTGTCTGGTCATTGAACACAAACGAAGTACGCGAAGTTGCAGCTATGGCGAACTTTAATCTAAACAAAACCCAAAGTCTAAACGACGCCCTAAGGGCTCTATATATGGGGGAAAGAGGGGGGAATTTCGTGGCCCTTGGTGGAGGGGTCCGAAACGAACCCTAACTCTTGTTTCCCCACACATACGGACTCTAAAAACAGCCTATACTCAAGTATTTCGAAATTACATGGGCCTGGCCCAATAATAAGGTGACGCAGCACCTATAATATCCTCTGGATGAAATTTATGAAGTGGCATCTTGTATATTTCGTCCAAGGCTTCTCGCACTCATTATGGTGGCTTCAAAGTCCTGAAATCATCAATTGTAACTCCATTCTTGTTCCCCTTGCGCATGCCATCATCTCCATGCTTGATCTTGCTCCAATGTTCATCCTTCTTGTCCAGGCTAGGCCCTTCATTTGTAAGCAAAACAAATGTATCCAATTTAGGCAACATCATATTCTCATGAACATTAGAATCATTACCAAGAAACGAAAGTACCTGGTAATTTAATTGGCGTGCGCGAGCTCTAGTAATTGGTCTTGTATATGTGTCAGTTGGAGCTGTGGATGTAACCTTGTTAGTGATGTCCTCATCACATACAGGCCATATCTTGTTACAAATGTCGTCTTCGGAATATCTTGGGGTCTGATCTTCAGCTAGTAGTACCCAGATCTGGGGTCGATCTTGGAGAACACCTTGGCTCCGCTGAGTTGATCAAACAGATCTTCAATCTTGGGAAGTGGATATGTTGTAGGGTGAAACCCTAGGGGGGATCTTTTCATACTTGGAGGGGAAAGAGAGGAAGAACACACAAGAACACAAGACACAAATCTCTCAAAACAAACCCAATATCACATCCACTAGAGTAGCATAGAAAGGATCCACAAGATTACAAGATCAATCCATGGAAACAAGCACAAAGGTAAGGTTCTTCCCACTCCTAGAGGAGGTGAGGTCTTGCAATCCACAAGGATTCTTCTCCCTTGGGAGGTCTTGCAATCCACAAGGATTCTTATCCCTTGGAGGTCTTGATCTCCTAGAGGAGGGGATACAAGGAGCAAAGCTCTCAAGGTCTCTCAATATCTTTGCTAACCCTCAAAAGATGTGGAGGAGGTCTATTTATAGTCTATGCCACGAAGGGGTAAGAGGGGAAAAGGGGTACATGGCCAAAGGCCGAAGGCTGCGCGCAGGCAGGGCGGTATTACCGCTTGCAGGCGGTAGTACCGCTTGTTGGTAGGAGCGGTAGTACCGCTTTGGAGGGGCGGTAGTACCGCTCGTTCCGAGTTAGGCAGGTCTTCATTCGCTTCCACGTGATCCGGACTGAACAGGTTCTTCTTTGCTTCCACGTGATCATCTCCTTGGTAGCTGAGAATGCACAACATCTCCTTGTGAGGTAGAACCCAATCCTCATGATAATCCAAACGAAACTCGAAGAGGAGAGAATTTGCCTTGTCCTCGATAGCGCGTGCACGTGCTCCAGTCATTGGTCCCTTGCGTGCTTGTGCCGATGACGGAGTGTCCATGGGGATGCTTGCCGGATGCTCCGCATCATCTCCCCCCCCCCCCCTTGGGGAAGATCCGTCCACGGATCGTGATCTTCATCACCATGGTACTTGGCCATGTCTTTGATGTTGAAGATGTCACTTACGTTGTACTTATCACGGGGGATGTCGATCTTGTAAGCGTTGTCGTTGTAGCGTGCTAGCACCTTGAATGGTTCGTCGGCTCATGGAAGAATCTTGGATTTGCGTTCCTTGGGAAAGCGGTCTTTGCAAAGGTTTAGCGACACTCGATCACCCGGATGGAACACCATTGGTGTTTTGTTGGTGTTGAGCTTGATGGTGCGGCGTTGTACTTGACGCTCGGTCGTGGAACGTGTTTCTTCATGCATCTTCTTGAGGTGGGCTGCTCGTGCACTTGCGTCCATGTCGGCTCGTTCTTGAAGCGAGAGAGGAAGGATTTCCAAAGGTGACAATGGATTGAAGCCGTAGACAACCTCGAAGGGGGACTTGCCGGTTGTAGAGTGTCTCGCGCGATTGTAGGCGTACTCGGCAATGGGTAGGCACTCCTCCCACTCCTTGATGTTCTTATTGATCAACACACGTAGGAGAGTTGCAAGCGTCCGGTTGGTGACTTCGGTTTGGCCATCCGTTTGAGGGTGGCATGCCGTGGAGAAGAGTAACTTGATGCCGAGCTTGGCGCATAGAGTTTTCCAAAAGTAGCTCAAGAACTTGACGTCACGGTCCGAGACAATCGTCTTGGGCACTCCATGTAGCCGCAAGATTTCCCTACAAAAGAGAGTCGCAATATGTGAAGCATCGTCTATCTTGTGACAAGGAATGAAATGTGCCATCTTGGAAAATTTATCCACAACAACGAATACGGAATCCTTTCCATTGCGAGTTCTAGGTAATCCATGAATGAAATCCATGCTAATGTCTTCCCATGGATGGAAAGGAATAGGAAGTGGCATGTGAAGGCCATGGGATTGAGCTTTTGACTTAGCTTTGCGGCATGTAGAGCACCGATTGGTGAAGCGAGAGACGTCACGGAACATCTTGGGCCAAAAGTAATTCTTGGAGAGCGTAGCAAATGCCTTGTCGCGTCCAAAGTGTCCCATGAGCCCTCCTCCGTGAGATTCCTACAAAAGGAGCAAACGAAGCGAAGACTCGGGAATGCAAAGTTTGTTAGCTTTCATGAGATATCCATCCTTTATGTAGTATTGCTCCCAAGAAGTATGTGCTACACATTTGGCATAAGGATTTGCAAAGAAAACATCATGCTCATATAAGTCTTTTATGTGCTCAAAGCCAATAACATTCAACTCAAGTTTGGTAACAAGCATGCATTTGCGGGAAAGAGCATCCGCCACAACATTTTCTTTGCCTTTGATGTATTTGATGACATAGGGAAAAGACTCAATGAATTCACTCCACTTAGCATGACGCTTGTTTAACTTCGTTTGACCCTTGAGATACTTGAGCATCTCATGGTCCGTGCGAAGAATAAATTCATGGGGTCGAAGATAGTGTTCCCAAACATGTAAAACTCTCACCAAAGCATAGAGCTGTTTATCATAGATGGGGTAGTTAAGTTGTGCTCTGGATAGTTTTTCACTAAAATACGCAATCGGACGCTTTTCTTGCATTAACACGCCTCCTATACCGGTACCACTAGCGTCACAGTGTATCTCAAACGGTTTGTCAAAGTTCGGTAGGGCAAGAAGTGGTGCGTGTGTAAGCAAGGTTTTAAGTTCATTGAACGCGATCTCTTGCGAGGGACCCCAAATGAAGGGTGCGTTCTTCTTGCTCAAGGCGTGTAAGGGCATAGCAATTGTGCTAAAGTCCTTCACAAAGCGTCGATAGAAACCGGCTAAACCAAGAAAGCTACGCACTTGTTGAAGGTTCGTTGGTTGAGGCCAAGTTTTAATTGCTGTAGTTTTAGTTTCATCAACGTGAACACCTTGTGAAGACACGACAAATCCTAGAAAAACAACTTTATCAACACCAAAAGTGCATTTCTCCATATTAGCATATAATTGTTGTTTTCGAAGGGCTTGCAAAACCATACGGACGTGGTTGACATGTTCCTCAAGCGATTTGCTAAAGACTAGCATGTCATCAAAGTAAACCACTACAAAGACGCCGATATAAGGTCGGAGAACGAAATGCATAAGACGCAACCGGGCGCTTCCGATAAGCCCATCGGCATGACCAACCACTCATATAACCCAAACTTGGTTTTGAAAGATGTTTTCCACTCATCACCCTCTTGAATGTGAATTTGGTAATAGCCACTTTTAAGGTCAATTTTGGAAAAGATGGTGGCACCACATAATTCATCAAGCATGTCATCTAGGCGTGGAATAGGGTGACGGTATCTAACGGTGATAGCATTTATCGGCCGACAATCGGAACACATGCGAAAACTTCCATCTTTCTTAGGCACGAGAATAACGGGAACTACACAAGGGCTTAAGCTTTCACATACATGACCTTTGTCGATGATTTGTTGTACTTGACGTTGTATCTCCTTTGTTTCCTCCGGGTTGACACGGTAAGGAGCCTTGTTCGGAAGTGGTGCGCCAGGAATGAGGTCGATGCGGTGTTCGTTGCCGCGAAGTGGAGGTAGACCCGGTGGTAGCTCATCGGGAAAGACGTTCGAGAATTCCTGCAACAATTGAGATAACACAAAAGGTGGAGGTGGTGAAGTGTTAGTAGGTTTGGCTTCCCCTTTGCATAGAAGCACAAGGTGGAAGACGCTCGAGGGGTTCTCACACACTTCTCTCATCTCACGTTTGGTGGCTAGGAGGACTAAGTTTTTCTCTCTTGGCGAAGAGGCGCTCAATTTTGGCTTGTGGCTCTCACTTTCTTTTTGGTGGATCACTCTCTCACTAGGATCTCCACGATGGGTGGATGCTTGCTTATCGGCGATCACTTGGCTTGGTGACATTGGTCGAAGCACATATTCCTTGCCTTTCATCTTGAAGCTGTAGTAGTTGGTTCGTCCGTTGTGGATGACTCCACGGTCAAATTGCCAAGGTCGTCCCAAGAGAAGGTGGCACACCGTCATGGGAACTACATCACAATCCAAGGTGTCCTCGTAGGCGCCGATCTTGAAAGAAACTTGTACCGTATGCTCCACTTGAATGGTGCCGGAGTCGCTCAACCATTGTACCTTGTAAGGACGAGGGTGCTTCTTCTTGACCAATTGGAGCTTGGAACATAGCTCGTCGCTTGCCAAGTTGTGACAACTTCCTCCGTCGATGATGACCTTGACGGAACGTCCGTTGATGCCGGCCTTTGTGTGGAAGATATGGCATCGTTGGTCTTCGTCTTGATGGTGTTGGAGGGTCAAGACCTTGGATACCACGAGAGAGGGACTTGAATTGTTGTCACAAAACACTTGATCATCTTCATCTTCGTTGATGCGCCGGTGCATGGCCACGTGCTCGATGGCTTCCACTTCGTCTTCGCTCATCGAGTCATATGTGCCGTCGTCGTTGAAGATCATGGTTCTCTTGTTGGTGCACTCGAAGGACTTGTGACCTCGGACACCACATGTGAAGCACTTGAAGGAACTAGTCTTCACGGTGTCATAAGGTGGTGCCGAAGGTGAGGGAGTCTTGGGTTTGTAGTTGCTTGTCAGAGAACAAGTCGAGGAAGGTGTAGTTTGCTTGGAACTTGACTTGTCGCCGTTACTTGGTGATGCTCTAGTTGAGGTAGGAGGTGCCGAAGTCGCGGGAGCTTGAGAGTAGGAGCCGTAGGTCTTGGACGAGTATTTGGCGTATTTGAAGTCATCCTGGACTTGTCGCTTGGCCTTGGACGCTTGATGAACTAGCTCGAGAAGGTTGGAGTATGGTTGGAAGTCGACAATCCGCTTGATTGGGTGATTGAGGCCGTTCAAGAAGCATGCCATTGTTTGCTCGTCATCTTCCTTGACATTGGCTCGTATCATGGCAATCTCCATTTCTTGGTAGTATTCCTCCACCGTCTTCGTGCCTTGTTTGAGAAGTTGCAACTTCTTGAAGAGATCACGGGTGTCGTGTGTAGGCACGAAGCGAGCTCGCATGACATTCTTCATTTCCGTCCAAGTTGTAATTGGTGGTTCGCCTCTTGTATGTCATCGCTTGATCGTTTGTTCCCACCAAATGAGGACATAGTCTTGAAACTCGAGAGAGGCCATCGCAATATTCTTCTCTTCTTCGAAGTTGTGGAGGCGGAATATCTTGTCGACCTTCAATGCCCATCAGAGGTATTCCTCGGGGTCGGTGCTTCCGGAGAACTTGGGCATAGTGAACTTGAGCTTGCCGAAACGTTGTTCTTCGTCATGTTGACGATTGTGATGACGCTCATGACGATGTGGTCGCTCCCCGAGAACGTGCTCCTCGCGATGGTCTTGCCGGTGGTGGCGCGGCACGTCGTTCCCATTTCGTCGTTCTTGCTCTGCTTCGCGATGAGCGGCTTCCTCTTGTCGCTCTTGATGAAGTGCTTCTTGTTGACGTACTTGGCGGTTGCGGTCGGCGAAGATGCGCGTGGAGTCACGAAGAGCTTGTTGCGCGATGCGTGCTTGATTGTCACGCCGTTCTTGTGCTTGCCGAATTGCATCGTCATCTTCATGTACTTGATGTGGGCGTTATTGCTCTTGGCGGCGCCCTTGCTCACGTGCTCGAACTCGGTCTCGTAACCCATTGCCATGGATTGGATTGTCCGGAGATTGTCGATCTTGATTGACGAATTGTTGGGCTTGTCGAGGACATGGAGGACTTGCATCCGTGGAAGAGTAAACCGAAGAGTTGTCACTTGAGCGTCGACTTGAATGGCGCCGTCTTGATGAAGGAGGCGGAGACGTGCGGTTCACCAAGATGTGGCGGAACTCTTGCATTTGTGTGTGGAAGTCGGAAGCGAGTTGCTCGATGCGGTCGCCCAAAGCTTCGCTTTCTTGGTGAAGAGCTCGTTGGACGCCGAAAAGGTGATTCTTGGTGACGTAGTTCGGTGCTTCCACTAGATGCTCATCGATCGGGTCGGTCGAAGAACTTGGCCTATCCATCATGTAAGTAGGAGGTGAGTAGGTAAATGAGAGAACAATACCAGGGTTACCTCTTCCGAAGATTGAAAATGTAACAAGTTTCACTCAATGAAATGCCACAATAGTAGAATTGGAACCGGGTTTGTTCCTCACACCTACAAGTAAAGAGGCCTATGGAGTAGCTTGGTTAGGATGGTGGCAAAATTTCAAACAAAATGTTAGTCAAGATATCGATAAGGTTGAGAAGACTCACAAAGATGCACGTAAAGCAAATAGATCAAAGCCAAGTATCACTAGGAACACACGCACGGAAGATAGATGGGATCCGCACAACCAAGGGTGAGCGCAAAATGTGAGTGATCATGCAAAATGCTCTTGTTGTGCGAATACTAGAGAGACGCTAGCTCGATTGCTCAAATGGGCGAGATACGCTTTGTGCACCAACCTATGAGAGAAACGTGCCGTCCTCGATCCCAACTATGCTATGTGTGCGGGTACCAAGATGATATGAGTAAGTAAAGTGTCTCAATGCTATTGCTTATAAGCTCATTGTTGCTCCTCTTTTTTCTTAAAAGATTTTCTTTCCTTTTTTTGAAAGCTTGATGCTCGAGCCGAGGATAATATGAGACAAGTATGTAAGATATGCACGGGAGAGACTTATGGCACTACGATGATAACATGATCACTACGGTGCACAAGAGCGTGGCCCGACAATTCTCAACTCGCTAGTCTCGATAGGTAAGCAACGCAAATGGATCGGGCTATCAATGCAAAAGCAAAAGGTAAGTGTCGGCGAGGTTACTGTTCTTGCTTACGGTTAGCGGCGAAGATGACTCCGAGGCGATGATGTCGATGTCACACGCTCCTAAGTAGCCGAAACACCTTAGGAAACGCCAAATCGCAACTCGAAACCGATCAAATGCGGAAGGTGGGTAATGGTGATAAAACCAAGATGAGCAGCACGGGCACGTCACTAGCTTCTCAACGAGCCAAAGAACACTCAAATCGGAGTTCGGGAGTGAAAGTTATGGTCAAAACGGTGAAACTCGGAAGGCTGAAACTGGGTGGGGCAGTAGTACCGCTTGTAGGGCGGTAGTACCACTTGTGGTTATAGGCGGTAGTACCGCTTGGAGGGGCGGTAGTACCGCTGGTGTCGGGTAATGTTCGCAGATCGGGATCGGGGCGAATTATGGGCGGAAATGGATGATTTCGGGGGCAAAATTGGATGGATTTCGTGGTGGGATGGGTGGGGATTGTTGTGGAGGGGCTAGATCCACTTGCCAAACATCAAATTCATGGACCAAAACAACCAAATCTCACAAGATCCAACAAATTGCAAGAAAAATTTGGGCTATTTTTTGTGGGGATTTTTGAAATTGGGCAAGAACACAACAAAATCAAGCTAGAAAGTGGGGGGATGGGACTCCAAGATGTGAATCAACCTTGCTCATGATACCAAGATGTTGTAGGGTGAAACCCTAGGGGGGATCTTTTCACACTTGGAGGGGAAAGAGAGGAAGAACACAAGACACAAATCTCTCAAAACAAACCCAATATCACATCCACTAGAGTAGCATACAAAGGATCCACAAGATTACAAGATCAATCCAAGGAAACAAGCACAAAGGTAAGGTTCTTCCCACTCCTAGAGGAGGTGAGGTCTTGCAATCCACAAGGATTCTTCTCCCTTGGGAGGTCTTGCAATCCACAAGGATTCTTCTCCCTTGGAGGTCTTGATCTCCTAGAGGAGGGGATACAAGGAGCAAAGCTCTCAAGGTCTCTCAATATCTTTGCTAACCCTCAAAATATGTGGAGGAGGTCTATTTATAGTCTATGCCATGAAGGGGTAAGAGGGGAAAAGGGGTACATGGCCAAAGGCCGAAGGCTACGCGCAGGCAGGGCGGTAGTACTGGCCCCTCGGGCGGTATTACCGCTTGCAGGCGGTAGTACCGCTTAAGGAGCGGTAGTACCGCGTGTTGGTAGGAGCGGTAGTACCGCTTTGGAGGGGCGGTAGTACCGCTCGTTCCGGGTTGGACAGGTCTTCATTTGCTTCCACGTGATCCGGACTGAATAGGTTCTTCTTTGCTTCCACGTGATCATCTCCTTGGTAACTGAGAATGCACAACATCTCCTTGTGAGGTAGAACCCAATCCTCATGCGAATCCAAACGAAACTCGAAGAGGAGAGAATTCGCCTCGTCCTCGATAGCGCGTGCACGTGCTCTAGTCATTGGTCCCTTACGTGCTTGTGCCGATGACGGAGTGTCCATGGGGATGCTTGCCGGATGCTCCGCATCAGGATACTTGTTCTTGATTGTAACTTCATTGAGGCAACGGTAGTCAATGCATAAGCGGATGGTACTGTCCCTTTTTGCCACAAACAGAACAGGTGATCCCCAAGGGGAGGCACTAGGGCGGATAAATCCCTTCCTCGACTGCTCTTCCAGTTGCTTCTTCAACTCGGCTAATTCTTCCGTCCCCATTCTATAAGGCTTCGTATAGATGGGTCCTGCCCCGGGCATGAGCTCGATGATGAACTCAATGTCACGGTCAGGGGGCATTCCCGGTAGCTCATCCGAAAAGACATCGGGATACTCGCATACTACCGGCACTTGCTCTAGTCCAACTTCAGACAGACAGCTGACTTGAGTGGTTTGAGCAGAAGAGGAGTTGGAGGCAAACTTAACTTTGACTCCTTGGTCATTGGTCACAGTGATAGTCCGATTGGCATAGTCTAATAAGCCTTGGTGCTTGTTGAGCCAATTCATGCCTAAGATCACAACCAAGCCTTGTGATCTCAGGATGATAAGGTCTGCTAGGAAATCTACCCCGTTAATGACGATACTGACTCCCTTACAGCCTATCTTGGCTCTCATCTCTGCTCCGGGGGTTTGTACCACCATGGGTTATTCAGGGGTGTAGGGGTCATGTCACTTTTTAATGCAAATCTTTGAGTGACAAATGAATGCGTGGCTCCAGAATCAAACAAGACAGTTGCAGGTGCTGAGTTGACAAGGAACGTACCCAGCACGACGTCCGGGTCTTCCTGGGCTTCTTCAGCAGTGACGTGATTCACACGCCCCTTCCCATGGTTGGGCGGGTTGCGAGGAGCTTGGTTCCTTGGTGGCATCCCGCGGCCTTGTCCTGGGTTCTGCGCATTGGGGCGCGGGGCATCGGGCTTCTTGTTGGGGCACAACTTAGAGATATGTCCCGTCTGGCCACAACCAAAGCAAGTGACTTGGTTTGGGTTGTTGATCTTGTTGCCACCACTGTTATTGGGGTTGAATGCTGGCCTTGGGTTGGCATACTACTGAGGATGATAGTTGGTGCGAGGTGCAGGAGCTCTTGGCTGCTGATAGGTTGGCTTGACCGGGGCTGGCTGCCACGGGCGAGGCTTCTGGTTGCTGGAACTTCCCTTGCTGATCATCTTGCGCTTGCGAGTGTCTTCCAGAGCATGCCGCTTGTCTTCAAGCATGAGTGCTTTGTTCACCAGGTCAGGAAAGGTTGGGCAGTCACACACGACAAGCGAGTACTGCAGAGTCTGATTGAGGCCGTCCATGAAGCGCTCCCTTTTTGCAGCATCCGTGCTGACATCTTCAGGGGCATACCTTGACAGAACACTGAAGCATGTACTCCTTGACAGTGCCACTTCCTTGCTTCAGGGCTCGAAACTCACGCTTCTTGATAGCCATGATTCTGGAAGGAATATGGGCCTTGCGGAATTCTGCCTTAAAGTTATTCCAAGTGATGTCTTGCCCAGCATGCATGACCTTAAATCCATCCCACCAAGCTCTAGCAGTCCCCCCGAGGCAGTGGGTAGCATAAGCCACCTTCTCGCGGTCTTCGGTACAACCGACTAGTTCCAGCAAGTCCTCAATGGTATGGACCTAGTCGTCTGCATCCACGGGTTCAGCAGTCTCGATGAAGGTTGGCGGTGCATGCTTCTTGAACTCTGCCAACGTGGAACGTCCATTGCCATTCCCCTCGGGCTGGCGGTTGTTGGTGACAGCTTGAGCAATCATCTGGAGGGTTGCGGTGTTGGCTTGGCGTTCCTCTTGGAAGGCTTGGAGAAGCTGAACCATGTCCATGATCGGGGGAGGTGGTGGTGGAGCTTGGTCGTGGCTGGCCTCTACTTGGGCAGATGTTTCGGCTTCGGGCTGTTGGGTAGAGGTACCAGTACGAGTTACAACAGGCATCCTGTTGGAGCGGTAAAGGTCTCATGACTTGGAATGAAGAGGGAAAGCAATAAAGATGGGTGCCTAGTAAGGGGGTAGGTGTGACACTAATTATTTTCATGCAAGGGCCAAAAGGGCCAAACACATTCATTAAAATTCCAAATGGGTGATGTAGTCGTTTACACATTCCCGAAGGGAAAATACGACGTACATACAAACACAACAAAAGCAAACACTAGATGGCTTCATATGAACCATACAAGGACTCGACTTTGCATAGGGGTTACACGACCTATCCTACCGTAGAGGTCACGAGCTGGCATATCCGAGTTGCGAATGATGCCTAAGCGGCGGAATGCTCGGTCACGTATTCTAGCTCTTCTGGGTCTTCCTCCTTGTCTTCATCTGTCTGGGGCCCCCTATCACTTGAGGGTGTGGGTGAGTGGAGGAGTTGGACACGGCGGTGTTTTGCCGGTGGTGCAGGGAAAAGCTTGCGATATTCTCTTGCCGTCATACGGCGTCGTTGGGGTGGTTCTTCATCCTTGGAAGATACATCTCCTGAGGGCCTTCCGCCTCAATACGTGACAACGGGTTGCCCGGGAGGCGCACCTTCCTTCTTAATCCTATCCGTCTTCTCTTGTGCTCGTCGAAGAAGTGCCTTGGTCTTGTGGAGTTCTTCTCGGAGCTTCATCGATTCCGAGGCCAAATCTTGTGCCAAGCTGTCGGCACAAAGACTGAAGTAGGTCTGGAATCGAAGTGGCAGTCCTTCCTTCAGTGGAGGGGCTTGCGTGCTGCTTTCATCTTCACCTTCCTTTCGGTAAGGCAAGAAGCGGGTTGTCATCTTGGCTGCCATCTCCGGAAGAAGTTCTCGAAGGCGGGTTAGTGCCTTAAGTGCAGCTGCCTCGACAACAAGGGGTAGTGTTGCCATCTTGGGTCCCTCGAAGAACCAACTTGTGGGAGGATCGTTTGCCTTCACGATTACTTCCACATGGTACTCCACCTCGGTGTCACTAACCCAATGCTCATGGTAGGTGAGGATGGGTGCTCGGTGGAACTGGCACTCCTGGAGGCTATCCTCGAGAAGCAAGGGGAACCCAGTGGTCAGGAGCTCTTCGGGTACAACGGCCATCTACAAAGGTTGAATGGGAGAGGTTAATAAGCTGATGATATCTCAGGTTTGGTAAGGTTTAGAAAAGAAGAGAGGTTCAGAAGGTTTATGAAAAGGGTCTCATCCTAAGTAACGCCCATGCTAACTAAGGCTTCCTACAGTCAGGATGGCTCTGATACCAGCTCTGTGGGGACCCCGACCTAAGAGTCGAGATCACCGAATGCACGTGTACAGTGATCCCAGAGACCAATGCTCACTGAACACACAGAAGCTAAATAACAAGAGTCTTACATCCATACATACCGTCTTACACAAATTATGACCTTTATGGCCAAGTCTTACATAGATAAAGCCTCATGGGCTGAATAGCAAATAAACTCAAATAGGAGAAGTCTTCGTAGATAAGTAGAACCCATACCATCTGCCTTAACACTACAGGCATTCTGACTAGGAAAGCGTCCTAGTTCGCATGTTCGTCTCCATAGAATTCTTCTTCAAATTCCTGCTCTTCCATGCCTGGCCATTTAAATAACCAGTGGCAAGCCAATGAGTACTTTGAATGTACTTGCAAGCAACCCATGTTTTTGGAACAAGTATGACAAGGTATGAAATAGTACTAAATAGGACATGTTTAAAGAAAGCAATTTGTGAGTGCAATGTCATGAACTACCTTAAGCATGCATCATAGGAAAAATAGGTTACAGATATCAACATAGCCAAGTTATGATCTCTTCCATCTTGTCAAGTATTTTTGACTTAAATCAAACGGAGCTTCCACACACACTCACAGGGTTTCGCAAACATTGGACATAGCCCAAGAGCGGTTACCCAACTGTCCTTGACCGTGGACACGGCTATTCGAATAGTTTTACACTCTGTAGAGGTTGCACACTTTACCCACTAGATTCGGGGAACTTTCGTGTCATCCACGACCCGCGGTACCTCAAGTACCCGGGGTAAGCACCCGATCACTATCTTTCCCTAGGCGACACTAACATAGAGTCCACTTGATTGGTAACAACCCCCGTGCCCAACATTTCACATCTTAATATTTTGGAGCCTCGCTCCCATTCATACCACAAGCACGGGGTACCAACGGTGTGTCTGATGCCCTGTAAACACAGTCATGGCCGCCTATCCAAGCGCGACCCCGTCCCGAGAGTGACCTCATGTCACCCCTGTCACTAGTAATGCGGGAACCATGCTAGTATCGGCCTAGGTAATCAATAATGCCCTTTCCCATATAAGGGTAGAGTGGTTGCGCATGTAAGGTTGGAATAACGGTCGCAACTTGAACCAATCCGTTTGAAAAACATCACACACACTTGTCTCGGTACGCCACTTCGTCATCAAGTGGTTACCCAACTCATCATCTCCCTCGGGCATAAGTGACACCCGATGGGGTTTTTGAAAGAGTCTTTCGAAAGTACTATGCTTCCACCATTATGCATATTCCCGTTCCACTTGCATAGCCACTACCATAGCAACCTATCTATTCCCACCCGCATAACCCTCATAGGAAGGTAGGGTCATGCTTGATGCAAGTTTCAATATGAAAGAAACAAGGTGACCCACACAAGTGGTCATCGTCTCAACATGATTCCGGTGCACTGACAATAAGTACTATATGACATGCATGGAAAAAGGGGTTTCATAGACATGGTCAAAGGGTTGCTTGCCTTGGTTGGCTTGGTCTTCAAAACCTTCAAGTCCTTCTCCTTCTTCTTCTTCAACAACCTCGTCAAACACGGTATCTAATCGTCACAATAAAATAACGGGAAAATAAGACAATAATAAAAACAGAAAAATCAAAGTGCTCAGAAAAATGTCAACTTATTTTTATGAAATACTAGAAGGAAAACTAAGAGGGCAAAAATTCTCAGTTTTGGATTTGGAGTGACAGAATGGGGTAGATGGATTTTTGAACAGAGGTTTTAGTGTTCAAATTTAAATTTAAATTTGAACTGTACAGAAAAGGTTCATGAATATGTGTGAAAGTTATATCATTAAATAGGGGGAGTTAAGAATGTGGGAGGGGCGTTGGATGCCATGGAGGGATTCTAGAAGGAGAGAGTGCTGAGAGAGAAGGGTGAAAGTGGCTGTCCAGGAATGTAAAATGGGGTTTTACCCCCCTCAATCATTGAGCTGTGGTGGAGCCATTGCTGCTGGAGGTAGAAGGGGTCTAGCAGATGCTGTGGTAAAAAGCCTAGCTCAAGGAGAACAAGGAAAGAGGTAAAAATGATAGTTTTGGAAAATTACCAGAAGGTGTTTCATGTGGTTTTGGCAAGCAAATGATTTCCGATTAACATGAGACTTGACATGATCAAATGGTATATAGAAATAGGGTGTTCCACCAAGTTTGAGCTCATTTGAAGAAACTTGCCAATGTAACTTTGGTAAACCCTAGAAATCAACAGAAATGGATTTTCCAAGTTTAAGTTAAGCAAATCATCCCTCCTTGATGCACCACTTGGTGTAGTGTCATCATTTGTGTTTGTGAGTATGTCAAGAAAAGTTGAGGTCACAAGTAAAAAGTTGGTAATGCAAAGTTGTTCATATTTGAATCTGAACAGAAATGGTTTTGGGGTACTCTGATCAAGTAACCCTTCTCCAAAACTTGTGCCATTTGGTCTAGATGCATTATTAGACCATTTTAGAAAGTTTACCAAGTTTGAGACCATTTGGATAAGTTTGGCCATGTAAAGTTGCTCAAACTTCAAAAATGGACAGAATGGTTTTGAGGGGTTTTGATGATGTTTTCTTGCTCCACATGGCATGGGGCTTGGCAAGATCATCAAATATGTCATATCTGACATGATAGAATTTCCCTGGAATTTTTAGAGAATATTTCCTTTGTAAATATTTCAAAAGCTTGAAATATCCAGAAAGGGTTTCTGAGGGATTTGCCCAATATTTTGAACATGACCAATTGTTGAAACTCTTATATATGGACAATATATGTCCTAAGAGTCTCTCTGAATTTTGGCAAATATTTTTGAAATAGTTAAATAATTTTTACCTATTAAAGACCATTTCTAGCCTTAATAAAAAGCCTTTAAATAAAATAGGAAAATAACTTTTAAAATTATACTTTTGTGGTTTTTGGGAGTCCTATACCTAGTAGGATTCAATCATACCTTTTCAAAGATTTTGATCACCCTAAATAAAGTACTTGAAGTGCAAGTCTCAATTCAGGGGGTTTTAGAAAACTAATTTTTTAAAATACTATCTGGCCAAAATATTTTTATATGAATATATTATACTGTTATATACACTTGGTATGATCATTGGGCAGAAGTTTGGGGTAAGGAGATGAAGTATATAAGATGGAGTAGTTGACTTTAAAGAGCACTTGAAAATCACAGAGAGAAAAACTTAATTCCAAATAAAAGACAAATGATGCCAAAAAAAGTTGTTGGTCCAAATTTTCATGTTTTATTAATGCAATAACCATGTTACAAAATGCAGGGTGTGACATCTCTTGTGTTCAATCTTTGTACCGGAACCTTAGATTGGTGCTTGTGGGTAACTACTGGTGTTGATTACATCTTGTAGTTGATTACTATATAGTTTATTTGGTGGAAGATTATATGTTCAGATCCATTATGCTATTTAATACCCCTCTGATCATGAACATGTTTGCCACTTGTGAGTAGTTACTTTTGTTCTTGAGGTCACGTGAGAAATCATGTTGCAAGTAATCATGTGAACTTGGTATGTGTTCAATATTTTGATGATATGTATGTTGTGATTGCCTTAGGGCTTGTTCGGTTGGAGGGGATTCGAAGGGGATTGGAGTGGATTGGGGGAGGATTGGACCCCCTACAAGTCAAAATCCCCCTCAATCCCCTCCAAACCTCTCCAGGAGAGGTTTAACCAAACAAGGCCTTAGTGGTGTCATGTGAACATCGACTACATGACAGTTCACCATATTTGGGCCTAAGGGAATGCATTGTGGAGTAGTTATTAGATGATGGGTTGTGTGACAGAAGCTTAAACCCTAGTTTATGCGCTACTTCGCAAGGGACCGATTTGGATCCAAATGTTTAATGTTATGGTTATATTCTAACTTAATACTTTTCTCGTAGTTGTGGATGCTTGTGAGGGGGTTAATAATAAGTAGGAGGTTTGTTCAAGTAAGAACAACACCTAAGCACCGATCCACCCACATATCAAATTATCAAAGTAGTGAACACAAATCAAGCCAACATGGTGAAAGTGACTAGATGAAATTCCCGTGTGCCCTCAAAAACACCTTGCTTATTATAAGAAACCATTTTGGCATGTCCTTTGCCACAAAAGGATTAGGCTACCTTGCTGCATACTATTTGCCGTTACTGTTACTTGCTCGTTACAAATTATTTTGCTATCAAACTATCTGCTACTTACAATTTTAGCACTTGCAGACATTACCTTGCTGAAAACCACTTGCCATTTCCTTCTGCTCCTCGTTGGGTTTGACACTATTACTTATTGAAAGGACTACGATTGATCCCCTATACTTGTGGGTCATCACCTCTTCGGATGCTACGGACTCCTCATCGGAGTCTAAGCTATCGGGTAGGACCAACTTGGGCCTGCATTGCCTCTTCGGGGCCTGAGGAGGTTGCTCCTCATCGATGTCTTTGGATGTCGCCCTCTTCTTGGAGTGGGAGGAGGCACTCTCCTCCTCATCCTCGCCTTCCTCCCCGTCTTGGGCAGACGGGGCTGCAACGTCTCCGACCTTCGTGTCCGGACGGTCCCTCATACGAGGCCTCCTCTGGCCTCCGGAAGGTTCTTCTTCTTCATTTTCTCATTCTTCTCTAGCGCCTTGTAAGGCACCGCGATCAGCAGTCCCTTCAACTGGGCTAATTGGAGCTCTTCGGGCAGTAGAGTTGGATTGCTAATCTTCTTGGCCTTCTCAAGCTAGCCCTGTAAAGACAAATATAAAAGGGACTTGGACCCAACCTCTGATAAACAAGTACCCGAATATACGTCGGGAAAAGGATTAATTACCTTCTTCGGGGGGTTGGTGGCCTCAAGACCTATATCTTCTTCCTCAGTCGACTACTCCTTCTGGGGCTTGAACAGCTGACCCCACACCTTGTCGTGGGTAGTACCAAGACGGAACTGCATGGTCGCCGGGTCTTCGGGCTTAAATGCCCACATCATACTTGCCCTCCGCTGACAAGGAAGGAGGCGCCACCGGAGCATTATCTGAACCATGTTGGCCAGATTGGCCCCGGTCGCCATCACATCAGAAACACGTGTTTGCAGTTTCCTTGCCTCGCCGATGGACCCCCAATCTAGACCTTTCTTGGTCCATGAGGTTAACCTCATTGGGGGCCCGGACTTGAACTCGGGAGCGGCCGTCCAGGTCGCCTCCCGAGGCTCTGTTATGTATAACCACTCCCTCTACCACACTTTGACAGTGTCGATGAAGGTTCCCTCTGGCCATTGGACACGGGTGAGCTTGCTGATCATCGCTCCTCCGTAGTCCGCCTGGGTGCCGCCAGCCACATTCGGCTTGACATCGAAGACACGGGCCGAAGTGCGGCTGGACCCGAAGAAGGGCCTCACAGACATTGACGAAGGTGGAGATGTGGAGTAGGGAGTTGGGGGCTACATCGTGAAAATCCAGCATGTAGAAGAACATCACTCCCCGCACAAATGGGTGCAGCGAAAATCCTAATCCACTGATGAAGTGAGAAAGGAAACCCACCCTCTCGCCCGGTTGGGGCATAGGGATGACCTGGCCCTCCTCGGGGGCCCGGTGATAGGCATTAGCCGGCAGATAGCCGGCTCGCTTCAGATCCTCGATATCGCTATTAGTGATGGTGGAGGCCTCCCATTGCCATTGGCACCGGACTCGGCCATTGCCGTAGCTAGGAGACGGTAGGGAAGGGAACCGCAACGGAAGAATGAGGCACGTCACTAGAGCTCTAGAGATTACAAAGCGTCCACAAGAGGTGGAAGATGGTGTAGGCTGGTAATTGTAGTTATTTCCCCTTTTATGGGCCGCGGAGAGGTTGATTTCCTCTTCCCATGCCGCGGAGCTCTCCACTTCCCGATATACACACGACGTCATGCGCGGGTGGGGAGATCGAAATCATTGATCATATCCCCCAAAAGGCGGGCCACGATCTCTGCCTCGGTGAGACATACCAATAGAGGGGCGGCCTCAAGTCATGCATCGACGACTTCTAGCCGTTTGGTATTATGACCAGGCGCGACCTTTCGCCGAAAAGTTGTCAGACAAAGGCAATGTTCACACTCGAGCACTTTGGCCTTCAAAGCTAAGTGAAATCAATGAATCAAATTCTGGACACCACTCAGCTTCGAATATATATAGGTCCAGATGGAGAACTTGCCTCGCAAGTCGAAGACCGTTGATATGCGGATGTTGGACACCAACCCCGGCATTGGAGGCTAGTTTGGGGGCTACTGAGGGAGTCCTGGACTAAGGGGTCCTCGGGCCATCGGCTTATTGCTTATAGGCCGGACTAAAGGGTTGTTGTGGGACCAACCTAAAGTGTAACTTGTGATCGGGTAGGAGATCTTTGGAGCTATGGTGTACCGTCCAAGTCAAGATCAAACATGGTCTTTCCATCATTGTAACTGACCTTATGTAACCCTAACCCTATCGGTATCTATATAAACCGAAGGGTTTAGGTCTTTAAGGATAGAGCTACATCAAACACCTCCTCGACCTAGGGTTTAGCTCGCATGATCTCGAGGTAGATCCACTTTGTAACCATACCATACACTGTTGTGTTCTACCGTAGGGTGCGTCGACTGGAAATTATAATTTTCCTACGCACAAAACATCCAGGAACATGCTAGGGAGATGGATCACAGATCGTTACCACTAGACGCGCAGTGTCGTGCAGCGGAAGTAGAGTTGGGACATGATACGTCTCCAACGTATCTATAATTTTTTATTGTTCCATGCAATTATATTATCTGTTTTGGATGTTTAATGGGCTTTAATATGCATTTTTATATTATTTTTGGGACTAACCTACTAACCAAAGGCCCAGTGCAAATTGTTGTTTTTTTGCCTATTTCAGTGTTTCGCAGAAAAGGAATATCAAACGGAGTCCAAACGGAATGAAACCTTCGCGAGGATCGTTTTTGGAACAAACGCAATCCAGGAGACTTGGAGTACAAGTCTGGGAAGCCACGAGGTGGCCACGAGGCAGGAGGGCGCGCCCAGGGGGGTAGGCACGCTCCCACCCTCGTGGGCCCCTCGTAGCTCCACCGACGTACCTCTTCCTCCTATATATACTCATATACCCTGAAAACATACGGGAGCACCATGAAACCGTGTTTCCACCACCGCAACCTTCTGTACCCATGATATCCCATCTTGGGGCCATTTCCGGAGCTCCGCCGAAGGGGGAATCAATCACGGAGGGCTTCTACATCAACACCATAGCCTCTCCGATGATGTGTGAGTAGTTTACCACAGACCTTCGGGTCCATAGTTATTAGCTAGATGGCTTCTTCTCTCTCTTTGGATCTCAATATAAAGTTCTCCTCGATCTTCTTGGAGATCTATTCGATGTAATTCTTTTTGCAGTGTGTTTGTCGAGATCCGATGAATTGTGGGTTTATGATCAAGATTATCTATGAACAACATTGGTTTCTTTTCTGAAATCTTGTATGCATGATTTAAATATCTTTGCAAGTCTCTTCAAATTATCAGTTTGGTTTGGCCTACTAGATCTGTAGTTTTTGCAATGGGAGAAGTGCTTAGCTTTGGGTTCAATCTTGCGGTGTCCTTTCCCAGTGACAGCAGGGGCAGCAAGGCACGTATTGTATTTTTGCCATCGAGGATAAAAAGATGGGGTTTATATCATATTGCATGAGTTTATCCCTCTACATCATGGCATCTTGCTTAAGGCGTTACTCTGTTCTTATGAACTTAATACTCTAGATGCATGCTGGATAGCGGTCGATGTGTGGAGTAATAGTAGTAGATGCAAAATCATTTCGGTCTACTTGTCACGGACGTGATGCCTATATACATGATCATGCCTAGATATTCTCATAACTATGCGCTTTTCTATCAATTGCTCGACAGTAATTTGTTCACCCACCGTAAGATTTGCTATCTTGAGAGAAGCCACTAGTGAAACCTATGGCCCGGATCTATTTTCCATCATATTAGTTTCCCGTCAACTTGCCAATTTCTATCGCCGTTCTTTTCTGCAATGTTTACTTTTCAATCTATACAACAAAAATACCAAAAATATTTATCTTATTATCTTCATCAGATCTCACTTTTGCAAGTGGCCATGAAGGGATTGACAACCCCTTTATCACGTTGGTTGCAAGGTTCTTAATTTTTTGTGCATGTACTAGGGATTTATGTGTAGTCTCCTACTAGATTGATACCTTGGTTCTCAAAAACTGAGGGAAATACTTACGCTACTTTGTTGCATCACCCTTTCCTCTTCAAGGGAAAAACAACGCATGCTCAAGAGGTAGCAAGAAGAATTTTTGGCGCCTTTGCCGGGGAGATCTACACACAAGTCAAGACATACCAAGTACCCATCACAAACTCTTATCCCTCGCACTACATTATTTGCCATTTTCCTCTCATTTTCCTCTCCTCCACTTCACCTTTGTCGTTTTATTCGCCACTTTTCTGTTCGCTTGCCTCTTGTGTGTTCGACCTTAGTGCGGTTTGTTGCTATCATGTCTGAAACGGGGGAGGTTATCGTTGAAAAAGATAGTAGTAACGATGGGGGGAACTTTGATGCTTTTAATTATCCTCATGAGGAACCCACTACTTTACACACTAAAAAGTTCCGGATTGGCAGTGGTAATATTATTGGAAAAGGAGTTATTCAAGATTTCTTTACTTGTGCCGGTGCTTTGCTCACTATGGATGGATCTATTCTTCATAGAACCAGTACTCCTGCGTACGCTATATCTTTGCTTACACTACAAGAGGAACCCCCCTTTAGCAACGCATTGTTGCGTTGCCTAATGTCCATATATGCGTTGCTAAGGTCTAAACCAACATAATAGTATTTGTTGCCATTGATGGCGTTGGAAGGGTCTACAACAACACATATAATTGCGTTGGTAATCGGCATGTAGAAGCGTTGCAAGATAGCAACATATATATCTATAACATTACAACACTCCATATACGTTGCTGATTACCCTACACAAACTAATTTTCAGTGCAGCGCTTCCATGCATCTATACATAGCATGAACAATTATTATTTTATATATAAAGGACAATAGTGCAAGGAGCAACAATCCACTAAACAGGAAGATTTCATATATTTAATCAACTTGGTTGCATTACATGGAACACAATCTGAAAAAGATATTACATGATCTCCTATATATTAACCATGAAAATGACATTCTAGAATGTAAATGTAAAACTATCTTGTAGTAGCCCCATTGTCCACCTTTCTAACAACAACTTAGTTATGCATCATCTTCGTCTTCATCGCCCTTCATGCTGGATGAGAAGCTTCTCTATAAACTTCCTGCGGACACCTTCTTTGACATTGCTATAGGCTGAACCACCACCACCCTGCCCATCATTCAGTATTAGAACAGACTGGCAAAGCACCACTGCAATAGAGTAAATAAACAGAATGGAAATTCAGCATGCGGAGATGGAAGGTACATGTAAAACTGAAATATTTTGGGATAGATCATTTATTGAAGGATGGCTCACATCAGTTCAGTGTATTGTAGATAACCAATACAAATCCTTGTTGTTCCTTGTTCCTAGCAGAGGCTCGGTTTAATTGTAACAAGAATGTATAACTATGAACTAGTCATGCTACTCTATTATGGACTATTAAAGTTTGTCCCTTCATTCCTTTTCTTTTCCTATGCCATATGTCGAAAGCCGAACATACATTAGTACAATATATCTAACATATGGACATGCATGCTGTAATGAACATGGTTCCCTCTTATTACAAGAAATAAGTCTCATCCTAAGATCGAAGATTAGCCAAGTCAAGGCATCTAGATTATAGTATACACAAAAATTGTAAGTTGTATACTACGAGTGGGTAATTGCAACTTTAAGATAGCCACGCACACTGTTATTTTGTTGTCTAGACAACTAAACAAAAAGCAACTTGAACTAACCTCACAAAAAGAAAACTTGAACTAAGATAATGGAAACTGACTGAACTAACCTCACAAAAAGAAAACTTGAACTAAAATAATGGAAATTGATTGTGTCTTATAACTTACATTCAGGTGTGTATTTCGTTCCACAAACCTTCTACATACCAACAAATATCCCTTTGGTAACATCCTATATGGGTAGTTGGGAATATAGTTTGTGGAGATAATTTTAACAAAGTTGGTTTCTGTGTATTTTGTCGCACGTTCCTCAAGGCAAGTCTAAAGCAACCCACATTTGGGTATCATGTGATAAGTTCAACAGAAGTCTTAGACAATGAACAGCTCAATGTAAAATTTCTATCTAAAGTGTTTTCTATATTATAAGCACCTTTCAAAAAAAAGTTAAACCAGAAATGCAAAATCGAGCTCAAATCCCAAGTAGCTCTTGATATGAAACATCCATGTGGAAAAAGATTGGTGAAATCAATATATTTGAGTATTTTATACTACTAGTGTTTATCATGTGTGGTTTGTAGGTTTTCATCTCTAAACTTTCTACCTAGAAATCTTCACCAGTAATCTATAATTTGTGTGATAAATTTTCTACCTTCGAATGGTATTTTTCTTCTAAATTTGAAGTTCAACATCGAACTTGCTACCTATAGTACAATACTCGAGAATAAAAATAAATCTTTCAAAAGTTTTGAACTCACTATCTTAGTAACAAATCTTTCTTTTTTTGCGGGGGAGGAAATAACTAATCTGGTGTTCTTGTAATCTTAAACTATGGCATGGTATCTAACTGACCCAGAGTCTAAAATAGATGCCCAACAGTATAAGAAATAAGTCGGGGTTTGCAACATATTGGGTTCTATACATATCAGTCCAAACATCCTAAATTGACTCATCCTCATATCCCGACAAACTGTTCTCAAACGGAGTATATTAAAGCATGTAAATTAGTAGATTGAAGTGTGTTTGAAAGAGCATGGAAAAGCATTAACACTAGTATGTATAGTGAACGCTCCACAGAAGTTTCAAGCACACCATACCTTGCATTGCACTGATGTGTTGGCGAGAATTAAAGCATTACTCTGGTTCTCTGCAAGAGCACGTATTTGCAGCAAGCTAGAGGCTGACACATGTAACCACACGGGATTGATCATACTCAGCCCTTCCTTTAACCTAGCTGCAAGTATTTTCTCCCCACCCACGTGTGCCTCGCCATCGATCGTACTCATGTCCGGTACAACGGCCACACTTTCCCCTTTAGGCGAATTGCTTCTAGAAGACAACACGCCACCTGTGGTATGATGTTATGATACTACAAATCCTCTACCTCTCTGTTGAATAACATCCTGCGCAGATGATTCCCTGAAAGATATATCCATCTCAATTTCTAGGCGACTAATGAAAGACGCCAAGCTGCATGAAAAATAATCATACATTGTAATTAAATAATAAAATGGGAAAAGGGTGTGAGCTGTAACATATAATGAACATTCTTTTATATGATGAGATACATAGACATGAACGATGCATACACACAATGTTTCGTATTGTTGCCCTTTCAAACAGAGTCATACATGGTGGCAGTACTACGAGAGAGAGATAGAGGTACACAAGTAAGCACTCAGTGTTATACAATCTCAAAGCCAGGAAGAAAAAGGGAGGGGACAGACCGTCAGGCTTCCTCTGATTTACAAAGCGCAGTGACATTGACGCCCGTGCAAGCGAGCACCTGCGACTTTGGATCAGGATGACCGATCAAGGTAGCGTCGATCGTCGTCATGATGCCCGGACAAGAATCCGCCTTGGCCTGCCACACAAAGAACCAAATAGTGTATGAGAATTGAGAAGAGCGGGTCAAAGGAGGGGTGGCTTGCTGAACCATCAGCGGCATTGGAGTTGAGATTGCTGAGGCAGAGCAGCACAACCAAGGCCGAGCAGGGAGCAGCGCGTGCGGAGACGTGGCGTGAGGCAGTAGGGCGACAAACCGGAAGAGGCACGGGCGCTGGCGACATCCGTCAACTAGGGTTCGCTGTGGACCGCGGGTAAGGGCGCGGACGACATCACCATGGCTAGGGATCATGGGAGGGCAGTGAGGGGTCGCCGTTCTGGCGACATCCGACAACTAGGGTTCGCTATGGACCGCAGGTAAGGGCGCAGACGACATCACCATGGCTAGGGATCATGCGAGGGCAGTGAGGGGTCGCCGTTCTGTTGAGCGGCGGCACATCAAGTGCCGGAGCTAGCCAAAATCCGAGGTGGTGGCGGCGGCATTCTGGTCAGGGATAGAAGAGATTTGGCTTGGCTGCGTGCTACTTCCCCGTAGGAGGTAGAGATAATGTGGAGACTTTTTTCTGTAGATAATGTGAAGGTGGGTACGGGAGGTTAGCAAATCATGGGGGTGGGAGGTGGAACATTGACCCAACAACACATAGGTCTGATTCGTTGGTAGCCATGCGTTCTTGTATGGGGGTATTTGTTGTAGTGTTATAGTTGAACTTGAAAGACAATTTATCCACATGCATCCTTGCATTCAGAGAATTTTTCTAGAATTTTCCAATATTGAGCATTTTTCTGTTAAGATAGCAACTACTATCTTTCTGGCACATGAGTTCAGATTTATAATGAGAGAGGCCAAAGAATTTTTTACGCATTATAGGGTGGATGCTGGTCGCCCTCCCAAAGAAGCTATCCTTTTTAATCAAGAAGACATAATGCGTTTACAATCTTTAGATCATGTTGCTTTTAATGAAAACCTTAGAAAAAGGTTCCTGCTGATGTTCTAGTTGATAGAACATGTGAACTGAATGATGATTTTGCTATTCAAAACAATGGGTTAGGTTTTTCTCTTGAGCAAAGGCTCATGACCTTTTGCCAAAATAATACTTACAATGATGAATTGGTTGTGCAATATGAGGGGCAAAAGGAGGAACCCATACCTCCCGAGCTTGATCTTGGGGACTTTTACCCCATTAAATTTAGCCCTTTCTATTACTTTTGCCTGCCAGAAAGAAAACTTGCTGCTGAACGTAGCGAATATGAGATGACTTTTCGCGATTTACCTTATCATTACGACAATACCTAGATCTATTCTTGTTTTGTGCCTAGCTGGGGTGTTACACGACATCGCTTGTTGGGAGGCAACCCAATTTTATTTTCTTTGATTTTACTTCTGTTTAGTAATAAATAATTCATCTAGCTTATGTTTAGATGTGGTTTTGTGTTTTAATTAGTGTTTGTGCCAAGTAGAACCTTTTGGAAGACTTGGGTGAAGTCTTTGCGATCTTGCTGTAAAAAACAAAAACTTTTGCGCTCACGAGATTAGCTGCCATTTTTTTACTGGAGAGTGCTTTTAAGTTGATTCTTTTTGCACATGATTAATAGACAAATTCCTTAGGTCGACCAATTTATTTCAGAATTTTTAGAGTTACAGAAGTATTTGAAAGTTACAGATTGCTACAGACTGTTCTGTTTTTGACAGATCCTGTTTTTCGTGTGTTGTTTGCTTATTTTCATGAATCTATGAGTAGTATCGGGGGTATGAACCATAGAGAAGTTGGAATAAAGTAGGTTTAACACCAATATAAATAAAGAATGAGTTCAATACATTACCTTAAAGTGATGTTTTTTATACTAAGGGAGCTCACAAGATTTTCTGTTGAGTTTTGTGTTGTGATGAGGACATGACTACCTTGGATACGACCAAAAATATTGCATACATGAATATTTGTGAGGTGATTCCTAATGCAAACTATGCAACTATTTATTTATGTCATCTAGGAAAAAAATACTTCACACACTTTTGTGCCATGTCTAATTCCAGGTGTATGGGACATTTGTACAATCCACATATGAAGATAAGGGAAAAAGAGAAGTTTAGGTGCTGTTCAAAAAGTTCTCTCACGTCACTTTTGGGCCAAGAGAAGATAGAGTCCAAGTCTCTCACGTTCTTCATCCAGATTCGGACTGCACAAACATACCTGACTCAAAACGGCAAGAACTCCTTCATACGGACTCCGAATTGGGTGTTTCTTTTTTTGTTGGAAACTAGATTTCGTACACTTTCCAACCCAATTGGATTCACCTTCAAATTCGTCCGGAGCGTTGAGATATCGACGAAACAATCTGACGTTGCAGCAGAATCCGAGTCAAACTACAAGTCCAAAGGTGTTGCATCACCTCCACTTGGGCCCATGAGCCTTGTACGACCTATGATTAGTTTTAGGCTGCCTTGGGACGTCCTCCCACCTCCTTGGCCGCCACCCCTTGCTCCTATATAAGTAGATCCATCTAGTAGCTTTTTCTTTGGGATTTTTTTACACAAAGTTAGCCATTGTAACTTTGTGTACTTTGTTTGTGTCCAACGACCAGACCAAGACCGCTCACGGATCCCCACCTTTATCAATACTTTATTTATATTTGCAATATTCAGATTGCTTTATCATATTCTTGCTTGTTCTTCGATTGCATGCAGAAATAGACCTTCGTGGTCAGGCTGATCGTGCTTCTGGCATTGTCAATAACTCCTGGAGATTGGTTTAGCGATTGCTAAGGCGCAACGTCGTGCACGTTTGTAGTCGGATCGTCAAAGTCGTCTCCACCAAATCGACAGTTATCATCTCATCGAAAGATCGGGCCCCTCGCCTCTATCAAGTGGTATCAGTTTTCAGGTTGCTCGGTGAGAATTTCCAGTTGTCCATAGATTAGATTTATTTTCTTACCTATTGTCAAAGAAAAAGCCACAAAAAAATTTAGATCTATTCATCCTGTGTCCTAGCCAGTCTGAACCTTTGCAATTTTCTTTTCATTGTTTGCATTATTGAATTATCGGTTGCATCGTTGTGTCGAGTTCTTAGTCTTAGTGTCTAGTTCTTTAGAGTTTCGAGTTCTATTCACATTAGTCACGTCGCTGCTGCATCGTTATCCCTTCCGCTGTCCACCACCTAATCCATCAACTTCCACCTCGTGTTAACCATCGTTCATTGTCGCAATCATACTTGAGTTCGTTCGCATCTTTGCTTGATCAAATCTGCATCTTATCTAGTTTTTCTTGGAAGAGGGAGAAAGAAAAAAAAGACAGAGAAAAAAAGTAAGAAAAAGGAGAGAAAGAAAAAGAAAAAAAGTGTGAGAAAAAAAAGAGAAAAAGAAAAAAGAAAAAAGTGCGAGGAGAAAAAAAGAAAAAAAAAGACAAAATTCGGATCTATTAGAGTCAATCTCGTAGTTGAATTCGGATTGGAATCTGTTTATGCACTGTTCAGTAAAACATGCATATCTTGCTCATATGAAGTCCGTTTTGGCTCCACAAGTACTCAAATTAAAACTAGCGACGAGCCGCATCTAAATAGTTTCAGGAGCTAGTTCAATATTTTGCACCTCAAAATCGGCTTCTAAATATATCTTTTTGCCCTCTGAAGTTTGCGAACACAGTTTGTTCCAGTTTTTCAGGCCAGTTTTAGAATTTGTTGACACCTCATATCACCTCGGAATTGAGCGATTTTTTTTTGTGTTTGAAAGCTTGAGTCAGTAGCATTCTGTAGAAAAAAATATCATAAAATTGGCTCAAAATTTCCAAGAGGAAAGTTGGAGATAGAGTTGTTGTATATCCTGCTTGGCGGTTGTTTTTCATCATTATCTGTACTGCCATTGTGATTTTCACTTACATCTTGCTATCGAGAGCTACTTCGTATCCTTTATTGATGCTAGTTGTGCTACACCATGACCTCATTAATGTTCTAGGCTCGCGTCTCTATTCCGGTCTAGCCTAGGACCATCATAGTACCGTCGTTGAGCGTTTATTCAACATTGCATCTCTGAATTGATTATTGCTAATCTTTTGCTACCACATATAAAGGCAACCCATCTCCACATATTTCTACACCGTGTTTACGTATGTTCACCTCGCAATCGCTTTACTCAATCTTTGGAGTTATTTGACATCGCTGGTTGCCTATCACCACCTGCTGCATGGTAAGAACTTGTAAGATATTGATCTTTGCTTTACTGTGAGCGTTTTACCATCACATCCTAGTGGTTCATAGGAACATTATTCTTGAATTTTGTTTCTTGTTTCTACTAATCATGACAGGTACCGGAGACAGAAGTTCTTGGATGATGGATACATCTTCACCATCATGAGACGTGGGACAACACACACATGCACACGTCAGCTTATCTCTTTACCTTCATTTGAGGGTAGATTTAATCCTGCTATTTATCTTGCTTGAGAGTTTGAGGTAGAACTATTTTTTGCTAGCCATGATTTCTCTGAACTTGAGAGAGTACGAGCTGTCACCAGAGCATTTACTGTTTTTTCTTCTATTTGGTGGAGTGTACACTGTAAGAAAAATATTGATAACCAACCCACAACTTGAAAAGATATGAAAGCTGTAATGAGACAACAATTTTTTCCTCCTTACTATTGCCGTGGATTGCTTTGCAAATTGGAACAATTAAAACAAGGCAGTAACATTGTTCATGCTTACTACCAAGAGTTTAAATCTTATATGCATCATTGTGACATAGAAGAATCTGAGGATGATACAATGAACAATTTTTTTGGTGGTTTGAACCATAATATTCGCGCAAGATTTCAGTATATTCCTCGTTGCATTACTGGTATGTATGTTCGTGCTTGTACCTTTGAGAGACAAATACAGAAGGATGTATTGTGTGACTACAACAACTACTATTCTAGTTCATGCTCACCATCACCGGTTGGTTCCTCCACCATTGCACCTACTAGAGCAGCCACACCTCCGATTGTGAGCGCGCCATCATCTGAAGTGTATAGTACATTGTCATCATCTGTACCTACATCAGCTACGTCTTTGCGACAAAGTAATAGTAAAAACAATGATGATATAACTTCACATGAGGATGATGCATATCTAGTTAACCTGAATACTTCAGGTATTGAATTAACTGTTGATTTGAGCACACCACCTAGTTTAGATAATCATGTTAATGTCATGAATGCGTCATGTGATCAAACAACTGAAATACCAACTATTTTGAGTGCACCCATTGAATTAACTATTGATGCAAAACAATCATGTGAATTAGAGAATAAATCAGATTTCGATAAAATACATTTGAAAATAATTGTACCAATGTTTAATCATTTTGATATGACCTCTAATTTTGGTGACGATTCTATGTCAAATGACTTATTGCATGTTTGCTTATTTAAGCATGTTGTAGCCTGTGAATTTCATGCAAGTAAGGTTTATTCACCAATGTTGGGATAGTTTAATGATGAACATTGTCAATCTTTTGATATGAATAAGAGCTTCACTTATTTGTGCAAACTGAGTTGCAATATTTTCATACCTTCTACCTCTTGTGATAATATTTTGGCTTTATATTTTATGAATTACGAAAGTTACTCATCTATACGTGTGTCATATGTGCGAAAATTAAGGGAAGTAAAAATGGATGACATATACATATACAACATGTACACCTTGTCTATTCTCTTACCCATATTTCAAATTAAGCAACGCCGAGGACGGCTTTATTTTCAAGAAAGGGAGGATGATGAGGACATGACTACCTTGGATACGACCAAAAATATTGCATACATGAATATTTGTGAGGTGATTTCTAATGCAAACGATGCAACTATTTATGTATGTCATCCAGGACAAAAATACTTCACAGACTTTTGTGCCATGTCTAATTCCAGGTGTATGGGATATTTGTACAATCCACATATGAAGATAAGGGAAAAAGAGAAGTTTAGGTGCTGTTCAAAATGTTCTCTCACGTCACTTTTGGGCCAAGAGAAGATAGAGTCCAAGTCTCTCACGTTCTGCTTCTAGATTCAGACTGCATAGACACACCTGACTCAAAATGGCAAGAACTCCTTCATACGGACTCCAAATTGGTGATTCTTTTTTTGTTGGAAACTAGATTTCGTACTTTCCAACCCAATTGGATCCACCTTCAAATTCGTCTGGAGCGTTGAGATATCGACGAAACAATCTGACGCTGCAGCAGAATGCGTGTCAAACTACAAGTCCAAAGGTGTTGCATCACCTCCACTTGGGCCCATGAGCCTTGTATGACCTAGGGTTAGTTTTAGGCTGCCTTGGGACGTCCTCCCACCTCCTTGGCCGCCACCCCTTGCTCCTATATAAGTAGATCCATCTAGTAGCTTTTTCTTTGGGATTTGTTTAGTCAAAAGTTAGCCATTGCAACTTCATGTACTTCATTTGTGTCCAACGACCAGACCAAGACCGCTCACGGATCCCCACCTTTATCAATACTTTATTTATATTAGCAATATTAAGATTGCTTTATCATATTCTTGCTTGTTCTTCGATTGCATGCAGGAATAGACCTTCGGGGTCAGGATGATCGTGCTTCTGGAATTGTCAGCAACCCCTAGAGATTGGTTTGGCGATTGCTAAGGCGCAACGTCGTGCATGTTTGTAGTCGGATCGTCAAAGTCGTCTCCACCATATCGATAGTTATCATCGCATCGAAAGATCGGGGCCCTCGCCTCTATCATGTTGTGAAGTTTTCAAGTTTTTGGGTAAGGATTTGATGGAGTATGGAAAAAAGAGTGGCAAGAGCCTAAGCTTGGGGATGCCCAAGGCACCCCAAGGTAAAATTCAAGGACAACCAAAAGCCTAAGCTTGGGGATGCCCCAGGAAGGTATCCCCTCTTTCGTCTTCGTCTATTAGTAACTTTACTTGAGACTATATTTTTATTCTCCACATGATATGTGTTTTGCTTGGAGCGTCTTGTATGATTTGAGTCTTTGCCTTTTAGTTTACCACAATCATCCTTGATGTACACACCTTTTGGGAGAGACACACATGAATCAGAATTTATTAGAATACTCTGTGTGCTTCACTTATATCTTTTAGAGCACGGTGGTGGTTTTATTTTTTAGAAATTATTGATCTCTCATGCTTCACTTATATTATTTTGAGAGTCTTTTAGAACATCATGGTAATTTGCTTTGGCTATAGAACTAGTCCTAATATGATAGGCATCCAAGATGGGTATAATAAAAAAACTTTCATATAAAGTGCACATAATACTATGAGAAGTTTGATACTTGATGATTGTTTTAAGATATGAGGATGGTGATATTAGAGTCATGCTAGTGGAGTAATTGTGAATTTGAGGAATACTTGTGTTAAAGTTTGTGATTCTCGTAGCATGCACGTATGGTGAACCGCTATGTGATGAAGTTGGAGGATGATTTATTTATTGATTGTCTTCCTTTGTGTGGAGGTCGGGATCGCGCGATGGTTAACTCCTACCAACCCTTCCCCTAGGAGCATGTGTGTGCTACTTCTCGAGCTTGCGTTGTATTCCCTCGAAGAGGAAAGGGTGATGCAGCACAGTAGCGTAAGTATTTCCCTCAGTTTTTGAGAACCAAGGTATCAATCTAGTAGGAGACCACGCGCGAGTCCCTCGTACCTGCACAAACAAATAAGAACCTTGCAGCCAACGCGATAAAAGGGGTTGTCAATCCCTTCTCGGGCACTTACAAAAGTGAGATCTGATAGAGATGATAAGATAATATTTTTGGTATTTTTGATATATATATTGAAAGTAAAGATTGCAAAACAAAAGTTAAGTAAAGATAAATAGTTGATGGAAGATTAATATGATGAAGATAGACCCGGGGGCCATAGGTTTCACTAGTGGCTTCTCTCATGATAGCATATTTCTACGGTGGGTGGACAAATTATTGTCGAGCAATTAATAGAAAAGCGCATAGTTATGAGAATATATAGGCATGATCATGTATATAGGCATCACGTCCGTGACAAGTAGACCGAAACGATTTTGCATCTACTACTATTACTCCACACATCGACCGCTATCCAGCATGCATCTAGAGTATTAAGTTCATAATAACAGAGTAACGCCTTAAGCAAGATGACATGATGTAGAGGGATAAACTCAAGTAATATGATATAAACCCCATCTTTTTATCCTCGATGGCAAAAATACAATACGTGCCTTGCTGCCCCTGCTGTCACTGGGAAAGGACACCGCAAGATTGAACCCAAAGCTAAGCACTTCTCCCATTGCAAGAACTACAGATCTAGTAGGCCAAACCAAACTGATAATTTGAAGAGACTTGCAAAGATATTTAAATCATGCATACAAGATTTCAGAAAAGAAACCAATGTTGTTCATAGATAATCTTGATCATAAACCCACAATTCATCGGATCTCGACAAACACACCGCAAAAAGAATTACATCGAATAGATCTCCAAGAAGATCGAGGAGAACTTTGTATTAAGATCCAAAGAGAGAGAAGAAGCCATCTAGATAATAACTATGGACCCGAAGGTCTGTGGTAAACTACTCACAACTCATCGGAGAGGCTATGGTGTTGATGTAGAAGCCCTCCGTGATCGATGCCCCCTCCGGTGGAGCTCCGGAACGGGCCCCAAGATGGGATCTCACGGGTATAGAAGGTTGCGGCGGTGGAATTAGGGTTTTGTTGTGCTCCTCGATGGTTTCAGGGTACGTAGGTATATATATGGAGAAGAGGGACGTCAGTGGAGCAACAGGTGGCCCACGAGGGTGGGGCGCGCCCCCTGCCCTCGTGGCCACCTCCTTCGCTTCCTGGCGTGTACTCCAAGTCTTCTGTGTTGATATTGTTCCAAAAATGATCCTCGCGAAGGTTTCATTCCATTTGAACTCCGTTCGATATTCCTTTTCTGTGAAACACTGAAATAGGCAAAAAACTGCAATCTGCACTCGGCCTTGGGTTAGTAGGTTAGTCCCAAAAATAAAATAAAAGTGCACAATAAAGCCCATTAAACATCCAAAACAGATAATATAATAGCATGGAACAATAAAAAATTATAGATACGTTGGAGACATATCAAGCACCCCCAAGCTTAATTCCTACTCATCCTCGAGTAGGTAAATGACAAAAATAGAATTTTTGATATGGAATGCTACCCAACATAATTCTCAATGTAATTTCCTTTATTGTGGCGTGAATGTTCAGATCCGAAATATTCAAGACAAAACTTTAATATTGACATAAGAATAATAATACCTCAAGCATACTAACCAAGCAATTATGTCTTCTCAAAATAACATGGCCAAACAAAGTTCATCCCTACAAAATCATATAGTTTGGCTATGCTTCATCTTCGTCACACAAAATACTCAAATCATGCACAACCCCGGTTTCAGCCAAGCATATGTTTCATACTTTAATTTTTTTAAACTTTTTCAACTTTCACGCAATACTTGAGCATGAGCCATGGATATAGCACTATAGGTGAAATATAGTGGTCTTTGTGTAGAAGACAAAAAGTGGAAGATGCTCTCACATCAACTAGGTGTATCAGTGGGCTACGGAGATGCCCATCAATAGGTATCAATGTGAGTGAGTAGGGATTGCCATGCAACGGATGCACTAGAGTTACAAATGTATGAAAGCTCAACAAAAGAAACTAAGTGGGTGTGCATCCAACTTGCTTGCTCACGAAGACCTAGGGCATTTGAGGAAGCCCATCGTTGGAATATACAAGCCAAGTTCTATAATGAAAATTCCCACTAGTATATGAAAGTGACAAAACAAGAGACTCTCTATCATGAAGATCATGGTACTACTTTGAAGCACAAGTGTGGAAAAAAGATGGTAGCATTGCCCCCTTCTCTTTTTTTTGGGGGGGGGGCTTCCTTTTTTTGGCCTTTCCCTTTTTTGCCTTTCTTTTTTCAGGACAATGCTCTAGTATTGTTGATCATCACACTTCTATTTATTTACAACTCAAAGATTACAACTCGATACTAGAACAAAATATGACTCTATATGAATGCCTCTAGCGGTTTACCGTGATGTGCAGTGAATCAAGAGTGACATGTATGAAAAATTATGCATGGTGGCTTTGCCACAAATACGATGTCAACTACATGATCATGCATGGCAATATGACAATGATGAAGTGTGTCATAATAAACGAAACAGTGGAATGTTGCATGGCAATATATCTCGGAATGGCTATGGAAATGCCATGATAGGTAGGTATGGTGGCTGTTTTGAGGAAGGTATATGGTGGGTGTATGGTACCGGCAAAAGTTGCGCCGTACAAGAGAGGCTAGCAATGGCGGAAGGGTGAGAGTGCGTATAATCCATGGACTCAACATTAGTCATAAATAACTCACACACGTATTGCAAAAATCTACAAGTCATCAAAACAAATTACCACATGCATGCTCCTAGGGGAAGGTTTGGTAGGAGTTAACCATCGCGCGATCCCGACCTCCACACAAAGGATGACAATCAAAGAAATACCTCATGCTTCAAATTTGTCACACAACGGTTACCATACATGCATGCTACGGGACTTGCAAACCTCAACACAAGTATTTCTCAAATTCACAACTACTCTACTAGCATGACTCTAATATCACCATCATCATATCTCAAAACAATCATCAAGTATCAAACTTCTCATAATATTCAATGCACTTTATATGTAAGTTTTTCTTATACCCATCTTGGATGCCTATCATATTAGGACTAATTTTATAGCCAAAGCAAATTACCATGTTGTTCTAAAGGACTCTCAAAATAATATAAGTGAAGCATGAGAGATTAATAATTTCTATAAAATAAAACCACCATCGTGCTCTAAAAAGATATAAGTGAAGCACTAGAGCAAAATTATCTAGCTCAAAAGATATAAGTGAAGCACATAAAGTATTCTAATAAATTTCGATTCATGTGTGTCTCTCCCAAAAGGTGTGTACAGCAAAGATTATTGTGGTAAACTAAAAAGAAAAGACTCAATTCATGCAGGACGCTCCAAGCAAAACACATATCATGTGGTGAATAAAAATATAGTCTCAAGTAAAGTTACTGATAGACGAAGACGAAAGAGGGGATGCCTTCCCGGGGCATCCCCAAGCTTAGGCTTTTGGTTGTACTTGAATCTTACCATGGGTTGCCTTGGGCATCCCCAAGCTTAGTCTCTTGCCACTCTTTGTTCCATAGTCCATCAAATCCTTACCCAAAAACTTGAAATTTCACAACACAAAACTTAACAGAAAATCTTGCGAGCTCCGTTAGTATAAGAAAACAAACCACCACTTTAAGGTACCATATTGAACTCATTCTTTATTTATATTGGTGTTAAACCTACAGTATTCCAACTTCTTTATGGTTCATACCCCCCGATACTACTCATAGATTCATCAAAATAAGCAAACAACACACGAAAAACAGAATTTGTTAAAAACAGAATAGTCTGTAGCAATCTGTAACTTTCGAATACTTCTGTAACTCTAAAAATTCTGAAATAAATTGGTGGACGTGAGGAATTTGTCTATTAATCATCTGTAAAAAGAATCAACTTAAAAGCACTCTCCAGTAAAAAATGTCAGCTAATCTCATGAGCGCAAAAGTTTCAGTTTTTACAGCAAGATCGCAAAGACTTCACCCAAGTCTTCCCAAAGGTTCTACTTGGCACAAAAATTAATTAAAACACAAAGCCACATCTAACCAGAGGCTAAATGAATTATTTATTACTAAACAGAAGTAAAAACAAAGAAAAGGAAATTGGGTTGCCTCCCAACAAGCGCTATCGTTTAACGCCCCTAGCTAGGCACAAGGCAAAAATAGATCTAGGTATTGCCATACTTAGTAGGAAATTCTTCAATTAAACACTTATAACCCTTAGGAGTTTCTTTCTTCTCATTTATAATCAAACTCCTAGGCAATAAATCAATAAATTCATTTGTAGCAAAAGGTTCATTAATGATAGCGAGAAAGTTGGGGTGAACACTCATTGATTTGAGTTCCGCAGTTTCCTTACTAGAAGATTCACCCTTATTTTTAGGAACATACATAAATTTGGCAACTTTGGTAGTAGAAGGGTTTGAGGTATTTCTCACAGCAGAAAAAGCAGACCCTACGTTGGTAATAATATCCTCAAGTTTATCAATTCTAGTGGAATCTTGATCTATTTTTTCTTTAACTATGGGTTCTTTTTCTTTAAAATTCTTCAGAGTGACTCCTACCTTAGATCCATATTGGGTAATTTGGTTGTGGATATTTTTATCCAAACTCTCAATCAACTCTACAGTGGCAACTTTATTTTCAATAGTTTCAAGCCTTTGCATTACATGTTCCAAAGTTAACATAGTTCCATTCACCAAAAGAGGTGGTGCGCCAAACAAATCTAACATAGCATTATAAGAATCAAAAGTATGTCTACCCAAGAAATTCCCTCCGGTAATGGTATCAAGAATATATCTATTCCAAGGAGTGATGCCTACATAAAAATTGCGAAGAAGAACGAAAGTAGATTGCTTCCTAGTGGATCTATTCTCAGCATTGCAAATTCTATACCAGGCATCTTTTATATTTTATCTCTCCTTTTGTTTAAAATTAAGAACTTCATTATCGAGAGTACTAACAATGATAGAAGGGCTAGCCATGACGGCTAAGCAACCGATAAAACACACGGACACACACGAGGCAAGCGAATGGAAAAAGGACGAATAAAACGGCAAAGGTGAAGTGGGGGAGAGGAAAACGAGAGGCAAATGGCAAATAAAGTAATGCAAGGGATAAGAGTTTGTGATGGGTACTTGGTATGTGACTTGTGCGTAGATCTCCCCAGCAACGGCGCTAGAAATTCTTCTTGCTACCTCTTGAGCATGCATTGTTTTTCCCTTGAAGAGGAAAGGGTGATGCAGCAGAGTAGTGTAAGTATTTCCCTCAGTTTTTAAAACCAAGGTATCAATCCAGTAGGAGACTACACGCAAATCCCTCGTACCTGCACAAACAATTAAGAACCTTGCAACCAACGCGATAAAGGGGTTGTCAATCCCTTCACGGTCACTTGCAAAAGTGAGATCTGATAGAGATAATAAGATAAATATTTTTGGTATTTTTGTTGTATAGATTGAAAAGTAAAGATTGCAAAATAAAAGAACAGTAAAGATAACTAGTTGATGGAAGTTAGGCCCGGGGGCCATAGGTTTCATTAGTGGCTTCTCTCAAGATAGCATATTCTACGGTGGGTGAACAAATTACTATCGAGCAATTGATAGAAAAGTGCATAGTTATGAAAATAGCTAGGCATGATCATGTATATAGGCATCACGTCCGTGACAAGTAGACCGAAACAATTATGCATCTACTACTATTACTCCACACATCAACCGCTATCCAGCATGCACCTAGAGTATTAAGTTCATAAGAATAGAGTAACGCCTTAAGCAAGATGACATGATGTAGAGGGATAAACTCATGCAATATGATATAAACCCCATCTTTTTATCCTTGATGGCAACAATACAATACGTGCCTTGCTGCCCCTGTTGTCAATGCGAAAGGACACCGCAAGATTGAACCCAAAGCTAAGCACTTCTCCCATTGCAAGAAAGATCAATCTAGTAGGCCAAACCAAACTGATAATTCGAAGAGACTTGCAAAGATATTTAAATCATGCATATAAGAATTCAGAGAAGAACCAAATATTGTTCATAGATAATCTTGATCATAAACCCACAATTCATCATATCTCAACAAACACACCGCAAAAAGTATTACATCGAATAGATCTCCAAGAAGATCGAGGAGAACTTTGTAGTGAGATCCAAAGAGAGAGAAGAAACCATCTAGCTAATAACTATGGACCCGAAGGTCTATGGTAAACTACTCACAACTCATCGGAGAGGCTATGGTGTTGATGTAGAAGCCCTTCGTTATCGATTCCCCCTCCAGCGGAGCTCTCGAAAAGGCCCCAAGATGGGATCTCACGGGTACAGAAGGTTGCAGCGGTGGAAATAGGGTTTCGTGGTGCTCTCGGATGTTTTCAGGGTATATGAGTATATATAGGAGGAAGAAGTATGTCGGTGGAGCTACGAGGGGCCCACGAGGGTGGGGGCGCGCCTACCCCCCTGCCTCGTGGCTTCTCATGCGTGTACTCCAAGTCTTCTAGATTGCGTTTGTTCCAAAAATGATCCTTGCGAAGGTTTCATTCCATTTGGACTTCTTTTGATATTCTTTTTCTGCGAAACACTGAAATAGACAAAAAACATCAATTTGCGATGGGCCTTGGGTTAGTAGATTAGTCCCAAAAATAATATAAAAGTGCATATTAAAGCCCATTAAACATCCAAAACATACCCAATGTATCTATACTTTTTAATTGTTCTGTGCTATTATATTATCTATTTTGGATGTTTAATGGGCTTTAATATGCACTTTTATATTATTTTTGGGACTAACCTACTAACCAAAGGCCCGGTGCAAATTGTTTTTTTTTTTGCCTATTTCAATGTTTCGCAGAAAATGAATATCAAACGGAGTCCAGACGAAACAAAACCTTCGCGAGGATCGTTTTTGGAACAAATGCAATCCAGGAGACTTGGAGTACAAGTCTGGGAAGCCACGAGGTGGCCACGAGGCAGGAGGGCGCGCCCAGGGGGGTAGGCGCGCCCCCACCCTCGTGGGCCCATCGTAGCTCCACCGACGTACCTCTTCCTCCTATATATACTCATATACCCTAAAAACATCTGGGAGCACCACGAAACCCTATTTCCACCGCCGCAACCTTCTGTACCCGTGAGATCCCATCTTGGGGCCTTTTCTGGAGCTCCGCCGGAGGGGGAATCGATCACGGAGGGCTTCTACGTCAACACCATAGCCTCTCCGATGATGTGTGAGTAGTTTACCACAGACCTTCGGGGTCCACAGTTATTAGCTAGATGGCTTCTTCTCTCTCTTTGGATCTCAAGACAAAGTTCTCCGCGATCTTCTTGGAGATCTATTCGATGTAATACTTTTTGCGGTGTGTTTTGTCGAGATCCGATGAATTGTGGGTTTATGATCAAGATTATCTATGAACAATATTTGGTTCTTCTCTGAATTCTTATATGTATGATTTAATATCTTTGCAAGTCTCTTCAAATTATAAGTTTGGTTTGGCCTACTAGATTGATCTTTCTTGGAATGGGAGAAGTGCTTAGCTTTGGGTTCAATCTTGCGGTGTCCTTTCCCAGTGACAGTAGGGGCAGCAAGGCACGTATTGTATTGTTGCCATCGAGGATAAAAAGAAGGGGTTTATGTCATATTGCACGAGTTTATCCCTCTACATCATGTCATCTTGCTTAAGGCATTACTCTGTTCTTGTGAACTTAATACTCTAGATGCATGCTGGATAGCGGTTGTTGTGTGCAGTAATAGTAGTAGATGCAGAATTGTTTCGGTCTACTTATCACGGATGTGATGCCTATATACATGATCATGCCTAGATATTCTCATAATTATGCGCTTTTCTATCAATTGCTCGACGGTAATTTGTTCACCCACCGTGGGATTTGCTATCTTGAGAGAAGCCACTAGTGAAACCTATGGCCCCGGGTCTATTTTCCATCATATTAGTTTCCCGTCAACTTGCCAATTTATGTCACCGTTCTTTTCTGCAATCTTTACTTTTCAATCTATACAACAAAAATACCAAAAATATTTATCTTATTATCTCTATCAGGTCTCACTTTTGCAAGTGACCGTTAAGGGATTGACACCCCCTTTATCGCGTTGGTTGCAAGGTTTTTAATTGTTTGTGTAGGTACTAGGGATCTGCGTGTAGTCTCCTACTGGATTGATACCTTGGTTCTAAAAAACGGAGGGAAATACTTACGCTACTTTGCTGCATCACCATTTCCTCTTCAAGGGAAAAACAACGCATGCTCAAGAGGTAGCAGGGCAGTGCGTCTCCGGAGTCGTCTCCTCCTCGTCGATCTCCCACGTAGCAGATCGGATCCCGCGAACAGGTTCGCCGGAGCGGCGCAAGTGCACCGCCTCTAACGGTATTCGTGCGTGCAGGAGGAACGTCATGCAGTGGACTGCTAGGTTCGATCACACAACCGGCGGTGAGTGGAGGTTGCTAGTTGCAACACACGCAAAGCCCTAATGACGGCGCCGAAGCGATCAACCGAATGAGTGTGCCGCACCTCCACTATATATAAGCATCCTCCGGGGGCGCAACACTTGGGCCTCGCACGAGCCCTAAAGCCCAAAGTCTATTCGGTCTGTATCTGAGTCCGAGTAGGACCAAGTGTGACTCGTGGAGTCGGATCCAACCTCACAGGTTCCTTCCCTTAAGCGCGCGACCCCTTAGGTTCAAGTCGACTTGGTCGCTGGTCGGATCACCTCTGACCTGCATGGTTGGTAGCGGCCTCTAGCAAGGCGTGCCGACCACCAAGCAGACTATGAAGCTGGTTAGGCAAACCTGTACAACATGTCACACTTCCATTCCCTTTGCCACACGATATAACTTGTCGGGCTCAAGGCGAGACTGTCATCCTTGTGCTAGCCTGACCTCTTTCTCGTTCCAGTGATGCCGACCCAAACTGGATTATCTCATAATCCTTGTCGCATGGCCATGCTTATCTGGGTCAGATCACACGAGGGCCCCAGAGTATATCTCCCATGACCGGAGGGGCAAATCCCATCTTGCTCGACCATGTTTCGCAGCATGGGTTTGGACAAGCCCGAAACCTACCTTTGTAACTACCCAGTCACGGAGTAGCGTTTGGTCGGCCCAAAGCAAGTCTGTCACCATCCCGAGTACATGCGTCAGCTCAGGTCTTAGGACATATAACATATGTTGTACTAGAGACTCACAAATGACGTATCGCCGCGTCTCATAGTTGGGTCTGTCCGACTTGGACCTTATCTCGACTCGGATCCGACTACGTCGAATCCGACCAGAACTTTCCAAGTCCATATTATCCGGTTAGCATCCAATGCCCCATGGCTAGTGAGACCGAGCCATCCATCGTGTCATATTCTAGTCTAGTCCGACGTATGACCACACATCACTTACGACTTGGGACCATTTAGGATGTATCATACAACACAAGATCTCACAGACAAGTCATGTACTTGCCAACAAGTATCATTGATTACATGCAATGACTATCTTTATTCATAAACACATAGGAAATATCATCATACATGATTTCCTCTAGGGCATATCTCCAACATACACATCAAATACAATCAAGCAGGATGTAGGGTTTTACCTCCTATAGAGGGTCCGAACCTGGGTAAACATCGTGTCCTTCGTCCCCTGTTCACCATCGGTCCTAGATCCACAGCTCGGGACCCCCTACCTGAGATCCGCCGGTTTTGACACCGACACCTCTAACTTCGTAACTACTGGCATCATGAGTCCACATATAAGCTAGCAAGGAGAAACTCCGTGTCAGAAAAATCATAGCACTGGTTAGATGCCACCTAGACTATTGAGCTTGGACGACGGTGATCAGAAATGAAGAGGAAAAAGATCATCATACCCACCTGGGACGTGGTGCTACGAGGCCCTGATGCTTAAGAAACAAAAGCCATTACATGTCTAGTCCGTGTCCAGAAACAACCGGTTGATTTAGAGCAACTGCCTGACATTTGTTAATGTCATCGAGCCCATTCGAGGGGTTTGTCTCCTGTTGCTTGAACTCCCAACCCCCAAGTCACATAATTCTAAAAGTAGGTTAACGGTGTGACGCCCGAGACCGACGTCCCAGAAGATTCCAGAAGATCCCAGAAGATTCCAGATGTTCAGGGTTGCCCGTGTGTTTCTTTTGAGCTTGTGTTTTTATTCTTTGCATTGCATCATGTCATCATGCCATCATGTCATATTTTATTTTGCATCCCAACCTAAATAAATCGTGTGGACCTTCGGTCCATTTAAATCGAGGGAAGGTGACTTCTCTTTATAACATATAAAAGTCTCTCATTATTATTTGGAGCTATATTAATAAATATTCCATTCGTTGGAATTCATCGTAACACACTTGCAATAATTCCCCATGTTTATTTCACTTCAAGTTTGACTTCTATACCTTGCCTATAATTCTTTTCAGTTGTTTCGAGGTTCCTCCAAAAATTTGAACATTTTTGGAGACTTCAATAATCAAGTCTTAGTTCAAACTATTTGAATTAAAATTCAAATATGTTTGAATTATTTTTCCGTTCATGCCTTTCTTATTTTTCTCGGACTTTGCTCATTTTATGATGCCCGAGAAAAATAGTCCTTTGTATTATCTTTTCCCTAATCGTCCTCCTCTTTCTCTTTTCTCTCTTTTTTTTTTTTTTTCTGCTAAGTAATAAAAGAGGCAACCAGCCGTTCCCAGCCCAAACCTCCCTCCTAGGCCTCTTGGGCCTCTAACCTTCAGCCACCTAGGCCCAAGTCTTCCCAGGCCAAGGCCCATTTGCTCCCCGTAGCGACCGAACCCTAATCCTCGTTCGCTCCCTTCCCTTCGCCCGACCGCCGCCACTCCCGATCCCCTTTTCTCCCCGATCCCGTTTCTCTCTCCCCATCGCTCTTCTCGTCCCGCACCTCGTTTCCCTCGGCCGAGGCGCCGCGAGCCGCGGTCTGCAGCTCCCCGAGCGCGGCGCTCCAGGGCCTCGCCTCGCCAGAGTCCCTCGCCTCCTCCCGCGAGCGGCCAGGGGCCCCTCCTCCTCCGTCCGTCCTTCTCCTCGCCATGCCCTCGGCGGCCTCCCGTGCGCGAGGACAGCCAGGGCCTCGCTCTCCCCGTCGAAGCCGAGCGCTCCCTCGTTCCCTCTTCTGGCCTCGTCCCTCTCCTCCGCGGCCAGGATCCCCTCTGGCCGATCCCCAGCGACGGGAGCAGCCGGCCGCCCCGAGCGACCGCGACCTCCTGCCTCGACATCCCCGAGCGCCGGCGCCTCCCTTCCCCAACGTCTCGTCCGCGCCCGGCCTCCTCCTCGCCCGGGCCGAGCCTCTGCAGCGCCCCCGGCCAGGATCCAGCGAGGAGCTCGCCGCGCCCGTCTTCTTCAGCGCCTTGCAGCAGCGCCGCAGGTCGCCGGCCTCGTCCTCCAGGAGTCCAGCAGCGCCTCGGTTGCCTCGTCTCCAGCGCCCGACCAGGAGCTCCTCTGCTGGCCCCTCCTCGCCGTGTCCGAGACCGTCTTGTTGCGGCTGCCGTGGCCTTGTCTCCGTGCTATAGTTTGTTTTGTGTTGTTTTGTGTTGCTTCTGTTGACTTGACAGATGACCGAACGAGTACCCGGCGAACCGACCAAGTACCTCTTCGAAACAAGTTCCTCTACGGTTATGTGTACGACTACGGAACAAGTACCACTACATCCATGTACAACTACGAGCTCGAGAACGTCTACTCGGAGACCCCAAGTACCCCTACCGTCGCCCGTGTACCCCTACGAAACATCTTCGACCAAGTACCCCGACGTCGCGAGTACAACGACTACCGATGACGTGAACAACTACCGTCGCTCGACGACCGCGAGTACCACTACCGTCGCCCGAGTACAACTACCCCCGTCGTGGAACCGCCAAGACGAACGGAACATCTACTTCCACGACGACCCGAACGTCTACTTCCTCTACTTCCTCTACGAAACGCGTGAACGACTCCTTCCACTACGTCCCTCGACGTCTCGAACCGCCCCGAAACGCACGCTTCGAAGGTATACCGAAACGACCCCGTGGATGACCCGTGTGATGCATGCTTGTTGTGTTGTATGAAATGTCTCCCGTGTGTGCTTCGTGCCCGTTCCACCTTTTGTCATGTTCCTCGGTTGCCTCGCCACCGACTCGTGGGAACCCGGCAACGGGATCACCCCATCATCTTGTTCAACTCGTTCACTCCACCTTTTGTTTTGCACCGGTCTCTCAACGAGATACCGGAACCGATATGATGCCGTTGCCTCATTTCGGATCGTTGCCGTGGCACCCTTTCATTCCACCACGGTGACGATGCTTCATATCATCTCCTTGTTAACCTTCTAATAAAAATTGCATAAACTTGATCATCTCATCCGCATCATGTTAACAACATTGATATGTTTAATTGTTGTTTGCTTTAATAATTATTAAACATGCTCATGGGGATTTTCCGGATATGTTGTTGTTATTTCCGGCCTCATTTAAAATGTCTAGATAGTATAGTTTCTTTATGCTTCACCTCTTGCCATGCTAAAAACATTTAATCTTGTCTTGTAAATAAACAAGAGTCAACTAAATAAATTAATGTGGTGTTTCGTCAATATGCAACTCGTTGCATATTGCGCTCCACTTAACTTGTAGTATTTGTTTGTGCACTTGCCATGCCATGCATAATTAAACCGGACATGCATCATGCTTGCTTGTGCATCGTATGCCATGTTGATGCTTGTGTGTTTACCGTGCTGTTTCTTTCTTTCCGGTTGCTTCTCCTGCTAGCTTCGGTTTCGTTCCGGAGTTGTGAGGTTTCTCTCGTCTGTGTTGCTCCGCCTACTTCGTGGTTCCGTTCTTCTCCCTTGTGGAATCCCAGGCAAGATGACCGAACCCGGATACCATTACTATCTTTGCCTATTGCTAGAGTATCGTTCTTTAGTTTTGCCTCGATGCCCATGTTCTTCTTGTCAGCCTCCTACTTGTAACCATTGCCATGTTTAACCACCCTACCTACGCAAAACGTTGCTTGGCTAAGTACGCTTCGCTCAGCCCCTCTTATAGCATTGTTAGTTGCAGGTGAAGATTGAAGATGCTTGCTTCATGTTGAAGTTTGGTTGGGTTATATCACACTATATAAATGCTTAAAAATGAAATCATCTATATACTGGCAAGGGTGGAAGGCTAAGCCTTTTGCTTGGTGATTTGTTCCACTCATGCCGTTAGGATCCGTATAAGCCGGTGTTATGTTCCTTGATTATGCGTTCCTAACACGGTTGGGGTGTATGGGACCCCCTTGATAAACCGCTAAGTGCTAAGTCTTTTCCAGCAAGTCCCAACATTGGTACTATTTGCCTAATAACAAACTAATAAAACTTGCATAAGGGCCTTGCAAACCCTCTTTTATTCTTAATTCTACAACCCCGGGCCAGTGCTCCACATGAGTGTTGGTCCGAAACGGGGGTTACGCGGGGCCACCTCGAGGAAACTCAAGGTCTGGTAAAAACCCGTGGGATCGCCCATCCGGTCGTGTCCTGAGACTAGATACGCGCGGCTACCTATCAGGGTGTCGACACGCCGGGAGGATTTGCTGGATTAGCCTTACCTTAGTTCGGTTTAACTTGAGCACGGGATTCCAAGAATACTCGGGTCTTCCCAACTATGGAGTTGCGACTCCGCGGATCGTGGGCTTGTGATGGGCCAAGTTGGAACACCCCTGCAGGGTTTGAACTTTCGAAAGCCGTGCCCGCGGTTATGTGGCAGATGGGAGCTTGTTAATTCCGGTTGTAGATAACTTGACACAATGTTTTCAATACACTACCAGCGTGTGTATCGTGACTGTCAATTTCCGAATAGGGATTCGGGAGTTGAACACGGTGGGGTTATGTTTGACCGGCTTTAGTTAGGATCACTTCGTGATCATCTTTCGACCGATGCTCTTCTCTTCTCGCTCTCTATTACGTAAGTTAGTGCTATTTGCTGCTGCAGACTCTTGTTTGTTCCTTCACCTCTCGTTCTTTCTTCAGCCTTGTCCTCACCCAAGGCTTAAATAGTCTTGTTACCCGGGAACGGGATTGCTGAGTCCTCTGTGGCTCACAGTTACTTCTACCACACCAGATGCAGGTTCAGCCGAGTTTGATGCAGGAGCTGGTTCAGTGCTTCACCAGGAGCTCGATGAAGAGTTTGGCTGTTTGTTCGTGACGTTTCGATGTCAGTAGTGGTTTCTACTAGGATTCGATCCTGTCCTGTGGGTTTTGTTGTTTTGGTATCTTTCTTTTGGATCTTCACCCGTAGTCGGGTTGTGATGTTTTGAATGATGATTGTTTATGTAATGTATTGTGTGAAGTGGCGAGTGTAAGCCAACTATCTCCTTTTGCAATTTAATCCCTCTTTTACATGAGTTGTGCAAAGATACCAAACTTGAGATCATTCTAGGATGGACTTATGCCTTTAAGTCGTGCCTCGACACGTAGGAGGTATAACTCCATCCTGGGCATTACAAGTTGGTATTCAGAGCCTTCTCCGACCTAGAAGCCCCCACTGATTGATCGAATCGTTGACGGTTGAGTCTAGGCACACACTGAAAATATTTTGAGTCCTATATATATATCGGAGAGTAGGATTTCTTTGCTTCTCATCCCCTTTCTCTCTGGTGAGGACTCCTGACGATTACTCTTTTCTCTCCTACTTCAAAAATTGCACCAAATTTTTTTTTAGGATCCCGCGAGTATTCTGGGATTGTTTCGATGTTCTTGTGACAAGGATATTGTTCCCGATGCCTCCTGTTCCCGAGGAGTTGAGCTTCGGGGTATCATTGACACAAGCATATCGCGGCAGTACTAAATACTTAAGACGGCCGACATCGAAAATCTCTCCTATACGGCCAGTGGCAAGATAACCCCGACATCACCCAGTACTGGGGAGGTAGTTCGAGAGTATTGCCATAGCTTGTTATAGTGGATGCTTTTCGAAGGTCCGAGGTAAACAGTTTCCGAGAAAGACTGGTTATGTGTTGAAGGATGGATACACCTGGATGTAGGTTTAGAGTTGATTGCGCGGTGCTTCCCGTGTATCCCCAACACCTGATTGCATAACTGGAAACTTTCGGAAATCTATAGGTGGGTTCATCAAGTAGTTCTAGGCATTCTTCCAACGGATGCTCGATATGAAGTTTGGGGTTCTACATTGAGTGAAGTGGTTTTATGGACTTGTTCTGATCGGGAGTTGCATCTTAAAGGGTCCTTGGCTATGCTGATCCGGGGATTGCAAAACCCTTTTGTAACACGTTCCATGAGCTTTCAGCACGAAGATGTCGAACGAAGCTTCTATCTTGTATTTGTTCTATCTGATCCTTGTTCATTTTTATTTACCTTGTGTTCTTCAAGTGGCTTCTCGTCAAGTTGATGTATCTGCGGAATTCATTCGTTCAATGCTCTGTTCGAATGATATTGTGAAGATCATGTTGCATATCTATCCTTTGTTCTTGTTTTGATTCTGGTATTCGAGTTGCTTCGATGTCAAATGTTGATTCCATACCTTTCTTAATCGGTGTTCTCATATTTCGATGAGAGTGCTAGTCCTTCTTGATCATCGAGATGGTCATGTTAATCCTTTTCAACCGGTGTGCCTTCTCTTCAAGTTATTCCATACGCACGCCGTTGAGAAATCTGACGGTGTATGTTTCAATCATCCCAAGTTGTCTTTGTCTTCCCCACCCTCCCACCCTTCTTCTTCTTGGAGCAAGAAATTCTCAGATGAAATATCCATTTTATTCATGTGATGTTTCTTCATTCATTTCCTTCAATGTTCTTATCCGGTGATTTATCGTAAAGATGCTCAAGAACTCCAAGTTCATCATTCTTCGTTCTCGTTTCTTCTCTGGTGGATGTAATTCAAGATTTCGGTGTTGATCTTATCCTTTTCCTCTTTTCACAATGCTTTCTTATTCCGGTGCACCAATTAATCATTCTCATCTTGCTATTCATATCCGGAGTGTTCAAGATATCTCAGAAGATTCATAATTCCATTCTTAATCCGTTCAATTATTTTGAGCATTGTCTTCTTACTCAAGCCATTTAATTCAACCGGTGCAATATCTCTTAAGCAATATTTTTCAACGGTGATTTTTGAGTGGGCCCTAACCCACAGGTCTTTTTCAAGGATCTTACCTGACTCTTCTATTTCCGGAGTTATACTCAAATTCTTTTCAAAGTGTGACGTAAGAATGATTTCCATCAGTCACATGCCTTCTCCAAGATCGTTTTCAAATTCTTTTTCATCATTGGTTCAACCTTCTAATTCTACTTTCCGGAGTGCTCAACAATTCTTATGGCATTTCTCGTCTTCATTCTCAGCGTTTGCAGACCGGAGAAGAGTTTCTCTTAAATCTTGGCCCGTTCTCTTGATGAGTTGTGGTTCTAGCTTCATGCCATCCTCATTATTGTTTCGTTTGTGAGGAATTCTTTTCATACCCACCCGAAGCATTTCATGAATTCTTTTCTTGTGATCCTCCGAAGGCCATCATTCCAGAATATTTCTTGGTTCTCAGTTTTCAACTTCGCCCTCCCATTATTCTTCATTGATGTCTCTTCGTTCGTCTCCATTCTTACGGTGGTTCTTTCAAGTTTACCCTTCCGTTGTTATCGTTAATTCATTTGTTCTTTCATAATCCTACCGGTGGTTCGTTGAAGATTTATCCAAGCTTGTGCTAGTTCTCTCTTTAATCCTTTCCAACGAGAATAAGTAGTATGCCAAATCCTTTGGTTTTCATCAATTTAAATTGGTGATGGATATGCATGACATAATTCTTATTCTTATTCCTTCAAGCTGATTTAATTCTTTTGTCTGGAGCTTGTTCATCATATCATATTCTCGGTTCTAAATTCTTCTTCTTGTTTTTCCGGATATCCAAGCTATTTCAATTATATCATTTCAAGTTCATCTAATTCATCGCAGGCCTTGAATCTTATTCTTTTCATCTTTCACTTCTCATGCTTTCTTTACCGGAGTTCTCATGGTGGTTCATCATGTTTTAATTCATACTCGAAGTTTTCATCAAGATTCTTGTTGGAGCTCAAGCTTTCTTCGTCATGCTTTTCCAATTGCAATTCTGGCTACCTTATCTTTGAGATGGTGTTATGTCATTCTTGACAATATTCCTTCATGTTTCATGATTCACAAGTTGTCAAGAATGAGATATTTAAAACCATCATTTTCCTTGTTCAGGAGATCTTTCAACCCTTCAATTTATTCGTTGGAGTTATCCTGGGTTATAATTCACCTAAAAGCTTTCCCTAAGGATTGTTGTTATTGTGGTGCTTATAAATGACCCAAGTTCTTCATTTATCATTCCGGTGAAATAACTCTTTCGTCTCCTTGTTGATCTCAATCCAATCAATTGTTTTCGTTAGTGGCTGGTTGTCACCTCTTAATCTTGAGATGTTTTCCATAAGCCCACATCAAGCTTATTTTTCTCGTTGTTGAAATTCCAACAACTCTATTCAACCCTTCTTCGTAAGATGCTCTTTCAAATTTAATTTTGAGAGAAGTTGTCATTTTCTTCTCCGTTCTTTCTTCCCAACGATCTAGCATCTATTCTTTCATTCCAGAGGCATTGTGATATTGCTCTCTCCTAACCATCATCTCGTTTTTATCAAGATCATATTTTTCCCTTGCTTATCATTTAACCGGAGTGTTCTATTCTTCATTCTAGTTCCGTCATCCTTTCATGTTTTGCATATCTTCTTAACCGGAGTGCCGTCTGAATCCTTCTTAACCTTGTGCCATTCTTTTATTTGTTTCGGAGGCAGTATATTGTTGATTTTCATCAAGTATCATCCCTTCTCCTCAAGTTCTTGTTAATTACTTCCATTTTCAGACGGAGTGCTGTCCAAATTCTGTCATTCTTATTCCTTGGCCATACCATTGCGGTATCATATTCTTGTCGTTCGTAAGCTCTTGTTTCATGTCTTTCAACCTTCAAGGTTCTCATAATGCTCCTAGTTACTCTTTTCTAACGGAGTGCACTTAACTTCGTTCATCTCCGTTGCTTTCTTTCTTTCAACTTGTTTAACCTCTCAAGGTTTCTTGGTTTCACTCGTCTGTCGAAGAAGCAACTTTGTTTTACCTCTTCCTCTTCCGTTTTTACCCGGTGATATCTCTAGGATCTCGGGTCGAGATCCTCTGTTAGTGTGGGAGAGTTGTGACGCCCGAGACCGACGTCCCAGAAGATTCCAGAAGATCCCAGAAGATTCCAGATGTTCAGGGTTGCCCGTGTGTTTCTTTTGAGCTTGTGTTTTTATTCTTTGCATTGCATCATGTCATCATGCCATCATGTCATATTTTATTTTGCATCCCAACCTAAATAAATCGTGTGGACCTTCGGTCCATTTAAATCGAGGGAAGGTGACTTCTCTTTATAACATATAAAAGTCTCTCATTATTATTTGGAGCTATATTAATAAATATTCCATTCGTTGGAATTCATCGTAACACACTTGCAATAATTCCCCATGTTTATTTCACTTCAAGTTTGACTTCTATACCTTGCCTATAATTCTTTTCAGTTGTTTCGAGGTTCCTCCAAAAATTTGAACATTTTTGGAGACTTCAATAATCAAGTCTTAGTTCAAGCTATTTGAATTAAAATTCAAATATGTTTGAATTATTTTTCCGTTCATGCCTTTCTTATTTTTCTCGGACTTTGCTCATTTTATGATGCCCGAGAAAAATAGTCCTTTGTATTATCTTTTCCCTAACCGTCCTCCTCTTTCTCTTTTCTCTCTTTTGTTTTTTTTTTCTGCTAAGTAATAAAAGAGGCAGCCAGCCGTTCCCAGCCCAAACCTCCCTCCTAGGCCTCTTGGGCCTCTAACCTTCAGCCACCTAGGCCCAAGTCTTCCCAGGCCAAGGCCCATTTGCTCCCCGTAGCGACCGAACCCTAATCCTCGTTCGCTCCCTTCCCTTCGCCCGACCGCCGCCACTCCCGATCCCCTTTTCTCCCCGATCCCGTTTCTCTCTCCCCATCGCTCTTCTCGTCCCGCACCTCGTTTCCCTCGACCGAGGCGCCGCGAGCCGCGGTCTGCAGCTCCCCGAGCGCGGCGCTCCAGGGCCTCGCCTCGCCAGAGTCCCTCGCCTCCTCCCACGAGCGGCCAGGGGCCCCTCCTCCTCCGTCCGTCCTTCTCCTCGCCATGCCCTCGGCGGCCTCCCGCGCGCGAGGACAGCCAGGGCCTCGCTCTCCCCGTCGAAGCCGAGCGCTCCCTCGTTCCCTCTGCTGGCCTCGTCCCTCTCCTCCGCGGCCAGGATCCCCTCTGGCCGATCCCCAGCGACGGGAGCAGCCGACCGCCCCGAGCGACCGCGACCTCCTGCCTCGACATCCCCGAGCGCCGGCGCCTCCCTTCCCCAACGTCTCGTCCGCGCCCGGCCTCCTCCTCGCCCGGGCCGAGCCTCTGCAGCGCCCCCGGCCAGGATCCAGCGAGGAGCTCGCCGCGCCCGTCTTCTTCAGCGCCTTGCAGCAGCGCCGCAGGTCGCCGGCCTTGTCCTCCAGGAGTCCAGCAGCGCCTTGGTTGCCTCGTCTCCAGCGCCCGACCAGGAGCTCCTCTGCTGGCCCCTCCTCGCCGTGTCCGAGACCGTCTTGTTGCGGCTGCCGTGGCCTTGTCTCCGTGCTGTAGTTTGTTTTGTGTTGTTTTGTGTTGCTTCTGTTGACTTGACAGATGACCGAACGAGTACCCGGCGAACCGACCAAGTACCTCTTCGAAACAAGTTCCTCTACGGTTATGTGTACGACTACGGAACAAGTACCACTACATCCATGTACAACTACGAGCTCGAGAACGTCTACTCGGAGACCCCAAGTACCCCTACCGTCGCCCGTGTACCCCTACGAAACATCTTCGACCAAGTACCCCGACGTCGCGAGTACAACGACTACCGATGACGTGAACAACTACCGTCGCTCGACGACCGCGAGTACCACTACCGTCGCCCGAGTACAACTACCCCCGTCGTGGAACCGCCAAGACGAACGGAACATCTACTTCCACGACGACCCGAACGTCTACTTCCTCTACTTCCTCTACGAAACGCGTGAACGACTCCTTCCACTACGTCCCTCGACGTCTCGAACCGCCCCGAAACGCACGCTTCGAAGGTATACCGAAACGACCCCGTGGATGACCCGTGTGATGCATGCTTGTTGTGTTGTAGGAAATGTCTCCCGTGTGTGCTTCGTGCCCGTTCCACCTTTTGTCATGTTCCTCGGTTGCCTCGCCACCGACTCGTGGGAACCCGGCAACGGGATCACCCCATCATCTTGTTCAACTCGTTCACTCCACCTTTTGTTTTGCACCGGTCTCTCAACGAGATACCGGAACCGATATGATGCCGTTGCCTCATTTCGGATCGTTGCCGTGGCACCCTTTCATTCCACCACGGTGACGATGCTTCATATCATCTCCTTGTTAACCTTCTAATAAAAATTGCATAAACTTGATCATCTCATCCGCATCATGTTAACAACATTGATATGTTTAATTGTTGTTTGCTTTAATAATTATTAAACATGCTCATGGGGATTTTCCGGATATGTTGTTGTTATTTCCGGCCTCATTTAAAATGTCTAGATAGTATAGTTTCTTTATGCTTCACCTCTTGCCATGCTAAAAACATTTAATCTTGTCTTGTAAATAAACAAGAGTCAACTAAATAAATTAATGTGGTGTTTCGTCAATATGCAACTCGTTGCATATTGCGCTCCACTTAACTTGTAGTATTTGTTTGTGCACTTGCCATGCCATGCATAATTAAACCGGACATGCATCATGCTTGCTTGTGCATCGTATGCCATGTTGATGCTTGTGTGTTTACCGTGTTGTTTCTTTCTTTCCGGTTGCTTCTCCTGCTAGCTTCGGTTTCGTTCCGGAGTTGTGAGGTTTCTCTCGTCTGTGTTGCTCCGCCTACTTCGTGGTTCCGTTCTTCTCCCTTGTGGAATCCCAGGCAAGATGACCGAACCCGGATACCATTACTATCTTTGCCTATTGCTAGAGTATCGTTCTTTAGTTTTGCCTCGATGCCCATGTTCTTCTTGTCAGCCTCCTACTTGTAACCATTGCCATGTTTAACCACCCTACCTACGCAAACCGTTGCTTGGCTAAGTACGCTTCGCTCAGCCCCTCTTATAGCATTGTTAGTTGCAGGTGAAGATTGAAGATGCTTGCTTCATGTTGAAGTTTGGTTGGGTTATATCACACTATATAAATGCTTAAAAATGAAATCATCTATATACTGGCAAGGGTGGAAGGCTAAGCCTTTTGCTTGGTGATTTGTTCCACTCATGCCGTTAGGATCCGTATAAGCCGGTGTTATGTTCCTTGATTATGCGTTCCTAACACGGTTGGGGTGTATGGGACCCCCTTGATAAACCGCTAAGTGCTAAGTCTTTTCCAGCAAGTCCCAACATTGGTACTATTTGCCTAATAACAAACTAATAAAACTTGCATAAGGGCCTTGCAAACCCTCTTTTATTCTTAATTCTACAACCCCGGGCCAGTGCTCCACATGAGTGTTGGTCCGAAACGGGGGTTACGCGGGGCCACCTCGAGGAAACTCAAGGTCTGGTAAAAACCCGTGGGATCGCCCATCCGGTCGTGTCCTGAGACTAGATACGCGCGGCTACCTATCAGGGTGTCGACACGCCGGGAGGATTTGCTGGATTAGCCTTACCTTAGTTCGGTTTAACTTGAGCACGGGATTCCAAGAATACTCGGGTCTTCCCAACTATGGAGTTGCGACTCCGCGGATCGTGGGCTTGTGATGGGCCAAGTTGGAACACCCCTGCAGGGTTTGAACTTTCGAAAGCCGTGCCCGCGGTTATGTGGCAGATGGGAGCTTGTTAATTCCGGTTGTAGATAACTTGACACAATGTTTTCAATACACTACCAGCGTGTGTACCGTGACTGTCAATTTCCGAATAGGGATTCGGGAGTTGAACACGGTGGGGTTATGTTTGACCGGCTTTAGTTAGGATCACTTCGTGATCATCTTTCGACCGATGCTCTTCTCTTCTCGCTCTCTATTACGTAAGTTAGTGCTATTTGCTGCTGCAGACTCTTGTTTGTTCCTTCACCTCTCGTTCTTTCTTCAGCCTTGTCCTCACCCAAGGCTTAAATAGTCTTGTTACCCGGGAACGGGATTGCTGAGTCCTCTGTGGCTCACAGTTACTTCTACCACGCCAGATGCAGGTTCAGCCGAGTTTGATGCAGGAGCTGGTTCAGTGCTTCACCAGGAGCTCGATGAAGAGTTTGGCTGTTTGTTCGTGACGTTTCGATGTCAGTAGTGGTTTCTACTAGGATTCGATCCTGTCCTGTGGCTTTTGTTGTTTTGGTATCTTTCTTTTGGATCTTCACCCGTAGTCGGGTTGTGATGTTTTGAATGATGATTGTTTATGTAATGTATTGTGTGAAGTGGCGAGTGTAAGCCAACTATCTCCTTTTGCAATTTAATCCCTCTTTTACATGAGTTGTGCAAAGATACCAAACTTGAGATCATTCTAGGATGGACTTATGCCTTTAAGTCGTGCCTCGACACGTAGGAGGTATAACTCCATCCTGGGCATTACAAACGGGGTATCAAATGGTTTGGCTCAACATTGAAGAGCGGTGTTGCGTTCAGGTGTTAGTGTTCTACAAGATACCGTCTTAGCCTGCCTCTTGGTTATGATTATTGCGTGATTGTAACCTTAGCTCTGTAATCTAATTATAAGTAAGCCCCTTTTTGGAATTATAAACCTGAACTTGTACAACAGAAACAAGTGCAAATCCAACCACGACTTGTGGGTGCAACAAGTCTCAGGAATGTCACCCATTGTTGGCCAGGGCAACACTCCTAGATAATTATTACTTATACGATGTTCAGAGACAGTAATGCAATACCATGTGCTGTAGATATTTGATTCATGGATGCAGACAACTTACCCATATGGCTTCATCTTCGGATTCAAGGGTGCAAGTCCTGGATGGATTCTGTGGTGCGCCTCTATGGTCAATGCAAGCTGCGGAGAAAGAAAAGTTTGAGATGTGATATCTTCAGACAATTAACTACAGTCACATGTTCAGATTTGCTTCAAACCATTCAGGCGCAACCAAGAATACCGAGATTAAACGTTCGCTTGTAGCCCTTGATGAATCACATGATCTTCTCGTCGAAATCGAAGTCGGGGTTCCAGATCAGGGACCCATACCCAAAGACACGCAACACCATCTTGCTGTTGTTTCACTGCAGACGACAACAAATTGAGCGCACAAAAAGAAGTTCCCCGAGCTCGAATAATCATGTCAACATCGCCCTCAAATCAAAATCCCCAAAACATTTCAAAAATATCCCCCAAAAACATCGCCCCCAAGCACACCAGAGAGAATGCCGCGGGTGGGTCGGCGGCGCGTGGGAAGGAGCAGGATGGGGATTTGACTCCTCTTACCTCACCCGCGTCTCTTCCCCTCCGCCTGCTATCTTCTCTTCCCGGATGGATGGACAGGGGTTCGGGTCGGAGAGCGGGGAGAAGAAGATGGTGGCCTTTTCTTGTCTCCTCCCCCACGATTACCTCTCCCCGGTTCACGCCCACACCCATTGGCTCCCTTGTGGCGCTCGTCCTCGCTGCTCGCGCCGCAGCCGCGGTCACACCCCGCCTTGGGGCGAGGCGATGGATCCGCACCTCGAATAGACTGCGCTACAAGCGAGCGGTGGCAGGTGCGGCGGATGGGCGGCAACAGACGAGGAAGGGAATGGGCGGCGGAGGCAGTGAACCCTAAAAAAAGGGGTGTGCGCTTGAAGGGGTTCATGTGGATTTTGATGGCTGAAAAACCTAGCGTGGGAGGCTGGTGGAAGAAGAAATAAATAACTGGTTAAAAAAATCGGACGAAAGTGATGAGATGAAAATAAATCTGGACGCAATCCTATCAACGGCTCCATTAAAAATAGAGAAAAGTATTTATTTTTTCCAAACATTTACTCGAATAGGGTTTTACAAGCGGGGTTTGCGGTTCCGGGCACCCATTGCCGTGTGTACATGTCCGGGATATCCATCAATACATTTGTTTTTGGCTTGAGCGACTCAGCTCCCTACAACTTCGTTCCCAGCGCACCTTTCGTCGAGCACCTGGCAATGGCGGCTTCCTACCCGTCCGCCACCTCTCAGATGCGCCCAAGCCCCCTCCGTCCTTATTAAAGACCACCGCCGCCGCCGCTTTCCTTCTATCCAACTCCGGCAAATCCCTACCTACCTCGCGCGCGTTCGCTCGCTTGCGCCCGAATCTCTCGCGGGCACAGACCCCCGTCCCGGTCCTTGCATCTGCCGTTTCGTGGCTAGTGGATGCCCCTACCCTTCCCCTCCCGCGAATCCAGGTGTTTCGCATCACCTTTGCATCGTCAGGATCCAGTTCGTGCGCAATGTCGGCGGTGGCGCCACCGCTGTGCACTTGGATCGTCGCTGCCTGCTTATCTGCAACCTGCGTCGCAGACGATGAAGGGAAGCAGCGCAACTACATCGTCGGTGGGCTTTTCGGCACGCGCTGCCACCTTGCTGCGCGCCGCCGAGGCGGGGCACGCTCTGGTGAGGCCATTTCCGTTGCCTTCTCCGCCCTTTCATGGTTTCTCGGTCCTTATCCAAATGTCAACTGTAAAATTGCGGTCGGCTGTAAACCTGCAACCATGTAAGTCGTATCACAGGGTGTTCGGTGCGGGGTAAACGCCCGGGATTTATAGAGTTTCAGGCCAGAGACAATTATTCGCTGCTTTGTGCATGATTCTGTATGTGTAAATCTTGTTCTTGTATTGTATTGTATTGAGTTTGGGGCTTCCATGTCCATGATTCATACGTGTGATGCATGCTCGAGTGAATAAGTGACTTCACCATCACGCCGTCATTAAATAGAAGTATACTTTATCATAAACGTGGGATTTTTATCAGAATTGAACTATACACGAGGAAACTAAGTGTCAATATGGGAATTAGGTGTTGAAGATTGTACTATTATAAACTGGTGTTTTTTGGGGGAAACATATGATTGGAATTATCGCTAATGTGCAACTTCCACTGCCATTTGTTTCATTTCATGCGAATAAACCTTCCAATATTGGTCGTCGGTTTTGGTTGATTAAAGAACATCTAACTGATAAACACTTTTTTGTGGGTGATGCTACTTTTCTTTTGTGTGAGTCTATTTGTAGCATGTGCCGAATCGAATTAGTTATGCATCACCTAAATGAGATGCCTTATGGACTGCAGGAGTGCCCATTGCTGTTTCCTTTCATCCTGAAAGAGGAGCTGTGGAAAACAACAAATCTGAAACCAAACAACGGAGAGTAGTTGTCACTGGTATGGGCGTCGTGACTCCATTAGGCCATGAGCCTGATGAGTTTTACAACAACCTTCTACAGGGTGTCAGTGGAATAAGTGAGATAGAAGCATTTGACTGTTCCAGCTATCCCACGGTATTATTTTATTCTACTTAACTTGGGTGGGGGGTTTATTTTGTAATGTAGCTGAAATATCCTTTACAGTTACACTGCTTGACATGCCATCCTTCATACAGAGAATTGCAGGAGAAATCAAATCCTTTTCAACAGATGGTTGGGTTGCACCAAAGTTAGCTAAGCGAATGGATAAGTTCATGCAATATTTGATAGTTGCTGGTAAGAAAGCATTGGAAAATGGTGGGGTCACTGAAAATATCATGAACGAGTTGGACAAATCGAGATGTGGAGTTCTAATTGGATCTGGTATGGGTGGCATGAAGGTCCGGATCTCACAGTGGATATATTTACTTGTAAAGAAGGCAGTGTTTATTACACTGTTTCCTTAATGCTTACGATGCTATTTTAAGCAGGTTTTTAGTGACGCAATTGAAGCATTGAGGGTCTCCTACAGGAAGATGAACCCATTTTGTGTACCTTTTGCAACTACAAACATGGGATCTGCAATACTTGCGATGGATCTGGTGCATTATATGATCTGGATTATCAGTTTTTTTAATTTTCTCAGTGGTTAATGATGATTAATTTTAAGTTGTATGCCTATGCAGGGCTGGATGGGCCCAAACTACTCTATCTCTACTGCTTGCGCCACCAGTAACTTCTGCATTCTGAGTGCAGCCAATCATATCATGAGAGGGGAAACTGTAAGTAACTTGATTTTCGTGATATCCTGTGAGGAACCCTACTTATTGACATGTCCTAAACATGCAGGACTTGATGCTGTGTGGTGGTTCTGATGCTCCAATTATACCAATTGGTACAGAAACTCAGTATTTGAGATGTCATCATCCAATTGTTATTGGCTTATTGTTTTGTTTTACTTGAACATCTTGTCTTTGCATGAATATTATGGTGATCATTTCTACTGTTAAATGCAGGATTGGGAGGTTTTGTGTCATGTAGAGCTCTTTCACAGAGAAATAGTGATCCAACAAAAGCTTCTCGGCCTTGGGACGTGGTTAGTCATCCAAGATTTGTTTAACATAACCACTACCTAGTAGCCAAATCATATGAATCTACAGCCTACGCTTCATGTTTATACCATTGATACATCTGACTTCATGTTTACTGGCTTCATGTTTATACCATTGATACATCTGACTTCATGTTTACTGGCTTGGTGCACATATTTACCTGGCGGTGATGATTCTGCACTAGTCGCATGCTTGAAATTAGCAGAACACGTACTGTTCTAACAGTCCGTGTTGTCTATTTTTTCTGCAACAGGATCGTGATGGGTTTGTCATGGGAGAAGGGGCTGGTGTGCTTCTTTTGGAAGAACTTGAGCATGCAAAGGTTGTGTTAATGAGATTTCTTAGATATTTTTTGTTCGTACTTTTTTTCTCCATTTGTGTAGTTCTTCCATGGTGATTTCTTTTCAAATATCTGAATTGAATTTCCATTCTACAGCAAAGAGGTGCAGAAATATATGCCGAATTTCTGGGTGGAAGCTTTACGTGTGATGCATATCATATGACGGAACCACATCCTGAAGGTGAAAAATATTCTTTAACCTTGTGGTGCATCTATTCTGTGATACTTCCCAACTGAAATTAGAACAATTTTTGTACTTTATGTTTATGTAATATCAGGGAAGGGGGTTATTCTTTGTGTCGAAAATGCACTAGCTGATGCAGGAGTAACAAGGCAAGACATTAACTACGTAAATGCCCATGCTACATCTACACAGTTGGGTGATTTGAAGGAATTCGAAGCTCTTCGCCGCTGTTTTGGCCAGAATCCTCAGGCATACCTCCTGCTCCAGAAAAAAATCTTCTCTCTCTTCTTTGGCCTGTAAATTAAGCTCAGGAATGATATGCATTTTAGCATTGCAGCTAAGAGTAAACTCAACAAAGTCAATGACTGGCCACTTGCTAGGTGCTGCAGGTGGAGTAGAAGCTGTAGCTGCTATACAAGTAGGTCTTACTGTAGTTTTCTTTTTTATTTGAATTTAATATTTCCCGTTAGCAAATCTTGTGCTATTGTTTATGAACTGTCATTTTGGTTCCTTGCTATATTACCTTTGTGCGATTTCTTGAATTCTGAACTCCATGCGGTTTATGAATACCTATTTTTGAAACTCCATGCACGTAGCCTTTATAATCTAGCAACGTCATCTCACCCCAAAGTCCGTAAATACGAGTCTTCCCCTAAGAAATCCTTTGTTAAGGGTAAGAACTGTCCAAATTAACAGTACATCTTACCACTCTATTTTCAGGGAATTAATATATATGCTACTGCCTGCTGCTAAGAGTGGGCAGTTTGAGAAATGCCACTACATAGTCTTAATATTTTTAGCATGTCATTGTTCAGTCACTGAATTCTGAAGAATCCCACTATGTCAAGAACTGGAAAACAGAACTCTTATGTTCATTCTCCCCCCTCTCCACCCATCCCCAATCCACTCCACTCCCTCCTGGCAGCTTACCTTGCCTTGTGCTGGTGACCAGCTGTGATGGCCCGAGCCCTCCCTGCATCTCACTGATGCCCTTTGTGACATTGACCTCTCTACGTAGGTTGAGTACTGTGACTTCCCATGGGAGCATGTCCTAGAGGTTAGGGTTTATGGTGGATGCTGGTGAGCAACAAGATGGCCATATCCGGAGGCCGAGGAAGCTATGGAACACCAAGCTTAGCCATGAATGTGGAGTGGAGAATTGGACTTCCACTCTTAGCTTGAAGATCTTATCCCTAGCTCTGTTGCTGGGATGGGAAGCAATGGAAGTGGCGAGGAATGGGAACAGATGGGGGATGTGGAAGGAAGAAGCATAACATGATGCAATCCTTCAAGTTTCTGTAACGTAATAATTGCATATTTAAATATCAAGTTTGGTAGTGGCATTTCTCAGAAGTGGAGTACATCTAAATTCTCCCGTCCTTTTATACGGCACCCATGTATTCAAGATTTGTTATACTTTGTAATGTTTGACCAGCAATCAGTTTAATAGGAGTAGTATATAAGGCCAGAAAAGTAGTATTTGGTGTATTCATATGAGCATGTTATGCAAAATTAACAAGTGACAGTAAATGAAATCTACAACATAGAGTTTAATTTAGTGGACTGTTAAGGTATGTTGTTTAGTGAGTTGCAGCAACCCCAAAACACAGGGATGCCTAGGTGCCTAGTCTAGAGTTTGAAGGTGCAAACAAAAATAATCAAGGACACCTCATATGGCACGAAATAGATAGATATTTATGTAGCACATGGCTGGAGATTAGGAGGTATATCGGCACAATATCGTTCCAAATTAAGTGATTTCTCTAGAGGGAGCAACATAGCAAGAAGAGGGGCTACCGAGAAAAACCCAAAAACAAAGCAAAAATACGGTGCAACAGAGCAAGAGGCAGCAGTATATAGAAGAGATCAAGAGCAGATCCGATCATAGGGAGGAGAGAGAAGGAAACTAACCTGAGGTGAGCTGAGGCAACTAAGGTTTGGATGTTGGCAAGCCTGCTAGAATGCCGGCAGGCGGTCTCTTTCTTTGGACAGTGGCACTGGTGGCCTTCTCACTCACCTGCAGCCTAACTCAAAACTCATCAAGTGCCATATCTGTTTTTCTCTCCTCACTCATGTGGTGTTGCCAGGCACTCAAGTCGTTGTGCATAACTCCCGCTAAGCTGTCACTGACTTTAGCAATGCCGAAGCAACACACTGAAGAATGGGTCCAACCTGATGTGGATAATTATCAAGCTAGGACACGTACAGATTGAGCTGAGGTGGTGTGTGTGGCCTGCGTGTTGGAGTGAGCCGGGATCATATCAAAGCCTATTATGAGATTCCATTAAAAGGCATCTCTAACTCCTGTTCCAAATCATCGGAAAAGTGAACTATAATTGTTCTGAACTCTCACCCTGAACTCTCATCTCAATTTCGTTGTTCTTTGGGACATCACAGTTTAGTATTCAGAGTAAGAGCATCTCCACTCGTCGGGCCCCCAGGGGCGCTCAAGTAGCGCCGCTTGGGGGTGAGCCGGCGAAAATCGCGGCGCGGGGGCGATATGTTTCCCAGTCGCCGACCCAAGGCCGGCCCCCTGACGCTGTTTTTTCGTTCTTACAAATTCAAAACTCGGCCACAACTCGGCCAAACACGGCGCAAATTCGAGTAAACTTTGGCGAATTCATTGACATTTTTACAGATACTTGATAAAAAACAAAATAAAGAAGCCACTACTAGGCCCGTCGCCCGCCGTCGCCGTCGTCGCGCCGCCTTGAAACTCTACATGCCGAGGAGACTGTAGAAGTTTGTGTAGTCGCCGCCATCGTCATTGTCGTCGCCGCCGCCGCCGTTGCCGTCCCTGCTGCTCCCTTGCCCAGCGTCGTCCATGCGTGGGGGGGGGGGTTGGACGGCCTGGGTGCGTCCTCGTCGCTGTCGTCGAGGACGATGACGCCGTCCTCCTCGCGCCCACGCCGTCTAGCGGCTATCTCCTCGAGGGTTCGGCGCTGCCGGGCCATCTCCTCGCGGAGGTAGTCATCCCTAGCCCATTTGAGGGTGGCATCGTCGCCGGCGGCCATGGCCTCGTGCTCCGTCTTGACGGCGACGAGGCCCGGCTCCCTCTTCGGCCTGACGAGCCAGGCAGAGGTGGGGAGGGCTCGTTAATGAGGATGCCGCCACCGCGGGTGCACCGACCGAGTGGCGTGTCCTGGGGCTCCGGCTTGACGGGGCGGAGAGAGGGCGAGCCGGACGAGCGGCCGAACGAGGAGGAGGACGTCGGCTCCTTGCGCCTCGGCGTCCACAAGCTGCCATGCCGACGGGAGAAGGTGGGGGGCGACGGGTACTCCAGCCGCGGCGTGTTACCGCCCTCGATGTACTCGAGGATGGCCTCCAGCGTGCGGTCGGGCACGCCCCACCATCGGCGGCACCCTTCCGAATTGTGGTGGCCGCAGGGCTCGGTGCCGTTGGTGGCCTCGAGTTGCTCGGCGTGACGCCGCCTGAAGTACGGCTCCCACAGAGTGCTGTCGGAGGCGTACCTCGGCTCGTCCCTCGCCGCCTGCGGCAGCGAGGATCGTATGCGGGCGATCTCCGCCCGCCGGTCCGCCCCAGAGGGAGGCGGCGGCACTGGAATCCTGTCGGCGCTCAGCCTCCACGCCCTGGCACCTGCATGTTTGGCGGGGCCGGGTACTCGGCTTGGTAGAGGAGGCGGGCCAGGGCGGGACGCGCGTCGCCGCGCCTTCACTGCGCTGCCCGTGAGGGCATCAATGGAGGCTGACCGGCGCGGCAGCTGGCATTGATTCCCCGCAGGAACTGAGGCGATGAGGACGACGAAGTGCCGAGTCGCTGCCGCGGCGGGCCCATCGGATTTCGCGCCAAAAACGTTTCCGCCGGCGCCCCCCAGCGCGCCGGGTTCGGCCTGGGTCCGTCGGCGCCAAATTCGGCCCGAGCTGGCGAAAAATGGGCTTTTGGGGGTGCGACTGGGCTGATTTTTGGGCGCCGGCTATAAAAAGGGGGCTTGGGGGGCTTGTTGGGGGCGCAGCTAGAGATGCTCTAAGGTCTTGATCCAGCGGTGCTCCACAACTCTCGATCGATCGATAACATTGGCCAACTGGTTGGGAGATTGCTCTAGGGCTTGATCTCCTATAAATCTGAAGTCGGCGTTCGACTGATTTGGAGGGAGCTGTGCTGACACATAATTCCAAGCTGTCCGCACAAACTTGAATTGTTATAGAGAAGATGGAAGTGTGACCCCCTTGCTAAAAGCGGTCAGCGAGGAAGCGGAATCCATCTCTACCAATGTTGACTCCAACGGCGAGGGATTCACAAAAATCACGAAGCAGGTGCACGATTAGCAAGGGCCCTAACATTGTCAAGCAGGCCCTGGTGACGCCCGCGGTGGTGGCTTTGCCACGCCAATGATTTTCGCTGTAGGCTGACAAGGCACCATTGCTCGCCAACAACGGGCCTCCCTTGCTCCAGCATCGGCAGTACACCCTGTCCGACGAGCGGGATCACATGGGAGAGGGGGGGGGGGTTGGATCTGGCAACTGCTGATTCTGTTCCGCGTGGCCAGTTTTGTCTGAAGCCACTCAAACACCAGTTCCCCACCTTCAAATGCGAGTTTCCCCTTCTCTAGGTTGATCCCTGCAATAACTACTTTGAGATGTACAACGTTCCTGGGCATCATTGGGTCAGCACGGCGACGATGTACTTTGAGGGATATGCGGCATTGTGGCAACAATTGTACAAACACCTGCATCACCGCATCCATTGGGACGCGACCATTGCGGTGGTTGTTGCTGAGTTCGGCTGCGATGAGTTTGACGGCCAAATGTCCAACCTCTTGCAGCTGAAGCAGACATGCATGGTGGCCTGGGCACAAGTTGGCGTATGTTAGAAATAGACTGAAGTAGAGGAAGAGGAGAGCTGGGGCTGAACACATGAGTGGTTTTCTGAAGCTATATCTAGTATTGCTGCCGTGAGGACTATTTGTAGTAAGTAGGCAAGTCGGTTGTTGAAGTGTATACGTAGATTGCCTAACCCTTTCCATCAGTTCGGAATTTTGGTTGCGCTGGATAGTGTATGAAACTTAGCATGGTATCAAGGCCTAAGGTCTTGAGTTCAAGTCCGGGCTTCGTAATTTATTCCAAAATTGTTCTTTCCCCCTCTATGTCCACATATAGGCCTCTTAGGCCATACCTCTGAGTCTATTCATGTGTTGACTTCCCGCGTCATACGTGAGAGGGGGTGTTGAAGTGTATATGTGGATTGCCTAGCCCTTTCTATCAGTTTGGACTTTTGGTTTTGTTGGCTAGTGCATGAAACTTAACATGGTATTAGAGCCTAAGGTCTTGAGTTCAAGTCCTGGCAATTTATCCAAAAATTGATGGTTGCCTCTCCGTGTCCATGTATAGGCCTCGTGAGCCATACCTCCGAGCCTATTCACGTGTTGACTTCCTGTGTCACACGTGAGAGGGGCGTTGAAGTGTATATGTGGATTGCCTACCCCTTTTCATCAGTTCAGACTTTTGGTTGCTGTTGGCTAGTGCATGAAGCTTAACACAGTAGCAGAGCCTAAGGTCTTGAGTTCAAGTCTTGGCTTTTGCAATTTATCCAAAAATTGTTGTTGCCCTGTCCATGTATAGGCCTCTTGAGCCACACCTCTGAGTCTATTCACGCGTTGACTTCTCGCGTCACACGTGAGAAGGGGTGTTGAAGTGTATATGTGGATTGCCTAGCCCTTCCCACCAGTTCAGACTTTTTAATTGTGTTGGCTAGTGCATGAAGCTTAACATGGTATCTGGGCCTAAGGTCAAGTCCCGGCCTTCGCAATTTATTCAAAACTAGTAAATTGCCCGTGCGTTGCAACGGGGACATATGCACATTCTCGAAGATCAACCCAGATTTTGTCAGCCCTTTTTTGCCGTTAAGACCATACTGAGGCTTGGTTGTCTTGCTTCTAGGTGCATTGCGCTCTATGAACTTTATTTAACCCAACGAGGCTTGCGCATGTAAACTGCATAATCATGCCCTCCTGTCCCCCTTACATCCATTGACGGAGCTTTTGCAAGGCCAAATGAGCCATGGCCCGCCTAGCTCTGCAGCCCATGGGTTGTAAAAGTAGTAAATCCCAACAGCCAGGCTCATTCAGCCCACCCAGCTTTTTTTGGCAAGCTCCGCCACTGCTACCATCTTCTCTCTCTCTATATAATTTGGTGTGTCATCAGCCATAAGCCATATCTACTTATGGTTGATCATCAATTACGTAAGAAGGGGAATCTTACTCTAAATAGTAAGGGCTTCTTTGATTCAAAGGAATTCCATAGGATTTTCGGAGGGTTAGAAACCTCAGGAATTTTTCCTACATTGGCCGTTTGATTCATGGGATTGAATCCTATAGGAATTTTTCCCATGGAATCACGTGTACTACATTTCATTGGAAATCTAGCATCCACTGCAACCTTTGTTTTCACTTCCTTTGTTTTTACTGTGACATCAAACACTCTGTGCTAATCCTGTAGGATTCAAGTGGGCATGCCACTTCAATCCTTTATTTTTCCTATTCTCGCGTTTTGAGAATCCTACGACTCAAATAGGGCCTAAGCTATCTCCAATCCGTGTGTGACTAATTAGAAACCATATTGATCTCAACGTGTGCGCTAGAATGGGCTAGATATTTTGAGAGAAACAAATCTAAAAATCTTTAATATTTCCTCCATCCCATATATAATATGTTATAACAATCAATATGTGATTTGTGTAGCCATATAATTTGTGCCTTTTCAATTGTCATTACGAGGTATTATCTTCTCGTTTCTTCCGATCGTCACCAGTTGTCCTGGGGTTTACTTCTATTTGTCATTGTGGCATGATACCTCCATTCTGTTGTCTTCTAAAATTCTTGGGAATCTCCACAAAATGGGCTAACTACTATGGAATTAGTATCAGCACAATCTTTATATATATGCGGGCTTATGGATTCCCTTGAAAAAATATGGGATTCAGTACATGAGTTTTGAAACAGTGAACACGTCGGATATTTTCAAACAGTTGCCAAAGCAAAAGCTAACATCTGCATTGAACCGTTGGCATAATTTCCTTTTGTATTTTGTTAACGAAGATCCAAGTCCCCGAGGCAGTCGACGGATTACACTGACATGCATCCTCTGTGGTATTCACCAAGAGAAGCAGGCGGATAAAATATTCTCAATATTGTCATAATTCACTTGTGTCAACCACGACCTAGCCATACTGTATCAGTGTTAGAAACTCATCATCTTGGAGAGTGGAAAAAACAATTCAATTGGGAAACTATCTATAGCAGACTACCCCTAGATAAATGGTACTATCTATAGCAGATCACCCGTAGGTAAATGATGAGTACATCAGAAACAGATTCCGGTTGAAAAAAGAGCACCATGAATGCTTAGTTAGACTGGTGCTCTAGTATAACAAGTATATCTCAGGAAGCGATGTCGCTACAATGTATCTGAAATCTGAATATCACACTAACAATAGTTCCACAAGCTTAATAAACTACATATATAAAGGGAACACCAACTACACTGAATCGGTATATCGTCTAGTAGTCGTACTCTAATTGATCTGCTGCATTCTTGTCTATACAAACCTTTAACCCGTTGTTGATGCTTCATTCAACTTCTGAGCACTCTTTTCCGGATCACTAACCTACATTCGGTGAACAAAATAAGAAAAATAAATCAATTGACCTGAAAAATACTGAAATACGTCCACTCTTTCAAGGTGTTCATTGTACCTCCGATGTCCTTGCAAAATTGCTTTGCTATGTTTAAAGGATCCCATGCGTATTTGAACATTCAAGCTGCATTAACTGCCGAATTATACAATAGCCTATAAGAATTTGTCTCTATTCAATAAAGCATTGATAACAAAAATCAAGAATATGTTCTTCTGTGGCAAGAACCTAATGCAACTTCAAGCATGACCAAAACTCCAAATACACTCTTAATGCTAACTCCAATTTTCTCATTCTGACCAGAGGATTCAAAAGTAATTGATTGCATGAGGCTGAACGAATCAAACATGTTGAGCTTGCACGATCAAAAAATAGCCACTGATTTGTCGAGGTGCCCGGCTTCTAAATACATATTATCATCCTGCAAGAGAAGCGACGATTCTGCTTGGCTGAGCGTATGAGCATCTACAAGTAATTATCCTGCAAGAGAAGTGACGATTCAGCTTGGCTGAGCATATGAGCATCTGCAAATAATCAGCAAGAACCAGCATGAAATAATTTCACTGCAATCTCACCTATCTGTATAAACATATTGACTTCATCTTGCTAGAGAACAAATTCGTTATAACCACAACATCTGTCTTAACCTTGCTGAACAACACATGCACGTACGTACATAAGGCTGCTCCACTGGCTGGATGCACATGCACGTACACGAAGACTTGAACTTGCTAAACAATATATGATCGATTGCTACAGTGGCTGTATGCACATGTACTACAAAAGGAGTACAATGCAAGCTGGAGAACAACGCACGTACATAAGAAACCCAGATCAGACGAACGCGGTCGGAAACATGATTTAGTTCAGTCTATTCAAGTCGAAGCACCTCTGTGTTCTTATCCATCTGCCCAAATCTTGCAGGAGCGGACAGTGGCGACGCGGCAGCACCAAACACACACGCACTCAGCTGCTCGACCTGTTCCTCTTCACCTCGCCACCCCGTCACAGCGCCTCCGTCCACACCACCCCGCCACGGTCGCCCCGGGCCTTTGCTGCCTGGCTTCGCTCGGCATGGTGGCCGCTGAGCTCTCCGGCGCGCTGGAGGTGGCACTTCCCTATGTGCTAGTGGTACCCAACATCATGGTGGGCTCGGTGGAGCACAAGGCAGCAGCGTAGATGAGCGCAGGGAGCGAGTAGCGACATTGAGCAGGAGGGTTCCGGAGGAGAGGAGGCGACTTCAGGACTAGGGGCCTCCCCGCATGGTTCTGATCTCGCCACACTCGATTAACTCCAGGACGCGAGGAGACCCGTCGTCGCGGCCGAACAGGGGAAAGCCGCCGCCCACGGATTCATCGGGATTCGCCATGGTGGCGGCGAGGAAGACGTGACCAGCCAGTAGCAACAGCAGAACTCGCGGTGGCTTCGAGCAGCGAGCGGGGATGTCCGTGAGACCGTGCGAGGTGATCGTCGAAGGGGCTCCCATACGCTCGGTGGGAGGGATCGGGCATAGGCCTCCTCATCGGCTGCTCCTCCGCGTCCACGGGATTCACCCTTACCCTCCTCTCTTGACCTGAAAATTATACATCCGCCTCCGGAATGGTCAAAGGAGTCCCTGCCGGGTACACCATGGCCGCAGGAAGTAGTTTCTAATTTGCATCGGAGACGGTTTCGGGCGCAGGAAGGATTGGATTAAAAAGTGAAAGAATTGGATCAAAAAAGAGGAAGGAGATCAGATTAGACCGAAGAAAAGGAAGGAGACCGTGTCTGCTGTGGCAACGCATCGAGCGGCGGTTGACCTGTATAGACAGGAAGGAGATCGATGAAAGAAGGAGACCGGCTGTTCTGGTGCGGCACAACATCATGCTTTTTTCGGGGGGAAGGAAGGAAGGCCTAGCCCAATTAAAAATGGAATCAACGGCCCAATCAAAGAACGCAATCAATTACGTGGAAAACAACTACTAACGTATGGAGAACTATGAAAGGCTCCGTCCTTTATTATTAGGTAAAGAATCTTTGTTGCCCCCTATGTGTTGGTTATCTAGCAATATGCCTCTTGAGCCATACATCCGAGTCTGTTCACTTGTTGACTTCCCGCTTCACACGTGAGAGGGGATGTTGAAGTGTATATGTGGATTGCCTAGCCCTTTCCATCAGTTCAGACTTTTGGTTGCGTTGGCTAGTGCATGAAAGCTTATTATGGTATTAGGGCCTATGTTCTGCCAACAATGTGTTCCCAATATTGCCGGCATCTAGTTACTTAAACAATGAGCTATAATCAGGAAGACGGGACCATCATGCAATACATGAGCTAGTCTTAGAGGCAAGACTAGGGATCTACTTGGTGTTTATGTTTTCACACATACAACTGGGTTTCTCTCCAAATATAATATCAAGAACAATTGCAAATATATCACAAAAATATAAACTGAATTATGAACATGGAAATGAATAATAACATTTCATTATTGCCTCTAGGTCATATTTCCAACTTGAGTCGCTTGAAGGACTTGCACGAGAGGATTTCTTTGGTAATTTTTTGAGAATTTCTGAAAGCGTGTTTTCTTCGTGAACTTGTTGAATTTCCTCACAAGATGTGTGATGTCTTTGTGGATTTGGGATCATCAGAATCACATGAGGGATTTTCTTCTTCAGATGAAGAATCAGCTTTAGCCTTTAAAGCTTTGGCTTTTATATGACTAGTGATAGCTTGGTCCATACAAATCTCTCATTTCTTGCTGCAGCTCATGGGTTGAGCCTCTCGAGAACATCAGTTGGGTCAAGTTCCTTGTAATCAGGACGCCTCTTGAATCATTATGGCCAGTGTATCAAAGGCGCTATCTAGCAATCTGAGCAGTTTCTTCACTTCATGGTCTGTGACGTTAGTGGCGCCTAGAGCTTGAAGTTCATTGGATATATCCGAGAGACGATCATAAGTATCCTGAACACATAAATTTTCCAGCCTCTTCAAGTGGTTGAAGTGGCTGTGAAGAACATCAATCCTGGTATCCCTTTGAGTGGAGACATCTTCATTGCTTTTCTAGCTGATCGCATATCTACTTCGAAGTCCTCGGAGAGCTGATGTGACCATATTGCCCTTTCTTGGGGCAATCACATATGAGGTCTCTGGCTTGAGCATTGTGATGTTGTTAGGATCAAGTATCACATAACCTTCAATAACTCTCCAGAGTTCTTCATCGGCAAGCATTAGACGCAGACACATCATGTTCTTTCAGTAAGGGTAGTCCGTGCCATTGAAGATTGGCGCTTGGCGGAAGTGTTGAAATTCCCTGTAGTTGACATAACTGAAACTCTACGTGGTTAAAACCAAATCACACAGAATAAGGGAGCACCTTGCTCTGATACTAATTGTAAGAGCAATTAACCGACGATCTGAACACAACAGGAATATAAGAAACTAAAGAAAAACTAAACAACACATTCGATCAAAGTCTTCAGAATAGAGGAAAGCATGCAAGCGACGAAATAAATCAAGTAAACTATCCTAACACATTACGTATACGTTTCATCACAAAGACACTGAAAGTAGAACAAATCATAAGTAAATGCAGCTGAACAAATAAGTTTAGTGAAAGTCTTCAAAGAGGGAAGGGATCAAATTCTTCCGAACGTGCAAGTTATTCAAAGTAAATAGAAGTGAAGAATATGGAACCAGAGCTCGGTAAAGACAATCGATTTGTGGCACTAGTTCAAGTTGCTATGACAACTCTACGTCTGGCTGGAGAGGCTGAGATTTAGCTCAGAAGACCAACTCTTCACATTCTCCTTGAGCTAAGATCACTGAGACGTCGCTCAATCACTCGTGGTAGATCTCCAAGAAGAATCAAGTAGCAACCGGACATGGAGTATTTGATCCCGAGCTCATATGCTCCCGCATGAACAGTAAAATCCAAAAAAATAGTAAAATAATTCAAAAAAATCTGATTTTTTTTTTGTGATGAACATTGATAAATTTTCTAACTGCGTGCAAAATTTCAGGTTAAAATGGCATTCGTGGAGGTCTGGGCAAAAAAATAAAATCGATGGTCCAAAAACACTATTGTTGGAAGCATTTTGGAGCATCGATTTTGTTATTTTTGCCCAGACCTCCACGAATGTCATTTCAACCTGAAATTTTGCACGAAGTTAGAACATTCATCAATGTCTGTCGCAAAAAAAATTCAGATTTTTTTGAAAATTTTAACTATGTTTTCGATTTTACTGTTCATGCGAGAGCGTATGAGCTCGGGATCAAAAGAGCACTTTCGGTAACAACCACCTTTTATTCATTCGAAGGCCTGCAGATACTCAGATAAGTAACCCGCAACAGTTATTCATCACTTGTTGCGCTAGTACTAACTTCAGCGTGCTAGTACTAACTTCACCGAGCAACTGCTAGGAGCCTAATATAAAGTATGCACTATTTGTTCTGATGCAATCATGCAACTGATAATATCATGCTTCATGATTGTATCCTTCATCATATATCCTTTGTTTCTATGCAGGCTATAAGAACTGGTTGGATCCATCCGAATATCAATCTAGACAATCCAGAGAAACATGTGGTAATTTTTTTGTTGATACACAATTCTTTTTTTTCTCTTGCATGATTCTTATAGCACTTTACATCAGATTGAGCCAATGCTGGTATAAAGAATAGTTATGCCATGCCAGTTATGTTTTTCTTTTCTGCCGTGCTATTGTTTACTGAAGAAGTTTGAAATGGAAAAACAAACCTAGTGAATCTAATGAGTAGTGGTTCGTTTAACAGGATGCCACAATTTTGCTCCTAGTGTGTCAACTCCTCGGAGAACTCTTTATTGCAACCTTGAACAATTGCCCCGAGTTCAGATTTTAACCTCCTAAGTTCCCCTGGGTCTTCATACGAGTTCAAATCCTGGGTCAGGTGGATTTGACTTCCTCTGGGTAAGCTGCCATATCAGTTAAGTGAGCCGTCGCAGCATTGCCAGATTCATCACTGACACGTCATCACCTCCACCTATTGGAACAACAAGGTGAAAGCACTGGAGTTCGTCGTCTCGCTCAAGATACTGCATGCTTCTGTGGATCTCACCTCTCCCTCCTGTTTGCGGCAGTCCTGAAGCCCTGCTCTTGTGTCTGTGCTCTCCACTTGTGCGTGCGGAACCAATACTCCATCACGCTACCTGGGGTTGTTGCATGCGGAACCAATACCCCATCACGCTACCTGGGGTTGCATGCGGAGCCCTACCCTCTTCCACTGCTGTGCTGAATTTGGGAGTAAAGAAAGAGCAAGAGGAGAATGAGCCTTTCTAATCTGCAATGCTGACGTGGTCATGAAATTGGAGTGCTGGTGTGGCGGTGATGCCGTTGTAGTATGGCAGTGGGTCACCTGAAACTGGCGTGGCAGCTTACTTAGCCTGTAGCTGGAATCAAACCCCACCTAACCCAGGATTTGATGGGCATGAAGACTTTGAGGGCCCAAGTTAAAACAATTAGGGGTTGGAAGTTGAAATTTAAACTTGGACAAGTGTTCATTGTTGAAAGATGGATACCACTCGCTCTGCGTGCAGCGTTCAGAAAAAGTCGAGGCTAAGAAAGATTTTGGGGCTTTAGACCCAGGTTTAAAACACTGGAAGGAGAGCGGCCAAGGGAAAAAGATTCTGGTGTCAAGTCTAGTTCAAGAGTGAGTCCTAGAGAATAAAGCGAACAAATGGGCCACTAGTCAGGCCACACAACTACCACTATTACCGTTCTGGTCTTTTTTTCCTGGTTGAGAATGGGTTTCACCAGGGAGGCTAAGACATTGCACAATATTTTGCTCTGCTAGACCCGGCTCTAGTAATTTTCTTATACTCACCTCACAATGGTCATGCTCTAACTCCGCCCCTGGCCTACAAATTCACCAACATAGCAAATGTAGAAGTTATTTTGAACATGGAGTTTCATATTTTAAAGGGTGTACGATCTTTTTGCCATGTTTTCATTGAATATGCTTAAATTCTAATCTTGTAGGATGTCAGCTTGCTGGTGGGATCACAAAAGGAGAGATGTGATGTGAAAGTTGCATTGTCGAATTCATTTGGATTCGGTGGGCACAATTCATCAATTTTATTTGCGCCCTTTTGAGCTCTATTGGTGTGCTAGCTTATGGTACGATTGTGTCATGGAACTGGAATTTTGACAAAGCTCAGCAAGACAGCAACATTTCACGAGCCACAAATTTGTAATGGGAATCCAACTCAGTAGAATATATTGCTACATAGGTGAGCAAAGAAAGCAATTAATTTTCTTTTGTATTGCAAAAGCAAATATATCCCATGCAAGGGTGTCCATTCAGAAGTTAATCAAGACGTTGCACATGCACTTTGGTCTATCCTATTTTTGTACCAGATGTTATTGGATTCGTCGTATGGGAACTTTACTGGGGTTGGTATGTTTTTATCTCGCAGTTTTACCAGGCAGATACAATGCTCGCTGACGCAAAACTGGCTTGTTGTGGTAAATTGTTTTTTCACCAAAGGGCTGCAAATTGTTGCTGTATCTTGATGTGTTAATTACTGCAATAAGCAGCCATAGTAGCTGTTTTAATTTTTAATTCGGCGTCTGTTTTTATGAAGAACATAAAAATGCATGGCCTCTATGGGGTATCCTGCATCTGAATGATGAGCAGTGTTTGATGAATTTCTGATTAGGTGGGTGCTCTGCTTACTGAGTCTCCAACCGACTGTTATATCTTCACGTTATATCCAGGTTTGTAGACCACCTAGCGAGGACTAAAAGCACACGAGCAAGGATGGCATGCCATCATTGCCATTCTCTTCTTGGAGCTGGGTAAACATTGTTGTAGTAGATAGTCAATTGTCGCTAATGAAGAGAGACGTAGGTCAGAAGAATAGATGAATAAAGACCGGATCCATCGAAAACAAATGCGGATCAGATCCCATGAGATTTGTCGGAGACAGACAACATGCCTATGATGCTAGAAGCATCGCCGGGACGGGGCCAAGTGAGGAGAATTTTATTTCATTTTCAAGAAGACACTGTCGCTTTGTCTTCTTAAGCATGGCACAAACTCCAACAAAACTATTAAAACACATATGAAAACGGAGCTCCCCCCTTCCCCCTTGTTGGCAAGGGCCAGGATCCACCGCGCCTTTGATGGCCCAATGATCATAGGAGATGAGGCGGACCGGTGTCGACACTGGCGAGGGGCTCGCCAGGAAAACCTAGTTGAGCGGTCGCACCAGGAAAGAGCAAAGGGGTATGCGATATGTCTAAGATTTTATGTGGACTGCTTTTCTACTTTTCTACTTTTTACATTTCTTGGTGCACATACTATGTGCCCGTAAGTTGTTAAATCTTTTTTTTGGCGGGAAAACTCTTGATCTATTCATTTTCAATCATGGCAGTACAACGAACATCAAAAATAATAAAAATTACATTCATATCTGTAGACCACCTAACGACGACTACAAGCACTGAAGTGAGCCGAAGGCGCGCCGCTGTCGTCGCCCCTCCATTGTCGAAGTTGGGCACAACTTGTTGTAGTACACAGTCGGAAAGTCGACGAATCTTAATGCAAAGCAAATAGACAAAATAAGATCAAGATTATGTTTTGATTTTAAAGTATATATTTTGAGCTATTTATTTAAACTGATAAAATACACATGTGCCCATGATTAATTTGCTTTATTGGGTTACCAAATACTCCCTCCGATGCATAAATAAGCGTCGTGTTTTTAGTTAATATGAGCTAAAACCAGGACCCTTATCATGGATTGGAGGAAGTATAAAAGATTGATTGATATTTATTTGCTTCTTGTCAGCGAATTTATTGTTATTTATTGGGTTACTATCGTAAAAACAATTATTTACGGACCGTGAATTTATTGAATTGATCTAGTTTATTGGGTTATCAAATATTGGTTTGATGAAAACCAGAAGTTCATGAAGCAAGTATGAATGAACTTGGTCAAAGTAATTATGCAAATATTTAACTTTCTCAGCGTTATTAATCATTAACTTATGACGAATGAATCTCATAGTATAACAACAATTGGGTCGGGTCGGTTCAACACAAATGTTCTCTTAACATCGTGTCTTCAAAGTTGCTGGCATTTTCATGTCCATGATCAGGAAAACGTAACCATCATGTAATATTTGAGCTAGTCTTAGAGGCATGACTACAAATCTATATTACCGTTATTATTTCACACATACACATGGGTTTTCCTCTGGGCCTCTTGGATATACAGACTGAAGGACCATTGCAATTAATTATAGCATAGAACATAAGCATAATTATGAACATGAAAATAAATAATAACATTTATTATTGCCTCTAGACCATATTTTTAATAAACTCTCGCTTGCACTAGATCCAATAATTCTAATCAATGCTAATGCATTTTACACCTATGACACACCAGTGTAAAATATGCTTCGCTGGTATAGTCTTTGTCCAATGGATGTAATAAGTTCAGGTCCCCGTGTATCTTTGCACATCCTCGCGTTTTCACGCTTTTCACGAAATTCATAGTTTGTGTGTACTTGGTTTTATATATTTGAATCACTAGTCAAACCTTGATTCTCGGGCCACAGGGACACTATCTTCAATAGTGTTCCATTAACCTAAGTCATCTTGAAACCATACTAAGTTCATAAATGAACTATATGAACCAACACCCTCTTATGTAGATTCTAAAGCGACAACATACTTAGCCTTTGTTATATAATTTGCCACAATAAACTAGAAGGAACAATTCCAGCTTACCATGTGTAAGGGCATATTTCTCCCTAAGTAGTTTTGGTGATTGATGACAATGCTTTTGCAGACTAATCGTGTGCACTGAGCTTTTCACATATCTCATACCTAGGCACAAGACGATTGAGTGCCCCTCGGAACCTTTTGAAGACGGTGTTTCCTTTTGTTTCTTTTCGGTGGAATTGAGTCATACGAAAGCCGTACTATTAAGAGGAGGTCCGCTTCAGAAAGGTTTGGGTGGAATCAACACGTACACATCTACTCATTCGCACCACCTTTCTTTCGCTTCACTGGAGCTCCGGTTGTTTTCCTTGTCTTTGCAAAAACAGTGGCGTTCTACTACTACCACTCCGAGGCATGCGGTAGTACCGCTCAGAGAAAGCGGTAGTACCGCACGGCCCCACAGGAGTACCGCTCCAGGATAACGGTAGTACCGCACGATGCGGTAGTACCGTGCCAAGGACACGGTAGTACCGTGTGACGACCCCAACGTCGTAACTAGTACGGTAGTAGGAGCGTAAGTAATTTTTTTTACTTCCGCGTCCTATGCGGTAGTACCACTTCGTGCAAGCGGTAGTACCATGTCGGGTTTTTGCATCGACTATAACTCTGCGGAAGAAGCCGCAGACGTAATTTATTTAGTCCGCACTCTTCCTCGACCAATCGGACCCTGTCTTATGGTAGTACCGTAAGGACGTGCGGTAGTACCGCTTCGACAGTACTACCGCCCGTTGTTTTAATGCTACAGGGCTAGATCTGGCTCATGCCGCGCCAACGGTAGTACCACACCCGGTGCGGTAGTACCGCGTGTTGCGGGCAGAGTTGGTGGATAACAGTTGGATTTGTCCTTCCACTATATAAAGGGAGTCTTCTTCCTCAAGAAGACTTACCTCTTCCTCCTCAAGCTCCATTGTTGCTCAAAGCTCCATTTCCGCCCGATCTCTCTCCCTAGCCAATCAAACTTGTTGATTTCCTAGGGATTGCTTGAGAAGGCATTGATCTACACTTCCACCAAGAGAAATTTTATTCCCCCACTAATTCCTTGCGGATCTTGTTACTCTTGGGTGTTTGAGCATCCTAGACGGTTGAGGTCACCTCGAAGCCATATTCCATTGTGGTGAAGCTTCCTGGTGTCATTGGGAGGCTCCAATTCGGTTGTGGAGATTGCCCCAACCTTGTTTGTAAATGTTCGGTCACCGCCTTCAAGGGCACCACTAGTGGAATCACGACACCTTGCATTGTGTGAGGGCGTGAGGAGAATACGGTGGCCCTAGTGGCTTCTTGGGGAGCATTTTGCCTCCACACCGCTCCAACGGAGACATACTTCCTCTCAAAGGGAAGGAACTTCGGTAACACATCCTCGTCTTCACCGGCTCCACCTGTGGTTATTTCTTACCTTTACTTGTGCAAGCTTTCTTTGTATACCTTAGCTTGCTTGCTTGTGTGGTTGTTATTGTTGCATTCTATAGGTTGTCCATCTAGTTGCATATCTAGACAACTTACTTTGTTGCTAAGTTTTAATTTGGTTAAGAAAAGCTAAAAATTGTTAGTGTCCTATTCACCCCCCCTCTAGTCAACCATGTCGATCCTTTCAATTGGTATCAGTGCCTCGTCTCTTTTTAAGGACTTTACCGTCCAAAGAGTATGGGTGACAACGTAGTCGAGATGGAGGGACACTCCGGTGGAACTCCGCCCTTGCCTACGCCCGATGGGGGAACCGCGGTCTCTCGTGAGGAGTTCAACGTGGCTATGGACACATTGAAAGATTCACTAGCGACCGAGGTCAAAGGCATGTTTAAGGAATTACCTTAGGGACTCAAATTATCCACCACACCGTTGGAAGTGGCTCGTCCCACTACCAACGTGTCGGGTGCTATTCCCGACAAGGGAGAAGCTAGTAGTGAGCAAGTCCCAGGTACTAAGAATGGGAGTGGGATTTTTGCCCACTTCGCTCCTCCTACCCATTATGGAGGACCAGTTCCTACTCCGCATTTAAATTCGGTTGGTCCTCCTCCTAAGTTTGTGAAAAATTCTGATTTTGCTACTTGGATGTTTCGCTTTAGACGTCATTTAAATCATTGTTCTACCAATCTTTGGAGAATCATTGAGCAAGGTTTCTACCCACACGATCCCTACAACTTAACTCCGAGAGAAGCTGCGGATCATCAATTCAACGAGTCTGTTATTTGCATACTTCAAGATGCTATCCCTCCCGAAGACATTGCACATCTTCGACCCTTCACCGTGGCCAAGGAAGCATGGGAGCATGTTGGTTCCATGTACAAGGGAAGCGCAAGCATTCATCGCTCAAACTATGAAGTTGTGCAAGATGAAGCCGATGAGTTTGCCATGATCGAAGATGAAGATCCCCGTGAACTTTATCGGAGATTAACCACTCTTGCGGTTTCACTTCGAGATCATGGGAGCAAGGACACGGATGACAGCTGGATCAAGCGCAAGTTTCTCAAGGCCATGATGCCTTATCACAAGGCCATGTCCTCCATCATTCGCCAAAGACTGTACTTCCACACTTTGTCATCAAGTGAAGTGTTGGATGAGTTCGTTGCCATGAGGATCTTGGACAAGACCGCCGACAATGCGGTATTACAAGCTCAACGATCAAAGAAGCCTAACCCTGCCTTGAAGGCCAAGGCTTGTGTGGAAGAAGATGATGAAGAGGATGAAGATGATAGTTGCCCCGAAGACACCAAATATGCCTATCATGAGCACATGGCTCTTGCATCACGGCAATTTTGGGGCAACAAGAAGAACTCAAGGCCAAATTTCAACAAGAACAATTCAAGTGGAAACAAGGGCAAGCAACGAGTGAGGACGTGCTACAACTGTGGAAGTGTGAGCCACTTCGTTGTAGATTGCCCATATGAGAAAAGAGAAGACAATGCAGGCAAACTTATCCGAAAGGACAAAGCCAAGTCTTATCCCAACAAGAACAACCTGAATAAGAAGAGCCTTCCAAAAGGGTCGATGGCCCAAGAATAATATGTTGAGGATGATGACGATGATGAAGAGGATGAGATGGTCACTATGGCCACCATTGCCATTGCAACCACTCCACGTTCATCTCTCTTTGACTCACCAAATGAGAATATCACCGCCAAGTGCCTCATGGCTAAGGCCACCAACAAGGTAACCCCCAACATCAATTCTACCATGACCTCTAATCCTTCATTGACGGATTGTATTGATGAGAGTGAGGGGGCAGAGGAGGAAGAAAATGTATTTGAGTTGTTTATGAGTAAACTCAAGGGCAAACCCAAGAAGCACTTCGTTGCTCTCTTGGAACAACTCGGTGAGGCCGATGACATGATCGAGGCTCACGAGGAGACCATCTCTAAAATGGAGGGTCATAGTCGAGACTATGCTGATGAGATATCAGATCTCTCTAATGCTCTTGAGGAAGAGCATGGTCTTCGTTTGGCTCTTGAGGAGTCACACAACGATGATCATGCTAAATTAAGGAAAGATCTTGATCATGCTTTAGTTGTCTCTCGTGTGCTCAATTCCGAGAAGGCAAAGCTTGTGGTTGACCATGCTAGACTCAAGGAGGAGTTTGTTACGCTTGACAAGGCTCACACGGTCTTGAAAGGTGTACATACTAGCCTCAGGGAGTCTCATGATCAACTTCAAGTTTCGCTAACCAAGGAGAAAGCTATCTTTCCTCGCATGGTTTTAATTGATAATGCAAATGTTACTAACCCATGTTGCGAGCATGTGCATCTTGTTGAAGAGAATGCCAAGTTGAAGAAGCAACTTGAGAAAGGCCTTGTGTCATGTATACAAGGTGAGAAGAACCTCAATGATCTTTTGAGCAATCAAAAGGAAGTTGTGGCAAAGGAAGGATTTGGGTTTGCTCCCAAGCCCAAGAAGAAGAAGAACGACAAGACCAAGCAACCTCCTCCTCTCAAGAAAACCTTTGTGAAAGAGGGAGAGGGTGCTCCTAAGAAGAAGAACAATGTGAAGAATGGTGGAGTCAAGAAAACCCCCGCCATGCCATCAAACATAGCCGACGACTTTAATCCTTCATATGTTTTATGCCATGCTAGTGATGGACATGTTTTTGCTAAATTTGTTGGTTCTTCTTATGAGTACATTGAATGGTCTATTTGGGTTCCTAAGACCCTTGTTACTAACCTCAAAGCACCCATTACCAAATGGGTACCTAAATCCAAGCATTGATCTCTTGTAGGAGTTTGCTTTTGGTGGGGGATCATGGTTGCTCGATAGTGGAGTCACAAATCATATGACCGGAAGCAAAGACTTGGTGGTGGACGTGCATCAAGGTTCATCTATGGCCACCAATGTCGAACGGGGTGATGCTTCATCTTCTAAGGTATTGGGGCTTGGCAAGGTTGTTGTTTCTCATGATCTCACAATCGAGAAAGTCATGCTTGTTGAGTCCCTTGCATACAACTTACTTTCTGTCCGTCAACTTGCACTCACGGGCTTTGCCACATTCTTTGATATTGATACCGTGGCCCTCTTGTGGAGCAAGACTCTTAAAGTAGCCTATGTTGGGCATGTCGAGAACGGTCTCTATGTGGTTAACTTTCAGAGCAACCCACTAAGACCGCGACTTGCCTAATGGCTAAAGTTGATGTGGGATGGCTTTGGCATTGCCGGTTAGCCCATGTCAATATGAGATCTTTGCAAAGTCTTCTCAAGGGGGACCATGTCCGTGGACTAACAAATGTTAGCTTTGCCAAAGATCGTGCTTGCAGTGCTTGTATTGAAGGAAAGTTACATGAGAAGGCTCACCCTCCCACGACTATCATCTACTCAAAAAGACCGTTAGAGCTCCTTCACATGGATCTCTTTGGGCCTCCATCCTTTGATAGTCTTGGGGGTAGAAAGTATTGCTTGGTGATTGTAGATGATTATTCAAGATACACTTGGGTATATTTCTTTAAGAAGAAGAGTGAGACCCAACAAACCGTCATCAACTTTGCAAATGAAGCTCAACGTCAACATGAGGCAAAGGTCTTGATGATCTGAAGTGACAACGGCACCGAGTTCAAGAACTACACCTTGGATGAGTTTCTTAGTGATGAGGGGATCAAACATCAATATGCCGCACCTTATACCCCTAAACAAAATGGTGTAGCGGAGAGAAAGAACCGGGCATTGATGGATGTGGCAAGGACCATGATGGCAGAATTCAAGTCTCCATACAACTTTTGGGCCGAAGCCATCAACACCGCTTGTCATGCATCCAATCGGCTCTATCTCCGCAAAGGCTCGAACAAGGCTTCGTATGAGATTCTTACCGGTAACAAGCCCAATCTCAAGTACTTCCGGGTGTTCGGGTGTAAGTGTTTCATCCTCAAGAAAGGTGCTCGTTTGTCTAAATTTGAATCTAGACCTCATGAGGGCATATTTGTTGGTTATGCTACAAACTCTCATGCTTACCGTGTCCTCAACAAGTCCAATGGACTCATTTAGGAAACGTTTAACGTAGAGTTTGATGAGAATAACGGCTCCCAAGTGGAGCAAAGTGGTACTTGTGATGTAGGTGATGAAATTTCTCCTCAAGCCATAAGAAGAATGGGTGTTGGTTATATCCTACCCATTGAGGAACCCCTTGTGGCCGAAGGAGAAGGACAATGTTCCACTCAAGTGGAACCATCATCAACCCAAGACCCACACGCTTCTGAAGAACAAAGTGAAGGCCCTCAACCGGACGAACAAGGCCAAGTGCAAGATCAACCACAAGATGGTGGTGAGCCACCAAATGATGCACAAGGCCAAGTTCCCTCCTCTGAGCAAGATCAAGATCAAGAGGAAGCTCAAGATCAAGATCAAGCTCTTGACGACGCTCAAGATGATCAACTCAGAGCTCCTCAATTATCACTTGAAGAGCAATTGGAGCGTCGTGCTGCTAAAGTTGCTTCCAGGCTCGCCTCTAGAGAGCATCACATGGAGAATATTCTTGGAAGCATCACAAAGGGGGTAAGCACTCATAGACAATTAGCAAACTATTGTGCTAATCAAGCTTTTATCTCTTGTGTTGAACCTCAAAAGGTCTATGAGGCGCTCAAAGATCCCGATTAGCTCAATGCCATGCATGAAGAACTCCATAACTTCGAGCACAACAAAGTGTGGCGTCTGGTGCCAAGGCCAAAGGAGAACCATAATGTCATTGGAACCAAGTGGATCTTTAAGAACAAGCAAGATGCTCACGACATTGTCATTCGCAACAAGGCTTGTTTGGTGGCTCAAGGCTACTCCCAAGTCGAGGGTATCGACTACGGTGAAACCTTTGCCCCCGTTGCTCACCTTGAATCTATTCGTTTGTTGCTTACCTATGCTTCTCATCATAACTTTAGATTGCAACAAATGGATGTGAAAAGTGCTTTTCTTAATGGTCCTATTAATGAGTTAGTGTATGTCAAACAACCCCCGGGGTTTGAGGATCCTAAGTTCCCCAATCACGTGTATCAACTCGATAAGGCACTCTATGGCCTTAAACAAGCCCCACGTGCGTGGTATGAGCATCTTACCGGGTTATTGCAAGATCGTGGGTTTGAAATTGGGAAAATCGACCCCACTCTTTTTACTAAGAAGGTCAAAGGGGAGTTGTTTGTCTGCCAACTATATGTTGATGATATTATCTTTGGTTCACCTAACAAAGCTTTCAATGATGAGTTTGCCGCACGCATGACCACGCATTTTGAGATGTCCATGATGGGAGAGTTGAAGTACTTCCTTGGATTTGAGATTAAGCAAAGAAGAGAAGGAATCTTCATCAAACAAGCCAAATACACTCAAGACATGCTCAAGAGGTTTAATATAGGTGATGTCAAGCCGGCTACTACTCCAATGCCTACCAAGTGCCAACTTGACATTGATCGCAATGGTAAAGCGGTGGATCAAAAGGTATATCGTTCTGTGATTGGATCCTTGCTTTACCTTTGTGCATCTAGACCACATATTATGTTGAGTGTGGGAATCTGTGCACGGTTTCAAGCCTCACCTAAGGAAAGTCACTTTGTGGCAGTCAAGCGAATCTTTCGATATTTGGCTCATACCCCAAACTTTGGCTTATGGTACCCAAGAGGAGCAAACTTCAAGCTTGTAGGTTTCTCTGATTCAGATAGGGCAGGAGACAAAGTCGATATGAAGTCCACTTCCGGAGGGTGCCAACTCCTTGGTTGCTCTTTGGTAAGTTGGTCTTCAAAGAAGCAAAGTTGTGTGTCTTTCTCGTCCACCGAAGCAGAGTATGTGGCAGCTGGCAGTTGTTGTGCACAACTTCTATGGATGAGGCAAACTTTAAAGTATTACGGTGTCACTTGTGACAAAGTGCCTCTTTGGTGTGACAATGAAAGTGCCATCAAGATTTCTCTCAACCCGGTGCAACACTTCAAGACGAAGCATATTGAGATTCGGTATCACTTCATCCGGGATCATATTCGGCGAGGAGAAATAGAGCTTCATTATGTAAACACTCATGATAACCTTGCAGACATCTTCATGAAGCCATTGGATGAAGCAAGATTTCGCAAGTTAAGGCATGAGCTAAATATCATAGATTTGAGCAATGTGGATTGAAATCTTGCACACACTCTTCCCACTCAACTAGATTATCTTGCCTAGGTGTAGGCATGGACATAGGGGGAGTATTGTTCTCTCAATGAACTCTTCCTTCCCCCATTATGCATAAATCGATCGAGTCTTTGTTGTTTGCCACTTTAGATGGTACAAGTGCTTCAAGACGAGTGTTGGTCATGGGCCCAAGGATAATTCTTCACGGTGCCATACCAAGTAACTCAAACATAGGTGGCTTCGGCCACCGACCTCTTTCAAGGAGGGGTGTCGCGTGTGTTGTTCTAGTGGTCTGTTGTCCTTCTTTCCTATTGCCTTGTTTGTGTGCTCTTGTCCGTAGTTGCCTTGCTTAAGCCTTCCTGGTCGAAACTTGCACTTTCTTGGGGGAGCGGTACTACCGTGGTCAGTCATGGTACTACCGCAAGAGAGCCTACCGGCACTACCGCAACGAGCACGACAGTAATGTTTTACTGCCGCTGGAGAGCGGTACTCCGCCCTGCGAGCGGTACTTCTGCCCTGGCGGTACTACTGCAATGATACGCGGTACTACTGCGTCGTTTTGAATGGGTGGGGGTTATAAGCGGGTAGGGGGAGTTCTAACTCCCCCATACCCATTCAACTCGTTTCCCCCATGTCGTCTCTCTCTCTCTCTCTCTCTCTCTCTCTCACTGCGCCGGAGGACCTCACCGGATCTCCGTCTCCGGCCACTCTCCTCGCATTCCGACTGGTGGGATCATTCCCCACCTCACCCTCTTTCCATGGAACAAGGTTTCTCCCCAAAATCACTTCTTCTTTTGCCCTTTTGTTGTCTCTAGGTTTTGGGGAGATGCATGTTGTTCTTGTGTTCTTGTAGACCTTATCCATGGAAGATTAGGGTGTAGGAGAGTAGTTGTGCAGTAGAAATGCTAGTCAGTATGTTCCTACAAAGGAGTTGTGATCAACCGTAGACCGCTCGTTTGTCTTATGCGTTCATAGATCTGATCCGCATTCAGATCTGACCCCGAGCGGTACTACCGCAGGTTGCCCACGTTACTACCGCTCTGACGCGTCACGGTACTACCGCTTCCCTGACGCGGTACTACCGCGCTAGACGCGAAAGTAAACTTTTACTACCGCTCCTGATGCGGTACTACCGTACAACTCCGGTGCGGTACTACCGCCCCCGGAGCGGCACTAAAATTTTACTTCCGCATCTTCGAGCAGTACTACCGTTCACTCCACACCTTCTTTGTAGCCCATACTTATTATCATTTTTACATGTTTCTTGTGCTTTGTTGTGGCTTTTGCATTGATTCTCGCTGTTTCTCTTTCTTGTTCTTGTGTTTGTGCCATAGGTGGTGGCTCTGGTTCTAATGTCCGTCGCTTGAATCCTAGCCGTGACACAGGGTCAAAGCGTCTACGCACCCAAGATGATGTTCCTGAGGGCTCCAATGCCCCCCAACGCAGAACCAAGTCCACTGCCACCAAGAACAAGGACCCAACAATGGGCATGGACGAGATTCCATCACAAGAGTTCATCGCTAGGAGGAAGATCAATCCCTATGCAAATTCCCGGGCTCAGTTCCATGGAGATGATTTGTTCTGGACCAAGTAGCAGTATCTTATCTTCACAGAAGTGCCCAAGAGCAAACACAACTTATATGTGGATGCACACTGGATTGACATGAATCACATGAGGAAGGAGGAGCACCGGGCCTATTTTGCTGAGGCTCTAGATCTTGTGGAGCAGTTTGGCACTGAGCATATCATGTATTTTCATATGGACTTTGACCCAGAGATTGTGGCCCAGTTCTTTGCTTCGGTACACTTCCATCCTAATGAGGAACACAACATGACTTGGATGACCAATGGACATAAGATGACTGCTACTTGGAAGGATTTCATGGATCTGCTTCAGGTTGCTGATGAGGGGCTCCACACTCCTGTTGTAGTTCGCCCTCATGCCAATCAAGAGTCCGCCAACAAGGACCGACTGCTACCCTATTATGTGGAGAAGACGCTCGCAAGTGGCAAGAAGACTTGGGTTATGAACCCTTTTCTGGATATTATGCATAGGATCTTCCGCAACTCACTGTTTCCTCGCATTGGGGACAAGGACAAGGTACATTCATACCTCGTGGACATGATGCTTATGTGTGAGGAGGCCCGTAGTGCTCAGACTCAACCACTTGATATCTCACATGTCATGTGGTGTGAGCTCTGCTTTGCGATATTCACCCGCAAAGTGCCTATCTATGGCCCATACCTGTTTCTGCTGATCACCAAGACTTGGGAGAAGCTCAATCTTGATGAAGAGTTTGAGGCTCCTCACTGCATTCGTCATGAGCCTATCAAGCTTCGCATCAAGAGCCGATGGGCTAACACCACTACCCGTGCGGAGGCTGCTGTAGCTAAGATGGATGTGGATGAGGAGGAAATTGCGGAGGAGGCAGCTGATGAGGACAGTTCTGGAGGGTATGCTCCCCCATCGTCTGAGCCCTCGTGGGCTAAAAAGCTGAAGAGCATGATGAAGGCTCTATTCTGTATGCAGGCCAAGGAGAAATACAAGGCACATGTGTAATGCCCAGGATGGAATTATACCTCCTACGTGTCGAGGCACGACTTAAAGGCATAAGTCCATCCTAGAATGATCTCAAGTTTGGTAATCTTTGCACAACTCATGTAAAAGAGGGATAGTAAACTGAAAATAGTTGGCTTACAATCGCCACGTCACAGAATAACAGTACAAGTCTCAAACATCATACAATAAGATCACTACAACCCTCTAAGGGCAAAAGCCAAATGTCAAAGTACCAAACTCAGATAAATAAACAACCACAGGCGGATCGAATCCTAGTAAGAGACTCCACTACTGATCGTCCGGGTAGCGAACGTAGTAACGACTATGCTCCTCGTCGTACTCCCAATCCAGCTCGGTGCCATCACCTGGATAGCTCACAGCTGGACCTGCATCTGGTGTGTGAAGTAACTGTGAGCCACAGAGGACTCAGCAATCCCGTTCCCGGGTAACAGAACTATTTAAGCCTTTAGGTGAGGGAAAAGGCTGAAGAAAGAAATGAGGTGAAGGAACAACAAAGAGTCTGCAGCAGCAACTAGCACTAACTTACGCAAGAGAGAGCGAGAAGAGAAGGCATACGGCGAGAAGTGATCACTAAGTGATCCTAGCTATAAGCTCACAAGCATAACCCCTCCGTGTTCAACTCCCGAATCCCGATTCGGAAATTGACAGTCACGGAACACACGCTGGTAGTGTATTAGTATCATTGTGCCAAGTTATCTACAACCGGAATTAACAAGCTCCCATCTGCCACATAACCGCGGGCACGGCTTTCGAAAGTTCAAACCCTGCAGGGGTGTTCCAACTTGACCCATTACAAGCCCACGATCCGCGGAGTCGCAACTCCAAAGTGGGAAGGCCCGAGTATCCTCGGAATCCCGTGCTCACGTTAAACCGAACTAAGGTAAGGCTAATCCAGCAAATCCTCCCGGCGTGTCGTCACCCTGATAGTAGCCGCGCGTATCTAGGTCTCAGGACACGACCGGATGAGACATCCTACGGGTTTTTACCAAACCTCGAGTTTCCTTGAGGTGGCCCCGCAGTCCGCTCGTTTCGGACCAACACTCATGTGGAGCACTGGCCCGGGGTTGTTGATTAAGAAAGAGGGTTAATTACTCCCTTATGCATGTTTAGTTGTTATTAGGCAAATAGTACCAATGTTGGGATTTGCTGGAAAAGACTTAGCACATAGCGGTTTATCGAGGGGGTCCCATACACCCCAACCGTGTTAGGAACGCATAATCAAGGAACATAAAACCGGCTTATACGGATCCTAACGGCATGAGTGGAACAAAACACCAAGCAAAAGGCTTAGCCTTCCACCCTTGCCAATATATATGTGATTTCAATTTAAGCATTTATATAGTGTGATATAACCCAACCAAACTTCAACATGAAGCAAGCATCTTCACTTCACCTGCAACTAGCAACGCTATAAGAAGGGCTGAGCGAAGCGTACTTAGCCAAGCAACGGTTTGCATAGGTAGGGTTGGTTAAACATGGCAATTGGTTACAAGTAGGAGGCTGACAAGAAGAACATGGGCATCGAGGCAAAACTATAGATCGAGAATACTAGCAATAGACAAAGATAGTAATGTTATCGGGGTTCGGTCATCTTGCCTGAAGAGAAGACGTTCGGATCGAAAGAAGGGTCCTCGTGCTCAAACTCGTTGGAAACCTCGTGCTCAACCTCGTTGGAAAACTCGTGCTCAACTTCCGGGTCTAAACAAGACAAACACACCAAGCACCAATCAACACGATGCAATGCGCACTCGAAGAACATGTATGCATGAAGGATGCACTAGAGATGCACATGGAGCACGGAAAACATCACTCAAGCAAAACACCTCAAAACAAGATAACAACCTGATATTATTAATCTACACAGAAAATCACCCAAGTTTGATATAAGATTCGCTGAAATCGGAGTTACGGGCTAAAAGTTATGCCCGAAACAAGATTTGAGCGAAAACTGCAAATTACAGCAACATAGCATCTTGGGAGCTCAAAATAATTAATCTACAGCACCCAAAAAGCATGGCAAGGAACTTGAACATAAACTAGATATAATGTACAGCAACTAGGTCCAAAGTGCACCCCCAACGGAGTCACGGATCAATAGCAATGATCTTGGACATATTGAACTTTGAAATAAAATTCTGGCAGCAGAATTTTATTGAAAGTTTGGAGCAAAAGATAAACATGCTACAGCCACTCAAATGGACATGTGAGGACATGGATGGAAAGACAACAATATATACTTCATGGAACAATTAAAATCCACCCCAAAACTATCATGCATTTTCCTAGAACATCACACGAACATGGCATCGGAACGTTACAGATTTCAGACTTAGTGAAATTTCACTAAGTCCTAAAACAGCAACATCATCATAGCATCAAAAAGAGCATGTTTAAGACACCTCGAAACTAAACATGGCAAAGGGTAAGCACCTCATCAAAGTACATATGACGGTGATCCCGAAACACACAAGCATGCATCAATGTGGTGAACACACCGATTGTAACGAGCTCAACAAGATGGCATTTCATAACAAGTGAAAACACAACATATGAACATGGCATCTTGCAACGATGATAACAAGGAAACAATAAATCTACCATGCAACCTATCACACACAACACGTAGTTCGTGACGAGACGAACACGTGGACATGTCATTTGCATCGTTTGGACAAACGAGCTAAAAGTTATCCCATGTCAAAGGTGGCACAAAAATAACACATAACAGCAGTTTATATCATCATACACTCTTGCAACAGCAAAACAAGGCCCTAGATGATCTCTAACATGCATGACAACAACAGGTAAAACGTAGAGGACAACTCCACGAACATCTGGACATATCACACGCTCAAAACGGAGCAACAGGTAAAAAGTTAAGGCAGGTCAAAGTAGGCATCACAGATTGACAGATCTGGGGATTTAGGAAAAAAAAACAACCTCAGGGACAGATCTGGCGGATGAACAGTGTCGGGCCCCGGAGCTACAGTGCGGCGGCCCGATCCGGCGCGCGGGACACTGTGCGGGGAAGCGGCGGAAGGCCCGCGGGGTGGCGGCGTACGGCCCGCGGGGGGGAGGGCCTGGCCTGCGGGCGGTGTGGAGACGGGCAGGCGGCCCAGGCGGCTACAGTGGCTGGCGGAGCAGGCCGGCCCGGCGAGCGGCGCGTCGCGGCCCGGGTTGGCGAAACGGTGGAGGCGGCGGGGAGGACTGGGCCTCGGCGACGAAGTGGCCCAGCCGAGCCCCGGGCAGCGCGGCGATCTGGTCCCCGCGGTGGGCTCTGGCGAGCGGCGTACGGGCCTCGCTCTGGCGAAGAGGGAGCCCGCAGAGGAGCGCGCTGGCGATCTGGTCCCCCAGATCGGAACCGGCGGGGCGAAGCGTCCGGTGCGGGAGCGCGTTGACCTGGTTCGCTCGAGGGGCCCGGTCGGCGCTCGATCTGCGGCGGCAGCTGCGGCTGGATCCCGAGGGGAACTGGTTTGGATCGAAAGAATCCTCGGGATCCCGATGAACAGTACGGGATCTGAGAAAAAAAGGAAAAAAAAGAAAAAGGAGAAGGGGAAGAAGAAGGAGATGCCCAAATAGACCTAGGGGGTCTATATGTAGCAGTTTAGACTAGGGTTTGGGGACTAGGGATGTTTAGGAGCCCTCCGATCGCGATCCAACGGATCCGATCGCGGGGATGATTTAAAAGGCCCAGACGGAGAAAAGAGACTGCAGCAGGGGTATTTTCGGGACACGAAGCAAGGGCACTTCGGACCCACACGGACAACGGAGGGAAAAGTCAACGGAGTCCAAACGAGACGAGATTTGAGAGGCAGGTTGCACACAACAAAACAACAACACACAACACAACCTCGCGGCACACCGGTAACGAAAAACGCCCGAACAACAAAGAAGGCCTACGGGACGTCACGGACACGTGAGGGAGCTCCGGAACACGAAACGGACAACAGGAAGAAACGCCACGAACCGGATGCAACCCACAACACAGATGCAATGCAATGCACATGTCTACATGATATGAATGAATGCCACACACTCACACAACAAAACGACGAAAGCCCGAAAGACAAAGAACCCGAAATGGAAATAGATGAAGCCGGAGATATATTATATACCCAAAAGGGAAAGTATTACATCCGGGGCATTACAAACTCTCCTCTACTACAAAAAGATCTCGTCCCGAGATCTAGGACTGGAAAAAGGAAGGGTACTCGGAACGAAGATGATCTTCTCGTTCCCAGGTAGCTTCTCGGTCTGTGTGATGTGACCACTTGACTTTCAGAAACTTGATGGTCTTGTTGCGAGTCTTGCGTTCGGTTTCTTCGAGAATTGCAACTGGATGCTCTCGGTAGGAAAGGTCTTGTTGAAGATCAATCTCCTCAAACGGAATCATTCGCTCAGGTGCCTTGAAGCATTTGCGAAGCTGAGACACATGGAAGACATCATGAACATTTGCAAAGTTGGAAGGGAGCTCGAGCTGATAGGCTAGATCGCCTCTTTTGCCAAGAATTTTGAAAGGCCCGACGTATCTAGGAGCAAGCTTTCCTTTGATACCGAACCTCTGGGTTCCTTTCATCGGAGAAACTCGGAGATATACATGATCACCGATGTCGAAAGCCAAATCACGATGCTTTCCGTCATAGTAACTCTTCTGACGCGACTGAGCGGCCTTGAGATTCTCACGTATGACTTTGCACATTTCTTCGGCTTCAGAGATCAAATCATTGCCAAGAAGTTGGCGTTCGCCTGTTTCAGACCAGTTGAGAGGGGTACGGCACTTTCTGCCATAGAGAATTTCAAACGGTGCTTTGCCTGCACTTGCTTGAAAGCTGTTGTTGTAAGAGAATTCTGCAAATGGAAGACAGTCTTCCCATTTCATGCCGAAGGAGATGACACAGGCTCTGAGCATATCTTCTAGGATCTGATTCACACGCTCGACTTGACCACTAGTCTGAGGGTGAAAGGCAGTGCTGAACCTGATCTTCGTGCCCATGGCGGACTGAAAGGAGTCCCAGAACCTTGATGTGAACAAGCTGCCACGGTCTGAGGATATCACTTGAGGAATTCCATGTAGGGACACAATTCTGGAAGTGTACAGCTCTGCAAGTTGAGCTGCATTGATTGATTCTTTGACTGGAAGAAAGTGAGCGACTTTGGTAAGCTTGTCAATCACCACAAAGATAGCATCATTGCCTCGCTTGGATTTAGGAAAGCCAGTGACGAAGTCCATTTCAATGTGGTCGAACTTCCACTCAGGAATAGGAAGAGGTTGGAGAAGACCGGCTGGACGTTGATGTTCTGCTTTCACTCTTCTGCATACATCACATTCATTCACGAATTGGGCAATTTCCCTTTTCATGCGTGTCCACCAGTAAGATTGCTTGAGGTCTTGATACATCTTGGAACTGCCAGGATGAATGGAAAGGAGAGAGTCATGAGCTTCTTCCATTATGAGCTTCCTGAGATCACCTTTGGGAACAACGAGTCTGTCCTCGAAGAACAAGGTATCTCTGTCATCAACACGGAAGCACTTATATTTTGGAGTGCCCTTTGCAATCCCATGTTTCACCTTCTTCACCATGGTATCACTGAGCTGAGCCTCACGGACTTGATCTTCCAAGGTAGGAGCAATTTGGAGATTTGCAAGAAAACCCTGCGGAACAACCTGAAGGTTTAGCTTCCTGAAAGCTTCACAAAGCTCAGGCTGGTGTGGCTTGATAAGAAGGCTGTTGCAATATGCCTTTCTGCTCAAAGCATCTGCAATCACATTCGCCTTGCCTGGAGTGTACTCAATGCTGGGGTTGTACTCTTGGATCATCTCGACCCAACGAGTCTGGCGGAGGTTCAGATGCGGCTGTGTGAAGATGTACTTCAAACTCTTGTGATCAGTGAAGATGTCGACCTTTCTGCCCAACAACAGATGTCTCCACGTAATCAGAGCATGTACCACAGCTGCTAGCTCGAGATCATGTGTGGGATAGTTCTTCTCAGCTGGCTTTAGCTGACGTGAAGTGTAAGCCACAATTCTCTTCTCTTGCATAAGCACACCACCAAGGCCTTGAAGAGAAGCGTCACAGAACACTTCATAGGGCTTGGATTCATCTGGAGGAATCAGAACTGGAGCTGAGACAAGCTTCTCTTTGAGGGTTTTGAAAGCCACTTCACACTCGGGAGACCAAAAGTATTTGACATTCTTCTGGAGGAGGTTGGAAAGAGGCTTGGCAATCTTGGAGAAGTTCTCCACAAACCTTCTGCAATAGCTGGCAAGACCCAGAAAACTGCGGAGCTGCTTGACGTTCTGAGGAGCTTCCCAGTTGACAATTGCTTCAACTTTCTCGGGATTAACCGCAATACCGTCAGCTGAGATAATGTGGCCCAGGTAGAGAACCTTATCGAGCCAAAACTCGCACTTTGAGAACTTGGCATAAAATTTGTGCTCTCGGAGTCGATCAAGAACCAGACGCAAGTGCTTTTCGTGATCTTCTTCATTCTTGGAAAACACCAGAATATCATCCAGATACACAAGCACAAACTCGCCTGTATAGGGGTTGAAGATGTAATGCATCATCCTTGAGAAGGTAGGAGGAGCATTGGCGAGGCCGAAGGACATGACGGTATACTCATATGAACCGTAGCTCGTTCTGAACGCCGTCTTGGGAATGTCTTCCTCGCGAATGCGAATTTGATGGTAGCCCATTCGGAGGTCAAGCTTAGAGAATACTTTAGCTCCTTTGAGCTGCTCAAAGAGTTCATTGATGTTGGGGAGCGGATACTTGTTCTTAATCGTCTTCTTGTTGAGTGGCCGGTAGTCAACACAGAGACGCTCCGTGCCATCTTTCTTCTTGACAAATAAGACACCACAGCCCCACGGAGATGTACTCGGTCTGATGAGACCCATACGCTCCTGTTCATCCAACTGTTTCTTCAATTCCTTCAATTCATCTGAAGAGAGCTTGTATGGACGCCGGCAAACAGGTTCGGTGCCCGGCTCGAGTTCAATAACAAACTCCACCTGACGGTGTGGAGGCATGCCTGGAAGTTCTTCTGGAAATACGTCTTGATATTCATTCACCACTGGAATTTGCTCTATGGCATTAATTTCACCCTTATCATTAAGAGAAAAAAACCGAATAGTGTTATCCCTGGAGGCGAAGATAATCACATCTTCATCAGAATGAGTCAACTTGACTTCCTTTTGAGCACAATCAATGTGAGCATCGTGCTGAGAAAGCCAATCCATTCCGAGAATGAGGTCGATGTCAGAATGACCAAGAATCACCGGAGAAGCCAAAAATCGATAATCACCCATGCGAATAGAAACATCCGGAGCATATAATTTAGAAGTCATGCATCTTCCCGGAGAAATCACTTGCAACTCCCTTGGCAAAGGCATAGTGCCCACATTATACTTGGATGCAAATGGGAATGACATGAAAGAATGTGAAGCACCCGAATCAAATAACACTTTAGCTGGAAAAGAGTTCACTGGAAGGTTACCCAGAATGACATCAGAAGAAGCCTCTGCTTGTGCTGCATTCATCAGATTAACCCTTGCAGACTTTGGATCATGCTTGACAATAGCTGAACTCATAGGTGGAGGAGGTGGAAGACGCTTCGGATTCGGACATCTGTTGGCATAGTGACCCTTCTGAGTGCATTTGTTGCAAGTCACTTCTGAGAGAGGACGGAACTGAGAGCCACTGGACTTGGAGCCTTGAGACTGAAACTGCTTCTTCGACTGGTTGCTTGGGTTGGGTGGGTGGGAGAAACCACGGCCACTAGAGTTCTTGTTGTTGGAGTTGTTGTAGTTGCTGGAGTTGTTGTATGGAGCTCGAATCATTGGAGGAGGAGGAAGCCAGAATTTCTGTTGTTTCGCAGCCAACTGAGACGATGAGGTAGAGTGAACAGCATCTCGAATTCTCTTCTTAGAAGCCTCCATCTTAAGCTGAGCTGCTTCTTGTTTCAAAGCCATGTTATAGAACTTATCGAATTCGTCTGGCTCGAACAGAGTGAGAGCAAGCTGAAGTTCATCTTTGAGACCTCCACGGAACTGATAGATTTTGCTCTTTGCATCAGGTATGTCTTGCTTTGCATAGCGAGCGAGGTTTTGGAACTTGACATTATACTGATAGACTGACATGGAGCCCTGCTTGAGGTTGCGGAATTGCTCACGCATACCCTCGATAACACTCGTAGGAATGTGATGCGAGCGGAAATCCTTGCAGAAGTTCTCCCACGAGATCACTTGACCCGGCCTTGAGTCTTTGTACTGCTGCCACCAATCAGCTGCTTGATCTTTCAGTTGGAAGGCTGCAAACTTCACATAGTCATCTTCTTTCACGTTACTGCACTCAAAATGCTTCTTTATGTCGGTCAACCAATCCTCAGCATCAAGAGGGTCGACACAGTAACTGAAAGCTTTAGGATTATTAGCCAGGAACTGGTTGAGGGTAGCATGGTGCTGCTGGAAGAAGTTGCCTTGGTTCATTGGAACGCCCTGATTAGCTTGATTAGCTTGCATAGCTTGCATTTGCTGCATCATCTGCATCATCAACTGAGTGTTCTGAGCAGTAGTCTGCATAATTGCTCTCCAAGCCTCAGGCGGAGGAGGAGGGGAAGGAGGATGCTCTGGGACCTCTTCCACCTCTGGGTTGGCATTCGGAACCTTTTTCGGAGCCATCCTGTAAGAGATGACCACGAATCAGCAATTGATTGACAAAAGGAATAAGCTGAATCAATGGAATGAATTGCAACAAGTCTTCACAATAATCATTCGAACAATAAGAACGAATGAAATCATCCGAACAAGAGGAACGAATGAATTTCTTAGTTAATTGATAACATCAGTCTTCACGAGAAGCCACATAGGGATCAAAAGGATAAAATAATAAACAACAAGGTACGGAAAGGAACAAACACAAGAGAGGAGTTTCGTTCTAACATCTTTGTGCTGAAAGCATATGAACGCGTTACGAAAAGGTTTTGCAATCCCCGGATCAGCATAGCCAAGGACCCTTTAAGATGCAACTCCTGATAGTAACCTCGGTCATATAACTCCTTCACTCAATGTCGAACCCCGAACTCACTAACCTGCATTCGTTGGAAGAATGCCTACGATCTACTGGATAAAACCCACCTATAGCTTTCCGAAAGATTCCAGTTATGCAATCAGGTGTTGGGGATACACGGGAAGCACCGCGCAACCAACTCTAACCTACATCCAGGTGTATCCATCCTTCAACACATAACCAGTCTTTCTCGGAAACTGTGTACCTCGGACCTTCGAAAAGCATCCACTATAACAAGCTATGGCAATACTCCCGAACTACCTCCCCAGTACTGGGTGATGTCGGGGTTATCTTGCCACTGGCCGTATAGGGGAGATTTTCGATGTCGGCCGTCTTAAGTATTTAGTACTGTCGCGATATGCTTGTTACAATGATACCCCGAAGCTCAACTCCTCGGTAACAGGAGGCATCGGGAACAATATCCTTGTCACAAGAACATCGAAACAATCCCAGAATACTCGCGGGATTCCTAAAAAAAATTTTGTGCAAAATTTTGAAGATAGGAGAGACAAAAGCAGACGTCAGGAGTCCTCACCAGAGAGAAAGGGGATGAGAAGCAAAGAATCCTACTCTCCGATATAATATAGGACTCAAAAGTTTACAGTGTGTGCCTAGACTCAACCGTCAACGGTTCGATCAAACAGTGGGGGCTCCTAGGTCGGAGAAGGCTCTGAATACCAACTTGTAATGCCCAGGATGGAATTATACCTCCTACGTGTCGAGGCACGACTTAAAGGCATAAGTCCATCCTAGAATGATCTCAAGTTTGGTAATCTTTGCACAACTCATGTAAAAGAGGGATAGTAAACTGAAAATAGTTGGCTTACAATCGCCACGTCACAGAATAACAGTACAAGTCTCAAACATCATACAATAAGATCACTACAACCCTCTAAGGGCAAAAGCCAAATGTCAAAGTACCAAACTCAGATAAATAAACAACCACAGGCGGATCGAATCCTAGTAAGAGACTCCACTACTGATCGTCCGGGTAGCGAACGTAGTAACGACTACGCTCCTCGTCGTACTCCCAATCCAGCTCGGTGCCATCACCTGGATAGCTCACAGCTGGACCTGCATCTGGTGTGTGAAGTAACTGTGAGCCACAGAGGACTCAGCAATCCCGTTCCCGGGTAACAGAACTATTTAAGCCTTTAGGTGAGGGAAAAGGCTGAAGAAAGAAATGAGGTGAAGGAACAACAAAGAGTCTGCAGCAGCAACTAGCACTAACTTACGCAAGAGAGAGCGAGAAGAGAAGGCATACGGCGAGAAGTGATCACTAAGTGATCCTAGCTATAAGCTCACAAGCATAACCCCTCCGTGTTCAACTCCCGAATCCCGATTCGGAAATTGACAGTCACGGAACACACGCTGGTAGTGTATTAGTATCATTGTGCCAAGTTATCTACAACCGGAATTAACAAGCTCCCATCTGCCACATAACCGCGGGCACGGCTTTCGAAAGTTCAAACCCTGCAGGGGTGTTCCAACTTGACCCATTACAAGCCCACGATCCGCGGAGTCGCAACTCCAAAGTGGGAAGGCCCGAGTATCCTCGGAATCCCGTGCTCACGTTAAACCGAACTAAGGTAAGGCTAATCCAGCAAATCCTCCCGGCGTGTCGTCACCCTGATAGTAGCCGCGCGTATCTAGGTCTCAGGACACGACCGGATGAGACATCCTACGGGTTTTTATCAAACCTCGAGTTTCCTTGAGGTGGCCCCGCAGTCCGCTCGTTTCGGACCAACACTCATGTGGAGCACTGGCCCGGGGTTGTTGATTAAGAAAGAGGGTTAATTACTCCCTTATGCATGTTTAGTTGTTATTAGGCAAATAGTACCAATGTTGGGATTTGCTGGAAAAGACTTAGCACATAGCGGTTTATCGAGGGGGTCCCATACACCCCAACCGTGTTAGGAACGCATAATCAAGGAACATAAAACCGGCTTATACGGATCCTAACGGCATGAGTGGAACAAAACACCAAGCAAAAGGCTTAGCCTTCCACCCTTGCCAATATATATGTGATTTCAATTTAAGCATTTATATAGTGTGATATAACCCAACCAAACTTCAACATGAAGCAAGCATCTTCACTTCACCTGCAACTAGCAACGCTATAAGAAGGGCTGAGCGAAGCGTACTTAGCCAAGCAACGGTTTGCATAGGTAGGGTTGGTTAAACATGGCAATTGGTTACAAGTAGGAGGCTGACAAGAAGAACATGGGCATCGAGGCAAAACTATAGATCGAGAATACTAGCAATAGACAAAGATAGTAATGTTATCGGGGTTCGGTCATCTTGCCTGAAGAGAAGACGTTCGGATCGAAAGAAGGGTCCTCGTGCTCAAACTCGTTGGAAACCTCGTGCTCAACCTCGTTGGAAAACTCGTGCTCAACTTCCGGGTCTAAACAAGACAAACACACCAAGCACCAATCAACACGATGCAATGCGCACTCGAAGAACATGTATGCATGAAGGATGCACTAGAGATGCACATGGAGCACGGAAAACATCACTCAAGCAAAACACCTCAAAACAAGATAACAACCTGATATTATTAATCTACACAGAAAATCACCCAAGTTTGATATAAGATTCGCTGAAATCGGAGTTACGGGCTAAAAGTTATGCCCGAAACAAGATTTGAGCGAAAACTGCAAATTACAGCAACATAGCATCTTGGGAGCTCAAAATAATTAATCTACAGCACCCAAAAAGCATGGCAAGGAACTTGAACATAAACTAGATATAATGTACAGCAACTAGGTCCAAAGTGCACCCCCAACGGAGTCACGGATCACTAGCAATGATCTTGGACATATTGAACTTTGAAATAAAATTCTGGCAGCAGAATTTTATTGAAAGTTTGGAGCAAAATATAAGCATGCTACAGCCACTCAAATGGACATGTGAGGACATGGATGGAAAGACAACAATATATACTTCATGGAACAATCAAAATCCACCCCAAAACTATCATGCATTTTCCTAGAACATCACACGAACATGGCATCGGAACGTTACAGATTTCAGACTTAGTGAAATTTCACTAAGTCCTAAAACAGCAACATCATCATAGCACACAAAAGAGCATGTTTAAGTCACCTCGAATCTAAACATGGCAAAGGGTAAGCACCTCATCAAAGTACATATGACGGTGATCCCGAAACACACAAGCATGCATCAAAGTGGTGAACACACCGATTGCAACGAGCTCAACAAGATGGCATTTCATAACAAGTGAAAACACAACATATGAACATGGCATCTTGCAACGATGATAACAAGGAAACAAAACATCTACCATGCAACCTATCACACCCAACACGTAGTTCGTAGCAAGACGAACACGTGGACATGTCATTTGCTTCGTTTGGACAAACGAGCTAAAAGATATCACATGTCAAAGGTGGCACAAAAATAACACATAGCAGCAGTTTATATCATCATACACTCTTGCAACAGCAAAACAAGGCCCTAGATGACTTCTAACATGCATGACTACAACAGGTAAAACGTAGAGGGCATCTCCACGAACATCTGGACATATCACACGCTCAAAACGGAGCAACAGGTAAAAAGTTAAGGCAGGTCAAAGTAGGCATCACAGATTGACAGATCTGGGGATTTAGGAAAAAAAAACAACCTCAGGGACAGATCTGGCGGATGAACAGTGTCGGGCCCCGGAGCTACAGTGCGGCGGCCCGATCCGGCGCGCGGGACACTGTGCGGGGAAGCGGCGGAAGGCCCGCGGGGTGGCGGCGTACGGCCCGCGGGGGGAGGGCCTGGCCTGCGGGCGGTGTGGAGACGGGCAGGCGGCCCAGGCGGCTACAGTGGCTGGCGGAGCAGGCCGGCCCGGCGAGCGGCGCGTCGCGGCCCGGGTTGGCGAAACGGTGGAGGCGGCGGGGAGGACTGGGCCTCGGCGACGAAGTGGCCCAGCCGAGCCCCGGGCAGCGCGGCGATCTGGTCCCCGCGGTGGGCTCTGGCGAGCGGCGTACGGGCCTCGCTCTGGCGAAGAGGGAGCCCGCAGAGGAGCGCGCTGGCGATCTGGTCCCCCAGATCGGAACCGGCGGGGCGAAGCGTCCGGTGCGGGAGCGCGTTGACCTGGTTCGCTCGAGGGGCCCGGTCGGCGCTCGATCTGCGGCGGCAGCTGCGGCTGGATCCCGAGGGGAACTGGTTTGGATCGAAAGAATCCTCGGGATCCCGATGAACAGTACGGGATCTGAGAAAAAAAAGGAAAAAAAAGAAAAAGGAGAAGGGGAAGAAGAAGGAGATGCCCAAATAGACCTAGGGGGTCTATATGTAGCAGTTTAGACTAGGGTTTGGGGACTAGGGATGTTTAGGAGCCCTCCGATCGCGATCCAACGGATCCGATCGCGGGGATGATTTAAAAGGCCCAGACGGAGAAAAGAGACTGCAGCAGGGGTATTTTCGGGACACGAAGCAAGGGCACTTCGGACCCACACGGACAACGGAGGGAAAAGTCAACGGAGTCCAAACGAGACGAGATTTGAGAGGCAGGTTGCACACAACAAAACAACAACACACAACACAACCTCGCGGCACACCGGTAACGAAAAACGCCCGAACAACAAAGAAGGCCTACGGGACGTCACGGACACGTGAGGGAGCTCCGGAACACGAAACGGACAACGGGAAGAAACGCCACGAACCGGATGCAACCCACAACACAGATGCAATGCAATGCACATGTCTACATGATATGAATGAATGCCACACACTCACACAACAAAACGACGAAAGCCCGAAAGACAAAGAACCCGAAATGGAAATAGATGAAGCCGGAGATATATTATATACCCAAAAGGGAAAGTATTACATCCGGGGCATTACAACATGTTGCTCAGAAGCAGGTTCGCTGGCGCGACAATTAGATCCAAAGGACTTTTGGCGAGGATGTGTCTAGTGGGTCTGAGAAGAACATTACTCCAGAGGCTGAGTGGATTGCCAAGCAGGGATACAAGTGGTCAGATTCCGAGGAGGAGCAGCAGGAGACTGATGAGGCGCGTGACGACTGATCTCTTCCGCCTGAGCTACCACTTATGTCTTAGGTGTCCTCTCTGCCCTTTTTGGTGTCTCGATGCCAAAGGGGGAGAGTGTAGGATTTGCGTGTGTGTGTCTTGTGCCGCGTTTTATTGGCTTTCGTTGGTCGAACCTTGTTTGCTTTCGTTGGTTTGTGTCGTGTGTGTGAGACCTATCATATTGTGTAAGACATATGCACTCTGATCCTTATCTTGTTATTATGTCTGTGCCATCTGCTAGGTTGTGAGCTTATGCTTCACTTGCCCTGTTAATATGTGCTCACGGTATCCTCCTTGCATCCATGCATAGAGTCATATTCTTAGTTGCAAGGAGTATGTTGTTTATAAAATATAGGGGGAACGTTGATCCTAGTATGTGTGCTGTGCAGTCCAAAGCATCTTCATAAGTATGCACACATCTAGGGGAAGCTTACCTATATTTTATAAGCATGTTGGGTTTGCTTACTATTTTGTTATATATATCTTTGTGCAAATCCCGTATTGTCATCAATCCACCAAAACGGGGGAGATTGTAAGGGCATATTTCTCCCTAAGTAGTTTTGGTGATTGATGACAATGCTTTTGCGGACTAATCGTGTGCACTCAGCTTTTCATATATCTCACACCTAGGCACAAGACGATTGAGTGCCCCTCGGAACCTTTTGAAGATGACATTTCCTTTTGTTTCTTTTCGGTGGAATTGAGTCATAGGAAAGCCGTACTATTAAGAGGGGGTCCACTTCGGAATGGTTTGGGTGGAATCAACACGTACACATCTACTCATTCGCACCACCTTTCTTTCGCTTCACTGGAGCTCCGATTGTTTTCCTTGTCTTTGCAAAAACAATGGCGTTCTACTACTACCACTCTGAGGCATGCGGTAGTACCGCTCAGAGAAAGCGGTAGTACCGCACGGCCCCACGGGAGTACCGCTCCAGGATAACGGTAGTACCGCACGATGCGGTAGTACCGTGTGACCGGCCCCAGCGTCGTAACTAGTACGGTAGTAGGAGCGGAAATATTTTTTTAATTCCGCGTCCTATGCGGCAGTACCGCTTCGTGCAAGCGGTAGTACCGTGTCGGGTTTTTGCATCGATCGTAACTCTGCGAAAGAAGACGCATACGTAATTTATTTAGTCCGCACTCTTCCCCGACCAGTCCGAACCTGTCTTACGGTAGTACCGTAAGGACGTGCGGTAGTACCGCTCCGGCAGTACTACCGCCCGTTGTTTTAATGCTACAGGGCTAGATCTGGCTCATATCGCGCCAGCGGTAGTACCGCACCCGGTGCGGTAGTACCGCAGGGCCGTGCGGTAGTACCGCACGTTAAGTGCGGTAGTACCGCGTGTTGCGGGCAGAGTTGGTGGATAACGGTTGGATTTGTCCTTGCACTATATAAAGGGAGTCTTCTTCCTCAAGAAGACTTACCTCTTCCTCCCCAAGCTCCATTGTTGCTCAAAGGTCCGTTTCCGCCCGATCTCTCTCCCTAGCCAATCAAACTTGTTGATTTCCTAGGGATTGCTTGATAAGGCATCGATCTACACTTCCACCAAGATAAATTTTATTCCCCCACTAATCCCTTGCGGATCTTGTTACTCTTGCGTGTTTGAGCACCCTAGACGGTTGAGGTCACCTCGAAGCCATTTTCCATTGTGGTGAAGCTTCGTGGTGTCGTTGGGAGCCTCCAATTCGGTTGTGGATATTGCCCCAACCTTGTTTGTAAAGGTTCGGTCGCCGCCTTGAAGGGCACAACTAGTGGAATCACGGCACATTGCATTGTGTGAGGGCGTGAGGAGAATACAGTGGCCCTAGTGGCTTCTTGGGGAGCATTGTGCCTCCACACCGCTCCAACGGAGACGTACTTCCTCTCAAAGGGAAGGAACTTTGGTAACACATCCTCGTCTTCACCGGCTCCACTTGTGGTTATTTCTTACCTTTTCTTGTGCAAGCTTTCTTTGTATACCTTAGCTTGCTTGCTTGTGTGGTTGTTATTGTTGCATCCTATAGGTTTGTCCATCTAGTTGCATATCTAGACAACTTACTTTGTTGCTAAGTTTTAATTTGGTTAAGAAAAGCTAAAAATTGTTAGTTTTCTATTCACCCCCCTCTAGTCAACCATATCGATCCTTTCACCATGCCACCATTTTATGTATTACACAAAACCCTCAACTTAAATCGAAAATCACTTGGAGCACCGATGAAGACTGCATCGATGTAACTACTTACAACGAACTCTTCACTATTTCCGCTTGCGAGAAAACATGTCATCATGATACTTTAGTACATAATGAAATTTTCACTATTGTCCTATGATCAATAGCTTCGTCACTTTAGTAACTTACTAGCAACTAATTTGGAGTACTAGACATTTCTGGTTGTTTTACATACCAAGGAATACATGATTAATCCAAACACAAAAGTGTGTGGAATCTCAATCATGTACTTTTTTAGGACACCAAGTGAAATGATTGATATGGTTGACTAGAGGGGGGTTGGTGAATATGGAACTACCAATTTTTAGCTCTTTGTAACAAATTAGGGTTAGCAACAAATAGGTTGTCTAGATATGCAACTAGGTGGACAACCTATATGATGAGCTCAATAACAACAACACGAGCAAGCACAAGATCCAACACAATATAAGCTTGCACAAAGTGAGGATAAGAAGTAACCATAAGTGGAATCAATGAAACGAGGATGTGTTACCGAAGTTCCTTCCCTTTAGGGGGAAGTACATCTTCATTGGACTGGTGTGGAGGCACAATGCTCCCCAAGAAGCCACCAGGGCCACCGTATTCTCCTCACACCCTCACACAATGTAAGATGCATGATTCCACTAGTGGTGCCCTTGAAAGCGGCGATCGAACCTTTACAAACAAGGTTGGGGCAATCTCCACAACTGAATTGTAGGCTCCAAACACTACCACAAAGTTTCACCACAATGGATTGTGGCTTCGGGGTGACCTCTTCCGTCTAGGGTGTCCAAACACACAAGAGTAACAAGATCCACAAGGGATTAGTGGGGGGAATCAAATATCTCTTGGTGTAAGTGTAGATCGAGGCCCTCTCAAGCAAACCCTAAAGAATCAACAATATTTGATGGCTAGGGTGAGTGATCAGGTGAAAATAAGCTTTAGGGTGCAACAATGGAGCAAGGGGATAAGAGATAGTCTTCTTGGAGAAGAAGACCCCCTATCTGTAGTGGGGGGAAATCCAACATGTATCTACCTCAAAGTCACACTCAAGCGGTACTATTGCTTGCATGAGCGGTACTACCGCTATATGCGACCGTTTCGACTAAGCCTGTGAGTTAGAGAAAAATGGGACCGATAGTGCCGCCGGAGTGGTACTATCGTCCCCGCCAGTGATACTTTCACTTAGTGTCATAGAGCTAGGTAGAACTATGGTGGTAGAGGTGAGTAGACCGGAAGTACCGCCTGAAGCGGCAATACCGCTTGCTACTACCGATCTATTCCGCTGAGAGGAAAAGGAGCAAAGAGAGCTAAATATAAGCAGAGGTTCGTGCGGTAGTAGGATGCAGAAGTACCGCACAAGCGATACTACCACTCTACTACCGCCCTACTTCTGCTTACTACTCCGTGCTACAGAAAAAATAGTGGTAGTGGGGTAGTACTGGGGCCGCAGTACCACAGGAGCAATACTACTGCCCTACTTCCGCTGGAGAGGAAAAGAGTCTAGTAGCCCAAATATAAGCGGTAGTTCCCGCGGAACTGGATTGCAGAAGCACTGCACACGCGGTACTACAACTTCCCAGAGCGGTATACCACTAAGTAGCTCACACAAATCCTTAGACAGATGACAATGGAAACTCCAGAGATGCATGGAAGACATGTGGGTGCATATGGGAATGTGTACATGTTGATTCCAGCCAAACCTTTCTGAAGCATACCCCTCTCAATAGTATAGTTTCCTACGACTCAATTCCCCCAAAACATAAATGCCAGAAAGAAACCGTCTTCACTCTATATCACCGAGGGGAATAAGTCGTCACGTCCCATATGAGAGAATATCCGAAATGCTCAATACACATGATTAGTCCGCAAATTGCATTGTCATCAGTCACCAAAACCACTAAGGGAGAAATATGCCCTAACAATCTCTCCCTTTTTGGTGGATTGATGACAACACCGTATTTGCACAATGATATCAAAGAATAATATGCAAACCCAAAATCTACAAAATATAGACGGTCTCCCCTAGATGTGTGTGCACTATTAGAATATGCTTTTGGAATGCAAAGCACACACACTAGGACCAACACCCCCTATATTTCATAGACTAGGCAATACTTGCAACAAAAATGATATGAAACTAAGCATAGTTGCAACTATGAGCATGTGAGCATAAAGATAAGAGGGCACAATAAGCATATCACCACATACTAACAATATAAGACACAATAGGATGGATAAGACATAATGTATGTCTCACACCATACACATATAGTCTCAAGACCCACAAACCAAAGCAAATGCGGTAAAAGAGTTCACAAGCGAGAAATCAAAGCAAACAAAATGAGCTTGCGACTCGGTAACATCCTAGGAAAGCAAATCCCCAGTCCTAACCTATATCTCCCCCTTTGGCATCGAGACACCAAAAGGGCAAAGAGTGACTAATGACCCAAGGTGGTAGCACTACTCTGATTCCCCATCCATGGACTCCTCCCCAGATTCCTCGCGATCATCCTCGCAATCCTCCTCAACAATATCCTCATCATCAACCATAGCAATACGATGAGCGGAAGTGACCACATCATCAGAATATGTTCACTTGCTATTCTTGGAGATCCGATCCTCCTCTGAAGCGATCTTGTTCTCAGCGCCACTAGCAACCTCCATGTTGAGCTAGTGCATCATCAAGATCTGTCGCTGGCGAGCAACCTTATCTGCCACATGTGCCTTGTACATCTTCTTCTGAATATCAGTCTGGAGCCAAAAAATCTTCTTCACCTTCGTCTTAAGCATGGTAGCCCAAGATGGCTGGTCAGTAGGTGGCACATAGTAAGGCTTAACATCGTCATCAAAGTTAGTAGGTGTAGTCTCTATCTCAGGGACAATCGGAGTGGAACCCCAATGCTCTTTCTGCCTTAGCTTAATCATCTTATGTGATATAAGATCGCCAGTCACAAGATGCTCCCATGGGAACTAAGTTCCCCAGGTATCATGAATAAGCTTGAAGACACAGGGCCCATAGATGGGCACCTTCCGATCAAATACAACAGAATGGAGCTCAAACCACATAACATGAGAAACACCCAAAACGCAAGTCTTGCCCTTCTCCTTCATGCACATAAGAAGCATTTCCACCAAATAAGAATGTACCTGATCTAGCTTCCCAATGCGAGTGAAAATAGTGTTCCTGAAGATATGGTGCATGATGTCTAGAAACGGTATCGACTCGATTACCTCACCCTTCCAGTCTTCCTCTTCCTATGGTATCGAACCATCTTGGACTTGTGGATGGCAACAACCTCCTTGTTAGGCGGAGACCAAGAGAGCTCTCAAGCCCCTCATCACCATAGCCAAGACTGTTCATGAATGGCTTCCACCCGTCTCCCATGAGTCATCAGGTGAGAGTCCGGTCATCATTAGTACCAAAGTGTACCATGGCATAGAACAGGGCCACAAGCTCCGGGTCAAAATCCTAGTTGAAGGTGACGATGTTGACAATATCAAACTAAGCACATAGTTCAAGAGCCTCTCCAAATTAAGCTAGGTCCTTCTCCATATGAGAAAGATCAGTAGACCTGACATCCACCAAAATATTCTTCTTTGCTTTGAGAATATCCAAGAAAATGGAGGCATGCAACATGGTCTAGAACGAGCAACCCACAAGAGTTGGATCCTGAGGACGACAATATCGATTGCGTTGATGGGATTCCCAGAACTCCTTGCTAGTTATCTCGTTCAGTGGATTAGCCTTTTTTTCTTTCTACTTCTTGGCAATGAACTTTGTGTTCTGCCTCTGACCGGCCTGAGCACCAGAACCGTCTGCTACATCACTAGTACAACCACACTTGGAACTTTGACGGTCATGGTTCTTGTGATGTGCGTGATGCAGATCAGAGCTACCTCCTGAACCAAACAGAAGCACAAGGGAACAGTAGGTGTAAAAGCATTGCATAAGACAAAAAGATACAAAGTGTGTGAGAGAGGAAATAGATTGGAAAATTTTAGAAAACTAGGATTTTAAGCGGTTGTACCGAACCTGTTGCGGTAGCACTACATGTTGTTCAATCGATAGTACCACGAAACTGAAGCGGTAGTACCGTTCTAGTTCAAGCGGTAGTACAGTTTGCACTAGAGGCACACAGCCGCGACATAGACCCGGTAGTACCGAAGACCCCAAATTTCAAAATTACGACAAGTAATCCCTATCCTCCTATCTAGCAGTCATTCCACGTCCAACTCATACCTCGATTTAACCAAAAATCAAAGAACCAATGTGCATTGCCCTAAGAAATCTAGATTCAAGAAATAGAATCATTGGAGAGATGAATATGGGCAATATCGGGTTCCATGGCGAGAGGAGATGGGCAGGATCGATCCCACTGAACGAAACCGCAGAATACAACACATGATCGACATGCCGAAGGTAGTGGCCGGGGCAGTTCCTGTCGCATGCGAGGGGAGAAGTCGCAGGGAGAGGGAGTGGATGGGTATGGGGGAGTTAGAACTCCTCGTACCCGTGCACTTAACCGCCCTGCAGATGTGAAAGCGGTAATAACGCGGGTCATGGCGGCAGTACCGCTTTAAGGGGTTGTATAATCCTGGACCCAACGATAGTACCTCCTGGGTAATGAGAACGGCAGAAGGCCTGTAGTACCTCCCCAACGTTAGTACTGTTGGTCCGGTGCGGTAGTACCGTTTGAAATAGTAGTACCGTCCCTGGCCAGTTGTAGTACCACTTGCATGCAACAAAAACTGCCAAGGTTAAATTTTGGAGTAGTGGCTTATGCAAGTCTAAGGGGTTGTTGATGATATGGGCTTGTGTTGGACAGGAGAAACACTGCAAATGGGAAGGAGCACTCCAAGTTCAAAAGACAACCAAAACAAGAGCAAACTTGGAGTGAACCAAAAGGTAACCGAGAGCCGAGAACAAAAGCTCTTCAAAGAGAAGAGGGGCAACGGCCGGAGCCACCTATGTTTGAGTCAATTGGTATGGCTCCGCGAAGATTTTAACATTGGGCCCATGACCAAAACTCATCTTCAAAGCACAAGTACCATAGAAAATGGCTGATGTGAAAGATTGATTCTATTTGTGCATAATGGAGTGAGTGTGAGTTCATGAAGAGAACAACACCTCCTATGTCCATGCCTACATCTAGAACAATATAACATGATGAATGTGGTGGGGTGTGCCTAGTCTCAAGCCACATTGCTCAAATCAACGATACTTAGCTCATGCCTTAACTCACCAAATCTTGCTTCATCCAAAGGCTTCGTGAATATATCCGCAAGTTGCTCTTGGGTCTCTACATAGATATGATCATTATCCCCACGTGATGTGATCCCGGATGAAGTGATGGCGAATCTCAATGTGCGCTATGTTGCACAGGGTTGTAGGAGATCTAGATCTTGATGGCACTTTCACTAGTGTAGGCGATTCCTATACAAATGGTTTTTTACCCCCTTTCCACGACGGAGTTTAAAACTGATCACCTTGCCTTTGTGTGTGATAGGGGGGGGGTCCTTCCCACACGACCCATAAACCTTCGGTGATAGGCCCTCTGGTCACACGCGCGGGGAAAAAAGAGCTCGTGTGCAATCGGGCGAGCCATCACAGACAATTATACAGGCCCAATCGGTTCCGTTGGTATGTACACCCCACACAGTGAATCCAAGACATACGTTTCTGTTTGTATGTACATCCCACATAGTAAATCCAAGAAATACGTTTCCTTTCTTATTTACGTCCCACAGAATGAATCCTAGACAAGCGTTTTCGTTCGCACGTACATCACACACAATTTCCCCCATTAAATCTTCTGTGACAGTGTTGCCATTGCAGATGATATTAATAATTTTATCGTTTGCATTATTGAATTCATAACACACGGTGCCTAGAAGAAACTGTGTGGCATAGGCTATCCATCACACACACTTTTTATGCGGAAAATGTTTGCTCAAGGGAGCCTAACGCAATTATCCAGAGGAAGTCGTGTGTGATTGTTCATTGATCCAACATGTTTACTTCCTAGAAACTGTGTGGGTTGTCTGAGGTCATCGCCCACGGCGTTGTCTCAATAGCCATTTTCAATAGAAAAATCCAATAAGCAGGCTAATTAGACTATTATTATTAATCCATGCAGTAATCAAATTCACATTTCATATTAAACAAATAGTATATTTTATTTTCATGTTACGGAACGAGGATTTCATAATTGAAATATATCAGAGTACAACATTATATAGCTTCAACACTCAATTACACCATATATGCATATAGCTAGCTAACCCATTACGCACCAACACCATCACCAAGTTTCACATGCAACATCTATGATCTTTGGAAATTTGCATCATAAGACAATAGATAGACAGATGAATGTTATCTGGAAAGTTGCGAGGTCGAGGCAGCGCACATGGCGGGCTTGGTGAGGAGGGGCTGGAGCAGAGGCCATGGCGAAGGGGAGGAGCCTGGCCGGAGAGGAGGCCGGCAGCGCGACACGAGAGGAGGCCAGCTCCATGGCAGAGGGAGCAATGGCAGTGGTGGGAGTCGGGCGGCGCGGGGAGCGAGGGGGCATGGGGCGGCTAGCCGGTGGTTGATGCTGCTGAGGGACGAGGCGGCCCGGACGGACGGCACGCGGGCAAAGGAACGAGGAAGCGGAGGGGAGCGAGGAGGAGAGGCGTCGCGCGGAGGGCGATGAGGCGGCGCTCGATGGAGCAGGGCCCGAGGTGCAGGGCGGCAGGGTGCCGGATCCGTCATGGTAGGAGGCGCGGTGAGTGGGGGTCGCGATAGGGAATCGGGACAGAGAGCGAGAGAGAGGTGGTGGATTGAGCAGGCTTCTCCCTGGCGACGCTCGAACAAGAGACGAGGGAGAGGGCGAGGATCGAGAAGAGAGCGAGGGAAGGGGTTAGGGTTAAGTGCGGCTGGGCCTTGGGCCTTGGTGGAGATGGGACGGCTCGGCTGCTGGGCTGGTTCTTGCTCCTTTCCTTTTTTCTTCTATTTTCCCAGTTACAGAATAATAGCAAGAAGAAAAGAGAAGAAAGGAAGGGTTAGATACATAATTTGGAAACGAAGATAATTTTTCTAGACTCGCAAAATGCGCTGGTTCCAAGTAAAAATAGAAAAGAGGCATGATTGAAAAACGTAAATTCAAACTCATTTGAATTTCATTCAAATGGGTTTGAACTAGGACTAGGTTTTTTAAGTGTCCAAAATGTTGAATTTTTTGGAGGAACCTCGGTAAAAGGGAAGAGAATTGTTGGCAATGTTTGAAGGTGAAGCTTGAAGCAAAAGAGGCATGGAAATATTTGCAAGTGTGCTTTGGTGATTCCAAATTAATGGAAAAATTATAATAGCTCTATAATTATTAGGAGGGTATGTTATAAAGAGAAGTCACTCTTCCCTCGATTTAAATGGATCAAAGATCCATACAATTTATTTAGTTGAGATGCAAAAGATTTGTGACATGATGGCATGATGACATGATGCAATGCAAAAAATAAAATAGAGCAAGTAAATAAAACACCCCGTAACATCGAAATATATGGAAGTCTTCTGGAGCGTCGGTCCTGGGGCGTCACAACTCTCCCACACTAACAGAGGATCTCGACCCGAGATCCTGGAGATGGCCCCGGATAGAAGAGGATAAGGAAGAGGTAAAACAGAGTTGCTTCTTTGACAAACGAGTGAAACCACAAACCTTTGGAAGTTGAACAAATTGAGAGAAAGAAAACAATTGATATGAACTAAATTGAAAACTCTCTGTTAGCAAAGAGAAACAAGGAACATTACGAGAATGAAGAGCTTAGGTGACAAGATAGGCAATGAAACCACTCCGGTTAAAACAAGGTAGAGAAGGAATAAGAACGACATAATTTGGACAGTACTCCGACTGAAAATAGAAGGAATTGAACATGAACTTGCCAAGTTGGGATGATACTTGATGGAATCAACAACACACTGCCTCTGGAACATTGAAAGAATGGCACAAGGGGTAAGAAAGATTTCGGACAACACTTCGGTTAAAAGAGAAGCAAAACTAGATAAGATGACGAAACTCGAATGGAGGACACAACACTCTCGATGAATGGATAAGCAAAGGAAAGAACATGATCTTGACAAAAATGAGATGACGGGACGAAGAGCGCAACATCCCAATGCCTCCGGAACGAAAGAATAGATGCTAGATTGTTGGAAAGAAAAGAACGGAGAAGAAAATGACAACTTCTCCCACAAATGAATTTGGAAAGCATCCTTACAAAGATGGATTGAAATGGGGTTGATGGAAAATCAACAACGAAAAGAATAAGCTTGTTGTGGCCTTATGGAAAACATCTCAAAATTGAGGTGAAATTCTGCCACTACAAAATGATTGATTTGAGATGGGCGAAGAGATGAAAACTTCTTTCACCGAGAGGATAAATGAAGAACTTGGGTCATTTATAAGCACCACAATAGCAACAATCCCTAGTGAAAGCTTTTAGGTGGAATACAACCCAAGATAACACCAACGAATAAATTGAAGGGTTGGAAAGATCTCCTGAACAAAGGAAAATGAGGTGTTTAAATATCTCATTCCTGACAACTTGTGAATCATGAAACATGAAGGGAAATTGTCAAAAATGACACACCACCATCTCAAACGATAAGGTAGAAAGAATTGCACTTCAAAATGCAAGATGAAGAATACTTGAGCTCCTTCAACAAGAATATTGGAGGACAATTGAAGAAAGAATTAAATCATGATGAACCACCATGAAGAACTCCGATAACAAAAGGATGAGAAGAATTTCATTGCAGCCTAGCAATGATTTATACAGAGCTTCGCGACAGGATAATTGAGAGAGTTTGGAACTCCGGAAAGAAAAGATGAACAACCAATAATTTGATATCATGAACGAACTCCAGACAAAGGAATTCAATCACCTTGAAGGAATAAGAATAAGAATTATGTCATGCTTATCCTTCACCAATTTAAATTGATGACAACCAATGGATTTGACATACTACTTATTCTCGTTGCAAAGAATTAAAGAGAGATCTCACACAAACTTGGGTAATCTTCAACGAACCACCGATATGATTATGAAAAGAACAAACGAATTGATACGATAACAATGGAAGAGTAATCTTGAATGAACCACCGTAAGAATATGGAGACGAACGAAGAGGCATCAATTAAGAATAGTGGGAGGACGAAGTTGAAAACTGAGAATGAAGAAATCTTCTGAAATGATGGCCTTCGGAGGATCACAATGGAAATAATTCATGAAATGCTTCGGATGATATGAAAAGATTCCTCGTGATCGAAACAATTATGAGGATGTCATGAAGCTAGAACCACGAATCTTCAAGAGAACGGGCCAACATTTAAGAGAAACTCTTCTTCGGTCTTCAAATGTTGAAAAGAACGACGAGAAATACCATGAAGAATTTGAGATACTCGGAAAGAATGAAAATATAAAGGTTGAAGCAACAATGAATGAAAGCGATCTTAGAGAAGGCATATGACTGATGGAATTCATACTTACGTCACACTTTGAAAAGAATTTCAGTATAACTCCGAAAAAAATTAGAAGAGTCAGGTAAGATCCTGGGAAAGACATGTGGGTTAGGGCCCACTCAAAATAAACATCTCAGAAAGATTGCTAGAAAGAGAGATTGCACCGGTTGAATTAAATGGCATGAATGAGGTAATAAAAACCTCGAAATAGCTTGAACGGATTAAGAATGGAAACGTGAATCCTCCGAGATATCTTGAACACTCTAGAGAAGAATTAGAGAGAGTTGGATAAACAAGAGAGACTTGGATAAGAATTTCAACATGGGAAAGCATGTGAAACAGGAGGAAGGATATAATCAACACCAAAGCTTGAATTAAATCCACCGGAGAAGAAACGAGAACAGAGAATGATAAACTTGAAACTCCTGAGCATCTTCCTGAGAAATCACCGGATAATGAAATTGAAAGAAAAGAATGAAGAAACATCACATGAATAAAATGGATACTAGACTAATAATTTTGGCACCATAAAGAAAAGGGTGGGTGGGTGGGGAAAAACAAAGGGAAATTGGGACGGGCAAAACGAACACCATTGAGAAAAGACTGAGAGTTGATCTTGCAAATGATGAAGAGATCGGATTACTTGAAGAGAAGCACGCCGGTTGAAAAGAATTTACATAATAATCTCGATGATTAAGAAGGACTAGCACTCCCATAGAAATATAAGAACACCGATTAGGAAAAGTATGGAATCAACACTTGACATCAAAGCAACTCGAATACCACAATCAAAACAAAAACAAAGGATAGATATCTGCAACATATAGTCTTCACAACGAACGTCGGAACAAAATTGAACGAATGAATTCCATAGCTTAATGGTACATCAACTTGTCGAGAAGCCACTTGGGAGAACAAAATGATAGAATAAAACAACAAGGTAACAGATGGAACAAATACATAATAGAGGTTCCGTCCCACATGTTCGGGCTGATGCCCCGTGGCACGTGTTACAAAGGGCCTTGCAATCCCCGGATCAGCATAGCCAAGGATCCTTTAAGATGCAACCCCCTAGTGTAACAACGCCCATGATAACCTCTCCACTAGATGTTGAACCCCAACCTCATATCATGCACCCGTTGGAAGATTACCTAAGAGCTACTTGAATCCCACCTATTAATTCTCGAAGCTTTCCGGTTATGCAATCTGGTGTTGGGGATACAGGGGAAGCACCGCATATCACACAACTAATAAATCCTACATCCAGCTGTATCCATCCGTCAACACATAACCAGTCACCTTCAGAAACCGTTTACCTCGGACCTTTGAAACGCATCCACTATACTAGCTGTGGCAATACTCTCAAACTATCCCACCAGTACTGGGTGACGTCGAGGTTATCTCACCACCAGACACACATAGAAGAGTTCTCGATGTCGGCCGCCTCTGGTATTCTAGAACTGCAACGATACAATTGTGACGACAACACCTCGGAGCTCAACTCCCGGGGACACGGCCACAACCCCTAAATGACAGGAGGCACCAAGAAAAATGTTCTCGTCACAAAGATATCGGAACAATCCAAAGAATACCCGCGTGATCCTAAATTTTTTGGTGAAAATTGAGGATAGTGATGTTAAAACAACGTCAGGAGTCCTCACCAGAGCGAGAAAGGGGATGAGGAGTAAAAGAAATCCTATTCTCCGATATATATAGGACTCAAAACATTTTGTGTGTGTGCCTAGACTCAACATCGACAGTGGTTCGATCAATCAAGGGGCTCCTAGGTCGGAGAAGGCTCTGAATACCAACTTGTAATGCCCAGGATGCGACTATATCTCCTACGTGTCGAGGCATGATGATGCGGAGCATCCTACGATCATCCCCATCTACACTACGACTATTCCCCAAGCCCCAAGTGGACATACGATGAGACCTCCAACTCGTGCCATTGGACATAAGGTGAACTCTCTCCTTGTTCAACTTTACTTGGACCCACATGAGACATGGCTACTGCCTCAAACAAAGACACTTCATGTGCCTAGGTACCAAGGAACCAACAAGGAGAAGAAAGGACGCAAGATGGACACCAAACGCATGGACAAGGATTTTCCCAGCGCAGAGATAGAGGTACTACCGGTCTACTACCGCCCAACTACCGGTCGACCGGTACTACCGGCCAACCATCGGTCAACTACCGGTCAAGCTTCTGTGATCGACCGGTGCAAGGCCGGTGCAACGCCGGTACAACCGCTATTTCCGCTAAAACCGGTACTACCGGTCTCGGGACCGGTACTACCACCCTGCCTGCACGCAGATGAAGGGGTTTCACCCCATGTATCCCCCAACTTACCCCCTTGGACTATATATACTTGTCCCTTAGCTCCGTACTAGGGTTAGCTCAGGTTTAGCTCATTTGAGATAGAGTTTTGCTCACCCACTAATAGTTCATCTCCTTGGGAGTGACTGCGGAGCCTCCACGGAGAAGATCCACACGGATTCAAGACCTCCTTCACGGAGAAGATCCTGCGGGATTCCCCAAGGCCTCCTCACGGAGAAGAACCGGTTACCCTTTGTATCGTCCCTTGTTGATCATGGATCGTGTACCTCTTTGTGTTTCGAGGATCTAGCATATGTGTGACTTGTTCTTGTTGGTTTGAGTGATTCTCTCGTGTTTCTCCTCGTATTCCCCCTCGTGTTCTTGGTGTTCTTCATGGGTTCCCCTCCATTTCGTGAAAGATCGGCCATCTAGGGTTCCACCCTACATCATATGGTATCATGAGCCTTGGTTCATCACGAATTTGGAGCCTCCCCACCGTTTTCTAGCCTTGTTTTGTTGTGTTCTTCCCCAAATTCGAAAATTCCTCACCAAAATAGCCCCAAAGTTTTTTGTGCTCTGTTGGTTTGATGTGATTTTGTTGATTTGATCCATGGATTTGTTGTGTTTCGAGTGGATCTAGCTTCCCCACAAGTTTCCCCACTTTCCATCCACGAAATCTCCGCAATTTTGCCCCCGAAATCATCCATTTCCGCCCCAAAATCCATCCCGATCCAGATCTACGAATTTTCCCGACACCAGCGGTACAACCGGGCCCCAAGGCGGTACTACCGGCCCCCATCACCTAGCAGCCAAAATTGGTGCCCCAGGACGCTCCAGGAGCAGTACAACGGCCCATGCAAGCGGTACAACCGCCCATCCCATGTTTCGCCTTGGCTGATTGACAGTTTTGACCATAACTTTCACTGCTGAAATCTCTCACAAAACGCCGATAGAATCCAGCGAGGCCAAGGAAACTCCTCACGTGTGTGACCGTTTTGGGCTGCGGCCAACTCTCAATAGCTTCAATCTTGGCTTTATCAACCTCAATTCCCTGTGGAGTAACAACATAGCCAAGAAAAGATACTCGGTCGGTGCAAAAGGTGCTCTTTCCAAGGTTACCAAACAAACGTGCATCACGCAGAGCAATAAAAACAGCACATAAATGTTCCAAATGTTACTCCAAAGATCTGCTAAAAATCAATATATCATCAAAGTAAACTACCACAAATCGTCCAATGAAAGCACGTAAAACTTCATTCATTAATCTCATGAAAGTACTAGGTGCATTAGTTAACCCAAAAGGCATGACTAACCACTCATATAATCCAAACTTAGTTTTAAATGTTGTTTTCCATTCATCTCCCAATTTCATACGAATTTGATGGTATCCACTACGCAAATCAACTTTGGAGAATATTGTAGAGCCACTCAATTCATCAAGCATATCATCTAGCCTAGGAATATGATGACAATAACGAATAGTAATATTATTAATGCCTCTACAATCAACACACATACGCGATGTACCATCCTTTTTCGGCACTAGAATAATAGGAACAACACAAGGACTAAGGGATTCGCGTATATAACCTTTGTCGAGTAGCTCCTGTACTTGACGCATAATCTCCTTCGTCTCTTCTGGATTGGTACGGTATGGTGCGCGGTTGGGTAGGGATGCACCGGGAATTAAGTCAATCTGATGCTCAATCCCTCGAATAGGTGGTAATCCCGGTGGCACATCTTGTGGAAAGACGTCGGCGAACTCCTGCAAAATGTTAGTGACAGCAGGAGGCAAAGAGGAAGGCACGTCCTCGAATGAAAATAATGCCTCTTTGCATACGAAAGCATAGCAAACAGATTTGCTAAAATCTAGCTCATCAATATCAAATTTGGTGGCAAATAAACATGCACTTTTCAATTTAATTTCAGAAGCAACAGTAGATGGTTTATTATTAGGCTTCATTTGTTGCTCAAATTCTTTTGCCACAATCTGATTTTCACTCTTATTTTTCTCCTGTTTTGCTTTATTAGCTCTATTAATATCATCTTTCAAAATGGAATCAGGAGCCATAGGAAGCAAAGTAATATTTTTATCCTTATGAACAAGAGTATACTGATTGTTTCTACCATGGTGTACATAATTTTTATCAAATTGCCATGGTCTACCAAGTAATAAGGAACATGCTTGCATAGGTACCACATCACAATCAACATAATCAACATATGTAGAGATACTAAAATGCACACGAACAGTACGTGTTACCTTAACCTTGCCGCTGTTGTTGAACCATTGGATGTAGTAAGGATGTGGATGTGGTCTTGTGGTGAGAGATAACTTCTCCACCATCTCCATGCTAGCCAAGTTGTTGCAACTCCCTCCATCTATGATCACGCGAACAGAACGTTCCTTCACGACTCCCTTTGTATGGAACAAATTATGCCTCTGATTTTGCTCAGCTTGTGTAACCTGCACACTCAAAACACGTTGAGCAACTAAACATTCATACATGTCAGCATCTTCAGGAGCCATGTATTGCGTCTCATGAGCAGAATCGTCTCCACCGTGTTCTTCACGTGTAATAAGAGCCAACGTCTCCTCATCATAGTCACTAGCGGATTCATATCCACCATCCTCAATAGCAATCATCACACGCTGAGATTTGCAATCTCTCGCAAAATGTCCTCTTCCCTTACAATGATGACAAATAATATCACTGGTGTGCCCTGTTGATGCCATGGAAGAAGAAGAACTCTGTGCAGGCCCAATAGGTGTGCTCTTGGCAGATAATGGTGGTTGTGCCTGCTTCCTTGTATCACGGCTGGAGGTAACAGCTGATGGAGGTGTCGGTGCAGTAGAATGTGTGGAAGTAGATGATGCACGCGGTGTCCATGATGAAGGTCGACCTGCAGAAAAGTTAATCCGTGCCAATGCCTGTCGATCCTGCACTTCACGTTCAGCTTTACAAGCAAGATGGAATAAACGAGTGATATTATTATAATCCTTATACTCTAGAATGGTCTGAATCTCTCTATTTAATCCACCCATAAAACGTGCAAGCATAGCTTCATTCTTCTCAACAATACCACATCTAATAAGGCCAGTTTGTAATTGCTGATAATATTCTTCTACAGAATTTTTTCCTTGTCTTAAGCGCTGCAATTTTTGAACTAATTCACGTTGATAATATGGTGGAACCCAACGAGTACGCATAGTAGTTTTCAAAGCAACCCAAGTAGCTGGAAAAAGATATAATCTACAATGTTCAGACCACCAAACACATGCAAAACTAGTGAAAGCACAAACAGCAGCAGGAACACGTCTCTCCTCGGGATAATGTAAACATCTAAAACGTTGTTCAGTTTCTAACTCCCAAGTAAGATATATATCAGGAGCATATCTATCCTCAAATGGTGGAATATTCAATTTCAGTTTAGGAAGATGGTCATGTACCTCAGGTGGTGGTGCAGCCCTACCGTTGAGATGATATGCATGAGGACGACCTGGTGGTGGTGGTGGTGCTGGTTGTTGCACGTAGTTCTGATTTTGGTCAACCTCATCCTCGTAATGGTCCTCCACCTCTGCAGTAGCAGCAAGAGCTACAGAAACATCAACAACAGCACCAGAAGCTTGACCAGGCTCAAGGGGAACGCGCTGTGCTCGTCCCACTTGATTTGGAAGGCGTTGTTGTTGTTGTTGTTGTTGTTGTTGTAGAGGTGGGATAGTTGCAGCAGCCGGTGGTGGTGGAAAACGCGAAAGCAATTCAGCAAACTTGTTATCGAGCTTTGTTTCAAACGTCTTCTCCATGGCCTCGTCAAATCTGTTTAGCACATCTTGCACCTGTACACTCATCATTTGCTGAAACTTATCATGAAGCTCCTTGTTCGTCAAGTTCTCCCAGTCAGTCTCGTCGACTTGTGATCCTGGCATGGTTAGCAACAATAGAAACACACAAGAATATGATCCTACAGACTACTAATAAGTGGTGGTGGTGGCGGGTGTCACAAATCCGACAAGCAAATATCAAATTCTTACCAGTTCTTACCCAGCAGCAGGTGGTGATCGGCAACCGTGGTAGTCAAAACTCTCAAAGCTTGGATAATGCGATTACCAGGGAGAGTCAAACGCACGACGTAGATGTATGTGGAGCTGGGAAGGCTTATAAGATGGTAGCAAAAGGGGTCAGCAATAATCAATTCAGAGATGCAAAGTTGAATAAACGCTCAACGACGGTACTGTGCTTGTCCTAGGCTAGACCGTACTAGAGACACGAGCCTAGAACAATAACAAAATCCCGGCGCTGCACGTAATAAAGGGGAAAGCACACTTTGAAAAAAAAATCGCCTTTTTTTTGCTCATTTTTTCGCTGCTTTTTTTTTTGCCGAAAATCACTATAATGGCGAGTGTCTCAAAACACTTCCCAAGTCAAACTAAGATGATAGGCACAAAAAAAATTTTGATGATTTTTTTTTCGGAATCAGGGCAGCGACGACGAAAAAGTGCGGTAAAAAAACAGTATGGTGGCACGTGTCTCAAAAGACTCAGAAAAGCCCAAAAATAGGATAGGAAAAAAATATTTTCACCTGTCGAAATTTTGGCCTAAAAACTGCCCAGGGGTCTCCAGACTTTTTTTTCCGAGACCTACTCAGGCAAGGAAACACGAAACCGAAACTAGATGGATCTCGAAAGCCAATCTAGAACGAAAAGAACTCGGATTGGTGGTGGATATGTGGTGGTAGAATATGGCAGCGGTGGTGGTATTTGGCAGCGGTGGTGGTATATGGATACAGATTGGTGGTGGTATATGGATACGGATTGGTGGTGGTATGTGGCAGTAGCGATGAAGATGTAGAGGCGGCGGCGTGACAACTTATGACCAGAACTCGAAACTCTAAAAGACTAGACGCTAAGACCAGCAACTTGACACGACGATGCAACCGCAAATTCAACTAAGCAAACACGGAAAAGATTATGCAATGGCTCAGACTGGTTCGGATATGATGAACTAACCCTAAATTTTTTTTGGCTTTTTCGTGGACTGTAGGTATGAAGAACAGACTGGATCTAATCTACAAAAAATTGTAATATCTCACAGAGCAACCTGGAAATCTGATACCACTTGATAGAGGCAAAGGTGTCCCGTCTTTCGATGAGATGGTGGCTATCGTTTTCAGTGGAGTAGACTTTGATGATCCGACTACGAACGCGCGAGGACGTCGCGCCTTAGCAATCGCTAAACCAACTCTGAGAGGTTATTGATCACGCCGGAGCACGATCAACCAGACCACGAGGGTCTATTTCCTGCAAGCAAACGAAGAACAAGCAAGAAACTAAGATTGCAATCTGGATATTGCGAATATAAGAGGAAAGCTTTATTGATCAAGGTGGGGTTCTGTGACGCCTTGGTCTGGTCGTTGAACACAAACGAAGTACGCGAAATTGCAGCTATGGCGAACTTTTAATCTAAACAAAACCCAAAGTCTAAACGACGCCCTAAGGGCTATATATATGGGGGAAAGAGGGGGAAATTTCGTGGCCCTTGGTGGAGGGGTCCGAAACCAACCCTAACTCTTGTTTCCCCACACATACGGACTCTAAAAACAGCCTATACTCAAGTATTTCGAAATTACATGGGTCTGGCCCAATAATAAGGTGACGCAGCACCTATAATAGCCTCTGGACGAAATTTATGAAGTGGCGTCTTGTATATTTCATCCAAGGCTTCACGGACTCATTATGGTGGCTTCAAAGTCCTGAAATCATCACTTGTAACTCCATTCTTGTTCCCCTTGCGCATGCCATCATCTCCATACTTGATCTTGCTCCAATGTTCATCCTTCTTGTCCAAGCTAGGCCCTTCATTTGTAAGCAAGACAAATGTATCCAATTTAGGCAGCATCATATTCTCATGAACATTAGATTCATTACCAAGAAACGAAAGTACCTGGTAATTTAACTGGCGTGTGCGAGCTCTAGTAATTGGTCCTGTATATGTGTCAGTTGGAGCTGTGGGTGTAACCTTGTTAGTGATATCCTCATCAAATGAGATAAGAACCACGAAATAGAGTGAACGGATCTAGAACGGGAGCATGAATCTTCTGAGAATCTTCAGCACGCCGAATATGAATAGAGAGAGGTGAATAACTAAGAGAGCCTTGGAAAAGAAATTCCAACATGGGAAAACAAGTGAAACAAGAGGAAGAGATATGATCAACACCGAAGCTTGGATTTAATCCACCAAAGAAGAAAATACAATGAAGAATGATAACTTGAATCTTCCTGAGCATCTTCACGAGAAATCACCGGATTAAACATTAAAGAAAATTGATGAAGAGACATCACAAGAATATAAGGACACTTGATTAAGGACTCTGGCTCCATAAAGAGAAGGGGTGCGAGGGTGGGGGAAACAAAGACAACTTGGGACGGGGAAAACGACGCCGATTGGACATGATCGAGGGTTGAACTTGCAAAAGATGAAGAGGGTCGAATCAACTTGACGAGAAACACTCCGGTTGAAAAGAATTTACATGACAATCTCGATGATCAAGAAGGACTAGCACTCCCATAGAAATATGAGAACACCAATTACCTTATCACAAAACTATCTGTTACCTATAATTTCAGTGCTTGTAGAATATACCTTACTGAAAACTGCCTATCATTTCCTTCTGCTCCTCGTTGGGTTCGACACTCTTACTTATCGAAAGGACTACAATAGATCCCCTACACTTGTGGGTCATCAGAGCTCACGTAGGGAGGTGCCACCAGACGAAGTGGATAGGGAGACGGTTGCGTGCTCCAACGACGGCCTTTCTCGCTGATATTCGCTATCCCTGCAGCGACGACACACACACGTGGATCGGTCGCTCCTCACCAATGGATGCAACCTGGCGAGGGCGTAGATCGGACGCTCATCTTCGTCTTACCTAAACTGCCGTCAATGGAGGAGCAGATGAGGAAGCAGCGGGGGCTGGGAATGGTGGTTGAGCGAGCCGCGAAAGAGGGAGAGGAGGAGGCGGCGCCCAGGCGGGGTGGAGGAGGACGCGAAGAAGCGTGAGGCGGCTGTGTGTGTGGGGGGAGGGGGGTGTCGGTGTCAAAACTGGCGGATCTCGGGTAGGGGGTCCCGAACTATGCGTCTGAAGATCGATGGTAACATGAGGTTGGGGACACGATGTTTACCTAGGTTTAGGCCCTCTCGATCGAGGTAAAACCCTACTTCCTGCTATAATAATATGAGTGAATATGTGTACAAGAGTTGATCTACCTCGAGATCGTAAAGGCTAAACTCAAAGTCTAGCCTATGAGGATTGTATGATTATGATTCTAGCCTCTACGGACTAAAACCCTCCGGTTTATATACACACCGGAGGGGCCCAGGGTTTGTACATGTTGTCTTGCAGAGGAAGGAAAGTCTACACCCGAGTCTAAAACTTGCCATTACAAGAGTACAAGAGTCCTATCTGGATATGAGAGATGATCTTCTAACAATCTTCATGGCCCCCCAGTCCGGCCCATCAGGAGCTTATCCGGCCACATGAGGACCCCTCGATCCAGGACTCCCTTAGTAGCCCATGAACCTGTCTTCGATGATGATGAGTTCGGCTTCCGTATTGTCTTCGGCATTGCAAGGCGGGTTCCTCCTCCGAATATATCTTCTGCAAATTGATGGATTGTGTTCGGCTATGCAAGATTAGTACAACCCTTAGCCTCGAAGGCAATGATTTTTTTTAAAGAAAATAAATAATGTGTCTCTACTGACAACTTTTGGGTGAAGCGTCGCGTCCAACCCACTAACATATCAAACCGTTTTATTTGGTCCTAGTTTCGCGCTTCGTGGCATATCCTCATTGACACGTCCCGTCAGAATAGATATCGTGCCCGCTTATTGTGGGATTCTTATCATTGTGACGTGAGCACCCACGCCGCATATTACGCACGACCGCTTTGGGAGCCGGCGAGTTTTATGGCTAAGGTGGGGGGATGCTCTGTATTCGCAATGTTATAAAAGGACACCAATCCCTTTTATGAGCCCCACGCCTTCCTCAAGCTCGAGCTCTCCAATCTCCCTTGCCCGCGTACTCTCATCTCCTGCGTCCACAACTCCTCGTTCCTGAACCACTACTCCCCTTCCCAGCAATGGATGGATCCGGTGCTAGGGGCAAGTGGGAGGCTTCCACGGTCACCGAAGAGACCGTGGAGGATCTACGGAGCACGGGGTATCTCGCCGGCGACATCACACACCGAGTCCCCCCTAAGGGCCAGGTGACTCCCGTTCCTAAGGCGGGCGAGAGGGTAGTTTTTCACCTCTCACTTCGTTAGGGGGCTAGGGTTTCCACTCCACCCATTTGTTTGGGGTCTTTTGTTCTTCTACGGGCTAGATTTCCACGATCTAGCCCCGAACTCAATCCTTCACATATCCGCTTTCATAGTGATGTGTGAAGCCTTTCTCCGCATCCCCTCACACTTCGACCTGTGGCTTAATACTTTCAATGTGAAGCCGAAGGTGGTTGATGGGGAGCGGAGTGTAGGGTCGCCATGATCAGCAAGCTCCCGAACGCCACTTGGCCCGAGGGCTCGTTCGTGGAGACGAACAAGGTCTGGCAGTAGGAATGGTTCTATATCACCAAACCCCGCGACTCCAAGTGGGCGGCGGAACCTGCTTTCAGATCCGAACCCCTAATGAGGTTGACCTCCTGGACCAAGAAGGGTCTGGACTAGGGGTCGCACACTGAGGTAACGACTCTCGTGGTTCGCATGTCAGGCGTGATCTCCAAGGGGCACCTGCTCTCCTCGGTGATCCAGGTGATGCTGACCCGGCTCGTTCTCCCTTGCCAAAGCCGGGATTCCTCCCTATGGGAGTTCGATCCGGCAGGAGACAAGACGCTGAAGCATCTCTTCGGCTCTACGCACAAAGAAATCTAGAAGCACCTCTTCAAGAGCCAGAAGGAATACCCCAAAGAGGACGAGGATGTGGGCTTCAGCACCGAAGTTTCCACCACAGAGGTAATAATGATCCTTGCCGAACACATACCCTCTCACTTATTTAATGATAATAGGAGTTGGAATTTGTACATGATATACAAGGCTGCACGAAGAAGGCATCCCAGATTAAGTGTCCGGCGCCTTTGCCCGAAGAGCCAACACTGCCTCTACTGACGGCGATGCTGGTTCCGGCGCCGTACAAGGCGTCGACCAAGAAGCCCAAGAAGACAAAGGGCAAGGGTGCCGGAGACAGCCCTCGTCCTGCGGGCAAGAAGCCTGAGGACCTCCACATTCTCTCCCCCGACGAGGCGGAGGAAGATGACGAGGAGGAGATTGAGGCAGAAGAAATACCCCCTGCGCAAGGCAGATGGAGGAAGAGGGGGGGCGTCGCTGACACGGGCACGACCGCACCCCGGAGGAAGCTGAAGCTCGGAGACAGTTCGGATTCGTCCGAACATAGCTACATGGTGAAGCCTAGGGTGAAACCCCTGCCCTAATCGTAAGTTTGTCCGGATTGACTATTTCACCTTTGTTTATTCAGTATTTATGATACCTACTTAATATTCTTCTCCTCCTGACCTACATCCCTCCCGGTGTAAACCCCGATGTTACATCATCGGAGGGGAACTCTCTGGCGCCCGGGGAGACGGAGAGTGACCCGCTAGTCCGGGCTCCATCGCCCGTAATCGGCGGGGACACCGAAGTGTCGCCCCAGCAGGTTCTTTCCGCCCAAGGAAATGAGGGCGGGGCAGGAAACAGGGCGGCCGAGGGTAATACCTCGGCGGCCGCTGACCGTGGGGAAACGGCCCCCATGGAGACCGAAGACGTGGGGCCCAAACAATCCGGGGCCCCACCAAATACCTTCCTGGAGCCTAGAGCGGCTCCAGGGTTCGAAGACCCGGCTCCTCAAGAGAAGGAGGATACGGTGGCGCTCGGAGTTAATCTGAAGGCGCCGAATTCTATGGAGGGAGCACTAGAAAGTGCTCTCATCATTGAAGAACACCGCACCGTGATGGGTGCGGTGATGCAGAAGATTTAGTCCGTCAAGGGCGGACTGAATGAAGCCTTCAACAACCTTTTTAACATGCTTTGAGGTAAGCAATGTAATGCTTTTTTATAGAAATTTCATTTATAATGCACATATATAAATAGTAGCCCCTAATGCTTTGTGTGATTCTGAAAAGAATTGGACGAAGTATCCATATAGTAGCATGTTTATATAGCTGAACTGTTTGTGCAGGCTTCTTTAGTTACGGCAACTGCGCGAGACGCAGAGGTTGCCGAACTAAATCGGAAGCTCGAGGTGGCCAATGCGGACCTCGACCGCATCAACCGGTGTTTTGATGAAACGCAAGGTATGCGGAATTTTTTATTTAAATGTCAATACGACTTAATTGATTGAGTATGAGTACAAAACTCTCATATTGTATTCTGTATTACACAGTTGGCACCGCTGAGCTCGAGGCCCTCAAGGGCGAGGTTGCCAAGGCCAAGGAGGAGGCCAAAGCGAACAAGGCGGCCGCTGATAAAGCGGCTACTGATTTGGAGGCCGAAAAGGCGGAGTGCGAGAAGCACAAGTCTCGGGTGTCCGAAGTCGAAGTCAAGCTCCAAGACGCCATCCTTAAGTGTGAGGCATCGAAGAAGAAGGCTTCGGAGCAGGCGACCGAGCTATCTGCGGCAGTAACGTCTGCCCAGGACGCGCGAGGCGAGGCGCGCAGCGCCTGTGAGGAAATCAAACAAGCGCGACAGATAGCATCTGGTAAGATATTTCTCTTACAGAGCATCTTCGGCGGGCGGAAGTATATTGGGCTGTCATGATTGTGGAGTTCTCCTGGCGTGTTTGTTGATCTTCCGAGGAGCAGCGCAGATGCCACTCATTACTTCCGAGCCCAGGAGGGGAATGACACGGAGAAATTGTTCTGGTCGCAGTTCTATGCGCCACAACATCCAGTTCCCCTTAACGACCAGATGAAGAAGCTGGTCGAGCTGCACAACATGGCGGGTTCAACCATGAAGGACTTAATAGTCCGACTATGGCCCACTGAGCCAATCCCAAGTAGTTACTTCGGATTGGTGAAGCGGCTCGTCGAGGTGAGTCAACGGGTCGACGCACTAACGCATACGACCTGCATAGAAGGTGCTCAGATGGCCTTCGCTCGCGTCAAAGTGCACTGGGCGAAGATGAACGCAGTGCATATTGCCACTGCTGGCCCGCCCGCGGGCAAGGAGCACCACAAGTCGGAGAAATACTTCGAGGATGTCATCGAGGGCGCCCGCCTTGTAGAAGGCTAGTGTTCGAAAGATGTTGTTTTCGATTGATTGTATCCGGATGTAAATACTATGCTTATGAATCCAGTGTTTATAACTTTTGCACTATTTATCATATCAACGTCTTTTTACCTCCTGTGTGACTATTTATCTGAATCTGAAAGTTTCCAGTCATCAGCTTCAGCCCCCAAGTACATAGTACTGGGGTGTTCGGTCATATGCCAATACACTCTTTATCCAACGTATTGGTCCGTATAGGAGGTGTATGCGGAGCGAACCAGGCAATTAGACTATGCAGCGTTATTGCTTTCACTTAGTCGTAGGAGTTTGACAAACGGGGCTAAGTACTAGCCCCTTGTGCGGATAGGGTATCCAATTGCACTTGGCTAGGCGAAGAACCAACCCTTCGTATAACACGGGGTAGATCTCTATCGATTGTAGTATAAAACTAAGTCACCGGATTGCAGACCTGGTTCTCGCTTATCATGACAGTTAGTAATCGGCCTTTTCTATTGAGGTACTTGACCGGACTAGCCAGAAATACAATCACAGTAGTTCTAACTTTACACCCTAGCCGAACAATCGGGAGCGTAGGGGTAAGCACAGGAGCCGGGCAACCCAACTATTGACCAAAGACATGATTCGGAACTGATGCATATAATGCAAACATCCATGACGCCGAACACTCCCTATAGGTGTTCGGTCTTTTAAACATATACCAGGGTTGAATGCAGCCCCTGGTAATAAACCTTTATTGACAAGGCACATATGGCAATCTGATGCGAGAAGAGAACATTCCATGGTGAGTGAGTAAAACTCTGGATATATATGAATAAAACTGTTCTATTAATATCCCTCTATAGTACGGCGAGCCGCAAACTTTTACAGATAATGCCGAGGACCTTTTTTTGGACATTTTACATGCCAAGAATGTATATAAGAAAGAGAAAAAAGGTTTACACATAGTCTTAATCTAAAAAAGAAACCTTAGTGCGGGTCCCTGCTGCACGTCTGCACCGTTTTCTCCTCTGTAATGTGTCCTTGAAGGTACGAGTATGATGGCCATCTGTAGAAAAAAGAAATAAACCTGGAAACAAAGAAGTTAATCTGGTGTGGCCATAGCAGGTCTGGTTCGTTTAATGAACCCAAAGAAGATATGTTTAAAGTCCGAATAAGGTCTAGCCTAACTATGGAGTATATACAGGTGCCCCCAGTCACCACCCAAGGAACTTTTAGGGCATAATTATGTACTCGAGGCACATATGCTATCACCTTATGGGACGGTTGATGGGGGCATAGCTGACAATCTTGCTCAGGTTCATCTGAGCTGCCGCACTGAGGCGTGTGCCGGACACGTTTGGCTGTGTCCGCTATTGATAGATTATCCGGCTTGAATAGGCCGCATTGTACTTCGGCCGCTAAGGCCACAGTGTCTTCCTCAGTACAGAGAGAGCGCTCCATATTTCCATTGACCGTGATAATGCCACGTGGTCTAGGCATCTTGAGCTTTAAATAGGCATAATGCGGGACTGCATTAAAGCGGGCGAAGGCTGTTCTTCCGAGTAGAGCGTGATAGCCACTTCGGAATGGAGCTATATCGAAGAGTAGTTCTTCACTTCGAAAGTTGTGTGGAGAACCGAATACAACCTCCAATGTTAAAGAGCCTATGCAGCGAGCTTCAACGACCGGTAATACTCCTTTAAAGGTCGTGCTGCTTGGCTTGATTCTTGATGGGTCGATCCCCATCTTGGGGAAAGTGTCCTGATATATCAGATTGAGACTACTGCCACCGTCCATAAGGACTCAAGTTAGATGGTATCCATCTATTATTGGGCCGAGCATTAAGGCAGCCGAACCCCCATGCCATATACTAGTAGGATGATCCCTGCGATCGAAAGTGATCGGACAGGCTGACCATGGGTTGAATTTTGCGGCGACAGGCTCAACGGCATAGACGTCTCAGAGTGCACACTTGCGCTCCCTCTTTGGGATATGAGTGGCATATATCATGTTCACTGTTTTGACCTTCGGTGGAAATTTCTTCTGTTCCCCTATATTCGGCTGGCGAGGTTCCTCCTCGTCTTTGCTTTGAGGCTCCTTCCCCTTGTGTTCAACGTTTAGCTTGCTGGTCTGCTTGAAAACCCAACAGTTACGGTTGGTGTGATTGGCAAGTTTTTCTGAGGTGCCATGGATTTGGCAGGGCCTGTCTAATATTCTGTCCAAACTTGATGGACCATCTTTGTTGCCTTTGAATGGCTTCTTCCGTTGACCGGGTCTGGAGCCACTGAATCCGACGTTTACCACTGTATCATCTGGGCTTCCAGGGTTGTTTCGACGCTTGTTTTTATTGCGCCGTGGCTTTCTATTGCCGTCCCTGACTTCAGATGTTCCAGGGTCGCTGGTGCTGCTACGAGCTAACCAGCTATCCTCACCCGCGCAAAAGCGAGTCATGAGTGTAGTTAGGGCTGCCATTGTCCTCGGCTTTTCCTGCCCAAGGTGTCTGGCTAGCCATTCGTCCCCGATACTGTGCTTGAACGCCGCTAAGGCTTCGGTGTCCGGATAGTCGACGATCTAGTTCTTCTTAGTGAGAAACCGTGTTCCAAAGCTTGCGGGCTGATTCCTCGGGTTGTTGGATGATGTGACTTAAATCGTCAGCGTCCGGGGGCCGAACATAAGTCCCTTGAAAATTGGCCCGAAAAGCGTCCTCAAGTTCTTCCCAACTCCCAATGGAGTTTTCAGGGAGACTGTTTGGCCAGTGCCGAGCTGGTCCTTTTAGCTTGAGGGGTAAATATTTGATGGCGTGGAGATCATCTCCTCGAGCCATGTGGATGTGAAGAATAAAATCTTCTACCCATATGACAGGATCCGTCGTTCCATCGTATGCTTCGATGTTCACTGGTTTAAACCCTTCTGGGAAATCATGACCCAGCACCTCATCGATAAAGCATAGAGGGTGTGAAGCTCCTCTATATCTTGCTATATAGTGGCGTATGTCTGATGGTTGTGGTGTTCGGTATTGACCTCGAACTGGTATGTCACCGACGCGATTGGCTTGATAGCCGCTGTCCCATGCGGGAGCTCGGTCTCTGGGTCCGAATATAAACCTGGTCTTGCTAGCTTTTTTGTTTAGGTCCTCACGCAGATCATGCTTTCGGACATGGGCTGCACCCTCCATTCCTTTATGGGGTGGGGGCTTGTTTACGCCATTGCTAGCGACTCTATCCCGTCCGTTAGGTGGTCGGTCTGGCTTGTTGGCGGTGTTATTTTTTCATGGGACGGGCACACCGGCCTCGTCGTCGAATTCGAGCAGCAGCTTGCGCTCGGGATAGCCTTTGGTTTGGCCGTTAAAGCCATGTTTCTGTTTGGCGTCTAGCACCGCATTCCATCTATCATTGAGCGTGTCTTGTGCAGCTCGAAGCCGTCTCTGCTGCTTTTTTAAGCTCAGTGCATTACAATTTTTTGCGCATCATATCATGTTTGTGCTTGTGTGTTTACCTTGTTGTTTGCTTCTTTCCGGTTGCTCTTATTCTCGAAAGTTCCAGTTACGTTGCGATTGTGAGGATTCGTTCGGCTACGCATGTCGTGTACTTCATGGACTCGATCTTCTTCCTAGCTAGATTTCAGGCAAGATGATCATCACCTTGGATATCACTACTATCTTTGCTTGCTAATTGTCACGATGCTATTACTATGTCGCCCTACCTACCACTTTTTGTCAAGCCTCCCAATTTTTCCATAATACAACCTCTAACATTTTTCTCCATCCCAGCAAACTATTGTTTGGATATGTTACCGCTTTGCTCAGCCCCTCTGATAGCATTGCTAGTTGTAGGTGCAGTGCAGGTTTTTCCATGTTGGGACATGGATATCATGGGATATCACAATATCTCTTATTTAATTAATGCACATATATACTTGGTAAGGGTGGAAGCCTCGGCCTTTTGCTTGTGGCTTGACCCGTCCGATCGGGGTGTCGGCACGTCAAGAGGTCTTGCTGGTTTTGTTTTACCATTGTCGAAATGTTGTGTGCACCAGGATTCTAAGATTGATGTGGTCATCTTGAGATGGAGGTTTTTCCTCCGCAGATTGTGAGAGTTTGTGATGGGATAAGTTGTGACACCCCTGCGGGGATAAATCTTTTCGGAAGCCGTGCCCGCGGTTATGTGGCGACTTGGAAGTATATAAGACCCGGTTGTAGATAACTTGACACTAAAATCGAATTAGAATATACCACCCACGTGCCCGAGGTTGTAATTTCATTCATGCCATTTAATTCAATCGATGCAATCTCTCTTTTAAAATCATGCAACAATATTTCTTTTGAGTCGGCCTAACCCATAGTTCTTTTCTCAGGATCTTACTTGACTCTTCAAAAAAATTCCGGGGTTATTCTCAAATTCTTTTCAAAGTTTGACATGAGAACGAATTTTCATCATTCATATGCCTTCTCCAAGATCACTTTTGAATTATTTTCATATTTGGTTGAACCTTTATATTCTTCATTCTTCCGGAGTATCTCAAATTTCTTCATGGTGGTTCTTATCATCGCTTTCATCATTTGAAGACCAAAGAAGATTTTTCTCCTAAATCTTGGTCCGTTCTCTTGAAGATTCCTGGTTCTAGCTTTATGCCATCCTCATCATTGTTTTCAATTGTGAAAATTCTTTTCATACCCATCTGAAGCATTTCAGGAGTTGTTTTTATTTCGATCGTTCGAAGGCTATCATTCTAGAAGATTTCTTCGTTCTAAGTTTTTAGCCTCGTTCTCCAATTGATAACTATTCGTTCATCACAAATTCTTCAAGTGCTTCATTCAAAGTATTCTCTAGTCAGCTCGTGATCACTTCGTTCTCATATATCTAAATTGCCTCAAGTATCTTTGTTGGTTTTCTAATCCTCCCGGCGATTCGTTCTCTTTTCTTCGTTCATTTCCAAATTCTTATGGTGTTCGTTCAAGATTCCTTTTCCATTGTTTACATATCTATTCATCGTTCTTTTTGAAATCATATCGGTGGTTTGTTGAAGATTTTCCCAAGTTTGCGCTATATCTCTCCTCGGTCCTTGCAAGAATAATAAGTAGCATGCCTATCCGTTGCTTGTCATCAATTTAATTTGATGAAGAGTAAGCATGACATAATTTCTTATTCTTGTTTTCCTCGAGGTTATTAATTCCTTCTTCCGGAGTTCGTTCATGATATCAATTTCTTGGTTCTAAGTTGTTCATCTTTTCTTTCTGGAGTTCCAAATTCTCTCGGTTATCTTGTCGCGAAGCTCCATCTAAATTGTTGCAAGGCTTCATCTTGTTCTTTTCAACTTTCAGTTGCTTTCCATTGTCCTTTTCTATCCGGAGTCCTTCGAGAGTTTCCTCATGGTGGTTCATCAAGGATTTAATTCATTCTCAAAGTGTTTGTCAAGATTCTGGTTGGAGGAGCTCAAGTATTCTTCATCTTGCATTTAGAAGTGCAATTCATTATCCATTATCTTTTGTAGGGGAGTTTTACATCTCTTCGTTCCTCCCATCTAATCAATCATTTGGTAGTGGCAGAATTTCACCTCACGTTTTGTGGATGTTTTCCTTAAGCCCACAACAAGCTTATTCTTATGTTGTTGATTTTTTCAACAACTCCATTCAATCCTTCTTTGTAAGCATGCTTTTCAAATCAATTGTAGTACAAGTTGTTGCTATCTTCTCTCTTCCTTCCATTCCACTCTTTCATTGTTCTAGAGGCATTGATGTTGCTCTCTTCAAACCATCATCTTGTTTTGTTAAGTTCATGTTCTTTTCCTTCTATTTTCAGCCGGAGCGCTGCCCAAATTCAATATACCTCGCTTCTATTCTCAATCAGAGTGGTTTTAAATTCTTTCGTGACCCTTGAGCTCTTCATTCATGTCTTTTCAACCTTCAAGTTCTCGTGGTGTCCCTTGTTCCTCTTTTCTACAGGAGTGTTGCCCGAATTATTCCTTCTCTATCTTGTTTTAACTGGAGCGGTTTCGAATTCTTGCTTCTTGCTCGTACCATTATTCATGTGTTCGGGGCCTTTCAAGGTTCTTTGGTTTCACACGATTGTCAAAGAAGCAACTTTAATTTACCTCTTCCTCTTCCCTTCCGTTTTCATCCCTAGATCTCGGGGCGAGATCTCTTGTAACTGGGGAAGTGTTGTGATGACTCGAGACCGACGCTCCAGATGCCTTCCATTTATTATTATTGTTGCCGCGTGTTTTATTTCAATTGTTGCTTTTCATGATGGCATCATGAGCATTCGTTCCGTATGTTTTCACAAAACTCATAGTCGTATGTAGTTGCCGCTTCTCTCTTTGTCTCCGTTGACCTTTTGTTAGCCCCCCTTTTCTTTGTCGAACTCTCTCAGACCCCCTCGCGAGTGCGTCCGAAACTTTCCCGAACCCGAATCGAACTGTCATGACAAATGGGTCCGGATCATCCCCAAACATCCCTACAACATCTTTGGTTTCTTATTTGGAATACCTAAACTATTTATCCAGGACCGTCCAATTATGATCAGAGGGACCAAATAATCCCACCTTTGACCACCTACTATATATATCAGACCGAACCCTAATCCGAGGAGCTGTCCCATCTGCCCATCCAGCCGCCGCCATACATTGTCTTCGTCCTTGTTTTCCCCATCGGGCCAATCCATAGCCACCCACTCGCTGCCACCTTCCCGCCTCGTTCCAGATCCAGCCACTTCCCCTGTCTCATGGATGCGTCCGCCCGCTGGCAGTCGCCTTCGTCCGCGGCCACAGGAACCAGCAGCAGCAGAGCTGCCCCGGCCGAGCTCCCGACCTGTGCGCCTCATGCCCGACCTCACCGGAGCTGCGTCATCTACCCGCGCCCGAGCTCCTCCTCGACTCGTCCCCGCCGCTCGCTAGCCGGAGCTCCGCGTCTCGCGACGCGTGCCACATGAACAGGGACCGGCCTCCTCCCTATCCTGCCTCCTCCTTCTCGTGCTCCCCCTCCTCTCTCATTTCCTCTCTCTCTCTCTCTCTCTCTCATTCTCTCCGACCAAGAACCCCAAGCAGAAGCCATGGAGCCTCTCCAGCTCAAAAAGTCGCACGCCGGTAAGTTCTCCGCCTGGAGACCCGCGCCTTTCCGGATTTCCCACCGCCGCCGACTCTCTCTCGTGTGCCCGCTGTCGAGCCCCTGCACAGCCTCACCACCGGCATCTTCTTCGCCCCTGCTACCGCTCTATCCCCAGCTCCGCATCGCGCCCAAACCAAACCGACCTCTGCTTCTAGATCTAGGCCGAAGCCCATGGTGAGCTTGCCCAAGCCCAACTCTTTTTGTGTTGTTGGGCTTCGACCCTACTGTTGCACTGTAGTTCTTCACTAATGCACCATGTAGCGACCTTGCGCCCATGCGCCCATGCTCTATTCAGATTCGGCCTATATAGTTTTTTTTTTGGTTCTGCGGATTTGCTAATTATCCCGAGAATTAATGTTTTACAGGAAAACCCTTGTACTTCATGCATTTCATAACTTCACAACCATGCATCGGATTAAAACAAACTCTATATGTAAAATGCTTAAAATTTTATCTAGTTTCATAATATGCAGCTTTCATCCGTGTTAAAATGTTGTTTGATTTAATTGCATAAATAACATGATAAAACGGCTTACTTGATAACTAAAGAACCGTAGCTCGGAATTAAATAAACTTTATATGTAAATGGGGGTAGAAAAATGTGTAACTTAACTCGGTGGCATTACTTTGCATGTTTGACAATTCTAAAATTGTGGTATAGGTAGAACAATACCAAATTCGAAAATTGCATATGGGGGTTTTCCGGAATTTATTTTTATTGTTTCCGGCCTCATTTAAAATGCCTAAATGTGTAGTTTACTTATGCTTCACCTCTCGTCATGTTAACCAACATTTAAAGTTGATGAATAGCATAAACAAGAGCGAACTAAGTAATTGAATGTCGTGTTTCGTCAATATGGAACTCTTAATTCGTAGTACTGTTTGTTGCACTTTGCTATGCCATGCCTCATTAAAATGGAAATGCATCATAATTGTTCGCGCATCATATCATGTTTATGCTTGTGTGTTTACCGTGTTGTTTGCTTGATTCTGGTTGCTCTGCTTCTCGAAAGTTTCGGTTATGTTTCTATTGTGAGGATTCATTCGACTACGCCCGTCATCTACTTCATGGACTCGATCTTATTCCTAGTTGGATTTCAGGCAGGATGATCATCACCTTGGATATCACTACAATCTTTGCTTGCTAGCTGTCTCGATGCTATCACAATGTCGCGCTACCTACCACTTTGTCAAGCCTCCCAAATTTGCCATGATACAACCTCTAACATTTTCCACCATCCTAACAAATCGTTGTTTGCCTATGTTACCGCTTTGCTCAACCCCTCTTATAGCGTTGTTAGTTGCAGGTGTAGTGCAGGTTGTTCCATGTTGGGACATGGATATCATGGGATATCACAATATCTCTCATTTAATTAATGCACATATATACTTGGTAAAGGGTGGAAGCCTCGACCTTTTGCTTGGTGATTTGTTCCACTCTTGCCGCCCTAGTTTTCATCATACCGGTGTTATGTTCCTTGATTTGCGTTTCTTACATGATCGGGGTTTATGGCCCCCCCTTAACAGTTTGCTTTGAATCAGACTCTTCCAGCAAGGCCCACCTTTGATTTTACCATTTGCCTAATAACAACTAAAACTTGCATAGGGACCAGCTAGCACCCGAGGATAATTAATCAACAACCCCGGCCAGTGCTCCTCATGAGTGTTGGTCCAAACCGGGTAGCCCGCGGGGACGCCACGGGGAAACCTGAGGATTGGTTTTACTTGTGGCTTGACCCGTCCGATCGTGGTCTGAGAAGGGATACATGCGGCTCCGATCGGGGTGTCAGCACATCGAGAGGTCTTGCTGGTTTTGTTTTACCATTGTCGAGATGTCTTGTGCACCGGGATTCCGAGATTGACCGGCTCATCCCGAGATGGATGTTTTTTCTCCGTGGATTGTGAGAGTTTGTGATGGACTAATTTGGGACATCCCTGCAGGGTTAAATCTTTTCGGAAGCCATGCCCACGGTTATTTGGTGACTTGGAAATTTATAATATCCGGTTGTACAGAACTTGACACTAAACCTGACTTAAAATACACTACCCGTATGTGTAACTGATACGTCTCTGTCGTATTTACTTTTGCAAACTCTTTTGCCCTTGTTTTGGACTCTAATTTGCATTATTTGAATGGAACTAACTCGGACTTATGCTGTTTTGAGCAGAATTGCCTTTGTGTTATTTTTGTGCAGAAATAAAATTTCTTGGAATGACCTGAAATTTCACGGAGATTATTTCCAGAATATATAAAAATACTAGAGAAAAGATCCACCAGAGGGGGCCCACACCCTGGCCACAAGGGTGGGGGCGCGCCCCCCTAGGACGCGCCACCCGTTCTTGTGGGCCCTTTGGACCTCCACCGACCTCAACTCCAACTCCATATACTCATGTTCGGGGAGAAAAAAAAACAGAGAGAAGGATTCATTGCGTTTTACGATACAGAGCCGCCGCCACCTCCTGTTCTTCCTCGGGGTGCCAGTTCTAGAGTCCGTTTGGGGCTCTGAAGAGTGGTGATCATCACCGTTGTCATCATCAAGGTTCCTTCATCACCAAATCCATGATGCTCACCACCGTGCGTGAGTAATTCCATCATAGGCTTGCTGGACGGTGATGGGTTGGATGAGATTTATCATGTAATCGAGCTAGTTTTGTTAGGGTTTGATCCCTAGTATCCACTGTGTTCTGAGATTGATGTTTCTATGACTTTGCTATGCTTAATGCTTGTCACTAGGGCCCGAGTGCCATGATTTCAGATATCAACCTATTATGTTTTCATGAATATATTTGTGTTCTTGATCCTATCTTGCAAGTCGATAGTCACTTATTATGCGTTATGATCCGGAGACCCTAGAGTGACAATAGTCGGGACACTTCCCGGTGATGATCATAGTTTGAGGAGTTCATGTATTCACTAAGTGCTAATGCTTTGGTCCGGTACTCTATTAAAAGGAGGCCTTAATATCCCTTAGTTTCCGTTAGGACCCCGCTGCCACGGGAGGGTAGGACAAAAGATCTAATGGAAGTTATTTTCCATAAGCACGTATGACTATATATGGAATACATGCCTACATTATATTGATGAATTGGAGCTAGTTCCGTGTCACCCTAGGTTATAACTGCTACATATGAATATTACCCGACAACTATCATTGCCGTTCCATTGCCTACGAGTTCGTTCCATATTGATACTTGCTTCGTTACTTTCGTTACTGCTGCTGTCAACATCACTACAAAACTGCTACTGTTACTTTTGCCACCGTTACCGTAACTTCCATACTACTTTGCTACTAAATACTTTGCTGCAGATATTAAGTTTCCAGGTGTGGTTGAATTGACAACTCAGCTGCTAATACTTGAGAATATTATTTGGCTCCCCTTGTGTCGAATCAATAAATTTAGGTTGAATACTGTACTCTTGAAAACTGTTGCGACCCCTTATACTTGTGGGTTATCAAGACCTTTTTCTGGCGCCGTTGTCGGTGAGAATAGCTCTGTTCTCTAAGTTACTTGGGATTTATATCTATTGATCACTATGAGGCACTAAAGGATTATAGAACCAAGATTGTTCCCTCTAGAACGAGGGGTGGTAAGGAACTGCCATCTAGCTCTGCACTTGATTCTCCTTTTGTTTTGAGTAAGCTTGCGACACCTGCACCTGCTATTGAACCTGATATGTCGCATGTTATTGATGATGTCACTTCTGCTATGAATGATGCTTATGATGCTACTACTATGTTTGATAAACCTGTGCCATTGGGCGAATTACTTGATGTACATCTTGCTAGAGCTAGAACTATTGATTATGCTGAAGATGATGATATTTCTGAAACTGATGAAATTATTGAAACTGAAGACTTTGAAACTCCTGTTAAATCTAGCTATCCTAAATATGAATTGCTGGTTATGCCTGAGGGATATGTTATGGAAGGAGAGGTAGCTAGAGACTTTATTGCTTGTAAGGATAGGAATGATCTTAAGAAATTACTATGCAAGTGGAAAGAAAAATCTTTGAATGCTAGAATGCAATATGATCTTGAATTTGCTACTTCATCTATCCGTGTTATTGATAAGGATTATGAATTGTTTGTCGATCGTGAGTTAATTACTTTAGTTGAATCTGATCCTTTTCATGGTTATGACTCTGAAACTGTTGTGGCACATCTTACTAAACTGAATGATATAGCCACCCTATTTGCTCATGAGAAAAAAAATTGCTATTACTACATTCTTAAGTTGTTTCCTTTCTCATTAAAGGGTGATGCTAAGTTATGGTTTAATTCTCTTGCTCCTGGTTGTGTGCGTAGTCCCCAAGATATGATTTACTATTTTTTTGCAAAATATTTTCCTGCTCATAAGAAACAACCTGCCTTATAGGAAATATTTAACTTTGTGCAAATTGAAGAAGAGAGTCTCCCACAAGCTTGGGGCAGGCTTCTCCAATTACTTAATGCTTTGCCTGATCATCCTCTCAAGAAAAACGAAATACTTGATATCTTTTATAATGGACTAGCCGATGCTTCTCGGGACCACCTAGATAGTTGTGCTGGTTGTGTTTTCAGGGAAAAACTGTTGAGCAAACTGAAAAATTATTGAATAATATATTGAGTAATGATAATGATTACACTCTTCCCGAACCAACTGTGAAGCCAACTCCAAAGAAAAGGGGTATTCTATTTCTCAATCCTGAATATATGCAAGAGGCAAAGAAATCAATGAAGGAAAAAGGTATTAAAGTTGAAGATGTTAAGAATTTACCACCTATTGAAGAAATACATGGTCTTGATAACCCGACGCAGGTAGTAGAGGTAAATTATCTTTATAGATTTGATGAAGGTGATATTCCTCATGATAAGTCTGCTAGTCAATGCTTGGATGAGTTTGATAATTTTATTGTTAAACAAGAAAACTTCAATGCTTATGTTAGTTGACAATTGAAACATAATGCTCATACACTTGAATACTTGGGTGATTATATAACTTGAACAATTGAACAAGTACTTAAAGCACAAGATGATTTGCCTAATGAGTTCAATAGTAAAAACAAAGATAATGCTGTTAGAGTTATGCTAGAGGTGGTAAAATGACTCAGGAACCTTTGTATCCTGAGGGCCATCCTAAGATAATTGAGTAGGATTCTCAAATAACCAATATTGGTAAAACTGGTCCTAGTAACAAAAAGAAAAAAGAAAAGTGATAGGATTTTGCATGCTTCTAGTGAACCTGTTATAGATACACCTGAGAATCCCAATGATATTTCTATTTCTGATGCTGAGACACAATGTGGTGATGAACATGAACCTAGTGATAATGTTAATAATGATGTTCATACTGATGCTCAACCCAGTAATGACAATGATGTAGAGATTGAACCTGCTGTTGATCTTGATAACACACAATCAAAGAATCAATGTTATGATAAGAGATACTTTGTTGCTAGAAAACATGGTAAAGAAAGAGAACCATGGGTTCAGAAACCCATGCCCTTTCTGTTGGGAATGTAGTATTTCAAAAAAAATCCTACGATCACGCAAGATACATCTAGGAGAAGCATAGCAACGAGCGGGGAGAGTGTGTCCACGTACCCTCGTAGACCGAAAGTGGAAGTGTTTAGTAATGCGGTTGATGTAGTCTAACGTCTTCACGATCCCAACGATCCAAGTACCGCACGACGGCACCTCCATGTTCAGCACACGTTCAGCACGACGACGTCCCTCGAGCTCTTGATCCAGTTGAGGACGAGGGAGAGTTCCGTCAGCACGACCGCGTGGCGGCGGTGTTGATGATGTGATCCACGCAGGGCTTTGCCTAAGCACTACGACAATATGACTTGAGGTGGAATCTGTGGAGAGGGGCACCGCACATGGCTAAAACAATTGTCAACTTGTGTGTACTAGGGTGCCCCTACCCCCGTATATAAAGGGAGGCCGGCCGGCCCTCCTAGGGCGCGCCCCAAGTAGGATTCCTACTAGGAATCCTATTCCTAGTTGGTTTCCAACAAGGGGAAGAGAGGGGAAAGGAAGGAGAGGGAGAGAGGGAGAGGGAAAGAGGGGGGCGCCGTTCCCTCCTAGTCCAATTCAGACTCCTCAAGGGGGGGAGGCCAGCCCTAGAGGCCCCTCCCCTCTCTCTCTCAGGGCCCATGTTGGCCCATTAGTTCCCCCGGTGGTTCCAATAACCCTCCCGGCACTCCCATAGTTACCCGGTACCCAAGGTACTCATCCGGTGTCCGAATATCATCATGCAATATACCATTCTTTATGTCTCGACTATTTCGAGACTCCTCGTCATGTCCGTGATCTCATCCGGGACACCGAACAATCTTCGGTCATCAAAAACACATAACTCATAATACAAATCATCATCAAACGTTAAGCGTGCGGACCCTACGGGTTCAAGGACTATGTAGACATGATCGAGACACATCTTCGATCAATAACCAATAGTGGAACCTGGATGCTCATATTGGCTCCTACATATTCTATAAAGATCTTTATCGGTCAAACTGCATAACAACATGCGTTGTTCCATTTGTCATCGGTATGTTACTGGCCCGAGATTGAATCATCCGTATCATCATACCTAGTTCAATCTCATTACCGGCAAGTCTCTTTACTCGTTCTGTAATACATCACCTCGTGACTAACTCATTAGTCATTTGCTTGCAAGGCTTATTATGATGTGTATTACCGAGAGGGCCCAGAGATACCTCTCCGACACTCATAGTGACAAATCCTAATCTTTATCTATGCCAACACCACAAACACTTTTGGAAACACCTGTAGAGCATCTTTATAATCACCCAGTTATGTTGTGGCGTTTGATAGCACACAAGGTGTTCCTGCGGTATTCGGGAGTTGCATAATCTCGTAGTCAGAGGAACATGTATAAGTCATGAAGAAAGCAATAGCAGTAAAACTAAATGATCATAGTGATAAGCTAACGGATGGGTCTTGTCCATCACATCATTCTCCTAATGATGTGATCCCGTTGATCAAATGACAACACATGTCTATGGTTAGGAAACTCAACCATCTTTGATTAAAGAGCTAGTCAAGTAGAGGCATACTAGGGACACTCTGTTTTGTCTATGTATTCACACACGTATCAAGTTTCCAGTTAATACAATTCTAGCATGAATAAAAGACATTTATCATGATATATAAGGAAATATAAATAACAACTTTATTATTGCCTCTAGGGCATATTTCCTTCACTTTCCCCCAAGAGTCCAAGAAAAAGGATGATGATGAATTTGAACACTTTTGTGAGATGATTAGACATATCTTTTTGCGTATGCATTTGACTGATATGCTAAAAATGTCTCCCTATGCTAAGTATATGAAAGAAATAGTTACTAACAAAAGAAAGATACCAGAAGCTAAAATTTCCACCATGCTTGCTAATTACAATTTTAAGGGTGGAATACCAAAGAAACTTGGAGATCCAGGAATACCCACTATACCATGCTCTAGTAAAGGAAACTATGTTAAAACTACTTTATGTGATATTGGAGCCGGTGTTAGTGTTATGCCTTTCTCTTCGTATCGTAGACTTGATTTGAATAAGTTGACACCTTCTGAAATCTCTTTGCAAATGGCCGATAAATCAACTGCTGTAACCATCGGTATTTGTGAGGATGTGCCTGTTGTTGTTGCAAGTGTTACTATCTTAACGAACTTTGTTATTTTTGATAGTCCCGCGGACGACAATATGTCGATCATCCTTGGTAGACCGGTTTTAAATACTGCAGGGGCTGTTATTGATTGAAACAAGGGCAATGTCACTTTTCATGTTAATGGTAATGAGCATATGGTACACTTCCCGAAGAAACAACCTCAAGTTAATAGCATCAATTCTATTGGAAAAATTTCAACTATTGCTATTGGAGGTTTTGAATTCCCTATTCCTACTGTCAAAAAGAAATATGATATTCTTATTGTTGGGGACATGCATATCCCCATTGAGGTAACTAGTGTTATTTGAATATTCTCCGGCTTTATGTTATTCGAAAGAAGATTGTTAATGAGACTTGATCAACCTCATTAACGGATTCCTTTTGATGGGCATGAGATGGATGAATTTAGATAGCAGCACTTTCTGTACCCACCTTTTACTTTCTATTATTTAGACTAAATAAAACAAAAATAATATTATCCATCTGTTTTCTGAATTATCCATACAATAAAAAATGTCCCAAAAATAAAAGTTCTCCAAATGCCCTAAAACTTCAATATGATTTTTGTGGAATATTTAAGAATTTCTGGCACTGAGAATGCACCAGGGGGATGCATGAGTGGGCCACAAGGGTGGAGGGCGCGCCCTACCCCATGGGCGCGCCCTCGTCCTGGTGGGCCCCACGTGGCCCCCTCCACTTATTCCAACACCCATTCTCTTTTTCTTCCTCCAGAAAAAATCCTCCCATAGCTCAAACCCATGTTCCAGCTCATATTGCTGCCATTTTCGATCTCCTTGCTCAAATCATCATTGCAAAACTGTTTTGGGGGATTGATCTTCAGTATGTGACTCCTTCGATGGTCCAATTAGTTTTTGTTCTAGTGCTGTATTTATTGCAAAATTTGGCTACTGTGGTGACCTTGTTCTTGAGCTTGCATGTCAAATTTGTATGGTCCAAAGTAGTTTTGATCCATGATATAACCTCTAGGCACCTGTAGGAGTAGTTGCTATCAATTTTATTGAGTTTAGTTCACTTTTATTTTGAGTCACTAAAAATTTCAGAATTTTTCAGAGAAAGAAAATGATGAGGAGATTGTTGAGAGGCTCCTCGAGCCGGGGTTCCAAGGAAAAAGAAAATGAGGAGAAGGAGAAACCCAAGTACAACCTTCCTCGCACCATAGAGGTGCGGCCGTGCGAATGGCCATGTGATGCATTCTTGAGGGCATCTAGAATTTATGAGGATTTCTATTATTTGGCGGAGAATGCAGGCATCACTAACTTCCTCCACGATAAGTGTGATCAACACCTCTTACTCACTAATACCTTTGTGCAAAACTTTTATGTCCATGCTAGGAAATGACCACCTTCGGTAGAATTTGATTTATATGATGTGCATAAGGAGATGATGCTTTATGACTTTTGTGAGGTGTGCAAACTACCTTATGAAGCCAGCGTCGATGAACCACATCCTAGAGATGTGGAAGATTTCCTTGATGAAATTACCGTAGGGGAAAGGACAAGGGTGCCGGAAGCGAGAGTTGCTAGTTTACATTTTTCCCGTTTTGTGTTACTACTCATTATTTACTGGGATATGTTTAATTGGTCGTGGGGAGAGTGGAGGCCTTAGTGCTCCCGACCTTGCCATTTTGTGCCATGCTTTGCTTCGTGATAGAACTTTTAGTTTGGGCGCTATGGTTGCTAAATGGCTGAGTTTAAACCGTTCGAAGGGTACTATTTTCGGAGGCATTTTCGCCTCTCGCCTTGCTGAACACTTCAAGATACCTATTAGCCATTATGAAAAAGAGGAGAAATTGCTACCGACCATTCACTTAGATTATGATAACATGGTAGCACATAAGTTTATTCGCTATGACGAGGAAAAGAGGCTTATTTAAAACTTGATATTTAGCGAGGATACTTTTCAGATTATTACCATGCCTGCACCTACTTTGTTCGATCTTCATTCAGGCAGGTACTTCGTTTTGCTCGAGGACATTCATGCATACTGGGAGGGGACACGATCCCCAGTTCCTGAGCCAGAGACATTACCTGATCCATATCAGGAGCCTATTTATCAGTGGGAGCCGCATGAGCTAGCTAATCAGTGGAACCCCCAGGATCCTCCTCAGTACACCGGAGAAGGCTACTTTGATCCATGGGTATAGACCAACTTAGGCAAAAGCCCAAGCTTGGGGAGTACGTATTTCTCACCGACATTACATTCATGTTCACCCATTCATTCTAGTTGTCGGTGTTCACACTTTTTCATTATATTATCCATGTTAGTTCATTTTTCTCACTTTCTTCTTGTGTGTTTGAAAAACTTTGAAAACCCAAAAATATGTCTCACTTCTTTTTGTCTTTTCTTTCTTGCATGTTCTTTTAGTAGTTTGTAGTATTAAAATAAAATCCAAAAAGATTTCTCGTTCTTACTTTGTTTGTTGGGAGCTTTCTCGTGTAAATAGTTTTTATCGTTCTTGTTTTACTTTCTTCATAAAAACAAAAACTCTAAAAATATTTCAGTGTGTTTCTTTGATATTCTTTTCTTTTCCTTTGGGGGTCGAGAGGAGAAGACCACTGTAGGGACCTCGACTCATAAGTCGGGATCACCGAATGCACGTGTACAGTGATCCCAGAGATCAATGCTCACTGAACACATAGAAGCTGAATAACAAGAGTCTTACATCCATACATACCGTCTTACACAAATTATGACCATTATAGTCAAGTCTTACATAGATAAAGCCTCATGGGCTAAACAGAAAATAAACTCAAATAGCGGAAGTCTTCACAGATAAGTAGAACCCATGCCATCTGCCTTAACCCTACATGCATTCTGACCAGGAAAGCGTCCTAGTTCGCATGTTCATCTCCAAAGAACTCTTCTTCGAATTCCTGCTCTTCCATGCCTGGCCAATTAAATAACTAGTGGCAAGCCAATGAGTACTTTTAATGTACTCGCAAGCAACCCATGATTTGGTTCAAAGTAACAATGCAAGTTGTACAACAAATAAGCAACCTAGCTTCAACCTAGATGAGATGTTCTACCAACTTGTGAGATATGCATCAATGAACTTGGGTAACCTTGAGGACAGGTTACAGATATCAACATAAATTGAGTTTGAATCAATAGTAGCTCACTCAAAACGTCAAGTCACTGCCTTGACTCAAATAGTTCTCTTCCACACACATATGCACCAAGATTGTAAAATTTCAGGACATAGTTTAAGTAGCACTGATACGTCTCCAACGTATCTATAATTTATGAAGTATTCATGCTATTAAATGATCCATCTTGGATGTTTTATATGCATTTATATGCTATTTTATATGATTTTTGGGACTAACTTATTAACCTAGAGCCCAGTGCCAGTTTCAGTTTTTCCCTTGTTTATGAGTTTTTACAGAAAAGGAATACCAAACGGAGGCCAATTGACGTGCCAATTTTTGATGATTTGTTACGGACCAAAAGAAGCATCCGGAGTAAAAGAGTTGGGCCAGAAGAGTCCCGGGCCGTCCACAAGGGTGGAGGGCGTGCCCCCTATCTCGTGGACGACTCGGAGACCACCCTGACGCGAGACCGACGCAAAAAATTCCTATAAATACAGAAACCCCCGAAAAAAACCTAGATCGGGAGTTTCGCCACCGTAAGCCTCTGTAGTCACCAAAAACCAATCGGGACCCTGTTCTGCCACCCTGCCGGAGGGGGGATCCCTCACCAATGGCCATCTTCATCATCCCGGCCCTCTCCATGACGAGGAGGGAGCAGTTCAACCTCGGGGCTGAGGGTATGTACCGGTAGCTATGTGTTTTATCTCTCTCTCTCTCTCTCTCTCTCGTGTTCTTGATATGGCACAATATTCATGTATCGCGAGCTTTTCTACTATAGTTGGATCTTATGATGTTTCTCCCCCTCTACCTTCTTGTAATGGATTGAGTTTTCCCTTTAAAGTTATCTTATCGGATTGAGTCTGTAAGGATTTGAGAACACTTGATGTATGTCTTGCGTGGGATACCCGTGGTGACAATGGGGTATTCTATTGTTTCTGATACAGGGTGGAACCCTAATCAGCGGATCTTTCACGTTTGGAGGTTGGCACACGATGAACACGGGGAATCACAAGGGAAAGATGGGGAAAACACAAGAGGAAAACACTCAATCAACACGAAAACAATCACACAAATGCTAGATTCGCGATACAAGGTCGAGATCCATGATCCAAGGTCAACAACGGTGATACAGATAGTCTTCTCCCGGAGGAGGTCTTGATATCCCGGGGGATCTTCTCCGATGAAGGAGGTCCTGAATCCGAAGTGGATCTTCTCCGTAGAGGCGCACCGTCTCGTGGGAGAAATCCACACAAGTGTCAAATGAGCTAAACCACAGCTGACCCTAAACGGAAAGAGGAGAGGAGTATATATAGTCTACGGGGCGAATGGGTACATGGGCCTCGGCCCAGGGGATGCGCGCAGGCATTTCAGGGGCCGGACGTCCGGGCGGCGGGCCGGATGTCCGGGGCTTCGCGGGGCGCCGGATGTCCGGGGCGGGGACCCGGATGTCCGGGCTGGGGCGGTCGAGCCTCGGGCGCTCTCTGGACAGAGGCGCCGGATTTCCGGGCCCGGGGCCGGATGTCCGGGCCGTGCTTGGCCGGATGTCCGGGCCCTGGCCGGATGTCCGGGCCCTGTAGCTTCTGCCGCAGGAGGCCTTCTGTAGTTGAACGCCCAGGTGCCGGATGTCCGGGCCATGGGGCCGGATGTCCGGGGCCTGGAGCTTCCTTCTGCCCTGCTCGATGCATCAGCTCGTCCGTGACCTTGGGGACTTGCCCATCTTCAAGCTCTTCTCCGAAGTGGTCTCCTTCACACCTGAGCACACAAAGCACACTCGCTTGAGGTAGCAACCATGTCTCGCAAGATTCATAAGGAAGTAGGGCTAGGAGTGACGTCACCTCGGTCTCGAAAGCTCTAGTACGAGCACGTGTCATCGGTCCTTGAGGCACTTGAGGGGGTGAAGGAGGATCCATGGGGATGGCCCTAGGATACACCGTATCATCTCCCCTCCCTTGGGAAAGATCCGACCTCGGATCGAAATCTTCATCACCATGGAGCACCTTGAATGGTCCGTCGTCACGAGGTAGAAGCTTGGACTTGTGCTCTATCGCGAAGTGGTCCTTGTGAAGATGTAGCCAACTGATATCTTCCGGGTGAAACGCCATTGTTGCCTTGTTGACGTTGATCTTGGTGGTGAGGCGATGTACTTGTCGCTCGATTGTTGCCCGTGTTTGTTCGTGCACCTTCTTGAGTATTTCACTACAAAAGAAAGTGGCAACATGTGAAGCATCGTCGATCTTGTTATCGGGAATGAAATGAGTCATTTTAGAGAATGTGTCGACCACGACAAGCACGGAATCATATCCATTTTTAGTCGTAAACAAGCCAAGTATGAGATTCATGCTTATGTCTTCCCATGGATGATATGGAGTAGGAAGATGCATGTCAAGACCCTGAGATTGATGTTTGTACTTAGCTTTGCGGCATGTCGACCATCGGTTGATTAGGTGGGAGACGTCACGAAGCATCTTGGGCCAAAAAAATTTCTTAGAGAGGGTAGCAAACGCCGTGTTGCTTCCAAAGTGTCCCATGAGTCCTTCTCCATGAGATTCCTGCAAAAGGAACAATCGAAGCGAAGACTCGGGAATGCAAAGTTTGTTAGCTCTCATAAGATATCCATCCTGGATGTAGTAATGTTCCCAAGAAGTGTGAGTCAAGCACGTAGCATAGGGATTTTCAAAGGGAGTATCATGCTCATATAAATCTTTAAGGTGCTCAAAGCCTATCACATGCAACTCAAATTTTGTAACACGTAAGCGTTTGCGTAACAAGCATGCATTTGCGTGAAAACTTCCATGTTTCGTAGGCAATAGAATAACCGGAGCGGCACAAGTGCTAAATCTGTCACGTACATGACTTTTGTCGATGAGTATGGGCACTTGCCGTTGTATCTCGTGGTTGACACGGTAGAGAGCTTTGTTGGGAAATGGTGCACCGGGTACAAGTTCGATGCGGTGTTCTATCCCGTGAAGAGGAGGTAGAACCGGTGATATCTCATCGGGAAAGACGTCCGAGAATTCCTGCAACAATTGAGACAACACAAAAGGTGGAGGTTGTGAAGTGTTATTAGATTTGTCTTCCCCTATGCATAAGAGCACAAGGTGAACGACGTTCGATGGGTTCTCACACACTTCTCTCATCTCACTCTTGGTGGCAAATAGCACTAGTTTCTTCGTGTAGCTCATCGTGGAGTCGCTCATATTTGGCTTGTGGCTCTCGCTCTCTTTTAGGTGGCTCGCTCTCTCACCATTCTCTCCACGATGGGTGGTAGGTAAAAGCTTGTCGGCGGCTACTTGACTTGGAGTCATTGGTCGTAGCACAAATTCCTTGCCCTTCATCTTGAAGTGATAGTGATTCGTCCGTCCATTGTGTGTGACTCCACGATCATATTGCCAAGGACGTCCAAGAAGAAGGTGGCACACGGACATGGGTATCACATCACACTCGAGAGTGTCCTCGTAGGCGCCAATCTTGAAAGAGACTTGCACGGTGTGCTCGACTCGAAGAATTCCGGCGTCGTTGAGCCATTGGACCTTGTAGGGATGCGGATGCTTCGTCTTGACCAAATGAAGCTTGTCGCATAGCTCTTCGCTTGCCAAGTTGTGGCAACTTCCGCCATCGATGATAACCTTGACGGAGCGTCCATTGATGGCGGCCTTCGTATGGAAAATATGGCATCGTTGGTCGTCATCTTGTTTATGTTGGAGTGTCAAGACTTTGGACACAATAAGGTTGGGGCTCGAGTCATTGTCGCAAAACACTTGACGATCTTCTTCTTCATTGATACGCCGGTGGATGGCCAAGTGCTTGATGGCGTCCACTTCGTCGTCGCTCATCGAGTCATATGTGCCGTCGTCGTGGAAGGTCATTGTTCTCTTGTTGGTGCACTCGAAGGACTTGTGTCCACGGCCACCACATGTGAAACATTTGATGGAGCTTGTCTTTGGGTTCTCTTCATTTGGATTTGTAGATGATGTAGCTCTTGGCTTGAAGTTGTTGGTAGAAGGTGGATGACTCGATGTAGTCTCATTCTTGTATCTTGGCTTGTCGCCTAAGTTTGTAGATGGCTTGGTAGAGGTAGGAGGGATATCCGAAGTCGTTGAAGCTTGGTTGTAGGAGCCGAAGTTCTTGGAGTTGAACTTGGAGTACTTGTAGTCCTCTTGAACTTGTCGCTCCGCTTTGGTTGCTTGGTGTACTAGCTCGAGGAGATTGTTGTATGGTTGGAAGTCCGCAATCTTCTTAATGGAATAGTTGAGTCCATTCAAGAATCTCGCCATTGTTTGCTCTTCATCTTCCATGATGTTTGCTCTTATCATAGCAATCTCCATCTCCTTGTAGTACTCTTCAACGGACTTGGTACCTTGTTTGAGGAGTTGTAGCTTCTTGAACAAATCTCGGTTGTAGTGTGTAGGCACGAAGCGTGCTCTCATCACTTCCTTCATTTCAGCCCAAGTGGTGATAGGAGGTTCGCCTTTGGCTTCTCTTCTCTCTATGATTTGCTCCCACCAAATGAGAACATAGTCTTGGAACTCAAGTGATGCCATAGCGATCTTCTTCTCTTCATCGAAGTTGTGAAGGCGAAAGATCTTGTCAACTTTCAATGCCCATGAAAGGTAGTCTTCGGGATCAATGCTTCCGGAAAACTTTGGCATTGTGAACTTGAGCTTGCCATAGCGTTGCTCGTCATTGTTTCCTTGCCTATTGGGAAGGCGCTCTCGATTTTGGCGGTTTGCCATATCATGTTGCTCTTGAGGATGTAGACGTTCTTGTTGGAGTTGATGTTCTTGTTGGTATTGTTGCTCATGTCGCGCTTGAGGAGGAGCTTCTTCTTGAATTCTTGCTTGATGGCGCCGTTCTTGCATCTCATCTCGAAGAAAATCCTCTTCTTGACGAGTGTGTCGATTGCGGGCGGCCACATTGCGATGTGCATCTTGTAAAGCACGTTGCGCCTCCATAGCTTGAGCTTCTCGACGTTGTTGTGCTTGGCGGTTAGCCTCGGCATCTTGTTCTTCTTGATATTGGCGAGCTCGCTCTTGTTGTTGTTGGCGTAGTCGTTGCCGTTCTTGTGCTTGCTCAAGTGTAGCTTGGTTGTGACGACGTCGATTTTCTTGTTCGTCGAATAGCTCTTGGGAACTCTTGTCATGTAGAGGTTGCCGATGTTCATGTCGAGCTTGACGTGCGGCTTGACGAAGAGTGTTTGACGTAGGTGTACTTGAGTCTTGCGTTGAGTCGGTATGTCGACTTGAGCGGCTTCGTCGATGAGATGATGTTGAGGAAGAACGTCGGTTGATGATCAATGTCCGTAGCTCATTGTATTGAGTAGACATGTTGGTGTTGATGAGGTCGATTTGCTCCTTGGTGCTTTGTTGGAATTGTCGCGCGTCCTCGGCGACTTGGCCAATGTACTCTCGCATAGCTTCACTCTCTTGATGTAGAGCTCGTTGGACACCGAATAGATGTAGTTTGGTGACGTAGTTGTTCGCTTCTTGAGGATCATCGAAGATCGGGTTGGTAGATGAACTTGGCCTATCCATCATCACAAGCAAGTAAGTGAGTGGGAGAAAGGAGAAGACAATATCAATGTACCTTAACCGAGGTTGAAAATGGATCAATGATCACTCAACAATGTAACCCGGAAATAGCACTATTGGTATCACTTCGTGTCGATTCTCACACCTACACGAGTAAAGCTTTGAGAGGAGCTTGGTTAGGATGTGGCACAAATTCAATGCAATCGTCAAAATGACTCAAAGATGTTGAAAATGGTTCACAATTTGCTCATGCAACAAGTAGATCACTAGCAAAGAGTAGCACACGGAACACACGCACGGATAGATAAATGTGGTTGTGCAACCAAGGATGAGCGAAAAATGTGGTAAACCACGGAAAATGCTCGTGTTGCACAACGCTAGAGAGACGCTAACCGATTGCTTAATAGGCGGATACGCACTTGTGCACGACCTATATGGGCAAAACGTAACGACTATCTATCACAAGTATGCTATGAGTGTATGATGTGCCGATGCTTGAGCACAAGATGATGTTGCTATGTATGATCTCTTTGGATGCAAGGCGTATGATGCTATAGTTTCTTTGCTTGGATTGGCTCTTTTGCTTAAAAGCTTTTGAGCTCTTTCTTTGGGCACATATGTATGCTTCTCGGATCGAGGTAGCTATTGTGTATGCGGAGCACTCTTGTGGCACACGGGGATATGCAAGATACCAAGATGATGTGATGTTACTCACAATGATGTAGTATGCAATATCTATCACTATCACTAATGTGCACAAGTGTCGTGGCCCGACAATACTCAAATGGCTAGTCTCAATGGGAAAGCTACGCAAAGATGGTTCATAGGGTGACAATGCAATTGCAAGATAAAATGAGCGAAGTGTCGTCGATGTTACCGTCCTTGCCGAAGTTGAGCGGTGGTGTTGTCGAAGTCTTGCCGTCCCAAGGTAGCCTAAACATCCAAGGAAACGGTGAAACCACAACTCAAGTATCCACGGCAAATGGAGATAAATTTTCCAAACTCGAAGCGGTGAAGCGATGGTAGTTGTTGCGGAAGATCGGTGGTGGTTTGCGGAAGAATGGATGGATCACCGAACGAAGAGGCGGAGGAGGTTTGCGAGGTGGGGTGTAGTGGGGGGAAAATGGCTGCGGGAGGCCGGATGTCCGGGCCAGGGGCCGGATGTCCGGGCCGGGCCGGATGTCCGGGGCACGAGCCGGATGTCCGGGGTGCCCGAGCCAGCAAGAACACGTTGCAAAGGGGGTTTCGGGGCAAAAATTCGGTGGATTTTTCGGATGAAATTTGGGGAAAAGTGGAGGAAAAGCTAGATCCACACGTGGCACAGCAAATCCATGGAACAAATTCAACAAAATCTTGCCAAATCAACAGATCACAGAAAATTTTTGGGGCTCTTTTTGTGGGGAATTTTTCGAAATTAGGAAGAACACGACAAAAACAGGCTAGAAAACGAAGTGTGGGGCTCCAAAATCGTGAGAAACCTTTGCTCTAGATACCATATGATACAGGGTGGAACCCTAATCAGCGGATCTTTCACGTTTGGAGGTTGGCACACGATGAACACGGGGAATCACAAGGGAACGATGGGGAAAACACAAGAGGAAAACACTCAATCAACACGAAAACAATCACACAAATGCTAGATTCGCGATACAAGGTCGAGATCCATGATCCAAGGTCAACAACGGTGATACAGATAGTCTTCTCCCGGAGGAGGTCTTGATATCCCGGGGGATCTTCTCCGATGAAGGAGGTCCTGAATCCGAAGTGGATCTTCTCCGTAGAGGCGCACCGTCTCGTGGGAGAAATCCACACAAGTGTCAAATGAGCTAAACCACAGCTGACCCTAAACGGAAAGAGGAGAGGAGTATATATAGTCTACGGGGCGAATGGGTACATGGGCCTCGGCCCAGGGGATGCGCGCAGGCATTTCAGGGGCCGGACGTCCGGGCGGCGGGCCGGATGTCCGGGGCTTCGCGGGGCACCGGATGTCCGGGGCGGGGACCCGGATGTCCGGGCTGGGGCGGTCGAGCCTCGGGCGCTCTCTGGACAGAGGCGCCGGATTTCCGGGCCCGGGGCCGGATGTCCGGGCCGTGCTTGGCCGGATGTCCGGGCCCTGGCCGGATGTCCGGGCCCTGTAGCTTCTGCCGCAGGAGGCCTTCTGTAGTTGAACGCCCAGGTGCCGGATGTCCGGGCCATGGGGCCGGATGTCCGGGGCCTGGAGCTTCCTTCTGCCCTGCTCGATGCATCAGCTCGTCCGTGACCTTGGGGACTTGTCCATCTTCAAGCTCTTCTCCGAAGTGGTCTCCTTCACACCTGAGCACACAAAGCACACTCGCTTGAGGTAGCAACCATGTCTCGCAAGATTCATAAGGAAGTAGGGCTAGGAGTGACGTCACCTCGGTCTCGAAAGCTCTAGTACGAGCACGTGTCATCGGTCCTTGAGGCACTTGAGGGGGTGAAGGAGGATCCATGGGGATGGCCCTAGGATACACCGTATCAGTTTCACTTGCTGTATGTTTTGGTGATCAACTTGCGGGTTCCGTGACCTTGGGAATCTATACATAGGGGTTGGCACACGTTTTTGTCTTGACTCTCCGATAGAAACTTTGGGGCACTCTTTGAAGTTCTTTGTGTTGGTTGAATAGATGAATCTGAGATTGTGTGATGCATATCGTATAATCATGCCCATGGATACGTGATGTGATAATGGACTATCTAGGTGACATTAGGGTTTTGGTTGATGTGTGTCTTAAGGTGTTATTCTAGTACGAACTCCAGGATAGATTGAACGAAAAGAATAGCTTCGTGTTATTTTACTACGTACTCTTGAATAGATCGATCAGAAAGAATAACTTTGAGGTGGTTTCGTACCCTACAATAATGTCTTCTTTTGTTCTCCGCAATTAGTGACTTTGGAGTGACTCTTTGTTGCATGTTGAGGGATAGTCATATGATCCAGTTATGTTATTATTGTTGAGAGAACTTGCACTAGTGAAAGTATGAACCCTATGCCTTGTTTCGAAGCATTGCAATACCGTTTGTGCTCACGTTTATCATTAGTTACCTTGCTGTGTTTTTTTAGATTACAAAAACCTATATCTACCATCCATATTGGACTTGTATCTCCATCTCTTCGCCGAACTAGTGCACCTATACAATTTTCCATTGTATTGGGTGTGTTGGGGACACAAGAGACTCTTTGTTAGTTGGTTGCAGGGTTGTTCAAGAGAGACCATCTTCATCCTACGCCTCCTACGGATTGATAAACCTTAGGTCATCCACTTGAGGGAAATTTTCTACTGACCTACAAACCTCTGCACTTGGAGGCCCAACAACTTCTAGAAGAAGAAGGTTGCGTAGTAGACATCAAGCTCTTTTATGGCGCCGTTGCCGGGGAGGTGAGTGCTTGAAGGTATATCTTTAGATCTTGCAATCGAATCTTTTAGTTTCTTGTTTTATCACTAGTTTAGTTTATAAAAGAGAACTACAAAAAATATGGAATTGAGGTTGCCTCATATGCTTCATCTTTTTAATATCTTTCGTGAAAATGATGGAAAGGAAAATTGTGCCCAAGTACTAGAAGAAGAATGCATTAAGATGTTTCATGATTGCAATGTTGTTAGTATGAACTCTTTGAATATCCATAGTACTAATGATGATTGCACTAGTCATGATGAAAATGTCTCTTATAAGCATGTCAACTTTTGTGGAGTGCATAGAGTTTACAAATACACACCAAATTGGGAAGATAGATTTTGCAAGAGGCATAAGTATTTAGAAACTAAATGGTTGCAAGAGAGGCTAGATGTTTGTGCTGAATTATTTTTTTGCCATCCTTGTGAACTTTGCAATGAACGTAATCATTTAAATCTCCAGTGCGAATTCTTTGATGATTGTATCATGTCCAAAAATTGTGATGACTTGATTTCCCTTGCACATCATAATGAACTTAGTTTGCTTGTGGGTTATGAAGAAATGAAACGTATAACTAAGGATATTCTAGAATTTGTCCTTGATAAAGTTCTTGATTTTGATCTAGAGGAAAATTTATATGTATTGTGCGGTGAATTGCATTGAAAATCCTTATATTGCCAATTACATAAAGACAAGAAAACAAATAGAAGATGAAGAGAATACTAATGAAAGGGAAGATATTTCCCAATATCCTCATATTCTTTCTTATGATGAATCAGGTAGCGAGGAGGAGCCTTCTATTAGACCAATCTCATTAATAAGGAGCTCCAAAAAGAGGATTAAACCCATACATAATGTGAAGAAGAAAAAGAAAAGATAGAGAAGCAAAGGTAAAAAGGTATCCCTCCCAAATGATGTTGCTCCTATTACTCATTGTGATGATGATAACTGCTATACTATTGGTGCTATCCATACTATTAATGATGAGAGTGATTATGCTTATGATATGCAAAGGCCCAAGCTTGGGGATGCTATGTTTGATGAGAATGATATGTTTGAGAATTTATTTGCTGCAACTAGTGTTTGTGCCAAGCTTGGGGATGCTATCTTTAATGAAGATGATATTTTTAGTCTCCCAAGTTTTGATGAGCAAATTTATTATGATGATAGCATGCCCCCTATTTATGATGATTATATTGATGAAAGTGGGTTTGGAAGAGTGTCAACTTTAGGAAGTAATGATCCCACTATTTTGGAGGATGTTGAATCTTATTGTGATAATTATAAAAGTGGATTTGGAGAGGTCATGACTTTATTTAGTAATGATTCCAATATCTTGGAAGAGGTTTCAATTGATTATGATGAGAACAAAGTTGCTACTTATGATGATTATTGTGATAATACTTATGTTATAAAAAGTAGTGATGATTATATTTACAAAACTTGTCATGATTATGATTACCCTTTTTTGGAAAATTACTCTTTTAATGTGGAAACAATTTATAGTATTCGAGTTTCTTATGATACTCCCACTATTCTGAATGAGAAGAATTTTGCTTATGTGGAGAGTAGTAAATTTTCTATGCTTGTAGATCATGAAAAGAATGCTTTATGTGATGGTTATATTGTTGAATTTATTCATGATTCTACTGAAAAATATTATGAGGGATGAATATATGCTTGTAGGAATTGCAATAATATCAAGTTTCCTCTCTATGTGTTGAAAATCTTGAAGCTATGCTTGTTTTGCTTTCCTATGCTAGTTGATTCTTGTTCTCATAAGTTGGTTGCTAAAAAAATCCCTATGCATAGGAAGTGGGTTATACTTAAATGTGCTAGTCATATTCTTCATGATGCTCTCTTTATGTTTCAATTCTTAACTTTTATGTGAACATCATTGAAATCAATATGCCTAGCTAGGGGCGTTAAACGATAACGCTTGTTGGCAGGCAACCTAATTTTATTTTTTTTCTTTGCCTTTTGCTTCTGTTTAGTAATAAGTAATTCATCTAGCTTCTGTTTAGATGTGGTTTTATGTTTTAATTAGTGTTTGTGCCAAGTAGAACCTTTGGGAAGACTTGGGTGAAAGTTAATGTGATCTTGCTGTAAAAAACAGAAACTTTGCGCTCACGAGATTAGCTGCCATTTTTTTTACTAGAGAGCGCTTTTAGGTTGATTCTTTTTGCACATGACTAATAGACAAATTCCTCATGTCCACCAATTTATTTTAGAATTTTTAGAGTTACATAATTATTTGAAAGTTACAGATTGCTACATATTGTTCTGTTTTTGACAACTTCTGTTTTTCGAGTGCTGTTTGCTTATTTTGATGAATCTATTAGTAGTATTGGGGGGTATGAACCATAGAGAAGTTGGAATACAGTAGGTTTAACACCAATATAAATAAAGAATGAGTTCAATACAGTACCTTAAAGTGGTGGTTTGTTTTCTTATACTAACGGAGCTCATGAAATTTTCCGTTAAGTTTTGCGTTGTGAAGTTTTCAAGTTTTTGGGTAAGGATTGGATGGACTATGGAATAAAGAGTGGCAAGAGCCTAAGATTGGGGATGCCCAAGGCACCCCAAGGTAAAATTCAAGGATAACCAAAAGCCTAATCTTGGGGATGCCCCGGGAAGGCATCCCCTCTTTCGTCTTCGTCTATCGGTCACTTTACTTGAGGCTATAATTTTATTCACCACATGATATGAGTTTTGCTTGGGGCGTCATTTTCTTTTGTTTGTATTTTCCTACTGTTATTAAGAGGCATTTTTCTATATTTTGTTTCAATAAAAAGTCAAGTCTAGCCTTTACCATGCATATTTTGCAAGTCTTTGTGTTGCTGTTTGAAAACAAAAAGTTTTCTATCATTGTGTGGATTCTTCTAGATAGTGAGAACGTGATAAAATCTTGAAAATTTTACACAGTGAGCATGAATAAGTTCTCTGTAACATGGTGATTTTTCATAATTTTTCGAGTTAGGGACGTATGAGAACAATTCCACTATTTACAGACTGTCCTGTTTAGACAGGTTGCTGTTATGTTTGCATTGTTTGCATATTTTTGTATGTTTAATGATTCTATCTGAGGATAAGAGTATCAAATACCCAGAGGCATTTAGTATGCAATGTAAAATTATAATTTTAGTGATTTTCTTCAGCACATAATGATAAGGTTTTGAGTTGATTTATACTAACTTATCTCACGAGTTCTTGTTGAGTTTTGTGTGGATGAAGTTTTTGAGAATTAGGGAAACCGTGACATAATAAGAATTAAGGAGACACAAGAGATCAAGCTTGGGGATGCCCAAGGCATCCCAAGATAATATTTCAAGAAGTCTCAAGTATCTAAGCTTAGGGATGCCTCGGTTGGCATCCGACCTTTCTTCATCAACAACTATCAGTTAGTATCGGTTTAGCCTAAGTTTTTGCTTCTTCACATGATATGTGCTATCCTTGCAATGTCATTTTATTTTGTTTTGCTCGCTGTTTGAATAGAATATTAAGATATAATATTGGTCACTTGTACAATTCATGAAAGAATATTGAAGGAAGAGAGATTTCACATATAAATATACTATCTTGGACATCTTCTATGATTGTGAGCCTCATTAATTATTTTCAAACTTGAGCAAATTAGTTGAAGTTGGACTAGGAAGACAACATAATGAGTTATGCTTGGGTATATTTGTACATAAATTATATTGTTATGGATCCTCCAACATGTGGTGCTTGTTATTTAGAATCTTTGCTAGCCAAAATTTCTGTACTAAGCGGAAATACTGCTTGTGCATCCAACATCCTTGAACCAGGTTTCTTCAATGAGTGTCCACCATATCTGCCTATATGCGGTATTTACCTGCCGTTCCAAGCAAATTTGCATGTGCCAAACTCTAAACCTTCAAATAATAATCTGTTTTGTATGCCCGAATCGCTCATGTAGCGATTAGGGGCTATCAATATCTTCCATGATAGGTGGGTTATTCTCATGACGAGTGGATCTCCACTTGTCATTCATGAGAAAATGGCTAGTAATTGGGATGCCCAGTCCTATGATCAAAAGATCAAAAACAAAATTTCAAATAAATAAACAAAGCTCCCCCTGGACTATTGTTGGTATGGACGGTACCCCGTGGATTCAGATGGCCATGGAGTGTGATTGTCGGTGGAGGGGGAGTAAAAACTTTACCTTTCTGTTTGGGAACCGCCTATAATGTGCCTAGTATGGAAGATATTGGAAACTCTCGGTCGTTATGTTGACAATGGAAGCATACCTCTCAAAATTATTTTCATCTCTGTTTTAAAAGCTTCGAGCTCTGGCACCTGTGCAAATCCCTGCTTCCCTCTGCAAAGGGCCTATCTTTTACTTTTATGCAAGAGTCAGTAGTATTCCTTCTCTTTACAACCTACTGTTTAGCTGGCAAGCATCATGTCATGGGGAAGATCTAAGCATATATGGCCATTCAAATATATTTGATCATGAATTATTATTGTTGACAATTATCTTTATGATAAAAAAGTTGGGAGGCAAAACCTTAAGCCCCTATCTTTCTCTGTGTTCAATGGATGCTATTTGTTCTACAAATATGCTTTGAGTGGTAGCAATGATGGAAGACTACATGATAGTTGAGTATGTGGGATTTGCTGAATCAATGCTCTTACATAGACCCTTCCTGAAAATAAGATGAATTGCAATTGTTTGATGACTGAGAACCTAGTTTGTTAGTTTGCAAGAAAGTTTATGATCTATGCTTTAACATTTGAATAGCTTGCTACTTGATCATGAGAAGTTTTATGAGATGAACTACTGCTATGATATATAATGATGCTAGAAAAAGTGATTGAAATTATCATTGATCAAACTTATGCACTTGCTAGCATTCACACTTCATAAATAATTTCTTTTATCATTTACCTACTCGAGGACGAGCAGGAATTAAGCTTGGGGATATTGATATGTCTCCAACGTATCTATAATTTATGAAGTATTCTTGCTATTAAATGACCCATCTTGGATGTTTTATATGCATTTATATGCTATTTTATATGATTTTTGTTACTCACGTATTAACCTAGAGCCCATTGCCAGTTTCTGTTTTTTCCTTGTTTATTTATGAGTTTTACAGAAAAGGAATACCAAACGGAGTCCAATTGACGTGCCAATTTTTGATGATTTTTTATGGACCAAAAGAAGCCCCCAGAGTAAAAGAGTTGGGCCAGAATAGTCCCGGGCCGTCCACGAGGGTGGAGGGCGCGCCCCTATCTCGTGGATGACTCAGAGACCACCCTGACGTGAGACCGATGCCAAAAATTCCTATAAATACAGAAACCCCCAAAAAGAAACCTAGATCGGGAGTTCCACCGCCGCAAGCCTCTGTAGCCACCAAAAACCAATCTAGACCCTGTTCCAGCACCCTGCCGAAGGGGGGATCCCTCACCGATGTCCATCTTCATCATACTGACACTCTCCATGATGAGGAGGGAGTAGTTCACCCTTGTATTTGATCTCTCTCTCTCTCTCTCGTGTTCTTGACATGACACGATCTTGATGTATCGCGAGCTTTGCTACTATAGTTGGATCTTATGATGTTTCTCCCCCTCTACCTTCTTGTAATGGATTGAGTTTTCCCTTTGAAGTTATCTTATCGGACTGAGTCTTTAAGGATTTGAGAAACCTTGATGTATGTCTTGCGTGGGATACCCGTGGTGACAATGGGGTATTCTATTGATTCACTTGATCTATGTTTTGGCGATCAACTTGCGGGTTCCGTGACCTTGGGAATCTATGCATAGGGGTTGGCACACGTTTTTGTCTTGACTCTCCGATAGAAACTTTGGGGCACTCTATGAAGTTCTTTGTGTTGGTTGAATAGATGAATCTGAGATTGTGTGATGCATATCGTATAATCATGCCCACGGATACTTGAGGTGACAATGGAGTATCTAGGTGACATTAGGGTTTTGGTTGATGTGTGTCTTAAGGTGTTATTCTAGTATGAATTCTAGGATAGATTGAACGAAAATAATAGCTTTGTGTTATTTTACTACGAACTCTTGAATAGATCGATCAGAAAGAATAACTTTGAGGTGGTTTCGTACCCTACAATATTGTCTTGGTTTGTTCTCCGCTATTAGTGACTTTGGAGTGACTCTTTGTTGCATGCTGAGGGATAGTTATATGATCCAGTTATGTTATTATTGTTGAGAGAACTTGCACTAGTGAAAGTATGAACCCTAGGCCTTGTTTCGAAGCATTGCAATACCGTTTGTGCTCACTTTTATCATTAGTTACCTTGCTATTTTTATTTTTTCAGATTACAAAAACCTATATCTACCATCCATATTGCACTTGTATCACCATCTCTTCGCCGAACTAGTGCACTTATACAATTTGCCATTGTATTGGGTGTGTTGGGGACACAAGAGACTCTTTGTTATTTTAGTTGCAGGGTTGTTTGAGAGAGACCATCTTCATCCTACGCCTCCTACCGATTGATAAACCTTAGGTCATCCACTTGAGGGAAATTTGCTACTATCCTACAAACCTCTGCACTTGGAGGCCCAACAATGTCTACCAGAAGAAGGTTGTATAGTAGACATCAAGCACCTCCCAACTATCCATGACCGTGGACACGACTATTCGAATAGTTTGACACTCTGCAGAGGTTGTACACTTTACCCATAAGATCGGGGAAGCTTTCGTGTCATCCACGATCCCGCAGTACCTCAAGTACTCGGGGGAAGCACCCGGTCACTACCTTTCCCTAGACGATACTAACATAGGGTCCACTCGTTGATGCACAACCCTCATGTATAAGTAAAAGATCGTGGGACTCTGCCCTTGTCACATTATCGCGCATACACGAAGGGACCAACGGTGTGTCCGGTGCCCTGTAAAAACAGTCATGGCCGCCTCTCCAAGTACGACCCCGTCCCGAAGATGACCTCAAGTTACCCCGTCACTAGTAATGTGGGCACCATGCTAGTATCAGCCTAAGTAATCAATAATGCCCCGTCCCATAAAGGGGTAGAGTGGTTGCACATGTTTGGTTGGGACGGTAATCACACATAAATCTAATCCATCATTTTACACACACTCCAAAAGCTTTCTTCGGTACACCACTTCTTCCTCAAGTGGTGACCTTAGTTCAACATCACCCAAGCGCAGTAGGGGCACCTGATGGGGTTTTCGAAAGGTTGTAACCACGAAGGGTTCATGGTACAGATGCAACATTATGCACAAACAACTAATTGCTTTCATGAACAAGGTAAAGCCATTAGTAGGGTATGCATTAGGTGGTGGTTCACAACAAGTTCAGCACCGTCATATTTCATCATCATGCAATCGGAAAAAGGGTTCCAATGAACAAGAGGGGTGTCATGGTCAAAGGGCTGCTTGCCTGGTTTGGCTTGGTCTTCAAGGTCTTGAAATCCTTCTCCTTCTTCTTCTTTAGCAACTTCGTCAAATATGGTATCTAATCATCGCTAGAAAATAACGGAAAAGTAAGACAATAATAAAAATAGAAAAGTCAAAGTGCTCAGATAAATGTCAACTCATTTTTGTAAATTTCTAGGAGAAAAACTAAGAAGGAGAAAATTCTTAGTTTCAGATTTGGAGTTGCAGAATAGAATGGATGGATTTTTAAACAGAGTTTTCATTGTTGAAATTTGAATTTAAATTTGAACATTACAGAAGAGGTTCATGAATATGTATGAAAGCTACACCATTTAATAGGTGGGAATATTACAAGATTTTAGGAGTTGGAATTATTGCATTTGGATTATTATTTAACTTTTGGAATTTTTGCAAGTTTAATAGAAAATAAAAAGGATAAGGGGCACTATGCTTGCTGGGCCAGAACAGCTGCAGTGCAGCAAGCCCAGAGGGGAAGAGGCCCAGGCGAGTCGGGGCGGCGCGCGCGCCAGTTTTAAACCTGACGGGCGGGGCGCGACATCAGAGAGAGAGAGAGAGCGGGGGCGAGGGAGAGGTGAGGATGACAGGTGGGCTCCACCTGTCATCTCTAACCTCGCGGCAGAGAGGTCGGCGAGCTCACCGGCGATGCTACAGGGCTCGGCAGGTCGAGCGGGTGGCACCGTTGGACTCAGGGGGATGTCACCGTTCGGGTGGTGGTGGAGGTGGTCGCCAGAGCAGCCTGGTTCGCCAACGACGAGGTCACGCGGCGAAGGTGCTTCGGGTGTCGGTGGTTCTGGCCGTTCCCGACAGTAAAAAGAGCAGGGAAGAGAGGGGAAAGGGTCAGTGATGCCACACGGTTCCAGATCGAGAGAGAGCGGGGGTAGAGGAGGCCTATACCGCGTGGACGCCGATGACCCGAGGCGGCGGAGCTCAAGCTCGATCTCGAGCTCTGGGTTCTCTGGGGTCGAATGGGTGGTGCGGGAGGTAGATTACTAGTGCGGGAGAGCGACAGGAAGCGAGAGAGAGGCTCGGGGTCGTCTTATATGGGCTGGCCGAGGTCCATCGTAGGCGCGGCCTACGGGCGCCCGCGGAAACGGCTCGGGTGGCCGTCAGAGAGGGAATGGAGGGCTCGGGGGTGTTCGTGGGAGTGGTCTAGGGTGCCAGGGAGAGAGGGGAGGAGCGAGACGAGCTGCGGGCGGGCCACAAGAGTGGCGCGATCATTAGCCGAGCGGGGCGGCGCTGTGGCGCGAGCTGCAGGAGGGAGAGGAGGGCGCGGCAGCAAGTGGGCGGCCTGCTGGCGGTGAGCCGACGTCGAGGGGCATCGACTGGCGCGTGGGGGAGGCTCAAGGTGGTCGTGGGACGCGGTGTCAATGGTCGGGTGGCCTTCCAGGCGCTCCAGAGTGCGACTTTGGGCGGCATCCACAGTTTTCCCACGTCCTCGCGCGTCCACTTGCGCCTGGGAGCTGGAGGGGGTGTGGGCAAAAGCTGGGGAGATCCTTGGATGCTCTCGAAAGCTAAGGGGAGAGAAGGAGGCTGAGAGAGAGGGAGGAATCCACTGTCTAGAGAAGAAAAAATGGGGTTCTCCCCCCTTCATCATTGCTTTCTCAGGCAAAAAAGCATGCATGTGCTAGAGGGGGACTAGGAGGGGTTGTGGTAAAAATTTCAACCCACGGAGATAAGTGGAAGGGGCCTAAACAAGTATTTTGAGTTTCTGGCAGAAGATGTCTCATAGTGGTTTGGGATAGCTAAGTTGCTTATATTAATTTGAGGTTTAACAGGAGTGAGTGGCATGACAAAATATAAATGTCCACCAATATTTAGGTCAAATGAAGGAAGTGTCCAATGCAACTTTTGTACACCCTAGAAATCTACAGAAATGCATTTATCAAGATATAATCATGCAAATCCATTCCCCTTGATGCACCACTTGGTGTAGTGTCATCATTTGAGGTTGTGAACATATCCACAAAGTTTGGGGGCATTTGGAATAAGTTGGTAATGTAAAGTTGTTCAAATTTGAATCTGAACAACTTTACATTACCAACTTATTCCAAATGCCCCCAAACTTTGTGGTTCAAATTTGAATCTGAACAAAAATGGTTTGGGGGCACTTTTATGAACCAAAACAATTTGGATTGAGTTGAAACTTTGCAAGGTCATCATATTATGCATATGTGACTTGCTAGAATTTTACTGGAATTTTCAGAGAATATTTCCTTTGTAAATATTTCAAAAGTTTGAAATATCCAGAAAGGGGTTTTGAGGGATTTGTGCAATATTTTGAACATGATCATGTGTTGAAACTCTCATATATGGGTAATATGTGTCCTATGAGTATCCTTGAATTTTCTCAAATATTTTTGAAACATTTAAATAATTTTCACCTATTAAAGACCATTTCTGGCCTAAAGAAAAAACCTCTAAATAAAATAGGAAAATAACTTTTAAAATTATACTTTTGTCGTTTATGGGAGTCCTATAACTAATAGGATCCAAATATATCTTTTAAAAGATTTTTCACACCCCAAATCAAGTACTTGCAGTGCAAATGTCAATTCATGGGTTTTTGGAAAACTAATTTCAGAAAATACTATTTGGCCAAGCTATTTTTTTGAGAAAATACTATAATGTTCTATACACATGGTATGATCATTGGGCAGAAGTTTGGGGCGAGGAGGTGAAGTATAGAAGGTGAGGCTGTGTTGACCTTAGAGAGCACGTGAAGGTGAGGCTATGTTGCTCTTCTGCTTCGCGGAGGACATTTGGTCCAAAGACTAGTCCTTCTCTGGTCTCTGACCAGTTGAGGGGTGTGCGACACTTGCGTCCATACAACACCTCAAATGGTGCCATCTGGAGGCTTGACTAATAACTATTGTTATAGGAGAATTCAGCAAAAGGGAGGCAATCTTCCCACTTGGCTCCATATGCAAAGACACATGCTCGGAGCATGTCTTCGAGCATCTAATTTAATCGTTCTGTCTGACCTTCGGTTTGTGGGTGGAAATCGGTGCTGAAAGATAACTTGGTTCCCAAGGCTTCTTGGAACCTTTTCTAGAATCTGAGGTGAACTGAGTTCCTTGATCTGACACAATCTCCTTAGGAACACCATGGAGGCTCACGATTCGATCGATGTAGAGGCTGGCCAGCTGGTTCCCAGTGTAGGTTTCTTTGAGAGGAAGGAAATGGGCTACTTTGGTCAAATGGTTGACTATGACCCAAATGGAGTCATGTCCTTTATTCGAGCTAGGTAACCCAACGATGAAATCCATTCCGGCTTTATCCCATTTCCACTCAGGAACCTTGAGTGGTTGGAGCAATTCAGCACGTCAATGATATTCAGCCTTGACCCTTTGGTATACATCACACTTTGCAACATAGGTGGCAATCTCTCTTTTCATCCCATGCCACCAAAATCTTCCCTTCAAGTCTTGATACATCTTGGTTCCACCGGGGTGGATGGAATATGGAGTGTCGTCGGCTTCTTGCAGGATCAAATTCTTCAGCTCCTTCTTGTTTGGTACGCAGATACGACCTTTCTACCTAATAATTCCGTGCTCGTCTTCGGAGAATCCTAGGGCCTTGCTTAGCTTCATCTTCTTCTTGATGCCTTCAATGCTTACATTCCCAATCTGTGCTTCCTTGACTTCATCCATCAGGGTCGGCTTGACTTCTAGATGGTCTAGAAATCCATGGGTAACCAATTCCAAGCCAAACTATTCCAGCTCTCAATCAGGGATGGATGCTTTCTTTTAACCATGGCATTCAGGGAGCAAGCTTTCCTGCTTAAAGCGTCTACTACCACATTAGCCTTCCCGGGGTGATATTGAACACTGAGGTCATAGTTTTGATCAGGTCCAACCATCTCTGCTGCCTCATGTTCAATTCCTTTTGAGTGAAAATATACTTCAGACTTTTGTCGTCTGTGTATATCTCACACCGTTTCCCTAGGAGGTAGTGTCGCCATGTCTTCAAGGCATGAACCACTCCTGCTAACTCAAGATCATGAGTAGCATAGTTCTCTTCATGAGGTCATAGCTGCCTTCAGAGGTAAGCAATGACTCGATCTTCTTGCATCAGAACGCTCCCCAATCCGGTTTGAGAGGCACCACAATACATCACAAACTCCTTGTGAATGTCAGGTGTTGCCAGAACTGGGGTGGTGGTCAATCTCTTCTTGAGTTCCTGGAAGCTTTATTCGCACTTCGGTGTCCATTCAAACTTTTTGTCCTTCTTAAAGAGCCGAGTCATTGGCTGGGCAATGTTGGAGAATCCTTCCACGAATTTGCGGTAATATCCCGCAAGTCCGAGGAAGCTTCTAACTTCCTTGACGATCATTAGGGACTGCCATTGGGTCACAGCTTCGATCTTCGCAGGATCTACCGACAATCCTTCCTCGGTCAAGACATGACCCAAGAATCCAACTCTATGCAGCCAAAACTCACGCTTGCTGAATTTGGCATACAGTTGGTGCTCTTGAAGCTTATCTAGGACCATCCTCAAATGTTGCTCATGCTCTTCTTCTGTCTTCGAGAAGACGAGAATGTCATCAATTAAGACAACAACAAACTTGTCCAAATATTCCATGAAGACCTTATTCATGAGGTACATGAAGTAAGCTGGGGCATTGGTCAATCCAAAAGACATGACCGTGCACTCATATAGGCCATATCTGGTTACAAATGCCGTCTTTGAAATATTTTGGGGGTCTGATCTTTAGCTGGTAGTACCCAGATCTGAGGTCAATCTTGGAGAACACATAAATCTATAGAAATGCATTTATCAAGTTAGAGTCAAATGAAGAAAGTGGCCAATGCAACTTTTGTAAACCCTAGAAATCTGCAGAAATGCATTTATCAAGATATACTCATGCAAATCCATTCCCCTTGATGCACCACTTGGTGTAGTGTCATCATTTGAGGTTGTGGACATGTCCACAAATTTTGGGGGCATTTGGAATAAGTTGGTAATGTGAAGTTGTTCAAATTTGAATCTGAACAGAAATGGTTTTGGGGCACTTTTGTGAACCAAAACAATTTGGATTGAGCTGAAACTTTGCAAGGTCATCATATTATGCATATGTGACTTGCTAGAATTTTGCTGCAATTTTCAAAGAATATTCCCTTTGTAAATATTTCAAAGGCTTGAAATATCCAGAAAGGGTTTTTGAGGGATTTGTCCAATATTATGAACATGACCATGTGTTTAAACTCTTATATATGGGAAATATGTGCCCTATGAGTCTCCCTGAATTTTCTCAAATATTTTTGAAACATTTAAATAATTTTCACCTATTAAAGACCACTTCTGGCCTAAAGAAAAAGCCTCTAAATAAAATAGGAAAATAACTTTTAAAATTATACTTTTGTGGTTTATGGAAGTCCTATACCTATCAGGATCCAAATATATCTTTTGAAAGATTTTTCGCACCCCAAATCAAGTACTTGCAGTGCAAATCTCAATTCAGGGGTTTTTGGAAAACTAATTTCAGAAAATACTATTTGGCCAAATTATTTTTGTGAGAAAATACTGCACTGTTCTATACACATGGTATGATCATTGGGAAGAAGTTTGGGGCAAGGAGGTGAAGGATAGAAGTTGAGGCTATGTTGGCCTTAGAGAGCACTTGAAATCACATAGAGAAAAACTAACTCCAAATAAGAAGCCAAATAATGCTAAAAGTTTTTGTTGGTCCAAATTTTTCATGATTTATTAATGCAATAGCCATGTTACAAAATGCAGGGTGTGAGAACCACGATGAAAATGATGAGTGGCTCTCATATGGATTATTGATTTTCTAACAAGAGCCCATATTACCTTGTCTTCTCATTTGAATAAATGTTTGCAGATTCCAGCTTAGTCTAATGCACGTGCACTCTTATTATTACCCACACCATTTGGCCATGCAAGTGAAAGGCAATAATGACAACATATGATGAAATGACTGAGATGGAGAAAAGCTGGTATGAAGTTGATCCATTTTGTTTTTGTAAATATGATTAGCTTGTCGTTCCTGATTCAGCCTATTATGCATGAAACATGTTTGCAATGACAATTAGAGATTATAGTTACTCATGCCATGCTTAATTAGCTAGGAGCTTATAATGGTTTACCTTGCATGCCAACATGCTTTTAAAATGGTTGTGATGTAGTATGATAGGATGGTATCCTTCTTTGAATGAAGTGGCTCGACTTGGCACATGTTCACACATGTATTTGAAACAAAATCAACACAACCTTCATGATATTTATGTTCACGATAATTTATATCCTACTCATGCTTGCACTCAATGTTGGTTAATCTCAAGGCATGTTTATGACCGTTGTCGCTCTCTAGCTGGTCGCTCCCCAGTATCTTTCTAGCCTTCACCTGTATTAAGCGGGAATATGATTGTGCATCCACTTCCATAAACCCAAAGTTGTTCCATATGATTCCACCATACCTACCTATATGCGGTATTTACCTGCCGTTCCAAGTAAATTTGCATGTGCCAAACTCTAAACCTTCAAATAAAATTCTATTTTGTATGCCCACATCGCTCATGTGGCGACTGGGGGTTGTCTTTATCTTCCATGCTAGGTGGGTTATTCTCACGATGAGTGGACTCCGCTTGTCATTCACGAGAATATGGCTGATAATAGGGATGCCCAGTCCTATGATCAAAAGATAAAAAAAATCGTAAATAATTAAACAAAGCTCTCCCAGGACTGTTGTTGGTTCGGACGACACCCATTGCTTCAGATAAGCCTTGGAGTGTGTTTGATGGCGGAGGGGGAGTAAAACTTTACTATTCTGTTTGGGAACCGCCTATAATGTATGTAGCATGAAAGATATTGAGAACTCTTGGTCATAGCGTTGATCATACCGCTCAAAATTTTATTCATCTCTAATTTAAAAACTTGAGCTCTAGCACATGTGGAAATCCCTGCTTCCCTCTGCGAAGGGCCTATCTATTTACTTTTATTGATGAGTCATCATCCTCTTGTAAAAAGCACCAGTTGGAGAGCACCTCTGTCATTTATATGCTTTGTTATTAATTGATGTTGAGTATGAGTGTGAGTGGATCTCTTTAACCATGAATTACAATATCTAGTCAGTCGTTGATCTTCTCAGGTGCTCTGCATTTATGTTTTGCGGTCTCAGAAAGGGCTAGCGAGATACCTCTTTGTCATATTATATCATGATTGTTTTGAAAAAGTGTTGTCATCCGAGATTCATTTTTATTTCTCGCCAGTTGATTATATTATTGATATGAGTAAATTTGAGACCTAAGTGTTATTGTGAATATGGTTAGTTCATAATCTTTGCTGAAAACTTGAATGTTGGCTTTACATATTTGCAACAACAAGATCAAACAGAGTTTGTAAAAGTTTTTCTTTGTCACTTCCAGTTTATCAACTGAATTGCTTGAGGACAAGCAATGGGTTAAGCTTGGGGGAGTTGATACGTCTCCGCCGTATCTACTTTCCAACCTCTTTTGCCCTTGTTTTGGACTCTAATTTGCATGATTTGAATGGAACTAACCTAGACTGACACTTTTTTTAGTAGAATTGCCTTGGTGTTATTTTTGTGCAGAAATAAAAGTTCTCATAATGACCTGAAATTTCATGAAGATTATTTTTAGAATATATAAAAAATACTGGCGAAAAGATCCACCGGAGGGGGCCTACACCCTGGCCACAAGGGTGGGGCGCCCCCCCCCTAAGGGCACCAACCATCCTTGTGGGCCCCCTGGACCTCCACCGACATCAACTCCAACTCCATATATTCACGTCCGGGGAGAAAAAAAATCAGAGAGAAGGATTCATTGCATTTTACGATACGGAGTTGCCGCCACCTCCTGTTCTTCCTCGGGAGGCCAGATCTGAAGTCCGTTTAGGGATCCGAAGAGTGGAGATTGTCGCCGTCGTCATCATCAACCTTCCTGCATCACCAATTCCATGATGCTCACCGCCGTGCATGAGTAATGCCATCGTAGGCTTGTGATACGTCCATTTTGCATCATGATTTTATATTGATATTTATTGCATTATGGGATGTTGTTACACATTATGTCACAATACTTATACCTTTTCTCTCTTATTTTACAAGGTTTACATGAAGAGGGAGAATGCCGGTGGCTTGAATTCTGGGCAAGAAAAGGAGCAAACATTGGAGAGCTATTCCGCACAACTCAAAAAGCCATGAAACTCCACGAAAATCAGTTTTGGAAAATATAAAAATATCTGGCGAAAGTAGTACAGGAGGGGGGCCACCCACTGTCCACGAGGGTGGGGGCGCGCCCCTGCCTCGTGGGCCACCTGGCAGCCCCCTGATGCCCATCTTCTGCTATATGAGGTGTTTTGACCTAGAAAAAAAATCATAAGTAGGCTTTCGGGATGAAGCACCGCCGTCTCGAGGCGGAACCTTGGTGGAACCAATCTAGGGCTCCGGCGGAGCTGTTCTACCGGGGATACTTCCCTCCGGGAGGGGGAAATTGCACCACCGTCATGACCAACAACTCTCCCATCTTGGGGAGGGTTATCTTCATCAACATCTTCACCAGCACCATCTCCTCTCAAACCCTAGTTCATCTCTTGTATCCAATCTTTGTATCAAAACCTCAGATTGGTACCTGTGGGTTGCTAGTAGTGTTGATTACTCCTTGTAGTTGATACTAGTCGGTTTACTTGGTGGAAGATTATATGTTCAGACCCATTATGCATATTAATACCCCTCTGATTATGAACATGAATATGCTTTGTGAGTAGTTACGTTTGTTCCTGAGGACATGGGAGAAGTGTTGCTATAAGTAGTCATGTGAATTTGGTATTCGTTTGATATTTTGATGAGATGTATGTTATCTTTCCTCTAGTGGTGTCATGTGAACGTCGACTACATGACACTTCACCATTGTTTGGGCCTAGAGGACGACATTGGGAAGTAATAAGTAGAAGATGGGTTGCTAGAGTGACAGAAGCTTAAACCCTAGTTTATGCGTTGGTTCGTAAGGGGCTGATTTGGATCCATATGTTTCATGCTATGGTTAGGTTTACCTTAGTACTTCTTTTGTAGTTGCGGATGCTTGCAATAAAGGTTAATCATAAGTGGGATGCTTGTCCAAGTAAGGTCAGCACCCAAGCGCCGGTCCACCCACATACCAAATTATCAAAGTAACGAACGCGAATCATATGAGCATGAAGAAAACTAGCTTGACGATAATTCCCATGTGTCCCCGGGAGCGCTTTTCCTTTATATACGAGTTCGTCCAGGCTTGTCCTTTGCTACAAAAAGGACTGGGCCATATTTCTGCACCTTATTTACTTTTTCTACTTGTTACTTGTTAACAATTACCCTATCACAAAACTATCTATTACCGATAATTTCAGTGCTTGCAGAAAATACCTTACTAAAAACTGCCTATCAATTCCTTCTGCTCCTCGTTGGGTTCGACAATCTTTCTTATCAAAAGGACTACGATAGATCCCCTACACTTGTGGGTCATCAAGACTCTTTTCCGGCACCATTGCCGGGGAGTGAAGCGCCTTTGGTAAGTGGAATTTGGTAAGGAAATATTTATATAGTGTGCTGAAATTTACTGTCACTTGTTACTATGGAACTTAATCCTTTGAGGGACTTGTTCGGGGTATCTTCACCCCGACCAGTAGAGCAAAGAGTTGCTCCTCAAGCTACTGAACCTACTGAAAATGTTTACTTTGAATTTCCTTCGGGTATGATAGATAAACAACTAGCTAATCCCTTTACAGGAGATGGAACATTGCGTCCCGATTTGCACCTAATCTATGTGGATGAAGTTTGTAGATTATTTAAGCTTGCAGGTATGCCCGAGGATGTGTTCAAGAAGAAGGTCTTCCATTTATCTTTGAAGGGTGAGGCATTGACATGGTTTAGGCTATGCCATGATATTGGATCGTGGAACTACAACCGGTTGAAGTTGGAATTTCATCAGAAGTTCAACCCTATGCATCAGGGTCATCGTGATCGTAATTATATATATAATTTTTGGCCTCACGAAGGAGAAAGTATCGCTCAAGCTTGGGGCAGGCTTAAGTCAATGTTATATTCATGCCCCAATCATGAGCTCTCAAGAGAAATGATTATTCAAAAAATTTATGCTCGTCTTTCTCTCAATAATCGCTCCATGCTCGATACTTCTTGCATTGGTTCTTTTCTGATGAAGACTATTGAATTCAAATCAGATTTATTGGAAAGAATTAAATGCAACTCTGAAGATTGGGATCTCGACGAATGTAAGGAGTCAGGTATAATACCTAAGTTTGATTGTGTTAAATCTTTTATGGATACCGATGTTTTCCGTGAATTTAGCACTAAATATGGACTTGACTCTGAGATAGTAGCTTCTTTCTGTGAATCTTTTGCTACTCATGTTGATCTCCCTAAGGAAATGTGGTTTAAATACCATCCTCCCATTGAAGTAAAAGTAGTTGAACCTGTTAGAGTTGAAGAAAAGACTATCACTTATAATGTCGATCCTATTGTTCCTACTGCTTATATTGAGAAACCACCCTTCCCTGTTAGAATAAAGGATCATGCTAAAGCTCCAACTGTGGTTCGTAAGAGTAATACTAGAACACCTACACCCTCTGAGCAAATTAAAGTTGAACCTAGTGTTGCTATGGTTAAGGATCTCTTGGTCGATGATATTGATGGGCATGTTATTTACGTCTGTGATGAAGCTGCTAGAATTGCTAGACCCGATACTAAGAATAAACATAGACCTGTTGCAGGCATGCTTGTTATTTCTGTTAAAATAGGAGAACATTGCTATCATGGCTTATGTGACATGGGTGCTAGTGCTAGTGCAATACCTAATTCCCTATATGAAGAAATTATGCACGATATTGCACCTGCTGAGCTAGAAGGTATTGATGTTACATTTAAGCTTGCCAATATAGACACTATTTCACCAATTGGGATTGTTAGAGATATTGAAGTCTTGTGTGGGAAGGTTAAATAACCTGCTGATTTTCTTGTTCTTGGTTCCCCACAAGATGAGTTTTGCCCCATTATATTTGGTAGACCCTTCTTGAATACTGTTAATGCTAAGATAGACTACAAAAAGGACATTGTTACTGTTGGTTTAGGGGATATGTCTCATGACTTTAACTTTGCTAAATTTCGTAGACAACCCCATGATAAAGCATTGCCTAGTAAGGATGAAATTATTGGTCTTGCTTCTATTGCCGTGCCTCCTAATGATCCTTTAGAACAATATATGCTAGACCATGAAAATGATATGTACATGAATGAGAGAAGGGAAATAGATGAAATATTCTTTAAACAGGGACCCTTATTGAAACACAACTTGCCTGTTCAAATTCTAGGGGATCCTCCTCCACCCAAGGGCGATCCCGTGTTTGAACTCAAACCATTACCTGATACTCTTAAGTATGCTTATCTTGATGAAAAGAAGATATATCATGTTATTATTAGTGCTAACCTTTCAGAGCAGGAAGAAGAGAAATGATTGAAAATTCTGAAGAAGCACCGTGCTGCTATTGGATATACTCTTGATGATCTTAAGGGCATTAGTCCCACTCTATGCCAACACAAAATAAAATTGGAGAAGGATGCTAAACCGGTTGTTGATCATCAACGACGGTTAAATCCTAAGATGAAAGAGGTGGTAAGAAAAGGAATACTAAAGCTTCTAGAGGCAGGTATAATTTATCCAGTCGCTGATAGTTAGTGGGTAAGTCCTGTCCATTGTGTCCCTAAGAAGGGAGGTATTACTGTTGTTCCTAATGATAAAGATGAATTGATCCCGTAAAGAATTGTTACAGGTTATAGGATGGTAATTTATTTTTGCAAATTAAATAAAGCTACTAAGAAAGATCATTACCCTCTACCTTTTATTGATCAAATGCTAGAAAGGTTATCCAAACATACACATTTTTGCTTTTTAGATGGCTATTTTGGTTTCTCTCAAATACTTGTGTTTAAAGAGGATCAAGAAAAGACCACTTTTACTTGTCCCTTTGGTACCTTTGCTTATAGATGTATGCCTTTTGGTTTATGTAATGCACCTGCTACCTTTCAAAGATGCATGATGGCTATATTCTCTGATTTCTGTGAAAAGATTGTTGAGGTTTTCATGGATGATTTTTCTGTTTATGGAACTTCTTTTGATGATTGGTTGAGCAACCTTGATCGAGTTTTGCAGAGATGTGAAGAAACTAATCTTGTCTTGAATTGGGAAAAGTGCCACTTTATGATAAGAAATTGAATGTTACCCAATATGCTAGTAAAACTCTAGACAGTGCCCAGAGAAATTATGCTACTTGTGAGAAAGAATTTATAGCAGTTGTATTTGCTTGTGATAAGTTTAGACCTTATATCGTTGATTCTAAAGTAACTGTTCACACTGATCATGCTGCTATGAAATATCTTATGGAAAAGAAAGATGCTAAACCTAGACTTATTAGATGGGTTCTCCTGCTACAAGAATTTGATTTGCATATTATTGATAAAAAGGGAGCTGAGAACCCCGTTGCAGACAACTTGTCTAGGTTAGAGAATATTCTTGATGACCCACTAACTATTGATGATAGCTTCCTTGATGAATAATTAGCTGTCATAAATGCTTCTCGTACTACTCCATGGTATGCTCATTGTTGCTAAATTTATACCACCTAGCTTCACATACCAGCAAAAGAAAAAGTTCTTCTATGATTTAAGACATTACTTCTGGGATGACCCACACCTTTATAAAGAAGGAGTAGATGGTATTATTAGACGTTGTGTACCTGAGCATGAACAGGAACATATCCTACGCAAGTGTCACTCCGAGGCTTATGAAGGACAACATGCTGGAGATAAAACTGCACATAAGGTACTACAATCTGGTTTTTATTAGCCTACTCTCTTCAAGGATGCCCGTAAGTTTGTCTTGTCTTGTAATGAATGTCAAAGAATAGGTAATATTAGTAGATGTCAAGAAATGCCTATGAACTATTCACTTGTTATCAAATCATTTGATGTCTGGGGCTTTGATTATATGGGACCGTTTCCTTCCTCTAATGGGTATACACATATTTTAGTTGCTGTTGATTACATTACTAAGTGGGTAGAAGCTATTCCAACTAGTAGTGCTGATCACAACACCTCTATTAAGATGCTTAGAGAAGTTATTTTTTCGAGGTTTGGAGTCCCTAGATACCTAATGACTGATGGTGGTTCACATTTTATTCGTGGTGCCTTCCATAAAATGCTTGCTATGTATGATGTTAATCATAGAATTGCATCCCCTTGCCATCCACAGTCTAGTGGTCAAGTAGAACTAAGTAACAGAGAGCTGAAATTAATTTTGCAAAAGACTGTTAATAGATCTAGAAATAATTGGTCCAAGAAACTTGATGATGCATTATGGGCTTATAGGACTGCATACAAAAATCCTATGGGTATGTCTCCATATAAAATGGTCTATGGAAAAGCATGCCACTTACCTCTTGAACTAGAACATAAGGCATATTGGGATATTAAAGAGCTCAGTTATGATTTCAAGCTTGCCGGTGAGAAGAGGTTATTTGACATTAGCTCACTTGATGAATGGAGAACCCAGGCCTATAAAAATGCCAAACTATTTAAAGAAAAAGTTAAAAGATGTCACGACAAAAGGATACAAAAGCGCGAGTTTAACGTAGGTGATTATGTCTTGCTATACAACTCTCGTTTAAGATTTTTTGTAGGAAACCTTCTCTCTAAATGGGAAGGTTATGCGGAGCATCCTAAGGTCATCCCCATGGACCCTTCATCGCCTCACGAAGTGCCCAAAGGACCAATGACTCGAGCCCGTGCAAGAGCTCTCGAGATCGAGGTGACTTCGCTCCTCTCTCGACATCTTTCCGATTCACATGAGACATGGCTTCTACCCTCATCAGAAACTCTGTGCATACTCAGGTACTTGGATGAAGGCCATGGGACAACTCTGCACAGAGGTCAAGACGGCGAGATCGACAAGTGCTTGGAACATGAAGAAGGAAGGCTGAAGACTCTACAGGCTCCTGACGTCCGGCCCCTACTGGACGACCGGACACTGCCAGGCACCGGACGTTCGACGTCCACCGGACGACCGGCGACTCCTAGACGACCAGGCGACCGGAACCCACCGGACATCCGTGACATCGACCACATAACCTAAACTGCGGAAATCCGAGGATTACCGGACGTTCGGTCCCTCCGGAACCACCGGACGTCCGGTGACCAGCGGACGTCCACCCCGACGGCGTCATCCCATGTAATATATACTCGTTGACTTCCATCCTTTCGAGGTAGCTTTTGGATAGCTCATCATAGACCTTTGTGGTTCCTCTCCTACGAGACCGCGACCTCTTCGGAGAAGACCCACCTCGGATTCAAGACCTCCACATCGGAGAAGATCCCAAGGGATACCCAAGACCTCCTCCGGGAGAAGACTATCTTTTGTATCATCGTTGTTGACTATGGATCTTGTATCTTGATATGTATCGTGGATCTAGCACCTGTGTGACCGTATTTGTGTTGATTTGAGTGTTTCCCCTCGTGTTTTCCTCCGTATCCTCCTTGTGTTCTCCGTGTTCATCGTGGGATACCCTCCTTTCGTGAAAGATCTGCTGACTAGGGTTCCACCCTACATCATATTATGGTATCATGAGCATAGGTTGATCACGGAATTGGAGCCCCACATCTTGTTTTCTAGCTTCTTTTTGTTGTGTTCTTCCCAAATTCGAAAATTGCCCACAAAAATAGCCCCAAATTTTTTTGTGATCTGTTGAGTTGGCAAGATTTTGTTGACTTTGTTCCATGGATTTGCTGTGCCACGAGTGGATCTAGCTTTTCCCTACCTTTTCACCGATTTTCTTCCGTGAATTCGGGCAAGTTTGACCAATTTGTCCACGGATCCATGAGCCCCAGCCCATAGCTACTGGACAACCGACGGTTTATCGGACGTCCGGCACCCCACGAGACACCGAACGTCCGCTAAACACCGGACGACCGGCACCCCGCCTATAAAAACTATTACCGGATTTCCGAAACATACCGGACGTCCGACCCTTTCCGATCGACCGGACGACCGGCGCCTACCAGACGTCCGACGTACCCTGACGAAACTGAATTTTCTCAGTTTTGTTCCACCTTCCACCACCTACCTTTCATTCCACCACCACTTCCGCAACGACCATCGATTAACCGCTACGATTTGGAACATCTTGTCTCCCTTTGCCTTGGATACATGAGTTGTGGTTTCACCGTTTCCTTGGATGTTTAGGCTACCTTGGAACGGCAAGACTTCGACAACACCACCGCTCAACTTCGGCAAGGACGGTAACATCGATGACACTTTGTTCATTCTACCTTGCAATTGCATTATCACCCTATGAACCATCTTTGCGTAGCTTTCCCATTGAGACTAGCCATTTGAGTATTGCCGGGCCACGACACTTGTGCACATTAGTGATAGTCATAGATATTGCATACCATATCATCATATCCCCATGTGCCACAAGAGTGATCCGCATACACAATAGCTACCTTGATCCGAGAAGCATGCATAAGTATCCAAAGAAAGAGCTCACAAGCTTTTAAGCAAAAGAGCCAACCAAAGCTTATAAGAAAAACGACAATTGCATCATATGCCTTGCATCAAAAGAGGTCATATGAGATAGCAATACCATCTTGTGCTAAAGCATCGGCACATCATACACTCATAGCATACTTGTGATAGATAGTCGTTACATTTTGCCTCTTATAGGTCGTGCACAAGTGCGTATCCGCCTATTAAGCAATCGGTTAGCGTCTCTCTAGTGTTGTGCAACACGAGCATTTTCCGTGGTTACCACATTTTCGCTCACCCTTGGTTGCACAACCACATTTATCTATCTGTGCGTGTGTTCCGTGTGCTACTTTGCTAGTGATCTACTTGTTGCATGAGCAAATTGTGAACCATTTTCAACATCTTTGAGTCACTTTGACGATTGCATTGAATTTGTGCCACATCCTAACCAAGCTCCTCTCAAAGCTTTACTTATGTAGGTGTGAGAATCGACACGAAGTGGTACCAATAGTGCTATTTCCGGGTTATATTATTGAGTGATCATTGATCCATTTTCAACTTCGGTTAAGGTACATTTGGTATTGTCTTCTCCTTTCTCCCACTCACATACATGCTTGTGATGATGGATAGGCCAAGTACATCGTCCAACCCGATCTTCGACGATCCTCAAGAAGCGAACAACTACGTCACCAAACTACATCTCTTCGGTGTCCAACGAGCTCTACATCAAGAAAGTGAAGCTATGCGCGAGTACATTGGGCAAGTCGCCGAGGACGCGCGCCAATTTGAAGCAAGAACAAAAGAGCAATTTGACATCATCAACACCAACATGTCTACTCAATTTGACGAGCTACGAACTTTGATAGTCAACCGATGTTCTTCTTCCACATCTTCTCAAAGACGAAGATGCTCAAGTCAACATACCGACTCCACGGATGGCTCAAGTACACCTACATCAAACACTCTTCGTCAAGCCGCACGTCAAGCTCGACATGACAACCGGAATCCCCTTCATGACAAGAGTTCACAAGAGCTATTTGACGAGCAAGAAAGTCGACATCGCCAAAACCAAGCTACACTTGAGCAAGCACAAGAACGGCAACGACTACGCCAACAACAACAAGAGAGAGCACGTCAATACCAAGAAGAATAAGATGCGGAGGCTAATCGCCCAGCACAACAACGTCGAGAAGCTCAAGCTCTTGAGGCGCAACGAGCATTACGTGATGCACATCGCAATGTGGCAGCACGCACTCGACACACTCGTCAAGAAGAGGATTTCCTTCGCGACGAGATGCAAGAAAGACGCCATCAAGCAAGAATGCAAGAAGAAGCTCCTCCTCAAGCGCGACAAGAGCAACAACCCCAACAAGAACAACAAGCTCGGAAAGTACACCACGACAATGGACATCTACTTCGACAAGAGCAACATGAGATTGTGAATCGTCCCAATCAAGATCGCCCTCCCAATAGGCAAGGAAACAATGAAGAGCATCGCTATGGCAAGCTCAAGTTCACCATGCCAAAGTTTTCCGGAAGCATTGATCCCGAAGACTACCTCTCATGGGAATTGAAGGTTGACAAGATCTTTCGACTTCACAACTTCGATGAAGAGAAGAAGATCGCAATGGCATCCCTTGAGTTCCAAGACTACGTTCTCATATGGTGGGAGGAAATCATAGAGAGAAGAGAAGCAAAAGGCGAACCTCCTATCACCACTTGGGCTCAAATGAAGGAATTCATGAGAGCACGCTTTGTGCCAACACACTACAACCATGACTTGTTCAAGAAGCTACAACTCCTCAAGCAAGGTACCAAGTCGGTTGAAGAGTACTACAAGGAGATGGAGATTGCCATGATAAGAGCAAACATCACGGAAGATGAAGAGAAACAATGGCAAGATTCTTGAATGGACTCAACTATCCTATCAAGAAAATTGCGGACTTTCAACCATACAACAATCTCCTCTAGCTAGTACATCAAGCAACCAAAGCGGAGCGACAAGTTCAAGAGGACTACAAGTACTCCAAGTTCAACTCCAAGAACTTCGGTTCCTACAACCAAGCTTCAACGACTTTGGCTACTCCTACTACCTCTACCAAGCCATCTACAAACTTCGATGACAAGTCAAGCTACAAGAATGCGACTACAACGAGCCGTCCACCTTCTACCAACAACTTCAAGCCAAGAGCTTCATCATCTACTACTCCAACTAAGGACAGCTCCAAGACGAGTTCCATCAAATGCTTCAAGTGCCAAGGACGAGGCCACAAGTCATTTGAGTGCAAGACCGTTCGCACCATGATCATCAACGATGACGGATCTTATGACTCAATGAGCGACGATGAGATGGAAGCACTTGAGCATGTAGCTATGCATCGCCAAGTGAATGAAGAAGAAGACCATCAAGTGTTTTGTGACAATGACTCAAGTGCAAACCTTGTTGTCTCCAAGGTCTTGACACTCCAACACCAACAAGATGACGACCAACGATGTCATATTTTTCATACCAAGGCCGGCATCAATGGACGCTCTATCAAGGTTATCATCGATGGAGGAAGTTGTCACAACTTGGCAAGCGAAGAGCTAAGCGACAAGCTTCAATTGGTCAAGACGAAGCATCCTCACCCCTACAAGGTCCAATGGCTCAACGACGCCGGAATTCTTCAAGTCGAGCACACCGTGCAAGTCTCTTTCAAGATAGGCACCTACGAGGACACTCTTGAATGTGATGTGATCCCCATGTCCGTGTGCCACCATATTCTTGGACGTCCATGGCAATATGATCGTGGAGTCACACACAATGGACGGACAAATCACTATAGCTTCAAGATGAAGGGCAAGGAATTCGTGCTCCGACCAATGTCTCCAAGTCAAGTAGCCGCCGACAAGCACTTACCTACCAACCATCATGGAGAGAATGGTGAGAGAGTGAGCCACCAAAAGGAGAGTGAGAGCCACAAGCCAAATATGAGCGACTCCACGATGAGCGACAAGAAGCAACTACTGCTATTTGCCACCAAAAGTGAGATGAGAGAAGTGTGTGAGAACCCATCGAGTGTCTTTCACCTTGTGCTTTTATGCAAAGGGGAAGCCAAACCTATTAACACTTCACCACCTCTACCTTTAGTGTTGTCTAATTTGTTGCAGGAATTCTCGGACATCTTTCGCGATGAGCTACCTCCGGGTCTACCTCCACTTCGCGGAATCGAACACCGCATCGACCTCATACCCGGCGCACCACTTCCAAACAAGGCTCCTTACCGCGTCAACCCCGAGGAAACCAAGGAGATACAACGGCAAGTACAACAACTCATCGACAAAGGTCATGTACGTGAAAGCTTAAGCCCTTGTGCCGTTCCGGTTATTCTCGTGCCTAAGAAAGATGGGAGTTTTCGCATGTGCTCCGATTGCCACCCCATAAATGCTATCACCGTTAGATACCGTTATCCTATTCCACGCTTAGACTACATGCTTGATGAATTATGTGGTGCCACCATCTTTTCAAAAATTGATCTTAAAAGTGGTTACTACCAAATTCGCATTCAAGAGGGTGATGAGTGGAAAACGGCTTTCAAAACTAAATTTGGGTTATATGAGTGGCTTGTTATGCTAATGGGTTTACCGGAAGCACCCGGTTCATTTATGCGTCTAATGCATTTTTGTCTACGACCCTACATAGGCATCTTTGTAGTGGTTTACTTTGACGACATCCTTGTTTTTAGCGAGACGTTAGAGGACCATGTGACACACATCCGTATGGTTTTACAAACCCTTCGGAAAGAGCAGTTATATGCTAATATGGAGAAATGCACTTTTGGCGTTGACAAGGTCGTCTTCCTAGGATTTGTCGTTTCTTCACAAGGTGTTCACGTTGATGAAACTAAAATTGAAGCAATTAAAACTTGACCTCAACCAACGAATCTCATGCAAGTGCGTAGTTTCCTTGGTCTAGCCGGTTTCTACCGACGTTTTGTGAAGGATTTTAGCACTATTGCTATGCCTCTACACGCCTTGAGCAAGAAGAACGCACCCTTCATTTGGGGTCCTTCGCAAGACACCGCGTTCAATGAGCTAAAAAGCTTGCTTACACACGCACCACTTTTAGCCCTACCAAACTTTGATAAACCTTTTGAGATCCATTGTGACGCTAGTGGTACCGGCATAGGTGGTGTACTCATGCAAGAAAAGCGCCCAATTGCTTACTTTAGCGAGAAGCTATCCGGAGCGCAACTTAACTACCCCATTTATGACAAAGATCTTTATCCCTTGGTGAGAGTTTTACGTGTTTGGGAACATTATCTTAGACCTCATGAATTCATTCTTCATACGGACCATGAGACTCTCAAGTATCTCAAAGGTCAAACTAAGTTGAACAAGCATCATGCTAACTGGAGTGAGTTCATTGAGTCATTTCCCTATGTCATCAAGTACATCAAAGGCAAAGAAAATGTTGTGGCGGACGCGCTTTCCCGCAAATGCATGCTTGTTACGCAACTTGAGTTGCATGTTATTGGCTTTGAGCACATAAAAGATTTATATGAGCATGATCCTTTCTTCGCAAATCCTTATGCTAAGTGTTTGACTCACACTTCTTGGGAACGTTACTACATCAAGGACAGATATCTTATGAAAGCTAACAAACTTTGCATTCCCGAGTCTTCGCTTCGTTTGCTCCTTTTGCAGGAATCGCATGGAGGAGGACTAAAGGGACACTTTGGACGCGACAAGACATATGCTACGGTCTCCAAGAACTACTTTTGGCCCAAGATGCTACGTGACGTCTCACGCCTCACCAACCGATGTTCTACATGCCGCAAAGCTAAGTCCAAAGCTCAATCTCATGGTCCTTACATGCCACTTCCTATTCCATGCCATCCATGTGAAGACATAAGCATGGACTTTGTACTTGGATAGCCTAGGACTCAAAATGGCAAAGATTCTGTGCTCGTTGTCGTAGATAGATTCTCTAAGATGGCTCATTTCATTCCTTGTAACAAGATCGACGATGCTTCACATGTTGCAAATCTCTTTTGTAGGGAGATAATTCGTCTACACAGCGTGCCCAAAACGATCGTGTCGGACCAGGACGTCAAGTTCTTGAGCTATTTTTGGAAAACACTATGCGCGAAACTCGGAATCAAGCTACTCTTCTCTTCGGCGTACCATCCACAAATCGACGGCCAAACGGAGGTGACGAACCGCACACTTTCGACGCTTCTCCGCGTGCTGATCAAGAAGAACATCAAGGAATGGGAGCAATGCTTGCCCATCGCCGAGTACGCCTACAACCACGCAAGACATTCGACTACCGGCAAGTCCCCTTTCGAGGTCATCTACGGCTTCAACCCGTTGTCCCCATTGGACATCCTACCTCTACCTCTACAAGAGCGCACAAACATGGACGCAAGTGCACGAGCAAGCTATCTCAAGAAGGTGCACGAAGATACAAGGGCAATGATCGAGCGACAAGTCCATCGTCTCACCACCAAGATCAACGTCAACAAGGCACAAATGGTATTCCAACTGGGAGATCTTGTTTGGCTTCATCTTCGCAAGGACCGTTTCCCACACGAGCGCAAGTCCAAACTACTACCTCGCACCGACGGACCCTTCAAGGTGCTAGCACGCTACAACAACAACGCCTACAAGATCGACATCCCACGAGACAAGTACTCCGTGAGCGATACTTTCAACATCAAGTACCTATCTCCTTTCCATGGTGATGAAGATTTCAATCCGAGGTCGGATCTTTCCCAAGGGAGGGGAGATGATGCGGAGCATCCTAAGGTCATCCCCATGGACCCTTCATCGCCTCACAAAGTGCCCAAAGGACCAATGAATCAAGCCCGTGCAAGAGCTCTCGAGACCGAGGTGACTTCGCTCCTCTCTCGACATCTTTCCGATTCACGTGAGACATGGCTTCTACCCTCATCAGAAACTCTGTGCATACTCAGGTACTTGGATGAAGGCCACGGGACAGCTCTGCACAGCGGTCAAGACGGCGAGATCGACAAGTGCTTGGAACAAGAAGAAGGAAGGCTGAAGACTCTACAGGCTCCGGACGTCCGGCCCCTACCGGACGACCGGACACTGCCAGGCACCGGACGTCCGACGTCCACTGGACGACCGGCGACTCCCAGACGACCGGAAGCCACCGGACGTCCGTAACATCGACCACAGAACCTAAACAGCGGAAATCCGAGGATTACCGGACGTCCGGTCCCTCCGGAACCACCGGACGTCCGGTGACCAGCGGACGTCCGCCCCGACGGCGTCATCCCATGTAATATATACTCATTGACTTCCATCCTTTCAAGGTAGCTTTTGGATAGCTCATCATAGACCTTTGTGGTTCCTCTCCTACAAGACTGCGGCCTCTTCGGAGAAGATCCACCTCGGATTCAAGGCCTCCACATCGGAGAAGATCCCAAGGGATACCCAAGACCTCCTCCGGGAGAAGACTATCTTTTGTATCACCGTTGTTGACTATGGATCTTGTATCTTGATATGTATCGTGGATCTAGCACCTGTGTGACCGTATTTGTGTTGATTTGAGTGTTTCCCCTCGTGTTTTCCTCCGTATCCTCCTTGTGTTCTCCGTGTTCATCGTGGGATACCGTCCTTTCGTGAAAGATCTGCTGACTAGGGTTCCACCCTACATCAGAAGGTCCTTACGTAATCGAGGAGGTCTATCGTTCCGGTGCCATAAAAATCAACAACTTCGAAGGCACAAACCCGAAGGTGGTGAACGGTCAAAGAATCAAACATTATATCTCAGGTAATCCTATAAATGTTGAAACCAAGGTTATTGAAACCGTAACCCCGGAGGAGTACATAAGGGACACTGTCCAGAACGATTCAGACTCTGAAAAGGAAGAGGTTTGTGGTATGGTAAGTAAACCGACTCCAAAACAGTTCTAATGGCAATTTTTCTCTATTTTGGAATATTTGAAAAATAGAAAAATAAGAAGCAGTCCAGAAAGGACACGAGGCGTCCACAAGGGTGGAGGGTGCGCCCTACCCCTGGGCGCGCCCCCTTCCTCGCGGGCACCTCGTGTGCCCTCCGGACTCCATATTCTTGCACATTACTTCTTTTGGTGGTAAAAATTCACTATATAATCTCCCGAAGGTTTTGACTACCGCATCACACGAAAATCTTCTGCTTTTGTTTCGAGCTGTGTTTCTGACAGATCTAGATCACCATGACGTCTTCAAGCACCCCGAAGGACAAGTTCTTTGAGAAGGTCATCAACCCCTACCCCGCGGAGGTGCTGCAACACCCTCAAACCATCGAGGTCTGTGAGCGGGTGCTACACATCCGCGATGTTGAGGGACCAAGGAGGACCGGAAGCATGGAGAAAACACTCGAAGCAATGGAGCCGCAAGTTTTCAAGTGCCAATGTATGGTGGAACGAGGACTCAACGCCAACCACATGATGATCATGGAGTTCACCAACAACCACAAGCTGGACGCCAAGACCATTGGGGAGGCCATCTTCAAGCTACACGAGAAAATCGAGCACCTCCAAGCCGAGATCTATGACCTGCAAAACCAAAATTGTGAGTATGAATATAGATTCAGGAAGATGAGTTTGGCTGCAGATTTGAGGATCTCGAAAACTCGATCATCCTTCTACGATGGCGAGCCCATGCCTTGGAAGATGGATGACACCTACGTCATCAACAACTCCTTCATCACCACCTCCGAAGAAAGAGACATAATCACATGGGTATGGGCACTCCCCTTGGCAACTGCCAAGCTTGGGGGAGGTGCCCCGGTATCGTATCACCATCACACTCATATGTTTCACGTTTTTTCTTAATTCGATCCTTTTGGTAAAATCTTGATCTAGTAGAATAAAGTTTAGTATGATCTAGTTGTGAGCTTTGCTTTTATGATCCTTATCTTTGTAATCGAGTCCATGAGCTATATAATAAAGATTAGTTTTGAGTCAAGGGCTTGATTATCTCACTATGATCATGAGAGGACAAAAGAAAACATAAAAATAATCAAAGTGATCATATTGATCTTATGGAAAGTATGAGGAATAAAAATTGTGGAGGGTTGAGAAACATAGTTTTGGTCATCGTTGCAATTAAGAGGAAGTAATAAGGAAAGAGAGGTTTTCACATACAAATATACTATCTTGGACATCTTTTATGATTGTGAGCACTCATTAAAATATGACATGCTAAAGAGTTGATGTTGGACAAGGAAGAGAACGTAATGGGTTATGCCTTCTTATATCTGAAATAAAGTATATTGTCATGGATCATCCAACATGTTGAGCTTGCCTTCCCCCCTCATGCTAACCAAACTCCTTGCACCAAGTAGAGATACTACTTGTGCTTCCATACATCCTTAAACCCAGTTTTGCCATGAGAGTCCACCATACCTACCTATGGATTGAGTAAGATCCTTCAAGTAAGTTGTCATTGTTGCAACTCTCTAAAACATGTATGATCTATTAGTGTGGTGAAAATAAACTTTATACGATCTTGTGATATGGAAGCAATAAAAGCGAGGGACTGCATAATAAAGGTCCATATTACAAGTGGCAATATAAAGTGACGTTCTTTTGTGCTAAGATTTTGTACATCCAAGAATAAAAGCACATGACAACCTCTGCTTCCCTCTGCGAAGGGCCTATATATTGTTCTTACCTTATAAGAGTCATGGTGATCTTCACCTTTCCTTTTTACATTTTATCCTTTGGCAAGCACATTGTGTTGGAAAGATCCTCACATATATACCCAATTAGATGTAAGCTATCATGATCTATTATTGTAGACATTACCCTTGAGGTAAAGGGTTGGGAGGCAACATTATAAGTCCCTATATTTCACTGTGTCCGATTAAAACTCCATACCCATAAGTATTGCGTGAGTGTTAGCAATTGTGAAAGACTAAATGATGGTTGAGTATGTGGACTTGCTGTAAAGCTCTTATATTGAGTCTTTCCGATGTTATAAAAAATTTCAATTGCCTCAATGACCTAGATCATAGTTTGATAGTTTTCAATGAAGTTTCCGATTCATACTCGACATTATGGATAGATTGTTACTTTATCATAAGAAATCATATGAATATATATATATATATATATATATATATATATATATATATATATATATATATATATATATATATATATATTGCTGTTATAAGAATGATCATGATGCCTTCATCTCCGTATTTTATTTTATCGACACCTCTATCTCTAAACATGTGGACATATTTTTCGATATCGGCTTCCGCTTGAGGACAAGAGAGGTCTAAGTTTGGGGGAGTTGATACGTCCATTTTGCATCATGCTTTTATATTGATATTTATTGCATTATGGGACCTGATGCCCATCTTCTGCTATATGAGGTGTTTTGACATGGAAAAAATCATAAGGAGGCTTTCGGGACGAAACACCGCCGTCTCGAGGCGGAACCTTGGCGGAACCAATCTATGGCTCCGGCGGAGCTGTTCTACCGGGGATACTTCCCTCCGAGAGGAGGAAATCATCACTGCCGTCATCACCAAAAACTCTCCCACATACCAAATTATCAAAGTAACGAACGTTTATCATATGAGCGTGATGAAAATTAGCTTGACGATAATTCCCATGTGTCCTCGGGAGCACTTTTCCTTTATATACGAGTTAGTCCAGGCTTGTCCTTTGCTACAAAAAGGATTGGGCCATATTGCTGCACCTTATTTACTTTTACTACTTGTTACTTGTTACCAATTACCCTATCACAAAACTATCTCTTACCGATAATTTCAGTGCTTGCAGAGAATACCTTACCGAAAACTGCCTATAATTTCCTTCTGTTCCTCGTTGGGTTCGACACTCTTACATACCAAAAGGACTACGATAGATCCCCTACACTTGTGGGTCATCAGCTTGCTGGACGTTGATGGGTTGGATGAGATTTATCTGTAATCGAGTTAGTTATGTTAGGGTTTGATCCCTAGTATCCACTATATTCTGAGATTGATGTTGCTATGACTTTGCTATGCTTAATGCTTGTTACAAGGGCCCGAGTGCCATGATTTCAGATCTGAACCTATTATGTTTTCATGAATATATTTGTGTTCTTGATCCTATCTTGCAAGTCAATAGTCACCTACTATGCGTTATGATCCGACAACCCCGGAGTGACAATAGTCGGGACACTTCCCGATGATGACCATAGTTTGAGGAGTTCCTGTATTCCCTAAGTGATAATGCTTGGGCCCCGTACTCTATTAAAAGGAGGCCTTAATATCCCTTAGTTTGCATTAGGACCCCACTGCCACAGGAGGGTAGGACAAAATATGTAATGCAAGTTCTTTTCCATAAGCACGTATGACTATATACGGAATACATGCCTACATTATACTGATGAATTGGAGTGTCACCGTAGGTTATAACTGATACATGATGAATATTATCCGACACCTATCATTGCCGATCCATTGCCTACGAGTTCGATCCATATTGATACTTGCTTCGTTACTTTCATTACTGCTGCGGTCACCATTACTACAAAACTGCTATTGTTACTTTTGCCACTGTTACTGTTACTTCCATACTACTTTGCTACTAAATACTTTGATGCAGATATTAAGTTTTCTAGGTGTGGTTGAATTGACAACTCAACTGCTAATACTTAAGAATATTCTTTGGATCCCCTTGTGTCGAATCAATAAATTTGGGTTGAATACTCTACCCTCGAAAACTGTTGCGATCCCCTATACTTGTGGGTTATCAGTAACTGTGATAGTCTCTTTTCAAGGGATTTCGAGAAGAGAACATGGTGGGGTTATGTTTAACTCGTAAATAGTTTAGATCACTTAGTGATCATTACTAGTTTGTGACAGTTATGCGTAGTCACTCTCCTTACTCTTGTACTCGTAAGTCAGCCACCATACAATGCTTAGTGCTTGCTGCAACCTCACCACTTATCCATTCCATACCCATTCAGCTTTGTTAGTCTTGATACCCATTGTAATGGGATTGCTGAGTCCTCGTGGCTCACAAATTACTACAACAACAGTTGTAGGTACATGTAATGCAATGATCTGACGCAAGTGCGATGCGTGCTTGTTTGGAGTTCTTTTGCTTCTTCTTCATCGATCAAGGGATATGTTCCGGGTCGGGAGCCTGGGATTAGCAGGGTGGATGTCATTCTTCTTTTTAGTTTCATTTCATCTGTAGTCAGATTCTACTCTTCTGTATGATGATTGCTATGTATTCATGTATTTGTTGTATTCATGTTGTAGCTTGTGGCGAGTATAAGCCTTTATCTCGTATTCTCATCTATTCGCACATGGTATGTTGTAATGATATCCACCTTGCTATGCGCTCGAAATGCGGTTGTGCCCCAGTCACGAATTCATCACGTGATCAGGATAGAATCGCATCTTTGGCGCTACAAACGGCGAGCAACCACACCTACATATTACAATTGTGGTTAACTTTCTGGCACCGCATGGGAGGCATGACGGCCAATCCGTTGGATATGATGGTGATATCTGGACCATGTGTGATAGTGGGTAGACACGTACACATCCAAAAATGCAGACCTACGTACGCCATCCTGGAACTGTTTCGGGATTCGATTATTTCGATCTGAGAACCATCTATAAATTTTGACCTTCTTTCTCGTCGCGTTCCAGATTACCACATAATAAGTAATTGCAAATCTGTTCACACCAATCAAACCTAAACATGTTCCCAATTAGCACTTGGCTATAAAACTACCCACTCGAAAATTACTTCACAATTCCTCTCCTCATCACCCATACAATAGATCTTTCATGTCAAGTCATTCCACCGTGACCGGTAGAGGAGTGTCGGGACGACATATAACCAGGTAGCAAAAACTAAGGCCACGGAAGCTATATTGCGGTCACGCTGCTACGTGGCAGCCGCAACAACGATGTCCTGGCGTGTCGTGGAGCCCTCGAACAAGCTCTCACCGGCAGGCGAGGGCTCTCACAACCGCACCTCCACATCGGCGATCGCGACGAGCTGGCAGTGCTGAAGTCCTTGGCCAGCGACGATGACATTCTCGCTGGCCTAATTAAGCAGCAAGAGCTGGTTGACGCCTTAATGAAGCTGCTCGAGATTAGCGATGCCTCGATTGAGAAGGCGACCGACCTCGTTGAGCATCTCATGGGTGAGAATGCAAAGCCCCTCAAGGCGCTCGCCGAGAAGGAAGAGGCCGCCGTCTGGAAGAAGCTACATGAGCAGAGTAGTGCCTCGGGGAAGACGCTGAAAACGGTCATGGAGGAACTTATGGGTGACTTAAAGAAGCTCCGCATAGAGCGCAAGCTGGAGGTGAGGAATCCTTGACTGTTATCAAGCAAAGCTGCGAGGAATTGAACAAGGAGCTGGAGGATGTCGTCGCCCGACTATCCATCGAGGAGTAGAGAGAGTAGCGACTCAGATCATTGTCTGTGATTTCGTTCTTCTCTTGCCCCTGTGTCTTCTGGGTGTTGCCGCATGTGGCACTTTAAATTATCCAGAATATGTAAGATAAATATTATCTAGGTCATTATAAAATTTTCATCATATTATCCGTTGCATTTTATTTTGTTGTCGTATTTTCGGTTGCTGCATGTGGCATTTTAAATTATCTGGAATACGAGTGTAAAACACGAACAAAACAAATGCTAACGTTGAGCGAGGTCATGAGATCACAAGCAAACACCCTCCGTCCAGGTGCTTTAATCAATCATATGTTAAATAGCGGCTCGACCGCCATTAACGAAGAAGTTGTGAGCGAGGCGGGCTGCTGGTGGATGGCGAGGTCAAAGAGCTCGCTTCCCGATGAGCATGCACGACGGACTGCTAGCACATGTTCTATCTAGCCTACACAGTGGACAGGTCCCACACATCCCGTCGAGGCTGCGCGATAGACTGCTCACACGCGTCCCATCGAGCCAGCACGACGGACTTCACATGCTCGTCCTGTCTAATCAAATAGTCGCACGCACGCCACCTACTATGGTCAAAGTTTTGCACAAAAGATAAAGTGGACAAATGAATTAAGACCGATGTAGTGCTCTCCAATAAAAAGATAGATGCGTGGCCGCACTTAAATGGTTGCATGAACACACATGATTCGAGAAATACAACCATTTGCAATATTAACATGTCAACTATTTGTTCCAAAGGACTTCGTTGGCTATTATTGTGTGCACCTTGTCTCAAACTGGACAATTTTTTACCACCGCATATATGTGCCATGTCATGAAACCATGCCAAGTTTCATCATTTTTGGGTGATTTTTGGATTTACTTGGATTTAAAAACCAAGAGTCTCAATGTTGAAGGGCGACGAGACGTTTGTAATTCATTCCCATTTCTACAATGAGACGTACATGCACCCAAGGACGCATGTATATTTTCAACCCATTTTGGTGTACTGGAGCATGTGCTTGTAGTTCAAATTTTAATTATGGATATTAATTGCATTGAAAATCAATTAATATATAAAATGGCCAAATGAACCCTGAATAATTTCAAATTTCAGCACGAAACTCCTGTTACTCTATGTTGCTTGTAGAAAACAAAATACAAGTCAAGAAGAGGCATCAATTATCGTTTCGCCCATAGGGGGGCACGTTTCCCTACCGGAACAATGAGGGTTGCGAGAAGCTCCGGTTTGTAAGAGGCTTGTAAGAGCATCTCCAGCCATTGCCCCCCCAGGAGGGGCTAAAAATCACCCCCTGGGGGCGCACCGGCGCTAAACCGCGCACTGGGGGCGTGATGCCCCCCAGTCGCGGCGCCCAGGTTTTTTTGAAAAAGTCAAATACGACGCAAACATGGCTCAAATTTAATGCAAACATCGGCGAGTTCGTTCAAATTTAAACATATTTTACAAAAAGAGAGAAAAAACTAGCACGTGATACCCCCGCCGTCTCCATCGCCGCTCCTCGCCGTCTACCTCGCCGCCCGCCGTCCGCCTTTGCAGTTCTACATGCCGAGGAGGCGGTAGAACCGCGTGTAGTTGCCGCCGTCGTCGTCGTCCCCGGCTCCGCCGCCGCCGTCCCTGTTGCATCCCTCCCCCGGTTGGCGCGGCGGGTTGGACTGTCCGGGGGCGTCGTCGTCGTCGTCGCTATGGAGGACCACGACGCCGTTCTCGTCCTCGCGCCCACTTTTGCGGGCGACGATCTCCTCCAGGGCCCGGCACTGCCGTACCATCTCATCGCGGAGGTAGTCGTCCCGCGCCCACCGCAGGGTGTCCTCGTCGGAGAAGCCGCGCCGAGCTATCTCCTCGTACTCCGCGGGGAGGCCAGGCTCCGACTTGGGCTCGACGAGGACGCCAGAGCTGCGGGTACGCGCGCTGACAGGCGTGTCCTGGGGCTCCGGCTTGACAGGGCGGAGGCAGGGAGAGACCGATGAGCGGCTGGACGAGGAGGAGGACGCCCCGAGCTCTATGCGCCTCGGCGTCCAGGAGCTTCCACGGCGGCGTGAGAAGGACGGGGGAGCGGGGTACTCGAGGCACGGCATGTTGCCGCCCTCGATGTACTCGAGGACGGCCTCCAACGTGCGGCCGGGCACGCCCCACCACCGGCGCCGGCCCTCGGAGTTGAGCCTGCCGGAGGGCACAAGGCCGTTGGTGGCCTCGAGCTGCTCGGCATGACGGCGGCGGAAGTAGGGCTCCCAGATCGGGCTGTCGGGGACGTACCGGGGCCCCTCCCTCACCGCACACGACAGGGACGCGCGGATACGTGCGATCTCCGCACGCCGTACCGCCCCGGTGGGTGGTGGTGGCACCGGCACGCCGCCGGTGCTGATCCTCCAAGCCCCGGGCACCCGCATGTCCGGCGGGACCGGGTACTCGGCCTCGAAAAGGAGGCGAGCCTCGTCCTCGTGAAGATGGCGGCGCCTGAAGCCATTCACCGCCGCGCCGTCGCCTGGAAAGCGCTCGGTCATTCTTCTCAACTGGAGAGGGCGAGAGGAGGAAGGGGGGGGGGAGAAATGGGCACGTAGGCGGTGGAGTATCTGTGCGAGTCTCCGACACGCTGGTGGTCGGCTTATATAGGCGGAGGCGCAGCGTGGTAGGCTTGGCCGGCGCATTATGCATGGCGTGATGGCGTGGCGGCCGAGGGGACGCGCGTCGCCCGGCCTTAACTGCGCCGCCCGTGAGGCATCAATGGAGGCTGACCGGTGCGGCAGCGCGCACAGCTTTGGCATTGATTCGCCGCTGGAAACGAGGCGATGAGGATGATGAAGCGGCGAGAAGAGAGGCGAGTCGCTGACGTGTCTGGCCCGCGGCTCTTCGCGCCAAAAACAATTCGCTTGGCGCCCCCGAGCAACCCCCAGCGCGCCGGGTTCGGGTTGGGTCCGCCAGCGCCAATTTCGGCCCGAGCCGGCGAAATTTGGGCTCTTGGGGGCGCGACTGGGCCAATTTTTTGGCGCCGGCGGCCGAAAAATTGCGTGGGGGGCCTTCTTGGGGGCGCGGCTAGAGATGCTCTAATAAGGCTTGGCCCAAATAGGGCAATTTTTTTTACCACGGCATATATGTGCCATGTCGTGACACCATGCCAAGTTTCATGATTTTCTAGTGAGTTTTGGATTTATGGGGATATAAAAACTGAGATTCCCAATGTTTGAGGCCGAGCTAGGCTGAAGAGATGGTTGAATTCATTCCCATTCCTCGCATTGGACCTAGACATGCACCCGAGGACACATGTACAATTTTTCTAGCCATTTTGGTGCACTGGAGCATGTATTTGTAGTTCATATTTGAATTATGGACATTAAATTCCTAGAAAAACTCAGTTAATGTATAAAAAAGGCCAAATGAACCCTGAATAATTCAAAGTTCAGCACGAGTCTCCCGTCGTTCCATGTTGCCAGTAAAAGAAAAATAAAAGGCGAGAAGAGGGAACGATTATCGTTTCGTCCACAAGGGCGACACATTTCCCTATCGAAACCATGAGGGGTCTTGCGAGAGGCTCCGGTTTGTAAGATGTTTGTAATAAAGCTTAGCCCAAATTGGACAATTGTTTTACCACGACATATATGTGCCATGTCCTGACACCATGCCAACTTTCATGAATTTCTGGTGATTTTTGGATTTACTTGGATTTAAAAACCAAGATTCCCAATGTTTGATGACGAGCCAGGACTCCGAGACGGTTGTAATTCATTCCCATTCCTTCCATTGGACCTAAACATGCACCCAAGGACACATGTATGCTTTTTGTAGCCATTTCGGTGCACTGGAGCATGTATTGGAAGTTTAGGTTTTTATTATGGACATTAAATGCCTAGGAAACTAAATTAATGTATAAAAAGGTCAAACGAACCCTGAATAATTTTAAATTTTAGCGCATATATCCCATTGTTCCTTGTTGCCTGTAGAAGAAAATACAAGGGGAGAAGAGGCAGTGATTATCGTTTCGCCCACTAGGGGTGCACTTTTTCCCCTCGAAACCACGAGGGTTCTTGCGAGAAGCTCCGGTTTGTAATAAAACTTGGCCCAAATTGGACAATTTTTTTCCATGACATATATGTCCCATGTCAAGACACCATGCTAAGTTTCACGATTTTCGGGTAAGTTTTGGATTTATTGGGATTTAAAAATCGAGGTTCTCAATGTCTGAGGCCGAGCCAGATGCATGGACGGTTGTAATTCATTCCCATTCTTTGTATGAGACCTAAACATGCTTCCAAGGACACATGTATGATTTTTGTAGCCATTTTGGTGCACTGAAGCATGTATTTGTATATCAGATTTGAATTATGGACATTAAATGCCCAAGAAACTCAATTAATGTATAAAAAGGCCAATCGAACCTTAAATTTCGGCACGGATATCCCGTCGTTTCATGTTGCCTGTAGAAAAAATACAAGGCGAGAAGAGGCAACGATTATCGTTTCACCCACTAGGGGGGCACGTTTCCCTATCAAAACCATGAGGGTTCTTGGGAGAAGCTCTGGTTTGTAAGAGACTTGTAATAAAACTTACCCCAAAACGGACAATATTTTCCATGACATTTATGTGCTATGTCATGAAACCATGCCAAGTTTCACGATTTTTGTGTGTGCTTTGGATTTACAGGGATTTAAAAACCGAGATTCTCAATGTCCGAGGCCGAGCCAGACGACGAGACATGTAACATCCCAAATGTTTCCAAATTTTGGAATGTTAATATTTATTACTGAGTGAGTTGCTATGATTTTCAGAAGAAATTATGACCTTTTTGTGTATTGTTAAAAAAGTCGAGTTTTGATTTCTTCTCTTTCTGACTCCTACGAAATATTTTGAAACCATATTGATGCGGAGCATCTTTCGTTCATCCCCATGTACACTACGACTACTACCCAAGCCCCAAGTGGACACAAGGTGAACCCGTTCCTCTATGCTTCCCCTTTTCATTCACGTGAGACTTGGTTGCTACCTAATGCAAACACACGACATGTGCTTAGGAACCGAGGAGACGACCAAGGAGATGCTCGAAGCATAGGACAAGTCCACACAGAAGCGGATCAAGAAGTGCCTCAAGTGGAGTCGCAGCGGAGCTACAGCGGCCGGACATCCGGCGCCCCGCGTCGGGCCGGACATCCGGCGCCAGCTCGGAAATCCTGCGCCCATCACAGAAGCTGGACCATGCCAGCCCGGACATCCGGCCCCAGCTCCCGGACATCCGGCGTCTCGGGAAGGCCCGGACCTCCGTCCCCTGCCCGGACATCCGGCCCCTGTCTGCGCACAGTGTATCGGGCCTGAGGCCCATGTATCCCTCTCCCACTTACCCCTTCGTGGACCTAGACTATATGTACTCCTCCACCTCCTCCTAATTAGGGTTAGCTTAGGTTTAGCTCATTTGAGAGAGAGCTTTGCTCATCCACTAGTGGTTCTTCTCCTTGGGAGTGACTGCGGCGCCTCCACGGAGATGATCCACAGGATTCAAGACCTCCTTCACGGAGAAGATCCCGCGGGATTCCCCAAGGCCTCCTCATGGAGAAGAATCGGTTACCTTTTGTATGTTCCCTTGTTGACCATGGAACTTGTATCTCTTTGTGTTTCGAGGATCTAGCATATGTGTGACTTGTTCTTGTTGGTTTGAGTGATTCTCTCGTGTTTCCCCTCGTGTTCCCCCTCGTGTTCTTCGTGTTCTTCTGGGAATCCCCTCCATTTCATGAAAGATCGTCCTAGAACGGGTTGAACCCGCATCATATGGTATCAGAGCCACGGTTTCTCACGAATTTGGAGCCTCCCCACCGTTTTCTAGCCTTGTTTTGTTGTGTTTTTCCCCAAATTCGAAAATTCCTCACCAAAAATAGCCCCAATTTTTTTTGTGATCTGTTGGTTTGATGAGATTTTGTTGATTTTGATCCATGGATTTGCTTGGTTTCAAGTGGATCTAGCATTTCCCCAAGTTTCCCCATTTTTCCTGCACAAAATCCGTTAATTTTTACCCCCAAAATCATCAAATTCCGCCCCCAAACGAGTTTGAAAGTTCCAATCCCGATGTGGAATCATCGGGCCGGACATCCGGGCCATAGGCCGGACATCCGGGTCCCCGGCCGGACATCCGGCTCCTGGAGGGCAAAATCGCGCAAGTTTCTGGACATCAGGTTCGGAAATCCGTACCCGACCCCGGTTGTCCGGCCCGTGGGAATTCAGCCACCCGTGTTTCACCGTTTTGTCCATAACTAATTCATCCGAACTCCGATTTTGACGTTCTTGAGCTCGTTTTGAAGCTCTTGACATCCCCCATAAAAAAATACTACCATCATCATTTTACTCCATCATATTTTGTTAATTTTGGCATCTTTGCCTAGGGCTTCCACCACATCATCCGCTATACCACCACCGACTTCCGCAACCTAACCATTTTGTCCCCCATAGCATTTGTGGTTGCTTGAGTAGTGATTTGAGTCTCCTAAGGTGTTTAGGATACTTAGGGACAATTTATTCTTCATCAACCACCACTACTTCCGCATACCCTTTGCCCACTATACATTTCCGCCAACCCTACTTAACCAAATTTTGTTCGAGCTTGTTTGAGTTGTGGCTCGTGTCTCCTAAGGTGTTTCGGCTACTTAGGGACCGTCAAGTCAACTCCGGCAATGTGTATAGCCCATCATTCCACTTCCGCAACCACCACCGCTTTCCCGCTACCACCATTTGACATTTGTCCTTGAGATTTTGAGTTGTGGTTTTTCCGTTTCCTAAGGTGTTTCGGCTAATTAGGAACGGGTCTACATCAAGAGCACCACCTCTCATCATCGACACGGACGGTTACTTCGACGACATCATTGTATATTCCCTTGCAATTGCATTGTTAACCCCTAGCCCATTTTTGAGTCACTTACCTATCGAGACTAGCCATTTGAGTATTGTCGGCAACGTGACTTGTGCACATTAGTGATCATACTTCCCATAGCATACATACCATATCACCGTGGTGCATATCTTGGTATCATCTCTTGTGACACAAGGTTGTCATCGCATATACTCAATTGCTATCTTGGTTCGTGAAGTTTTGCATGAGAAAATAGCTCAAAAGAGAAAGAGCCAAACAAGCTTTTAAGCACAAAGAAAAAGATAAGCAAAGAGCTTTTAAGCAAGAACCATAGCATCATACTACATTAAGATTTTCATACTTGATCATTTTGGATCATACCATCGGAATACCATACATATAGCATACTTGGGATAGAAGTCGTTGCGTTTTGCTTAGTAGGTTGTGCACAAGTGCGTATCCGCCTATTGAGCAATCGGCTAGCGTCTCTCTAGTGTTATGCGACAAGAGCATTTTCCATGGATTCCACATTTTCCGCTCAACCCTTTGGTTGCACAACCACATTTATCTATCTGTCTGTGTGTTTCCATGTGCCACCCATAGTGCTATTGGTCTACTTGTTTCACTTGCGAATTTGTGAATCTTTTTCCACATTATTGAGCCTTGCTAACATTTTGCATCAATTGTTTGTGCCACTATCCTCGCCGACCTCCACCATAAGCTTTACTTGTGTAGGTGTGAGAAACCGACAAGAATTGGTACCAATTGTGCTATTTCCTTGTTCCACATTTGAGTGATCATTGATCCATCTTCAACATCGGTCAAGGTACATTTGGTATAGTTCTTCTCTTTCTCCCACTCATACTTGCTAGCGTCTTGTGATGGATAGGCAAGGCATTTCATCTCCGGTCTTCGACATTGATGGCGCGAACATTGACATCCACGCGAAAACCATCGTACTACAACGAGCAATGCATGAGCGCTTGGGCAACATCGCCATCGAACTACGACACTTCGAGACAAGGACAATGGCTTCCTTCGACGACATGTGCGACTCCTTCAACAAACAAACGGCGGAGCTCCGACACTTGGTGGTCGATTACAAGTCTTCTTCCCCTTCGTCATCCTCTCGGCGGCGATGTTCAAGTCACAAGTCTTCGGAGCTCAAACATGATGCAAGTGCAAGTCGTCCACGAGCTCAAGCACAACTACAACATCATTCTCATGAAGATGCTCGACAAGAGCATAACTACAAGTACGATCAAGCTCTACTTCACGCCAAGGACGAGCTTCAAGAGCAAGAGAGAATACTGCGAGACAACCACCACCATGAAGGAGCTACGCCTACAACCACCACTTCGGCATCTTCGCCAAGTGCTATCAAGGCATCTTCGCACTTTGGACGTACGACATCTTCGCCTACTTCCCGTGAGTTCGCCTACATCGACATCTCCAACTACAAGGCGACCACCTACGAGCGAGGGCAACACTTCCATCTTCGGAAGCTCCTCACATCAAGACAGAGACTAGAAGGTCGAGCAAGGGCCATCCCCTTCGACCAAGGCGTCGTGTATGAACCTCTTCGACACCATGAAGACGGCGCCCATATTGGACTCCTACTCCGAGTCAAGCTACGCAAGCAAGCATAAGACCTTCTCTTTGACCTCGGAGGAGCGTGATGATTTGCCACATCCCACGGCATTCATCTTTGGAGGCACTACGGATGAGGAAGTTGAGCATGGAGACTATTGCACCTACACCTCTTCGACATCCACATATGACGAGATGCCCCAATTCCCATGGGAGGAGAGCCACCACCACATGAGTGATACGAGTGACTCCACCTTATGTGACCTTGAGAGCATTTCCCTTGAGAGGATGAGTGTGCCCACCACTATCCCCACACATGAGAGCATGCCACTTCTCCTATGTGAGGTTGAGAGTCATTTGAGTGACTCCACCAACCATACGAGTGGGAGCATCCACGAGGGAGTGAGTGAGACACAACACTTAGTGAGTGAGGTAGTTGATAGGGCATGTGAGGCCACTATGATTACTAACGACTTAACCTCTACTCTGAGTGTGTTTTCTTTGGTGCTAGGTCTCCTACAAGAGGACATGCCTACCCTCGACGAATCTGTCCCTCTAATGGACAACCCGAGGGCCATGGTGGAAGAAGATGCACCACCCACATGGTTCCATCGCGATGAAGATGAGTACAATTGGATCATGAACAACTCACCTACAACGCATGAGCGACGCTCCAAAGGTAAAATACGTGAAGGTGATGCTCTTGTCCCACTAGTGGACTATATCACCAATGATTGCTTGCATGATGTTGATTCACCTATGACCATGCTTCATGCTAGTGCAACTTCCTCATGTCTTGACTTACCTATTTATGATGAATATGATGATGAGCATGTTGAGTTGCCTAGTTGTGATGCTATGCTCCATAGGATATCATGTGAAAATTCTTTTGGTCACATCATGTTTGATAATCCTTTGAGCTTGTCATATGCTATGAGTGAGATCTCACATATTGTATCATTTCAATCTCAACATAGTAACTATGCATGCCCCATTAAAATAAATCCCATTTGCACTTGTGGCATAGATGACAAGATGATGGTCATTGGCTTTTGTTTTTCATGCGATGATATTGCCATGCTTCCTTTACATGATTTGCGCAATTCATCTAATATACCATGCCATGAACACATTGTTCCAAATATGCTTTGCTTTGGATGTTGTCAATATTCTCCATGTGATGTTTCCGCTAATGCTCATGAGGAGACCCCCATAATTTCCTCATACATACTAGGAGATCTTGATGCATTCCATACCTTGCATGATTACCATGATTGTGTGCACCATATGCATTACATGCATAACAATGCTCTACATATTTGTCATGAAGCATTACACCATGTGAGTCTCCATTATGCCATACATAACAACAAACCTCTCATGATGGATGACATGTTTCTATATCACGCATCGCATTTATTTGAGCATTGGATATTATGTGCTAACCAACACACACATGTGTGCATCATGATGGATGATGTGTACATATACCACGCACATACAATTTTTCATTTGCCTTTGTCTTGTGTAGCTACTTTTGCAAACTCATCAACCTCACAATCCCATGAGTTGACGAAAAGAGTTCTTGAGAGCAACGACGATTTGGGATTCCGTGGAATCTCCTTACCACCATTCTCTTCGCGCAACCACTACGTGCATCTCTTTTACTTGGCTCTCACACGGCTATGGGCTATTTGCCACTTGTCACATTATGCCCATACTATCGTGTTCACTTTGCATGTTATACCTCTTGCTATGATTTTGCCATGCAATTGTGACCCTTGCTTGCAATTACCAATGATTCACCATTATGATACTCCTATGTGTATTTGCATGCTTGGTGGAGACACTAGTAGCTATTGCCATGATTTCTTTGTGCCCCATGCTATTGTTGATTCTTGTGTTGGGAGAGTCATGATATCCCATTGCTATTTCCATATGGCCTCTCATCAACACATTGATGCTATTTTTCTCATATCTTGCTTTCATGCTTGTGCTATGCCATGTGCATCATGTATGCTCACTATTTTTACACATGACATGCTTGCCATGATTGCCTCTAGTATGTTGCATCTTTGCACTACTAGCTTGTTTGACTTGATTGCTATGATTGCTTGCTATGTTGCATCACCCATGTTCCACTCTTACTTGCTTTCTTGGGTTGATGACATATATGTTCATGCCACTCACATGGTATATCTTGATCATTGTCATTTGTCTCCACTAGTTGCATCTCTCATCACTTTTATTGAGTGCAACAATGCTATGTTTGTTGATCTTGGAGACTTGGACACCATACTTGTGATGCATGCTTGCTTGTTTGAGCCTAATGCATTTGGTTGTTATCGCATCATATGCTTACATGCCATGCCACATTACCTTGTCCTTTCTTATGATAAGAATGATGCAAGCACTTTTTGGGTATTTTCCCTCACGAATGCTAGGTTTTGCATTCACGCTAACCTCATTTCTTTTTCTGAGTGTTTGTCATGTTCTTTCATTTTGAAGGATTCGCAAGGCGGTGCCGTCATGCGACAACTTGGTCATGCGAAGGCATACATGATGTGCAACACCAACATTCGCGAGAATCTCCTTAAGGTGCACTCCTTCCCTTTGAGCCATCCTCACATACGCATATTGGATGGGTCATTCTTTCATTGTTGTCTTCTTCTTATTGTCTACATGATACATCTATTGGAGAGAAGACCTACATTGGAGATGTACCTTCAAGATGAGGAGCGCTCGGACTTATTGGATGCACCTTCGGATCTTCACTCATGCCACGACATCGAGCATTGGTATATCAAAACTCCTTTGGCACATTGAACCAAAACCTTCATATTTGTTGATTGTGTGCTCACATGCCATGCTCCATGGACATATCATTCCCATACCAAATTTGCATCTTATGCATGGATTTACTCACATTATGATTGCCTTGTTGCACCGTGTATTCCCATGTCATCCATGATATATGAGCTTGTGCATTTCCTTAGCAAATTTGTTGTGATCTTTCTTGATGGCATATTCATACATCATGATCATATTGTCCTCCATCAATTGCATGATAACATACACATATTGAGCATCCATTGCCATGTTCATGCTCTTGATAAACCATCACACTATGACATCATTTTGCACAATGGTAGAAATTGTAGCTTTGTGCACCATGCCAATTACCCTACCTTTGTGTGCAGCACAAATGAATTTGCTCACATGAATGCTTTACATCTCATACTATATCATCTTGCTAAGCTTCATGGACCTTGTCACACGGACTCATTCTTACATGATGGACACTTTGTGTGCGCTAACCATTGTATTTCCAAGTGTACTTTGTGTTAGCTCATTTTGCATGTACCACATACCGGAGACACCTTGGAGTACTTGATTGCGACATGCCCTCAACTTCGTCCAACTACAAGTCCGTTCATGACTACCGTTTCCATGGTGATGAGGTTTTTGATCCGAGGTCGGATCTTTCCCAAGGTTGGGGAGATGATGCGGAGCATCTTTCGTTCATCCCCAAGTACACTACGACTACTACCCAAGCCCCAAGTGGACACAGGGTGAACCCGTTCCTCTATGCTTCCCCTTTTCATTCACGCGAGACTTGGTTGATACCTAATGCGAAGACACTACATGTGCTTAGGAACCAAGAAGACGACCAAGAAGATGCTCGAAGCATAGGACAAGTCCACACAAAAGCGGATCAAGAAGTGCCTCAAGTGGAGTCGCCAGCCCGGAAATCCGGCGCCCATCACAGAAGCTGGACCATGCCAGCCCGGACATCCGGCCCCAGCGCCCGGACATCCGGCGTCTCGGGAAGGCCCGGACATCCGGCCCCTGTCTGCGCATAGTGTATCGGGCCTGAGGCCCATGTATACCTCTCCCACTTACCCCTTCGTGGACCTAGACAATATATACTCCTCCACTTCCTCCTAGTTAGGGTTAGCTTAGGTTTAGCTCATTTGAGAGAGAGCTTTGCTCATCCACTAGTGGTTCATCTCCTTAGGAGTGACTGCGGCGCCTCCACGGAGAAGATCCACACGGATTCAAGACCTCCTTCACGGAGAAGATCCCGCGGGATTCCCCAAGACCTCCTCACGGAGAAGAATCGGTTACCTTTTGTGTCGTCCCTTGTTGATCATGGATCTTGTAGCTCTTTGTGTTTCGAGGATCTAGCATATGTGTGACTTGTTCTTGTTGGTTTGAGTGATTCTCTCGTGTTTCCCCTCGTATTCCCCCTCGTGTTCTTCGTGTTCTTCGGGGAATCCCCTCCATTTCGTGAAAGATCGGCCTAGAACGGGTTGACCCCGCATCACATATTCAATACCATGGAGTTAGAATAAAATGACTTTCTCAAATGAGGTGGATAAAAATTTCATTTGAAGTTCTTTGAATTTTGGAGTCCTATTTGAAATTGGATCTTATTTGGAGTTTTAATGCCATTTAAATATTTCCAAATTATTCAAATAAATTTAATTGGAGGAGATAATGGGACTTATCTAGAAATATATTTGGAAATATTTAATACTACATAATTATTTTTTCAGGAATTTTCAATACTCTAAATTGAATTTTTGAGTACTTCAATCATGTCCATAAAGCGTTAATAGTTGTTTGTAAACAAAAAATATTTTTGCTCTATTCTGAAACTATTTATTTTCTAAGTTAAAATATTATTTATGCAAAATTTTCTAATTATTTTGATTAAACGTTTTGTTGAAATTGACTATTCCTAGTTGTAAGGACCAAACCTCAAATGATTTGAGTCTCTGTGCTTACCATGCTAGTCCTTGGATCGAACTCGCTAGTACACACAATATAGATGAATACCAGAATACAAGTGCATCATTTATTACAACGTATGATCCAGAATGTATAAAATAAAACAATGCGCATAGCACATGACTAGATCTTATTCAATTTAACAACGAAAAGTGGCAGAAAAATAATGATGAGTCCCATCATAGCCCACTGGTGATGCTGAGTGCAGACTCGCGACCCTATCGGTACCTGACTCCTCGTCTGAAAATCCTGCAACTTGAAATGTTGCAGCCGTATAGGTCAACACATTGAATGTATTGGCAAGTTACACAGGAGAAGTAATAAAGCAGACCTACATGTATATGCATAGAACAACAAAGGAAGGCTTGGGGTTTATTTTGCAGAAAGCTAATTTTATCCACATAACTACCTAATAGTCAAATTTTCATTTAGTTCTTTTATTACTACAATTAAATGCACAAGGTTGAGTTAGCAAAAATTAACTCCAACCTACCCATTTATTAAGTTGCCCACAAATATTATTAAGTGTCACATCTGTCAAGATCATCCGACAATAGTAATGGCATAGTGGCTCAAATTTTGTCCGTAATCGGGGACATGGCTAATCATGATTAGTTTTTAATACTCTGCACAGTTTTGCACACTTTACCCACTAGACTAAACCCGAAGATTGAGACGAAGTCTTTCAGAAGTAGTCACTTCCACCCACTGCCAGCCGATACACCTACTCATATCTACATCTTCTCGCATACCTGGGCGAGGATCCCACAACCTACTCAACTAAGCCAGAGCCCATTTAGCTAGTGGTCGCGCATGGAAGCTACTAGTCACTAAGTCTATCCGATCTTTTTGAGCCTGGGCGGCCGCCCACTTACATTGAGAGGGTATAAACCATGATGTTTTGGAAACCACCCATCAATACAAATTCCACCTAGAGGTGAATTAAGTCCTGAATTACTACTCAAGTTGATTATATTTATAATCCTCGCATAAGCTCAATGTATACACGAACCAACCCCGTCTACGAGCTTAACAAAACCATAACTACCACGATTTGCAACGACGGGAGATAGCTCAACAATATAGCTCAAAATATAGTATTCCTATATGTGCATAAACTTGTGATGTGATATATACCACATGCATAGAAAACAAATAGGTAAAGGATGATCAACAACTTGCCCATGTTCTGGTTTTATATCGTGGATGACTCGGAGACCACCCTGACGTGAGACCGACGCCAAAAATTCCTATAAATACATAAACCCCTGAAAAGAAACCTAGATCAGGAGTTCCACCGCCGCAAGCCTCCATAGCCACCAAAAACCAATCGGGACCCTGTTCCGGCACCCTGCCGAAGGGGGGGATCCCTCACCGGTGGCCATCTTCATCATCCCGGCACTCTCCATGGTGAGGAGGGAGTAGTTCACCCTCGGGGCTGAGGGTATGTACCAGTAGGTATGTGTTTGATCTCTCTCTCTCTCTCTCTCTCTCTCTCTCTCTCGTGTTCTTGTTATGGCACGATCTTGATGTATCACGAGCTTTACTACTATAGTTGGATCTTAGGATGTTTCTCCCCCTCTACCTTCTTGTAATGGATTGAGTTTTTTCCTTTGAAGTTATCTTATCGGATTGAGTCTTTAAGGATTTGAGAAACCTTGATGTATGTCTTGCGTGGGATACCCGTGGTGACAATGGGGTATTCTATTGATTCACTTGATGTATGTTTTGGTGATCAACTTGCGGGTTCCGTGACCTTGGGAATCTATGCATAGGGGTTGGCACACGTTTTCGTCTTAACTCTCCGATAGAAACTTTGGGGCACTCTTTGAAGTTCTTTGTGTTGGTTGAATAGACGAATCTGAGATTGTGTGATGCATATCGTATAATCATGCCCACGGATACTTTAGGTGACAATGGAGTATCTAGGTGACATTAGGGTTTTGGTTAATGTGTCTTAAGGTGTTATTCTAGTATGAATTCTAGGATAGATTGAACAAAAAGAATAGCTTCGTGTTATTTTACTACGCACTCTTGAATAGATCGATCAGAAAGAATAACTTTGAGGTGGTTTCATACCCTACAATAATGTCTTGGTTTGTTCTCCGCTGTTGGTGACTTTGGAGTGACTCTTTGTTGCCTGTTGAGGGATAGTTATATGATCTAGTTATGTTATTATTGTTGAGAGAACTTGCACTAGTGAAAGTATGAACCCTAGGTATTGTTTTGAAGCATTGCAATACCGTTTGTGCTCACTTTTATCATTAGTTACCTTGTTGTTTTTATATTTTGTAGATTACAATAACCTATATCTACCATCCATATTGCACTTGTATCATCATCTCTTCGCCGAACTAGTGCACCTATACAATTTGCCATTGTATTGGGTGTGTTGGGGACACAAGAGACTCTTTGTTATTTGGTTGCAGGGTTGTTTGAGAGAGACCATCTTCATCCTACACCTCCTACGGATTGATAAACCTAAGGTCATCCACTTGAGGTAAATTTGCTACTATCATATAAACCTCTGCACTTGGAGGCCCAACAATGTCTACCAGGAGAAGGTTGCGTAGTAGACATCAAGCACCTCCCAACTATCCATGACCGTGGACACGGCTATTCGAATAGTTTGACACTCTGCAGAGGTTGTGCACTTTACCCACAAGATCCGGGAAGCTTTTGTGTCATCCACGATCCCGCAGTACCTCAAGTACTCGGGGGAAGCACCCGGTCACTACCTTTCCCTCGACGATACTAACATAAGGTCCACTCATTGATGCACAACCCTCATGTATAAGTAAAAGATCGTGGGACTCTGCCAACATGCACGAAGGGACCAACGATGTGTCCGGTGCCCTGTAAAAACAGTCATGGCCGCCTCTCCAAGTACGACCCCGTCTCGAAGATGACCTCAAGTCACCCCCGTCACTAGTAATGTGGGCACCATGCTAGTATCAGCCTAAGTAATCAATAATGCCCCGTCCCATAAAGGGGTAGAGTGGTTGCACATGTTTGGTTGGGACGGTAATCACACATAAATCGAATCCATCATTTTACACACACTCCAAAAGCTTTCTTCGGTACACCACTTCTTCCTCAAGTGGTGACCTTAGTTCAACATCACCCAAGGGCATTAGGGGCACCCGATGGGGTTTTCGGAAGGTTGTAACCATGAAGAGTTCATGGTACACATGCAACATTATGCACCAACAACTAATTGCTTTCATGAACAAGGTAAAGCCATGAGTAGGGTATGCATTAGGTGGTGGTTCACAACAAGTTCAACACCGTCATATTTCATCATCATGCAATCGCAAAAAGGGTTCCGATGAACAAGAGGGGTGTCATGGTCAAAGGGCTGCTTGCCTGGTTTGGCTTGGTCTTCAAGGTCTTCAAATCCTTCTCCTTCTTCTTCTTCACCAACTTCGTCAAATATGGTATCTAATCATCGCCAGAAAATAACGGAAAAATAAGACAATAATAAAAACAGAAAAGTCAAAGTGCTCAGATAAATGTCAACTCATTTTTGTAAAATTCTAGGAGAAATACTAAGAAGGAGAAAATTCTTAGTTTCAGATTTGGAGTTGCAGAATAGAATGGATGGATTTTTAAATAGAGGTTTCATTGTTGAAATTTGAATTTAAATTTGAATAATACATAAAAGGTTCATGAATATGTATGAAAGCTACACCATTTAATAGGTGGGAATATTACAAGATTTTAGGAGTTGGAATTATTGCATTTGGATTATTATTTAATCCTGTGGAATTTTTGCAAGTATAATAGAAAAGAAAAAGGATAAGGGGCACTATGCTTGCTGGGCCAGAACAGCTGCAGTGCAGCAAGCCCAGAGGGGAAGAGGCCCACGAGAGCCGGGGTGGCGTGCGCGCCAGTTTTAAACCTGACGGGCGGGGTTCGGTGTCAGAGAGAGAGAGAGAGAGAGAGAGTGGGGGCGAGGTAGAGGTGAGGATGACAGGTGGGCTCCACCTATCATCTCTAACCTCGCGGCAGAGAGGTCGGCGAGCTCACCGGCGACGCTACAGGGAACGACAGGTCAAGCGGGTGGCACCGTTGGACTCAGGGGGATGTCACTGTTCGGGTGGTGGTGGAGGTGGTCGCCAGAGCAGCCTGGTTTGCCGGCGACGAGGTCATGCGGCGGGGGTGCTTCGGGCGTCGGTGGTTCTGGCCGTTCCCGACAGCAAAAAGAGCGGGGAAGAGAGGGGAAAGGGTCAGTGATGTCGCGCGGTTCCAGATCGAGAGAGAGCGGGGGCAGAGGAGGCCTATACCGCGTGGACGCCGATGACCCTAGGCGGCAGAGCTCGAGCTTGATCTCGAGCTCTGGCTTCTCTGGGGTCGAATGGGTGGTGCGGGAGGTAGATTGGTAGTGCGGGAGAGCGACGGGAAGTGAGAGAGAGGCTCGAGGTCACCTTATATGGGCTGGCCGAGGTCCATCGTAGGCGCGGCCTACGGGCGCCCGCGGAAATGGCTCGGGTGGCCGTTAGAGAGGGAATGGAGGCCTTGGGGGTGTTCGTGGGAGTGGTCTAGGGTGCCAGGGAGAGAGGGGAGGAGCGGGACGAGCTGCGGGCGGGCCACAAGAGTGGCACGATCATTGGCCGAGAGGGGCGGCGCTCTGGCGGGAGCTGCAGGAGAGAGAGGAGGGCGCAGGAGCAAGTGGGCGGCCTGCTGGCGGGGAGCGGACGTCGAGGGGCATCGACTAGCGCGCGGGGGAGGCTCGAGGTGGTCGTGGGACGCGACGTCAACGGTCGGGTGCCCGGCCAAGCGCTCGAGAGCGCGACTTTGGCCGGCATCCGCGGTTTTCCCGCGTCCTCGCGCGTCCACTTGCGTCTGGCAGCTGGAGGGGGCATGGGCAAAAGTTGGGGAGAGCCTTGGATGCTCTAGAAAGCTGAGCGGAGAGAAGGAGGCTGAGAGAGAGAGAGGGAGGAATCCACTGTCCAGAGAAGAAAAAATGGGGTTCTCCCCCCTTCGTCATTGCTTTCTCGGGCAAAAAAGCATGCATGTGCTAGAGGGGGACTACGAGGGGTTGTGTTAAAAATTTCAACCCATGGAGATAAGTGGAAGGGGCCTAAACAAGTATTTTGAGTTTCTGTCAGAAGATGTTTGATAGTGTTTTGAGATAGCTAAGTTTCCTATCTTGATTTGAGGTTTAACAGGAGTGAGTGGCATGACAAAATATCAATGTCCACCAATATTTCGGTCAAATGAAGAAAGTGGCCAATGCAACTTTTGTAAACCCTAGAAATCTACCGAAATGCATTTATCAAGATATAGTCATGCAAATCCATTCCCCTTGATGCACCACTTGGTGTAGTGTCAGCATTTGAGGTTGTGAACATGTCCACAAAGTTTGGGGGCATTTGGAATAAGTTGGTAATGTAAAGTTGTTCAAATTTGAATCTGAACAGAAATGGTTTTGGGGCACTTTTATGAACCAAAACAATTTGGATTGAGCTGTAACTTTGCAAGGTCATCATATTATGCATATGTGACTTGCTAGAAATTTGCTGGAATTTTTGGAGAATATTTCCTTTGTAAATATTTCAAAGGCTTCAAATATCCAGAAAGGGTTTTTGAGGGATTTGTCCAATATTTTGAACATGATCATGTGTTGAATCTCTCATACATGGGCAATATGTGTCCTATGAGTATCCTTGAATTTTCTCAAATGTTTTTGAAACATTTAAATAATTTCACCTATTAAAGACCATTTCTGGCCTAAAGAAAAAGCCTCTAAACAAAATAGGAAAATAACTTTTAAAATTATACTTTTGTCGTTTATGGGAGTCCTATACCTAATAGGATCCAAATATATATTTTAAAAGTTTTTTCACACCCCAAATCAAGTACTTGCAGTGCAAATGTCAATTCATGGATTTTTGGAAAACTAATTTCAGAAAATATTATTTGGCCAAATTATTTTTGTGAGAAAATACTATACTGTTCTATACACATGGTATGTTCATTGGGCATAAGTTTGGGGCGAGGAGGTGAAGTATGGAAGGTGAGGCTATGTTGACCTTAGAGAGCACTTGAAGGTGAGGCTATGTTGCTCTTCTGCTTCGCGGAGGACATCTGGTCCAAAGACTAGTCCTTCTCTGGTCTCTGACCAGTTGAGGGGTGTGCGACACTTGCATCCGTACAACACCTCAAATGGTGCCATCTGGAGGCTCTACTGATAACTATTGTTATAGGAGAATTCAGCAAAAGGGAGCCAATCTTCCCACTTGGCTCCATATGCTAAGACACTTGCTCGGAGCATGTCTTCGAGCATCTGATTTACTCGTTCTGTCTGACCTCCGGTTTGCAGGTGGAAAGCAGTGCTGAAAGACAACTTGGTTCCCAAGGCTTCTTGGAACCTTTTCTAGAATCTTGGGGTGAACTGAGTTCCTCGATCTGACACAATCTCCTTAGGAACACCATGGAGGCTCATGATTCGATCGATGTAGTGGCTGGCCAGCTGGTTCCCAGAGTAGGTTGCTTTGACAGGAAGGAAATGGGCTACTTTGATCAAATGGTCGACTATGACCTAGATGGAGTCATGTCCTTTATTCGACCTAGGTAATCCAGTGATGAAATCCATTTCGGCTTTATCCCATTTCCACTCAGGAACGTTGAGTGGTTGGAGCAATCTAGCAGGTCAATGATATTCAGCCTTGACCCTTTGGCATACATCACACTTTGCAACATAGGTGGCAATCTCTCTTTTCATCCCATGCCACCAAAATCTTCCCTTCAAGTCTTGATACATCTTGGTTCCACCGGGGTGGATGGAATATGAAGTGTCATGGGATTCTTGCAGGATCAATTTTTTTAGCTCCTTCTTGTTTGGTACACAAATACGGCCTTTGTACCAAACAATTCCTTGATCATCTTCGGAGAATCCTGGGGCCTTGCCTAGCTTTATCTTCTTCTTGATGCCTTCAATGCTTATGTTCCCAATCTGTGCTTCCTTGACTTCATCCATCAGGGTCGGATTGACTTCAAGATGGTCTAGAAATCCATGGGTAACCAATTCCAAGCCAAACTATTCCAGCTCTCAAACATGGATGGCTGCTTTCTTTTCACCATGGCATTCAGGGAGCAAGCTTTCTTGCTTAAAGCGCCTGCTACCACATTAGCCTTCCCGGGGTGATATTGAACACCGAGGTCATAGTTTTGATCAGTTCCAACCATCTCCGCCGCCTCATGTTCAATTCTTTTTGAGTGAAAATATACTTCAGACTTTTGTGGTCTATGTATATCTCACACCGTTTCCCTAGGAGGTAGTGTCGCCATGTCTTCAAGGCATGAACCACTGCTGCTAACTCATGATCGTGAGTAGCGTAGTTCTCTTCATGAGGTCGTAGCTGCCTTGAGAGGTAAGCTATGACTCGACCTTCTTGCATCAGAGCGCTCCCCAATCCGGTTCGAGAGGCATCACAATACATCACAAACTCCTTGTGAATGTCAGGTGTTGCCAGAACTGGGGCGGTGGTCAATCTCTTCTTGAGTTCCTAGAATATTTATTCGCACTTCGGCGTCCATTCGAACTTTTTATCCTTCTTCAAGAGCCGAGTCATTGGCTGGGCAATGTTGGAGATCCTTCCACGAATTTGCAGTAACAGCCCGCAAGTCCGAGGAAGCTTCTAACTTCCTTGACGGTCATTGGGGACTGCCATTGGGTCACAGCTTCGATCTTCGCGGGATCTACCGACAATCCTTCCTCGGTCAAGACATGACCTAAGAATCCAACTCTATGCAGCCAAAACTCACACTTGCTGAATTTGGCATACAGTTGGTGCTCTTGAAGCTTATCTAGGACCATCCTCAAATGTTGCTCGTGCTCTTCTTCCGTCTTCGAGAAGACGAGAATGTCATCAATGAAGACAACAACAAACTTGTACAAATATTCCATGAAGACCTTATTCATGAGGTACATGAAGTAAGCTGGGGCATTGGTCAATCCAAAGGACATGACCGTGCACTCATACAGGCCATATCTGGTTACAAATGCCGTCTTTGGAATATCTTGGGGGTCTGATCTTTAGCTGGTAGTACCCAGATCTGAGGTCGATCTTGGAGAACACCTTGGCTCCACTGAGTTGATCAAATGGATCTTCAATCTTGGGAAGCGGATACTTGTTCTTGATTGTAACTTCATTGAGGGAACGGTAGTCAATGCATAAGCGGATGGTATCGTCCCTCTTTGCCACAAACAGAACAGGCGATTCCCAAGGGGAGGCACTAGGGCGGATAAATCCCTTCCTCAACTGCTCTTCTAGTTGCTTCTTCAACTCTGCTAATTCTTTCGTCCCCATTCTATAAGGCTTCTTATAGATGGGTCCTGCCCCAGGCATGAGCTAGATGACTAACTCAATGTCACGGCCAAGAGGCATTCCCGGTAGCTCATCAGGAAAGACATCACGATACTCACATACTACTGGCACTTGCTCCAGTCCAACTTCAAATAGACAGTTGACTTGAGCGGTTTGAGCAAAGGAGGAGTTGGAGGCAAATTTAACTTCGACTCCTTGGTCATTGGTCACAGTGACAGTCCGGAGCCTTGGTGGTTGCTGAGCCAATTAATGCCTAGGATCACATCCAAGCCTTGTGATATCAGGACAATAAGGTCTGCTAGAAAATCTACCCTGTTAATGACGATACCGACTCCCTTACAGCCTATCTTGGCTCTCATCTCTGCTCCGGGCATTTGTACCACCATGGGGTTATTCAAGGGTGTAGGGGTCATGCCTCTTTTTAATGCAAACTTTTGAGTGACAAATGAATGCGTGGCTCCAGAATCAAATAAGAAAGTTGCAGGTGCTGAGTTGACAAGGAACGTACCCAGCACGACATCCGGGTCTTCCTGGGCTTCTTCTGTAGTGATGTGATTCACACACCCCTTGGCATTATTGGGCGGGTGGCGAGGTGCTTGGTTCCTTGGTGGCATTCCATGGCCTTGGCCTTGGTTCTGCGCATTGGGGCACGGGGCATCGAGCTTCTTGTTGGGGCACACCTTAGAGATGTGTCTAGACTGACCACATCCAAATCTAGTGACTTGGTTTGGGTTGTTGATCTTGTTGCCGCTATTGGGGTTGTTGAAAGCTGGCCTGAGGTTGGCGTACTGCTGAGGCTGATAGTTGCGATGAGGTGCAGGAGCTCTTGGCTACTGATAGGTTGGCCTGACCGGGGCTGGCTGCCACGGGCGAGGCTTCTGGTTACTGGAACTTCCCTTGTTGATTATCTTGCGCTTGCGAGTGTCTTCCAGAGCACGCCGCTTATCTTCAAGCATGAGTTCTTTGTTCACCAGGTCAAGTAAGGTTGGGCAGTCACACACGACAAGCGAGTACTGTAGAGTCTGATTGAGGCCTTCCATGAAGCGCTCCCTTTTTGCACCATCAGTGCTGACATCTTCAGGGGCATACCTTGACAGAACACTAAACTTCTGCATGTACTCCTTGACAGTGCCACTTCCTTGACTCTGGAAGGAATATGGGCCTTGCGGAATTCTGCCTTGAAGTTATTCCAAGTGATGTCTTGCCCAGCATGCATGACCTTGAATCCATCCCACCAAGCTATCGCACTTCCCCCGAGGAAGTGGGCGGCATAAGCCACCTTCTCGCGGTCTTTAGTGCAGCCGACTACTTCCAGCAAGTCCTCAATAGTGCGAACCCAGTCGTCAGCATCCAGGGGTTCAGCAGTCTCGATGAAGGTGGGTGGTGCATGCTTCTTGAACTCTGCCAACATGGAACGTCCATTGCCATTCTCTGCCTGCTGGCGGTTGTTGGTGACAGCTTGAGCAATCATCTGGAGGGTTGCAGTGTTGGCTTAGCGCTCCTCTCGGAAGGCTTGGAGAAGCTGAGCCATGTCCATGTTCGGGGGAGGTGGTGGTGGGGCTTCTCCTTGGGTTTGGCCTTGGCTGGCCTCTGCTTGGGTGGATGCTCTGGCTTCGGGGTGCTGGGTAGAGGTACCAGTATGAGTTACAATAGGCATCCTATTGGAGCGGTCAAGGTCTTATGATTGGGAATGATGAGGGAAAGCAATAAAGATGGGTGCCTAGTAAGGGGGTGGGTATGCCACTAATTGTTTTCATGCAAGGGCCAAAAGGCCAAACACATCATTAAAATCCAAATGGGTGATGTAGTCGTTTACAAGTTACCGAAAGGGAAAGTACAACTTCCATGAAAACAAGTCGAAAGCAAACACAACACAACATGGTTTCATTTGAACTATTACATGGACTCGACTTCTCATAAGGGGTACACGACCTATCCTACCTTAAGGGTTACGGACTGGCCTATCCTAGTCCTGAACGGTGTCTAAGTGGTGGAATGCTCGGTCGCATATTCCGGCTCCTCTGGGTCTTCCTCCTCGTCTTCATTCGTCTCAGTTTCTTCTTCACTTGAGGGAATGGGGGAGTGGAGGAGCTGAACACGGCGCTGCTTCGCCGGTGGCACCGTGAAGAGGTTGCGATAGTCCTTCGCCATCATACGGCGTGGCAGAGATGATCCCTTGGCATGCGTAACCTATGGGGGTCGCCCGCCTTGATAGGCAACAACGGGTTGTCCAGGGAGGGCACCATCCTTCTTGATCCTGCCCAGCTTTCTCTGAGCTAGGCGGAGGAGTTCCTTGGTCTCGTGGAGTTACTTCCGAAGCTCCATCGACTCCGAGGCCAGGTGTTGTGCCAAGCTATCAGCACACAAGCTGAAGTAGGTCTAGAAACAGAGGGGAAGTCCTTCGTCCATGGGTGGGGCTGGTGCGATGCTCTCATCATCACCCTCTTTCTGATAAGGCAGGTAACGGGTGGCTGGATCACTTGCCATCTCTGGCAGAAGATCTCGGAGGCGAGTCAGCTCCTTGAGGGCAGCAATATCAATGGCGAGGACCAGGGTCGCCATCCGGGGTCCCTCAAAGAACCAGCTCATCGGGGAGTCGTTCGCCCTCACGACTACTGTCGGCGTCCTGGAAACCAGGGTACCCAGACTTGCCTCTGTGCGGGCCGCGACACGCTCCTACAAGCGGCCTGGTACGACCCAGCTGATCGACCAGATGCTCAAGACCCTCGCGAGGGGGCTAAGCCTCGTGAGAAGTACGACGTTAAGACCTCCTCGGGAGCAGCCTCAACAAGGCATTCCGGGGGGGCGGAGAATCCAAGGCCAAGCCTGCCTCAGGAGGAGGCAGTGATGTGAGCAGTGACGCACCGGCGGCGCAGTTGCCATTTCGGTGCAAAGGAGACAGCGCAGCCATTGGTTCCCAAGGAGCGGGGCAAAGGTTTCCTCTTTGGTGCAACAAGACCGAAGACCGCAAGGACGATAAAGGGGATGTCACCATCGAGCCCACCACCGTGTCACCGCCTGATCCTTTTGCAGGCGAAGACCGATTTTGTCAGGATAAGAACGTCCTTGTGTTCCCGCTCAAAAATGGGCGTTTTGGGATCCCTTCCCGCCTAAACATTTCGGGGGAAGAGGACCGGGGCCGCCTATATAAGTAGCTAGGACTCCCACTGCAGAGGGGGGGGGGGGACAAACACACTTTGCCACCGCACAAGGATCAAGAACAGTAGCCTCCTGACCCTCCTGAGCTCGCCTCTTGAGCCCAGGAACCATTGTACTAGCTCATATTCTAGCTCGCCCGGAGCCAATCCACCAAAGCAGGAAGTAGGGTCTTACACCACACGGTGGCCCGAACCTGGATAAACTCTTGTGTGCTTGTTCGTTGTTTGCTTGAATCCTTCCACCGAGACGAGATCGAGGCGCTAGGTAGACGTGAGTGGGAGAGATCTTCGTTCACGCCCCTGTGTTCAAACTTAACGGGTTTTGCGGAGCCCTGAATCCGACATTTGGCGCGCCAGGTAGGGGGCGTGTCAAAATCTCGCCTCTCCGACGACCTCGTCGCGTTCTCGTCACCGACCCTGCTCCACCGCCATGGTGGACACGTGCCGAGCTCGTGCCGCCCGCCGCGCTGTGAAGGTCGCTCAGACAGCGCCCGTGGGCAACGGCGCACCGCTCTGCCCCAACTCGCCGGTTGCCAACACCGCCGCCGACCCGGCTGTCCACGAGCAGCAGGACTCCTCGCTGCCGCTGTCCGTGCAGCGAGATGGCCGCACGGCAATACCTTCACCCTCGCCGGCCGCAGCATCATACTCGCTGGTCTGCCGCGGGCCGGTCTACCAGCAGCCTGTGCTGCTGATGGCACGGGAGCTCTTGCGCTACCGCCCAGCAGATGACCTCTACGACGAGTGGCTCCACCGCATCACCGAGCTCGTCAACGCCGCTAGAGAAGCGCCTGCACCAACGCACTCCTCACGTCCACCGTCGCCCCCGACGGGGAACGAGGGCCATGGGGTCCCGGCTCCGCCTCCCCTCCACCATGCCGGCCAGGAGGGCCGGGCGAGGCCCCTCGACATGAGCAACCCCGCAGAGCCCACGCCCGCGACGAGGAGAGCTGTCAGGTGATTTCGCACCCTCATGCAGGAACTCGTGGGCCCCCTGGCCCACAGCGCCCAGACCGCGCACCACAGGAGGTGGTGGCGCCAGCACCTCAAGAACCAGCATCGCAAGCGCGGGGGGTGCCTGCGATCGTGAGCATGGCTGGATGTCGCGCCCTAGCCCCTGAGCTATGGCTCCTCGTCTGGCCCGGTAAGTTCAAGCCGGACCTGCCTCCATGCTATGACAGCACCACCGACCCCATGGAGTTCCTCCAACTCTACGAGCTGAGCATCGAGGCGTCCAACGGCACTGAGCAGGTCATGGCGAACTAGTTCCCCATGGCTTTGAAGGACGACGCGCGCTCCTGGCTCCTGAACCTCCCCGGGGGATCCATCTCCTCCTGGCAAGAGCTTCATGAGCGTTTCGTCGCCAACTTCCAAGGCACCCGCGACCGAGCCCCGGCAGCTACTGATCTGTGCTGTGTGAGGCAGCAGCCGGGAGAAACCCTACAAAAGTACATCCAATGCTTCAACAACATGCGCCTCCGTATCCCCAGGGTCTCGGATGAGGCCATCATCTCCGCGTTCTCCAATGGCGTCCGCGACGTCAGGATGAGGGAAGAGCTCGCCATTCACGAAGACAGGTGCACAACCCTCGAGATGTTCAAGCTCGCGGCAAGTGCGCCAGGGCGAAGGAAGGCCGCCTCTCCCTTCAGGAGCTGCCTGAGGCGGAGGCGGACGACAAGAAAACCAAGGCCAAGGAGTCGAAGCGCAAGGGACTCGCCGTGCTGGCTGTGGAGCCAGAAGTGAAGCGTGGCTGCGGCTACGATGACCTCCCCAGAGACAACCGACCAAACTGCGTCTTCCACAACGTCCACAGCCATAACACCAATGACTGCCAGGAGCTCAGGGCGATGCGCGGCGGGCGCGGCGGGCAGCACCCTGAGCGCGACAACCGCGGCTACGGCCGCGGAGGAGGCCGAGGAGGAGGATGTTGGGATGGCATGAACTCGCACCAAGGGTGGCGTGAGCAGCCACATGAAGACCACTGGCAGGAGCAGCCTCGTGACGCCCCTTGGCGCGACCAGCCTCGTGAGGGTCACCCTCAAGTCAATGGAGGCCTGCCTCTGCTGCCACCACCGCCAAGGAGGAACAACGACGACCTTCAGGGAGACGGGGCAGGGGGCTTCCACGAGCCGCGTGCAGTTGCATGCATTCTGGGAGGAGCCCATGCCCCGGCTTCTCACCGCATCTTCAAGCAGTTCGCCTGTGAGGTGAACAGGGCGCTTCCCAGGCCTGTTGCCGCGTGCAACCTCAGGTGGACCAAGAAAGTTATCGCCTTCGACCCCAAAGACCAACTCAAGTGCACTGCGGCCCCATGCGCCCTCCCAATGCTCTGCACCCCGACCATCAGCAACGTCCTCGTGACCAAGACCCTCATCGACGGCTGAGCAGGGCTCAACGTCCTCTCCGTCCAGACCTTCGAGACGCTCCAGGTTCCCTACGATCAGCTCCACCCGACCAAGCCATTCTACGGAGTCACGGATGGCTCCACACTCCCAATGGGGCAGGTCCGCCTCCCCGTCACCTTTGGCGACCGCAACAACTACCACACAGAGCTCATCGACTTCGACGTCGCTAACATCCACCTCCCGTACAACGCCATCCTGGGGTATCCTGCCCTCGCCAAGTTCATGGCGGCGACCCATCACGGCTACAACGTCCTCAAGATGCCCAGGAGCGGCGGAGTCATCACGATCGCCTCCGACGGGAAGGAAGCGGTACGTTCCCTGGAGCGTGCCTACCAGACCGCGGCGGTGGAGTGCTCCAATGAGGATGGAGCCGTCCTCGCCCTGCAGACCGCCCCAAGAAGAAGAAGAAGAACCTACCCGTCGACGGACCTCAGGACGCGGGGGCCCCTAATGGCCCGGCCTCAGGACTCGCGCCTGCTGACGAGGCGCCCTCCACCCTCGCATAGGGGGGCACGCTCGATGCCCCTCTCGTGACAGGCTTGGGGGCTCTCCTTTGGAGTGTCCCCGAGCTGACCCATGCCTCGAGGGAGGTGTTCGAGCACCACCTGCAAGCGTACCTTGAAGCGCGTTTTTGTGAGCCCAGCGTGAGCCGTTCAGCGCTGGGGGCTCAGGACTTCATCGACTAAGTTACAGAGGAACTTCAGTACGCAAGACTCATCCGCGGTGGGCGTAACCGCACAACCCCAAGTTCACCTGCTCGCAGCCTAGGCGACTGCTTTCGCGTCTGCGCCGACATTGCGGGTCTCAACCGAGCGCCTTCTCAGGAGCCCTTCTGGCCGACGACGGTCGGCCGGAGGAGGGCTTTCTCCTGCAGCTACGTCCGCACACTCTTCGGCTTCCGCAACGCAGCTGCCATGTTCCAACATCTCGCGCAGCAAGCCTTGGGGGCTCGAGATGCTCAGTAGCAGGCGGTCCGGACGGAGCGAGAGCCGGGCCCGCGCGACCACTGAGAGCCTCCGGAGCCCCTGGGCCTCAGGAGCCCGATGATCCTTGGGAGCGACCCGCACAGCTCACGTCTTCAGCTACCCCAACTCTTCTTCGGCAAGTATCTGGTGACACTTCGGGTATCCAAACGAGGGCGCCTCTCGGGCTGCATCATCCTCAGGCTGCTGGGGGCTGATCCCCCGCGGTTATCTCCCTTTTTGTATGATCAAGCCCAGATATTTCTTTCCATTCGCATTATTTATATGCTCGGCGTCCTCACCGCCACTAAGGTCATGAGCCCTTGTGAGCCCACTCGCGACCGCCCCATGATTAAGGACTGGCACGACGTCTGTGCTTGGGTCCGTCCCTGCAGCGTCGAAAAACCCAAGGGTTGAGCTCTGTCTAGCGAGCCATTCCCGTGACGGCACCTCCCATGGTCCTTGGTTCCTTGTTCTCGCATGGGCTAATCATGGATGGGTAAGTAGGGGCCCGTGGCAGGTGCCTCGCTCACGCGGGAACCATGCGCCGGCTGTTTTTCTTTTGGATCATGGCATGAGAAGACTGGGCACGACGTCTGTGTTCAGGTCCGTGCCTGCAGCGTCGACAAATCCAGTGGCTGAGCTCTGTCTTGCGAGTTATCCCCGTGACGTCACCTCCTGGGGTCGCTGGTGTTGTGGCCTTCTCATGAAATATCCCCTAGAGATGCACTCGGCGCAGGTTGACACAACACCTCTCTTTTCACATTTTGCAGAAGAAGACTCAGGCGCAACCCGCCTCAGGGTAGGGTCTCGTGAGTGATGCGTAAGCTCACGAGAACTTCCTCAGAGTCGTTCAGCTTGTCCTGAGGAGGGCCCATATACACCTTGGATGTCCTACCGTGCAAGCCACATGTCAGGACGGGGCTGTACACACCCCGAAGTCTCTCCCGGTGGGAGGCTCCCTCCCATGGTCCAGTGGAAGTACCAAGCTCCGCGCTGGCAGATCTAACCGAGGAGCGGTTATGCCCACGAACCAGTGGAGGCACCTAGCTCCGCGCTGGTCGATATGACCGAGGCGCGGTTATGCCCACACTCCGCGCAAGTGTGGTAGCTCTATGCTCCGCGCTAGTTATACAAAACTGAGGGTGGCCCCCAGTGGTCGCACCAACCTCAGGGACCTTTTCAGCTCACGACGCTCACAGCTTCTCCTTGGATGGGTGTCGCGAGGGGGGCTAGGCACGGGGGCTATGCTCAGGTCACGCCTGGCAGACGCCACCCTACCAGGTGCCCAGACACCTGGCCTTCTCGTGCCCCCATCCCAGGCGAAGGCTCGTGGGCAAGGTATGGTGCTCGTTCTCCTTCATGAGAGTCGTTCGTACGTCAAGGGGGACCCCTGGGCATCGCGACCCAGGGGCCTAACTGGCCACGTAGCCCATCATCCCTTGACTATAGTTATGAGGATAACCCCGGTCATTCGGAGGGCTCAATGGCGATGGAGGTATGCGCGGGGTTGGGCCCTACCGACGCAGAACGAAAACGGGATCGCTTGAACATCAAGAGGGGCCCTTGGGCATCGCGACCCAAGGGCCTCACTGGCCACATAGTCCCTCATCCCTTGAGTCTAGTTACTGCGGTAACCCTGGTCATCCGGAGGGCTCAATGGCGAGTCTAGTTACTACGGTAACCCTAGTCATCCAGAGGGCTCAATGGCGGTCGAGGTATGCGCGGGGTTGGGCCCTGCCGATGCAGAGCACCTAAGCAAACATGAAAGGAAGCAAGCATGGAAATCATCTAGCTATTACAATAACGTCAAGTTTTTTCAAATTCAACCAAAGTTCTTATGCCTCCCCGAGGCACTCGCACTTCTTTCGCTAAAAAGGACGGATCAGGCAGCACTGGGCGTAGCATCACTGGTCTTCTCTTCTTCGGCTGTAGTAGTAGTAGCCTGGAGGAACGCCTCCACCAGTGATGTGACCTTCAGCCTCAGGGCCTTGGCAGCCGTGTTCTCCATGACTTCGGTCACGGGCTCGGACAACGAGGACAGGTCAAGGGTGGGGTCACGAAGACTTAGGTGGCTGCACACCTCCGTGAGGACCAAGGTAAGCAGCGTACGGTTCTCGACAACGGCTAACTAGCCAATCGCGGCCGTAACACCACGCAGGGACTCCACGAGCGCAGCGAGGAGCCTGGCGGGGCCTCCCTCCGGGGCGGCCAGCGGCTCCTTGAACCCTTCCCCGTAGGCGGCATGCAGCGCCTTGCGGGCCTCAAGGTCAAAGGCGGCAAGGGCCTCGGGACTCACCGTCGCCGAGGCCGCAAGGGCTTCCTCCTGGACGCGAGCGGCTTGGGCCGCCCTGGCCTGCTCAACTTCAACCTTCAGCTTCTCCATGGTTGCGCGGTCAGCAAGCTGCTCCTATTGCAGGCGGGACGTCACGGTCTTCTGCGCCTCGAGCTCCTTCTCCAACCTCTTTAGCTCCAGGGCGCGCCTAGTGTCTTCCTCGCGGAGGGCCCCCAGCTCGCTCTCTGCCTTGAGGTAGCGCTTGTCGAAGGACGCGGTGTCAGCTCGCGCGGCATCACAAGCCAGCGTGGCCGCCGCAGCTTCCTCTCGACCCTTGGCAGCAGCCGCCGTGGCCTGATCCCAGGAGGTCCGTGCAGACTCGTCTGCCAGGAGCCTCCCGTGGATCAGCCCCAGGCGCCCTTTTGTCAGGTGGCCGTCACCATTTTGCATATCAGCGCGAAGACGACCCAGCACGACGGAGGCAGCGTCCAAAGTCTCTGGACCAGGCTGCGCCGGCTGGCGCACGGGGACCAACAAGACCGACTACTCCACCAGGGGCTCGGGGGCTCCGGCCTCCCTCGCCAGAGTAGCCGGAGCAGAAGCCAGCTCCACAACCTCGCTGGAGACGGGGACGTCTCGAAGCGACACCATCGCTGCACGCGTGGTGGCCCGGCCGACCGGGGCACCCAGCGCCGCCGCACCCTTCCCCGAGGTCAAACCAGCAGCCGGAGGAGCAGGGCACCGCAGCGTGACCTCCCCCTTCACCTTCTTCATCACACCCCCAGGCTGCTGTATCAGGGATAGCGCATCAGGGGCACGACAAATAAGGATGAGTGAGAAATTGCACACTTACTCGTCGGAGGTGAGGCGCGCCCTTCTCTTCACCAGCAGGTCAACAACAGCTCCTGGCGCACTGGGCATGCCGATAGCCCAGGCCTGGGCAAGGCGTGAGGCCACGGTCCTGGGCGCGGCCGCGGTCGCCAGGTTCGCTGGCATGGTACTCTTCGGCAAAGTCGCCACCTTGCTTCCCCCGGACGCAGTGCGTCCGGATCGACGTGGAGTGGTCGCCTGGGACCGTCCGGCGGCACCTGTGCCTGGCGTCATTGCTCCGGCGAACGCCTCGAAGGACTCCCCTTTGTCGTCCAGGGTATCCTCCGAGCCCCCCTCGTCGCTCTCGTTGTCATCACCAGAAGACACGTCAAACATGGGCGGAGCGCCCACGGGCACACCAAGGTCCGGCATGGCCATCAGCAGCTCGGCCTTGTCAGGGTGGCTGTACAGCGGTAGGTAGGCCCCAGGAAGATCCTCTGGAACCATCCCCAGGAGAGCTCTCGAGGTGAAGTCCAGATCGTCTTCAGCCAGCATCCCTGGGTGCAGCCGGAGCCTGTCGACGTCGCCCATCAGCTCCCACATGGGGCGTGAGTGAGCCTGCAGCGGAGCCAGACGTTGCCTCAAGAACTCCTTCATGATCTGGCCCCCTTCGAGCCTCGAGCTCAGGTCGGCCTCAATCTTCGCCAAGACGGGCCCTGCAAGAGGGCCGGCAAGCTTCGCGTGGCGCCAGCCGGTAAGCTTCTCCGGACGGGCACTAGGCAGCGCCAGCAGAGGATGGACGCGCTGGGCGTCCAGATAGACCCACCTCTTCTCATGGGACTCCATCTTCTTCCCGGCCGTCATCAGGTGACAGCCCTGGCGCTGGAAGACGAAGGAAACGCAGCCCAAGCACGGACCATCATCGTCCTGACGCATGGAGAAGAAGTGGCGGAAGAGGGCGACGGTCGGCCTCACCCCCATGAATGCCTCATAGTAGAAGGCGAAGAGCGACAAGACGAAGATGGAGCGAGGTTGGATATGGAGGGCGTGCACCTGGTAAAGTTCCAGGATGGCGTAGAAGAACTCGGAGAAGGGGGGCACGAGCCCCACGAAGATGATGTGGAGTAAGAAGGGGTAGCATGACTTCGACAAGGTCCGCGCCATGGTGGATCCGGCCCAGATCCGCGTCGGGCCGTGCTCATTGTGGTGCTCGACAGGAACAGTTGGACCTCTGAGTAGTCCTCCTCCCTAGTAATGGTGGACTCCTCAAGCGCGGCATCAAGAGAAGAAGTAGATCCAGACGTCGGTGCGGCACCCTTGTTCCTCTTCGCCATGGTCAAAGGAGCCAAAGGACGCAGAGAGGCAGGAGGCGTAAAGGGAAGAAATCCGAGCAGGAAGGAAAGAGGGCGATAACTCCCCCAGCAGAGAAGGCTTCTTTTTGTCAAGACACACGGTTCCCAAGACGGCGTGGGGAGTGGGGTCGCTCGCGTCCCATCCAACCATCATGTGCCAGCCTGGCCCGCATCCTTTTTGGGGCCCGCGGCACTTCGTCCTCGACCGAGGCTTCGCCCTGAAGCCAACTCCGCGCGCACCTTGGGCCCGGGGGCTACTGTCGGCGTCCTGGGAACCAGGGTACCTAGACTTGCCTGTCTGCGGGCCGCGACGCGCTCCTACAAGTGGCCTGGTACGGCCCAGCTGATTGACCAGCTGCTCAAGACCCTCGCGAGGGGCACAAGCCTCGCGAGAAGAACGATGTCAAGACCTCCTCGGGGGCGGCCTCAGCAAGGCATTCAGGAGGGGCGGAGAATCCAAGGCCAAGCCTGCCTCAGGAGGAGGCAGTGATGTCAGCAGTGATGCACCGCGCCAGCGGGTGCCAGCGTCCGCCAGCGGCGTAGTTGCCATTTCGGTGCAAAGGAGACAGCGCAACCGTTGGTTTGCAAGGAGCGAGGCAAAGGTTTCCTCTTTGGTGCAACAACACTGAAGACCGCAAGGACGATAAGGGGGATGTCACCGTCGAGCCCACCACTGTGTCACCACCTGATCCTTTTGCACACGAAGACCGCTTTTGTCAGGATAAGAACGTCCTTGTGTTCCCGCTCAAAAATGGCCGTTGTGGGATCCCTTCCCGCCTAAACATTTCGGGGGAAGAGGACCGTGGCCGCCTATATAAGTAGCTAGGACTCCCATTGCAGAGGGGGGGACGAACACACTCTGCCACCGCACAAGGAGCAAGAACACTAGCCTCCTGACCCTCCTGAGCTCGCCTCCTGAGCCCAGGAACCGTTGTACTAGCTCATATTCTAGCTCGCCCGGAGCCAATCCACCAAAGCAGGATGTAGGGTCTTACACCACACGGTGGCCCCAACCTGGATAAACTCTTGTGTGCTTGTTTGTTGTTTGCTTCAATCCTTCCACCGAGACGAGAGCGAGGCGCTAGGTAGCGTGAGTGGGAGAGATCTTCATTCACGCCACTGTGTTCCAACTTAACGGGTTTTGCGGAGCCCTGAATCCGACAACTACCTCCACATGATACTCCTCCTCGATGATGTTGATCCAGTGCTCGTGATAGGAGAAGGTGGGGTATCGAGTGAAATGGCACTTCTTAAGGCTGTCCCCAAGAAGCACGGGAAATCCGGTGGTCAAGAAGTCTTTGGGTATGACGGCCATCTACAAAAATGGAAGGGGAAAGGTCAATAGAGGAGTTATGACCGATGCTTGGGATATATTTAGAAAAAGATGGTATATAGGTAGTTTTGGTAAAGAGTCTCGTTCTATCTAACGTCCAGGCTAACTAGGGCTTCCTACAGTTGTGATGGCTCTGATACCAGCTCTGTGGGGACACCGGCTCACAAGTCAGGATCACCGAATGCACGTGTACAGTGATCCCAGAGATCAATGCTCACTGAACACACATAAGCTGAATAACAAGAGTCTTAGATCCATACATACCGTCTGCCACAAATTATGACCATTATAGTCAAGTCTTACATAAATAAAGCCTCATGGGCTAAACCGCAAATAAACTCAAATAGCGGAAGTCTTCGCAGATAAGTAGAACCCATGCCATCTGCCTTAACCCTATAAGCATTTTGACTGGGAACGCATCCTAGTTCGCATGTTCGTCTCCAAAGAACTTTTCTTTGAATTCCTGCTCTTCCATGCCTGGCCAGTTAAATAACCAGTGGCAAGCCAATGAGTACTTTGAATGTAATCGCCAGCAACCCATGATTTGGTTCAAAGTAACAATGCAAGTTGTACAACAAATAAGCAACCTAGCTTCAAGCTAGATGAGATGTTCTACCAACTTGTGAGACATGCAACAATGAACTTGGGTAACCTTAGGACATGTTACATATATCAACATAAATAGAGTTTGAATCAATACTAGCTCATTCAACACGTCAAGTCACCGCGTTGACTCAAATAGTTCTCTTCCACACACATATGCACCAAGATTGCAAATTTTTTGGACATAGTTTAAGTAGCATGTCCCAACTGTCCATGACCATGGACACGGCTATTCGTATAGTTTGACACTCTGCAGAGGTTGCGCACTTTACCCACAAGATCCGGGAAGCTTTCGTGTCATCCACGATCCCGCAGTACCTAAAGTACTTGGGGGAAGCACCCAGTCACTACCTTTCCCTAGACGATACTAACACAGGGTCAACTCATTGATGCATGGCCCTTGTGTATAAGTAAAAGATCGTGGGACTCTACCCTTGTCACATTATCGTGCATACACGAAGGGACCAACGGTATGTCTGGTGCCTTGTAGAAACAGTCATGGCCGCCTCTCCAAGTACGACCCCGTCCCGAAGATGACCTCAAGTCACCCCCATCACTAGTAATGTGGGCACCATGCTAGTATCATCCTAAGTAATCAATAATGTTCCGTCCCATAAAGGGGTAGAGTGATTGCACATGTCCCTAAGTAATCACACATAAATCTAATCCATCATTTTACACACACTCCAAAAGCTTTCTTTGGTACACCACTTCTTCCTCAAGTGGTGACCTAGTTCACATCACCCAAGGGCATGAGGGGCACCCGATGGGGTTTTCGAAAGGTTGTAACCACGAAGAGTTCATTGTACACATGCAACATTATGCACCAACAACTAATTGCTTTCATGAACAAGGTAAAGCCATGAGTAGGGTATGCATTAGGTGGTGGTTCAAAACAAGTTCACCACCGTCATATTTCATCATCATGCAATCGGAAAAAGGGTTTCGATGAACAATAGGGGTGTCATGGTCAAAGGGCTGCTTGCCTGGATTGGCTTGGTATTCAAGGTCTTCAAATCCTTCTTCTTCTTCTTCTTCTTCTTCTTCTTCAGCAACTTCGTCAAATACGGTATCTAATCATTGCCAGAAAATAACGGAAAAATAAGACAATAATAAAAACAGAAAAGTCAAAGTGCTCAGAAAAATGTCAACTCATTTTTGTAAAATTCTAGGAGAAAAACTAAGAAGGAGAAAATTCTTAGTTTCAGATTTGGAGTTGCAGAATAGAATGGATGGATTTTTAAACAGAGGTTTCATTGTTGAAATTTAAATTTAAATCTGAACAGTACAGAAAAGGTTCATGAATATGTATGAAAGCTACACCATTTAATAGGTGGGAATATTACAAGATTTTAGGAGTTGGAATTATCGCATTTGGATTATTATTTAATCCTGTGGAATTTTTGCAAGTTTAATAGAAAAGAAAAAGGATAAGGGGCACTGTGCCTGCTGGGCCAGAACTGCTGCAGTGCAGCAGGCCTAGAGGGGAGGTGGCCCAGGCGAGCTGGGGCGGCGTGTACGCCAGATTTTAAACCTGACGGGCGGGGCCCGACGTTAGAGAGAGAGCGGGGGCGAGGGAGAGGTGAGGATGGCATGTGGGCTCCACCTGTCATCTCTAACCTCGCGGCAGAGAGGTCGGCGAGCTCACCGGCGACGCTACAGGGCACGGCAGGTCGAGCGAGTGGCACTGTTGGACTCAGGGGATGTCACTGTTTGGGTGGTGGTGGAGGTGGTCGCCGGAGCAGCCTGGTTCATCGGCGACGAGGTTAAGCGGCGAAGGTGCTTCGGGGGTCGGTGGTTCTGGCCGTTCTCGGCTGCAAAAAGAGCGAGGAAGATAGGGAAAGGGTTAGTGATGCCGCATGATTCCAGATCGAGAGAGAGCGGGGGCGGAGGAGGCCTGTACCACGTGGACGCCGACGACCCGAGGCGGCGGAGCTCGAGCTCGATCTCGAGCTCGGGCTTCTCTGGGGTCGAATGGGTGGTGCGGGAGGTAGATTGGGAGTGCGGGAGAGCGACATGAAGCGAGAGAGAGGCTTGGGGTCACCTCATATGGATTGGCCAAGGTCCTCCGTAGGCACATCCTATGGGCTCCCGCGGGAACTGCTTGGGTGGCCGTTAGAGAGGGAATGGACGGCCCAGGGGTGTTCGTGGGAGTGGTCTAGGGTGCCAGGGAGAGAGAGCAGGAGCGGGACGAGCCGCGGGTGGGCCACAAGAGCGGTGCGAGCATTGGCCGAGTGGGGTGGCGCTCTGGCGCGAGCTGCAGGAGAGAGAGGAGGGCGCGGGAGCAAGTGGGCGGCCTGCTGGCGTGAAGCGGATGTCGAGGGGCATCGACTGGCGCGCGGGGGAGGCTCGAGGTGGTCGGGGAACGCGACGTCAACGGTCGGGTGCCCTGCCAGGCGCTCCAGAGCGCGACTTTGGCCGGCATCCGCGGTCCTCGCGCGTCCACTTGCGTCTAGCAGCTGGAAGGGGCATGGGCAAAAGCTGGGGAGAGCCTTGGATGCTCTTGCAAGCTGAGGGGAGAGAAGGAGGCTGAGAGAGAGGGAGGAATCCACTGTCCAGAGAAGAAAAATAGGGTTCTCCCCCTTCATCATTGCTTTCTCGGGCAGAAAAGCATGCAGGTGCTAGAGGGGGACTAGGAGGGGTTGTGGTAAAAATTTCAACCCATGGAGATTAGTGGAAGGGGCCTAAACAGGGATTTTGAGTTTCTGTTAGAAGGTGTTTGATAGTGGTTTGGGATAGCTAAGTTTCTTATCTTGATTTGAGGTTTAACAGGAGTGAGTGACATAACAAAATATCAATGTCCACCAATTTTTAGGTCAAATGAAGAAAGTGGCCAATGCATCTTTTGTAAACCCTAGAAATCTACAGAAATGCATTTATCAAGATCTAGTCGGGCAAATCCTTCACCTTGATGCACCACTTGGTGTAGTGTCATCATTTGAGGTTGTGAACATGTCCACAAAGTTTGGGAGCATTTGGAATAAGTTGGTAATGTAAAGTTGTTCAAATTTGAATCTGAACAGAAATGGTTTTGGGGCACTTTTGTGAACCAAAACAATTTGGATTGAGCTGAAACTTTGCAAGGTCATCATATTATGCATATGTGACTTGCTAGAAATTTGCTGGAATTTTTGGAGAATGTTTCCTTTGTAAATATTTCAAAGGCTTCAAATATCCAGAAAGGGTTTTTAAGGGATTTGTCCAATATTTTGAACATGACCATGTGTTTAAACTCTTATATATGGGCAATATGTGTCCTATGAGTCTCCCTGAATTTTCTCAAATATTTATGAAACATTTAAATAATTTTCACCTATTAAAGACCATTTCTGGCCTAAAGAAAAAGCCTCTACATAAAATAGGAAAATAACTTTTAAAATTATACTTTTGTGGTTTATGGGAGTCCTATACCTAATAGGATCCAAATATATCTTTTGAAAGATTTTTCGCACCCCAAATCAAGTACTTGCAGTGCAAATCTCAATTCAGGGGTTTTTGGAAAACTAATTTTAGAAAATACTATTTGGCCAAATTATTTTTGTGAGAAAATACTACACTGTTCTATACACATGGTATGTTCATTGGGAAGATGTTTGGGGCAAGGAGGTGAAGTATAGAAGGTGAGGCTATGTTGACCTTAGAGAGCACTTGAAATCACAAAGAGAAAAACTAACTCCAAAAAGAAGCCAAATAATGCAAAAAGTTTTTGTTGGTCCAATTTTTCATGATTTATTAATGCAATAGCCATGTTACAAAATGCAGGGTGTGACAACCATGATGAAAATGATGAGTGGCTCTCATATGCATTATTGATTTTCTAACAAGAGCCAATTGTACCTTGTCTTCTCATTTGAATAAATGTTTGCAGATTCAAGCTTAGTCCAATGCACATGCACTCTTATTATTACCCACACCATTTGGCCGTGCAAGTGAAAGGAAATAATGACGATATATGATGAAATGATTGAGATGGAGAAAAGCTGGTATGAATTCGATCCATTTTGTTTTTGTAAATATGATTAGCTTGTCGTTCCTGATTCAGCCTATTATGCATGAAACATGTTTGCAATGACAATTAGAGATTATAGTTACTCATGCCATGCTTAATTAGCTAGGAGCTTATAATGGTTTACATTGCGTGCCAACATGCTTTTGAAATGGTTGTGATGTAGTATGATAGGATAGTATCCTCCTTTGAATGAAGTGGCTCGACTTGGCACATGTTCACATATGCAGTTGAAACAAAATTAACACAACCTTCACGATATTTATGTTCATGACAATTTATATCCAACTCATGCTTCCACTCAATGTTGGTTAATCTCAAGGCATGTTTATGACCGTTGTCGCTCTATAGCTGGTCGCTCCCCAGTCTCTTTCTAGCCTTCACATGTACTAAGCGGGAATATTGCTTGTGCATCCACTTCCATAAACCCAAAGTTGTTCCATATGAGTCCACCATACCTACCTATGTGCGGTATTTACCTGCCGTTCCAAGTAAATTTGCATGTGCCAAACTCTAAACCTTCAAATAAAATTCTATTTTGTATGCCCACATCGCTCATGTGGCGACTGGGGGTTGTATTTATCTTCCGTGCTAGGTGGGTTATTCTCACGATGAGTGGACTCCGCTTGTCAATCACGAGAATATGGCTGGTAATCGGGATGCCCAGTCCTATGATCAAAAGATCAAAAACAAAATCGCAAATAATTAAACAAAGCTCTCCCAGGATTATTGTTGGTTCGGATGACACCCATTGTTTCAGATAAGCCTTGGAGTGTGTTTGATGGTGGAGGGGGAGTAAAACTTTACTATTCTGTTTGGGAACCGCCTATAATGTATGTAGCATGGAAGATATTGAGAACTCTTGGTCATAGCATTGGTCATACCACTCAAAATTTTATTCAACTCGGATTTAAAAACTTGAGCTCTAGCACCTCTGAAATCCCTGCTTCCCTCTGCGAAGGGCCTATCTATTTACTTTTATCGATGAGTCATCATCTTCTTGTAAAAAGCACAAGTTGGAGAGCACCTCTGTCATTTATATGCTTTGTTATTAATTGATGTTGAGTATGAGTGTGAGTGGATCTCTTTAACCATGAATTACAATGTCTAGTCAGTCGTTGATCTTCTCAGGTGCTCTGCGTTTATGTTTTGTGGTCTCAGAAAGGGCTAGCGAGATACCTCTTTGTCATATTATATCATGATTGTTTTGAAAAAGTGTTGTCATCCGAGATTTATTTTTATTTCTCGCTAGTTTATTATGTTATTGATATGAGTAAATTTGAGACCTAAGTGTTATTGTGAATATGGTTAGTTCATAATATTTGCTGAAAATTTGAATGTTGGCTTTACATATTTGCAACAACAAGATCAAACATAGTTTGTAAAAGTTTTTCTTTGTCACTTCCAGTTTATCAACTGAATTGCTTGAGGACAAGCAATGGGTTAAGCTTGGGGGAGTTGATACGTCTCCGCCGTATCTACTTTCCAAACTCTTTTGCCCTTGTTTTGGACTCTAATTTGCATGATTTGAATGGAACTAACCTGGACTAACACATTTTTTAGCAGAATTGCCTTGGTGTTATTTTTGTGCAGAAATAAAAGTTCTCAGAATGACCTGAAATTTCTCGAAGATTATTCTCAAAATATATAAAAAATATTGTCGAAAAGATCCACCGGAGGGGGCCTACACCCTGGCCACAAGGGTGGGGCGCGCGCCACCCTAAGGGCACCATCCATCCTTGTGGGCCCCCTAGATCTCCAACGACCTCAACTCCAACTCCATATATTCACGTTCGGGGAGAAAAAAAATCAGAGAGAAGGATTCATTGCATTTAACGATACGGAGTCGCCGCCACCTCCTGTTCTTCCTCGGGAGGCCAAATCTGGAGTCCGTTCAGGGCTCCAGAGAGTGGAGATCGTCACCTTCGTCATCATCAACCTTCCTGCATCACCAATTCCATGATGCTCACCGCCGTGCATGAGTAATTCCATCGTAGGCTTGTGATACATCCATTATGCATCATGCTTTTATATTGATATTTATTGCATTATGGGCTGTTTCTACACATTATGTCACAATACTTATGCCTTTTCTCTCTTATTTTACAAGGTTTACATGAAGAGGGAGAATGCCGGCAGCAGGAATTCTGGGCCAGAAAAGGTGCAAACATTGGAGACCTATTCCACACAACTCAAAAAGCCGTGAAACTCGCGAAAATCAGTTTTGGAAAATATAAATAATATCTGGCGAAATAAGTACAGGAGGGGGCCACCCGCTATCCACGAGGGTGGGGGGCGCACCCTACCCCCTGGGCGCGCCTCCTGCCTTGTGGGCTAGCTGGCAGCCCCCCGATGCCCATCTTCTGCTATATGAGGTGTTTTGACCTGGAAAAAAATCATAAGTAGGCTTTCAGGACGAAGCGCCGCTGTCTCGAGGCGGAACCTTGGTGGAACCAATCTTGGGCTCCGGCGAAGCTGTTCTGCCGGGGGTACTTCCCTCTGGGAGGGGGAAATTGCACCGCCATCATCACCAACAACTCTCCCATATTGGGGAGGGTTATCTTCATCAACATATTCACCAGCACCATCTCCTCTCAAACCCTAGTTCATCTCTTGTATCCAATCTTTGTATGAAAACCTCAGATTGGTACATGTGAGTTGCTAGTAGTGTTGATTACTCCTTGTAGTTGATGCAAGTTGGTTTAGCTGGTGGAAGATCATATGTTCAGATCCATTATGCATATTAATACCCCTCTTATTATGAACATGAATATGCTTTGTGAGTAGTTACGTTTGTTCCTGAGGATATGGGAGAAGTCTTCCTATAAGTAGTCATGTTAATTTAGTATTTGTTCGATATTTTGATGAGATGTATCTTGTCTTTCCTCTAGTGGTGTCATGTGAACGTCGACATACGAGTTCGTCCAGGCCTGTCCTTTGCTACAAAAAGGATTGGGCCATATTGCTGCACCTTATTTACTTTTACTACTTGTTACTCATCACCAATTACCCTATCACAAAACAATCTGTTACCGATAATTTCAGTGCTTGTAGAAAATACCTTACTGAAAACTGCCTATCATTTCCTTTTGCTCCTCATTGGGTTTGACACTCCTACTTATCAAAAGGACTACGATAGATCCCCTACACTTGTGGGTCCTCAAGACTCTTTTCTGGCGCTGTTGCCGGGGGGTGAAGCGCCTTTGGTAAGTGGAATTTTGTAAGGAAAAATTTATATAGTGTGCTGAAATTTACTGTCACTTGTTACTATGGAACTTAATACTTTGAGGGGCTTGTTCGGGGTATCTTCACCCGACCAGTAGAGCAAAGAGTTGCTCCTCAACCTACTGAACCTACTAAAAATGTTTACTTTGAAATTCCTTCGGGTATGATAGCGAAACTGCTAGCTAATCCCTTTACAGGAGATGGAACATTGCATCGTGGTTTGCACCTAATCTATGTGGATGAAGTTTGTGGATTATTTAAGCTTGCAGGTATGCCCGAGGATGTGATCAAGAAGAAGGTCTTCCATTTATCTTGGAAGGGAGAAGCACTGACATGGTTTAGGCTATGCGATGATACTGGATCATGGAACTACAACCTATTGAAGTTGGAATTTCATCAGAAGTTCTACTCTATGCATCAGGGTCATCGTGATCGTAATTATATATATAATTTTTGGCCTCACGAAGGAGAAAGTATCGCTCAAGCTTGGGGGAGGCTTAAGTCAATGTTATATTCATGCTTCAATCATGAGATCTCAAGAGAAATGATTATTCAAAATTTTTATGCTCGGCTTTCTCTCAATAATCGCTCCATGCTCGATACTTCTTGCACTAGTTCTTTTATGATGAAGGCTATTGAATTCAAATGGGATTTTTTGGAAAGAATTAAACGCAAGTCTGAAGATTGGGATCTCGATGAAGGTAAGGAGTCAGGTATAACACCTAAGTTTGATTGTGTTAAATCTTTTATGGATACCGATGTTTTCCGTGAATTTAGCACTAAATATGGACTTGACTCTGAGATAGTAGCTTCTTTCTGTGAATCTTTTGCTACTCATGTTGATCTCCCTATGGAAAAGTGGTTTAAATACCATCCTCCCATTGAAGTAAAAGTAGTTGAACCTGTTAGAGTTGAAGAAAAGACTATCACTTATAATGTTGATCCTATCGTTCCTACTGCTTATATTGAGAAACCACCCTTCCCTGTTAGAATAAAGGATCATACTAAAGCTTCAACTGTGGTTTGTAAGAGTAATACTAAAACACCTACACCATCTGAGCAAATTAAAGTTGAACCTAGTGTTGCTATGGTTAAGGATCTCTTGGTCGATGATATTGATGGGCATGTTATTTACCTATGTGATGAAGCTGCTAGAATTGCTAGACCCGATACTAAGAATAAACATAGACATGTTGTAGGCATGCCTGTTATTTCTGTTAAAATAGGAGATCATTGCTATCATGGCTTATGTGACATGGGTGCTAGTGCTAGTGCAATACCTCATTCCCTATATGAAGAAATTATGCACGATATTGCACCTGCTGAGCTAGAAGGTATTGATGTAACTATTAAGCTTGCCAATAGAGACACTATTTCACCAGTTGGGATTGTTAGAGATGTTGAAGTCTTGTGTGGGAAGGTTAAATACCCTTCTGATTTTCTTGGTCTTGGTTCCCCACAAGATGATTTTTGCCCCATTATATTTGGTAGACCCTTCTTGAATACTGTTAATGCTAAGATAGACTGCAAAAAGGACATTGTTACTGTTGGTTTAGAAGATATGTCTCATGACTTTAACTTTGCTAAATTTCGTATACAACCCCATGATAAAGCATTGCCTAGTAAGGATGAAATTATTGGTCTTTCTTCTATTGCCGTGCCTCCTAACGATCCTTTAGAACAATATATGCTAGACCATGAAAATGATATGTACATGAATGAGAGAAGGCAAATAGATAAAATATTCTTTAAACAGGGACCCTTATTGAAACACAACTTGTCTGTTGAAATTCTAGGGGATCCTCCTCCACCCAAGGGTGATCCCGTGTTTGAACTCAAACCATTACCTGATACTCTTAAGTATGCTTATCTTGATGAAAAGAAGATATATCATGTTATTATTAGTGCTAACCTTTCAGAGCAGGAAGAAGAGAAATTATTGAAAACTCTGAAGAAGCACCGTGCTGCTATTGGATATACTCTTGATGATCTTAAGGACATTAGTCCCACTCTATGCCAACACAAAATAAAATTGGAGAAGGACGCTAAACCGGTTGTTGACCACCAACGACGGTTAAATCCTAAGATGAAAGAGGTGGTAAGAAAAGAAATACTAAAGCTTCTAGAGGCAGGTATAATTTATCCAGTTGCTGATAGTCAGTGGGTAAGTCCTGTCTATTGTGTCCCTAAGAAGGGAGGTATTACTGTTGTTCCTAATGATAAAGATGAATTGATCCCGCAAAGAATTGTAACAGGTTATAGGATGGTAATTGATTTTCGCAAATTAAATAAAGCTACTAAGAAAGATCATTACCCTCTACCTTTTATTGATCAAATGCTAGAAAAGGTTATCCAAACATACACATTTTTTCTTTTTAAATGGCTATTTTGGTTTCTCTCAAATACCTGTGTCTAAAGAGGATCAAGAAAAGACCACTTTTACTTGTCCCTTTGGTACCTTTGCTTATAGACGTATGCCTTTTGGTTTATGTAATGCACTTGCTACCTTTCAAAGATGCATGATGGCTATATTCCCTGATTTCTGTGAAAAGATTGTTGAGGTTTTCATGGATGATTTTTTTGTTTATGGAACTTCTTTTGATGATTGCTTGAGCAACCTTCATCGAGTTTTGCAGAGATGTGAAGAAACTAATCTTGTCTTGAATTGGGAAAAGTGCCACTTTATGGTTAATGAAGGTATTTTCTTGGGGCATAAAATTTCCGAAAGAGGCATTGAAGTTGATAAAGCTAAGGTTGATGCTATTGAAAAGATGTCGTGTCCCAAGGACATCAAAGGTATAAGAAGTTTCCTTGGTCATGTCGGTTTTTATAGGAGGTTCATTAAGGACTTCTCCAAAATCTCTAGGCCTCTGACTAATCTCTTACAAAAAGATGTTCCTTTTGTCTTTGATGATGATTGTGTAGAAGCATTTGAAATACTTAAGAAAGAATTGATCTGTGCACCTATTGTCCAGCCTCCTGACTGGAGTTTACCCTTTGAAATTATGTGCGATGCTAGTGAGTATGTTGTAGGTGTTGTTCTGTGACAAAGAGTTGATAAGAAATTGAATGTTATCCAATATGCTAGTAAAACTCTAGACAGTGCCTAGAGAAATTATGCTACTAGTGAGAAAGAATTTTTAGCAGTTGTATTTTCTTGTGATAAGTTTAGATCTTATATCGTTGATTCTAAAGTAACTGTTCACACTGATCATGCTGCTATTAAATATCTTATGGAAAAGAAAGATGCTAAACCTAGACTTATTAGATGGTTCTCCTGCTACAAGAATTTGATTTGTATATTATTGATAGAAAGGGAGCTGAGAACCCCGCTGCAGACAACTTGTCTAGGTTAGAAAATATTCTTGATGACCCACTACCTATTGATGATAGCTTCCCTGATGAACAATTAGCTGTCATAAATGCTTCTCGTACTGCTCCATGGTATGTTGATTATGCTAATTACATTGTTGCTAAATTTATACCACCTAGCTTCACATACCAGCAAAAGAAAAAGTTCTTCTATGATTTAAGACATTACTTCTGGGATGACCCACACCTTTATAAAGAAGGAGTAGATGGTATTATTAGACGTTGTGTACCTGAGCATGAACAGGAACATATCCTACGCAAGTGTCACTCCGAGGCTTATGGAGGACACCATGCTGGAGATAGAACTGGACATAAGGTACTGCAATCTGGTTTTTATTGGCCTACTCTCTTCAAGGATGCTCGTAAGTTTGTCTTGTCTTGTAATGAATGTCAAAGAATAGGTAATATTAGTAGACGTCAAGAAATGCCTATGAATTATTCACTTGTTATTGAACCATTTGATGTCTAGGGCTTTGATTATATGGGACTGTTTCCTTCCTCTAATGGGTATACACATATTTTAGTTGCTGTTGATTACGCTACTAAGTGGGTAGAAGCTATTCCAACTAGTAGTGCTGATCACAACACCTCTATTAAGATGCTTAGAGAAGTTATTTTTCTGAGGTTTGGAGTCCCTAGATACCTAATGACTGATGGTGGTTCACATTTTATTCATGGTGCTTTCCGTAAAAGACAGAGAGCTAAAACTAATTTTGCAAAAGACTGTTAATAGATCTAGAAAGAATTGTTCCAAGAAACTTGATGATGCATCATGGGCTTATAGAACTGCATACAAAAATCCTATGGGTATGTCTCCATATAAAATGGTCTATGGAAAAGCATGCCACTTACCTCTTGAACTAGAACATAAGGCATATTGGGATATTAAAGAGCTCAGTTATGATTTCAAACTTGCCGGTGAGAAGAGGTTATTTGACATTAGCTCACTTCTGAATGGAGAACCTAGGCCTATGAAAATGCCAAACTGTTTAAAGAAAAAGTTAAAAGATGGCACGATAAAAGGATACAAAAGCGCGAGTTTAACGTAGGTGATTATGTCTTGCTATACAACTCTCGTTTAAGATTTTTTGCAGGAAAATTTCTCTCTAAATGGGAAGGTCCTTACGTTATCGAGGAGGTCTATCGTTCCGGTGCCATAAAAATCAACAACTTCGAAGGCACAAATCCGAAGGTGGTGAACGGTCAAAGAATCAAACATTATATCTCAAGTAATCCTATGAATGTTGAAACCAATGTTATTAAAACCGTAACCCCGGAGGAGTACATAAGGGACACTTTCCAGAATGATTCAGTCTCTGAAAAGGAAGAGGTATGTGGTACAGTAAGTAAACTGACTCCAAAACAGTTCCAATGGCAATTTTTCTCTATTTTGGAATATTTAGAAAAATAGAAAAATAAGAAGCAGTCCGGAAAGGACACGAGGCATCCACGAGGGTGGAGGGCGGCCCCCACCTCGTGGGCACCTCGTGTGCCCTCCGGACTCCATTTTCTTACACATTACTTCTTTTGGTCAGTAAAAATTCACTATATAATCTCCCGAAGGTTTTGACTACCGCATCACAGGAAAATCTTCTGCTTTTGTTTCGATCTGTGTTTCTGACAGATCTAGATCACCATGACGTCTTCAGGCACCCCCAAGGACAAGTTCTTCGAGAAGGTCATCAACCCCTACCTCGCGGAGGTGCTGCAACACCCTCAAACCATCAAGGTGCGTGAGAGGGTGCTGCACATCCGCAATGTTGAGGGACCAAGGAGGACCGGAAGCATGGAGACAAGACTCGAAGCAATGGAGCAACAAGTTTTCAGGTGCCAAGGTATGGTGGAACGAGGACTCAACGCCAACCACATGATGATCATGGAGTTCACCAACAACCACAAGCTGGACGCCAAGACAATTGGGGAGGCCATCTTCAAGCTACACGAGAAAATCGAGCACCTCCAAGCCGAGATCTATGATCTGCAAAACCAAAACTACGAGTATGAATATAGATTCAAGAAGATGAGTTTGGCTACAGATTTGAGGATCCCGGAGACTCGATCATCCTTCTACGATGGTGAGCCCATGCCTTGGAAGATGGATGACAAGCCTACGTCATCAACAACTCCTTCATCACCACCTCCGAAGAAAGATACATAATCACATGGGGATGGGCACTCCCCTTGGCAACTGCCAAGCTTGGGGGAGGTGCCCCGGTATCGTATCACCATCACACTCTTATCTTTACCGTTTTTATTAGTTCGATCCTTTTGGTAAAATCTTGATCTAGTAGAATAAAGTTTTGTATGATCTAGTTGTGAGCTTTGCTTTTATGATCCTTATATTTGTAATCGAGTCCGTGAGCTATATAATAAAGATTAGTTTTGAGTCAAGGGCTTGATTATCTCACTATGATCATGAGAGGACAAAAGAAAACATAAAAAGAATCAAAGAGATCATATTGATCTTATGGAAAGTAATGACTTCACATATGAAAAGTATGATGAATAAAAATTGTTGAGGGTTGACAAACATAGTTTTCGTCATCGTTGCAATTAATAGGAAGTAATAAGGAAAGACAGGTTTTCACATACAAATATACTATCTTGGACATATTTTATGATAATGAGCACTCATTAAAATATGACATGCTAAAGAGTTGATGTTGGACAAGGAAGACAACATAATGGGTTATGCCTTCTTATATCCGAAATAAAGTATATTATCATGGATCATCCGACATGTTGAGCTGCCTTTCCCCCTCATGCTAGCCAAACTCCTTGCACCAAGTAGAGATACTACTTGTGCTTCCATACATCCTTAAACCCAGTTTTGCCATGAGAGTCCACCACACCTACCTATGGATTGAGTAAGATCCTTCAAGTAAGTTGTCATTGTTGCAACTCTCTAAAACATGTATGATCTATTAGTGTGGAGAGAATAAACTTTATACGATCTTGTGATATGGAAGCAATAAAAGCGACAGACTGCATAATAAAGGTCCATATCACAAGTGGCAATATAAAGTGACATTCTTTTGCGCTAAGATTTTGTACATCCAAGAATAAAAGCACATGACAACCTCTGCTTCCCTCTGCGAAGGGCCTATCTATTGTTCTTACCTTATAAGATCCAAGGTGATCTTCACCTTTCCTTTTTACATTTTATCTTTTGGCAAGCACATTGTGTTGGAAAGATCCTGACATATATACCCAATTGGATGTAAGCTATCATGATCTATTATTGTTGACATTACCCTTAAGGTAAAGGGTAGGGAGGCAACACTATAAGTCCCTATATTTCTGTGTGTCCGATTAAAACTCCATACCCATAAGTATTGTGTGAGTGTTAGAAATTGTGAAAGACTAAATGATGGTTGAGTATGTGGACTTGCTGTAAAGCTCTTATATTGACTCTTTTTGATGTTATAATAAATTGCAATTGCTTCAATGACCTAGATCATAGTTTGTTAGTTTTCAATGAAGTTTCTGATTCATACTCGACATTGTGGATAGATTGTTACTTTATCATAAGAAATCATATGACAATATATATATATATATATATATATATATATATATATATATATATGTTACTGTTATAAGAATGATCATGATGCCATCATGTCCGTATTTTATTTTATCGACACCTCTATCTGTAAACATGTGGATATATTTTTGGATATTAGCTTCCGCTTGAGGACAAGCGAGGTCTAAGCTTGGGGGAGTTGATACGTCCATTTTGCATCATGCTTTTATATTGATATTTATTGCATTATGGGCTGTTGTTACACATTATGTCACAATACTTATGCCTTTTCTCTCTTATTTTACAAGGTCACATGAAGAGGGAGAATGCCCACAGCTGGAATTCTGGGCCGGAAAAGGAGCAAACATTGGAGACCTATTCTGCACAAGTCAAAAAGCCCTGAAACTCTACGGAAGTCGGTTTTGGAAAATATAAAAAATATCTGGCGAAAGAAGTGCAGGAGAGGGGCTACCCACCATCCACGAGGGTGGGGGCGCGCCCTACCTCCCTAGGCGTGCCCCCTGCCTCGTGGGCCGCCTGGCAGCCCCTCGATGCCCATCTTCTTCTATAGGAGGTGTTTTAACCTGGAAAAATTCATAAGGAGGCTTTCGGGAAGAAGCGCCACCGTCTCGAGGCGGAACCTTGGCGGAACCAATCTAGGGCTCCGGTGGAGCTGTTCTGCCGGGGATATTTCCCTCCGGGAGGGGGAAATCATCACTGCCGTCATCACCAAAAACTCTCCCATCTTGGGGAGGGTTATCTTCATCAACATATTCACCAGCACCATCTCCTCTCAAACCCTAGTTCATCTCTTGTATCCAATCTTTGTATCAAAACCTCAGATTGGTACCTGTGGGTTGCTAGTAGTGTTGATTACTATTTGTAGTGGATGCTAGTTGGTTTACTTGGTGGAAGATCATATGTTCAGATCCATTATGCATATTAATACCCCTCTGATGATGAACATGAATATGCTTTGTGAGTAGTTACGTTTGTTCCTGAGGACATGGGAGAATTCTTGCTATAAGTAGTCATGTGAATTTGGTATTCGTTCGATATTGGGATGAGATGTATGTTGTCTTTCCTCTAGTGGTGTCATGTGAACGTCGACTACATGACACTTCACCATTGTTTGGGCCTAGAGGAAGGCATTGGGAAGTAATAAGTAGAGGATGGGTTGCTAGAGTGACAGAAGCTTAAACCCTAGTTTATGCGTTGCTTCGTAAGGTGTTGATTTGGATCCATATGTTTCATGCTATGGTTAGGTTTACCTTAGTACTTCTTTTGTAGTTGCGGATGCTTGCAATAGAGGTTAATCATAAGTGGGATGCTTGTCCAAGTAAGGGCAGCACCCAAGCACCGGCCCACCCACATACCAAATTATCAAAGTAACGAACGTGAATCATATGAGCGTGATGAAAACTAGCTTGACGATAATTCCCATGTGTCCTCGGGAGCGCTTTTCCTTTATATACGACTTAGTCCAGGCTTGTCCTTTGCTACAAAAAAGATTGGGCCATATTGCTGCACCTTATTTACTTTTACTACTTGTTACTTGTTACCAATTACCCTATCACAAAACTATCTCTTACCGATAATTTCAGTGCTTGCAGAGAATACCTTACTGAAAACTGCCTATCATTTCCTTCTGTTCCTCGTTGGGTTTGACACTCTTACTTATCAAAAGGACTACGATAGATCCCCTACACTTGTGGGTCATCAGCTTGCTGGACGGTGATGTGTTGGATGAGATTTATCTGTAATCGAGTTAGTTCTGTTAGGGTTTGATCCCTAGTATCCACTATGTTCTGAGATTGATGTTGCTATGACTTTGCTATGCTTAATGCTTGTCACAAGGGCCCGAGTGCCATGATTTCAGATCTGAACCTATTATGTTTTCATGGATATATTTGTGTTCTTGATCCTATCTTGCAAGTCAATAGTCACCTACTATGCGTTATGATCCGGCAACCCCAGAGTGACAATAGTCGGGACACTTCCCGATGATGACCATAGTTTGTGGAGGTCATGTATTCACTAAGTGCTAATGCTTTTGTCCCACACTCTATTAAAAGGAGGCCTTAATATCCCTTAGTTTCCATTAGGACCCCACTGCCATGGGAGGGTAGGACAAATGATGTAATGCAAGTTCTTTTCCATAAGCACGTATGACTATATACGAAATACATGCATACATTATATTGATGAATTGGAGTGTCACCCTAGGTTATAACTGCTACAGGATGAATATTATTCGACACCTATCATTGCTGATCCATTGCCTACGAGTTCGATCCATATTGATACTTGCTTCGTTACTTTCGTTACTGCTGCGGTCACCATCACAACAAAACTGCTACTATTACTTTTGCCACCGTTACCATTACTTCCATACTACTTTGCTACTAAATTCTTTGATGCAGATATTAAGTTTTCCAGGTGTGGTTGAATTGACAACTCAACTGCTAATACTTGAGAATATTCTTTGGCTCCCCTTGTGTCAAATCAATAAATTTGGGTTGAATATTCTACCCTCGAAAACGGTTGCGATCCCCTATACTTGTGGGTTATCAGTAACCGTGATAGTCTCTTTTCAAGGGATTTCGAGAAGAGAACATGGTGGGGTTATGTTTGACTCATAAATAGTTTAGGATCACTTAGTGATCATTACTAGTTTGTGACTGTTATGCGTAGTCACTCTCCTTACTCTTGTACTCGTAAGTCAGCCACCATACAATGCTTAGTGCTTGCTGCAACCTCACCACTTATCCATTCCATACCCATTAAGCTTTGTTAGTCTTGATACCCATTGTAATGGGATTGCTGAGTCCTCGTGGCTCACAAATTACTACAACAACAGTTGCAGGTACATGTAATGCAATGATCTGACGCGAGTGCGATGCGTGCTTGTTTGGAGTTCTTCTGCTTCTTCTTCGTCGATCAAGGGATATGTTTTGGGTCGGGAGCCTGGGATTAGCAGGGTGGATGTCGTTCTTCTTTTTAGTTTCATTTCATCTGTAGTCAGATTCTACTCTTCTGTATGATGATTGCTATGTATTGATGTATTGTTGTATTCATGTTGGAGCTTGTGGCGAGTATAAGCCTTTATCTCGTATTCTCATCTATTCGGTACATGGTATGTTGTAATGATATCCACCTTGCTATGCGCTTGAAATGTGATTGTGCCCCAGTCACGAATTCATCACGTGATCAGGATAGAATCGCATCTTTGGTGCTACAAACGGCGAGCAACCACACCTACATATTGCAATTGTGGTTAGCCTTCTAGCACCACATGGGAGGCGTGACGACCAATCTGTTGGACGTGATGGTGATATCTGGACCATGTGTGATAGTGGGCAGACACGTACACATCCAAATATGTAGGCCCACGTATGCCATCGTGGAACTGTTTCGGGCTTCGATGATTTCGATCTGAGAACCATCTATAAATTTTGACCTTCTTTCTCGTCACATTCCAGATTACCACGTAATAAGTAGTTGCAAATCTGTTCACACCAATCAAACCTAAACGTGTTCCCAATTAGCACTTGGCTATAAAACTACCCACTCGAAAATTACTTCACAATTCCTCGCCTCATCACCCATACAACAGATCTTCCCTGTCAAGTCATTCCGCCGTGACTGGTAGGAGGAGTGTTGGGACGACATATAACGAGGGAGCAAAAACTAAGGCCACAGAAGCTATATTGCGGTCCCGCTGCTACGTGGAAGCCGCAACAATAATGTCCTGGCGTGCCGTGGAGCCCTTGAACGAGCTCTCACCGGCAGGCGAGGGCTCTCACAACCGCACTGCCGCATCGGCGATTGCGACGAGCTGGCGGTGCTAAAGTCCTTGGCCAGCGACGATGATAGTCTCGCTGGCCTAAATAAGCAGCAGGAGCTGGTTGACGCCTTGATGAAGCTGGTCAAGATTAGGGATGCCTCGATTGAGAAGGTGACCGACCTCGTTGAGCATCTCATGGGTGAGAATGCAAAGCTCCTCAAGGCGCTCGTCGAGAAAGAAGAGGCCGCCGTCTGGAAGAAGCTGCATGAGCAGAGTAGTGCCTCGGGGAAGACGCTGAAAGCGGTCATGGAGGAACTTATGGGTGACTTAAGGAAGCTCTACATAGAGCGCAAGCTAGAGGTGGAGGAATCCCTGACTGCTATCAAGCAAAGCTGCGAGGAATTGAACAAGGAGCTGGAGGATGTCGTCGCCCAACGATCCATCGAGGAGTAGCGACTCAGATCGTTGTCTGCGATTTCGTTCTTCTCTTGCCCCTGTGTCTTCTGGGTGTTGCCGCATGTGGCACTTTAAATTATCCGGAACATGTAAGATAAATATTATCTGGGTCATTATAAAATTTTCATCATATTATCCGTTGCCATTTTATTTTGTTGTCGTATTTTTCATTGCTGAATGTGGCATTTTAAATTATATGGAATACGAGTTGAAAACACAAACAAAACAAATGCTAACGTTGAGTCGGGTCATGAGATCACAATTAAACACCCTCCGTCCAGGTGCTTTAATCAATCATATGTTAAATAGCGGCTCGACCGCCATTAATGGAGAAGTTGTGAGCGACGCGGGCTACTGGTGGATGGCGAGTACAAAGAGTTTGCTTCCCGATGAGCACGCACGACGGACTGCTAGCACGTGTTCTGTCTAGCCCACACAGTTGACAGGTCCCACACGTCCCGTCGAGGCTGCGCGGTAGACTTCTCACACGCGTCCCATCGAGCCAGCACGATGGACTTCTCACGCTCGTCCTGTCTAATCAAATAGTCGCATGCACGCCACCTACAATGGTTAAAGTTTTGCACAAAAGACAAATAGGACCAATGAATTAAGACCGAGGTAGTGCTCTCCAATAAAAAGACAGACGCGTGGTCGCACTTAAATGGTTGCATGAACACACATGATTCGAGAAATACAACCATTTGCGATATTAACTTGTCAACTATTTGTTCCAAAGGACTTCGCTGGCTATTATTGTGTGCACCTTGTCTCAAACTGGACAATTATTTACCACGGCATATATGTGCCATGTCATGAAACCATGCCAAGTTTCATGATTTTTGGGTGAGTTTTGGATTTACTGGGATTTAAAAACCAAGAGTCTCAATGTTGAAGGGCGACGAGACGTTTGTAATTCATTCCCATTTCTACAATGAGACGTACATACACCCAAGGACGCATGCATGATTTTCAACCCATTTTGGTGCACTAGAGCATGTGCTTGTAGTTCAAATTTTAATTATGGATACTAAATGCATTGAAAATCAATTAATATATAAAATGGCCAAATGAACCCTGAATAATTTCAAATTTCAGCACGAAACTCCTGTTACTCTATGTTGCTTGTAGAAAACAAAATACAAGTCAAGAAGAGGCATCGATTATCGTTTCGCCCATAGGGTGGCACGTTTCCCTATCGGAACAGCGAGGGTTGCGAGAAGCTCCGGTTTGTAAGAGGCTTGTAATAAAGCTTGGCCCAAATAGGAAAAAAAATTACCACATCATATATGTGCCATGTCGTGACACCTGCCAAGTTTCATGATTTTTTGGTGAGTTTTGGATTTATGGGGATATAAAAACTGAGATTCCCAATGTTTAAGGCCGAGCCAGGCTGACGAGATGGTTGAATTCATTCCCATTCCTTACATGGGACCTAGACATGCACCCAAGGACACATGTACGATTTTTCTAGCCATTTTGGTGCACTCGAGATGTATTTGTAGTTCAGATTTGAATTATGGACATTAAATTCCTAGAAAAACTCAGTTAATTTATAAAAAGGCCAAATGAACCCTAAATAATTCAAAGTTCAGCACGAGTCTCCCGCCGTTCCATGTTGCCTGTAGAAGAAAAATAAAAGGCGAGAAGAGGGAACAATTATCGTTTCGTCCATAAGGGCGGCACGTTTCCCTATCGAAACCATGAGGGGTCTTGCAGGAGGCTCCGGTTTATAAGATGTTTGTAATAAAGCTTGGCCCAAATTGGACAATTTTTTTACCACGACATATATGTGCCATGTCCTGACACCATGCCAACTTTCATGATTTTCTGGTGATTTTTGGATTTACGGGGATTTAAAAACTGAGATTCCCAATGTTTGATGACGAGCCAGGACGCCAAGACGGCTGTAATTCATTCCCATTCCTTGCATTGGACCTAAACATGCACCCAAGGACACATGTATGCTTTTTGTAGCCATTTTGGTGCACTTGAGCATGTATTTGAAGTTTAGATTTTTATTATGGACATTAAATGCCTAGGAAACTCAATTAATGTATATAAAGGTCAAATGAACCCTGAATAATTTAAAATTTTAGCTCATATATCCCATTGTTCCTTGTTGCCTGTAGAAGAAAATACAAGGAGAGAAGAGGTAGCGATTATCGTTTCGCCCAGTAGGGGGGCACGTTTTCCCATAGAAACCACGAGGGTTCTTGCGAGAGGCTCCGGTTTGTAATAAAACTTGGCCCAAATTGGACAATTTTTTCCATGACATATATGTGCCATGTCATGACACCATGCTAAGTTTCATGATTTTCAGGTGAGTTTTGGATTTACCGGGATTTAAAATTAAGGTTCTCAATGTCCGAGGCCGAGCCAAATGCATGGACGGTTGTAATTCATTCCCATTCTTTGTATGAGACCTAAACATGCTTCCAAGGACACATGTATGATTTTGTAGCCATTTTGGTGCACTGAAGCATGTATTTGTATTTCATATTTGAATTATGGACATTAAATGCCCAAGAAACTCAATTAATGTATAAAAGGCCAACCGAACCTTAAATTTCGACACAGATATCCCGTCATTCCATGTTGCCTGTAGAAAAAATACAAGGCGAGAAGAGGCAACGTTTATCGTTTCACCCACTAGGGGGGCACGTTTCCCTATCAAAACCATGAGGCTTCTTGGGAGAAGCTCAGGTTTGTAAGAGGTTTGTAATAAAACTTGCCCCAAAATGGAAAAAAAAATCCACGACATTTATGTGCTATGTCATGACACCATGCCAAGTTTCACGATTTTTGTGTGTGTTTTTGATTTACAGGGATTTAAAAACCAAGATTCTCAATGTCCAAGGCCGAGCCAGACGACGAGACATGCAACATCCCAAATTTTTCCAAATTTTGGAATGTTAATATTTATTACTGAGTGAGTTGCTATGATTTTCAGGGGAAATTAAAACCTTTTTGTGTATTGTTAAAAAGTTGAGTTTGATTTCTTCTCTTTCTGACTCCTACAAAATATTTTGAAACCATATTCAATACCATGGAGTTAGAATAAAATGACTTTCTCAAATGAGGTGGATAAAAATTTCATTTGAAATTCGTTGAATTTTGGAGTCCCATTTGAAATTCGATCTTATTTGGAGTTTTAATGCCAATTAAACATTTCCAAATTATTCAAATAAATTTAATGGGAGGAGATAATGTGACTTATCTAGAAATATATTTGGAAATATTTAATACTACATAATTATTATTTGAGGAATTTTCAAAAATCTAAATTGAATTTTTGAGTACTTCAATTATGTCCATAAAGCGTTAATAGTTGTTTGTAAACAAAAAATATTTTTGCTCTATTCTGAAACTATTTATTTTCTAAGTTAAAATATTATTTGTGCAACTTTTTCTAATTATTTTGATTAAACGTTTTGTTGAAATTGACTATTCCTAGTTGTAAGGACCAAACCTCAAAGGATTTGAGTCTCTGTGCTTACCATGCTAGTCCTTGGATCGAACTCGCTAGTACACACAATATAGATGAATACCAGAATAAAAGTGCATCATTTATTACAACGTATGATCCAGAATGTGTGAAATAAAACAATGCGCATAGCACATGGCTAGATATTATTCAATTAAACAACGGAAAGTAGCAGAAAAATAACGATGAGTCCCATCATAGCCCACTAGCGATGCTGAGTGCACACTCGCGACCCTATAGGTACCTGACTCCTCGTCTGAAAATCCTGCAAGTTGAAATGTTGCAGCCGTATAGGTCAATACATTGAATGTACTGGCAAGTTACATAGGAGAAGTAATAAAGCAGACCTACATGTATATGCATAGAACAACAAAGGAAGGCTTGGGGGTTTATTTTGCACAAAGGTGATTTTATCCACATAACTACCTAATAGTCAAATTTTCATTTAGTTCTTTTATTACTACAATTACATGCACAAGGTTGAGTTGGCAAAAATTAACTCCAACCTACCTATTTATTAAGTTGCCCACACATATTATGAAGTGTCACATCTGTCAAGATCATCCAACAACTATAATGGCATAGTGGCTCAAATTTTGTCCATAACCGGGGACATGGCTAATCATGATTAGTTTTTAATACTCTACAGAGTTTTGCACACTTTGCCCACTAGACTAAACCCAAAGATTGACACGAAGTCTTTCAGAAGTAGTTACTTCCACCCACTGGCAGCCGATACACCTACTCATATCTACATCTTCTAGCATACCTGGGCGAGGATCCCACAACCTACTCAACTAAGCCAGAGCCCATTTAGCTAATGATCACGCATGGAAGCTACTAGTCACTAAGTCTATCTAATATTTTTGAGCCTGGGCGGCCGTCCACTTACATTCAGGGGGTATAAACCATGATGTTCTTGAAACCACCCATCAATACCAATTCCGCCCAGAGGTGAATTAAGTCCTGAATTACTACTCAAGTTGATTATATTTATAATCCTCACATAAGCTCAATGAATACACGAACCAACCCCGTCTACGAGCTTAACAAAACTATAACTACCATGATTTGCAATGACGGGAGATAGCTCAACAATATAGCTCAAAATATAGTATTGCTATATGTGTATAAACTTGTGATGTGATATATACCACATGCATAGAAAAACAATAGGTAAAGGAAGATCAACAACTTGCCTTGGTTCTGGTTCAAAAAGTCACACTCCTGACAATAGCTCACGTCGCACTCCAGACAATCTACATGTTTCACACATTCAACAAATCAATAATCGAAACTCAAATAAATCCAAAATAGAACCAACCACGAGAAACAATTCAAAAACATCCAACAAAAATAGCAAAACAGCATGTACAAATCACCTACATTGCACTACGATCACAGCGCAAAAAGAATCACTCAATTCCGACAAACGGTTTAAAAGTTATGGCCTCCGGAAGGTTTGATTCAAATTCTAATGAATTCAAATTCGAGAAGTGCAAAAATGTGAACTTTTGGTACTATGATAAAGTGCTGATTTTGTGGATTAATAGGCAAAAGAATAACCTAATTTGGATACATACACTAAAAGATATAGCAAATTGAATTTTGGATGAAAATCTTAAAAAAACAAAAGGCAGCTGAATTCTCCTCAACTATAGCAACTCCTGTGCGTGCATTGTAGCAATGCGCCACATGGCAGCATCCGATTGGCTGGGTGCAAGTGCTCACCAAAAGACGAAGGAAGCGCCGGCAGCGGTCGGGCGTCTGCGGTGGGGCTTCTCCGATGGGTTCCCGGTGAGGGTGAGGTGGCGAATGGGTGTGACGGTGAGTAGCGAATGCGATGGTGAGGTCGGACAGCGTCAACGTCTACTTGAACGGTGGCGTTGAAGGCGTGAACTCCGACGGCAGTGGGTTTGCTTCAGCGGCGTGTCGCCGGTGGCCTCCTGCTCACCAAACTTGTGTCAGATGGGTGTGCAAACGAGAGGAGGTTTGAGAGGAAACCAACGGTGTGGCCGGGGCATCCTTACGATGATGGGAACGACCAGCGAAGGGCGGAGCTCCATGGCGTGATCCAAATTGCCCTAGCCAGAGCGTGCGGCGACGAGAGAGGTCGGGGACAGCGTGCGGGGGTTCGTCGGGGTCTTGGGTTCGCGCTAGACAACTCAGGCACGCTTGGGGTGGACCAGGAACGCGAGGCGAACCGGCTTGGCCTCGGCGTGCGCACTCAGCGCGGTTGGAGTTCGGCACGGGGAAGTGGATGGGTGTGCGGGGCCCACGGGTGAGCGAGAGAGGCGTCAGCGGGTTGGGTGGTGCGGGTGCGGGCGCTCACTGATTCGGGTAGCTAGCTGGGCCGCGGTAGCGGGGTCCTCGTGGGCTGTGGTGTTGGGCCGCGCAGTGCGCTACACTGCGTGCTACCATCTCTTTTTTTTAAACAAAAACAAAAGTAGATAAATAACTAAAATAAACACCAGGATAAAACTAAATAAAATAATATATAAATATACTGTAAAAATAGCGCTATTAATATATACTACAAGAACACTAGTTCCAACTCTAATGCAATTTTGAAAAATCATTTTGATGCAATAATCCACTCAAACAACAATAAAATACTCAAGTAAAATAATTTTGAGAATATGAAAAATACCAGAACACATCAGATAGCCTAGAAACAATATTTTGGACATTATGAACATTTTAAAAAATAGGGGACAAGTCATGTTATCTCCACTCCAATAATTTGCCTTTAGTTGCATAATGAAAATAATTCTCTGAAAAATAAAATGATGCACAGAAAAATTTGGGATGCATATGAATGATCTAATAACATCCTAATTTTGGAAAATTGGGATGTTACAAACCTACCCCCCTTAAGATGAATCTCGCCATCGAGATTCGAGTTGGCTAGGAAATAGGTGTGGGTGATCCTGCCTGATATCTTCCTCTCGTTCCCAGGTAGCTTCTTCCTTAGTATGATGATCCCACTGAACCTTGCACAACTTGATTGTCTTGGTGTGAGTAACACTCTTTGCTGTCTCCAGAATCTTAACATGCATAACTCTTAATTCCACGAAGTGGTGAAACTCGAAGATATGCACGGTCTCCTACCTCATATGTCACCTCTTTGCGCTTTGCATCTGCATAACTCTTGTACCTAGACTTTGCTATCTTCAGCCTGTCACGAATCAGCTTGACATTCTCCTCAGGATCCCTAATCAAGTCTGGTCCAAAGAAGTGACGCTCTTCAACCTCATCCCACATCAACGGTGTCCTGCACTTTCTTCCATACAATACCTCAAATGGTGCCATCTTCAGACTAACCTGATAATTTTTATTATATGAGAATTCAGCGTAAGGTAAATTATCATTCCAACTGGACCCATAGTCCAAAACACAAGCTCTCAACATATCCTCCGAAATCGGATTTACCTTCTCTGTCTTCCCATCAGTCCGTGGATGGAAAGTTGTACTGAACTCCAGCTTGGTGCCCAAGGATTCATGCAACTGATGCAAAAATTTGGATGTGAACTGAGTACCTCTATCAGACACTACCTTCCTTGGAACTCCATGCAGACAAACAATTTTAGACATATAAACCTTAGCTAGCTGAGCACTGGTATAAGTAGTCCTTACCGGAATGAGGTGAGCAACTTTAGTCAAACGATCAACAACTACCCAAATAGAATCATAACCTGCTCGAGTCATGGGTAGACCTGTAATGAAATCCATACCAATCTGATCCCACTTCCACTCAGGTATAGGCAATGGCTGTAACAAACCTTCTGGCCTCTGATGTTTTGCTTTAACTCTCTGGCACACATCACATGTTGCAATATATCCGGCAATTTCTCTCTTTAGGATAAGCCACCAAAATCTTTCCCTCAAATCCAAATACATCTTAGTATTACCTAGGTGAATAGAATAAGGTGAATCATGTGCCTCCTGAAGAATTAATTTCCTAACATCTGCATCTTGCAGTACATAAATACGCTTTTCAAACCATATGGCCACATGTTCATCCTCATGGAATCCTTCTGCCCTACCTTTAGTCATATTATCTTTTATCGCAACAATTACTTTAACACCCTTTTGAGCTTCTCTAATCCTGTCAAGCAAAGTAGGCTTTACCTCAAGTGTTGCCAAATATCCCTTAGGAACCATCTCCAACTTGAGATTCCTGAACCGATCACATAACTCTTGTGGCATATCATTTATATCAATTGCATTAACATGGCTCGTATGACTCTATGCATCAGCAACGACATTAGCCTTACCAGCATGATATTGCACATTCAAATCATAATCCTTAATAAGCTCCAACCATCTCCTCTGCCCGAGGTTCGAATCCTTCTGAGTAAAAATATACTTCAAGCTCTTAAGATCAGTAAATATATCACAATGATTACCAATAAGATATTGGCTCCATGTTTTTAATGCATGCACAACTGATGCTAATCCAAATCATGTGTGGGATAATTATGCTCATGATTCTTAACCTGGCATGAAGCATATGAAACAACTTTACCTTCCTGCATCAAAACACTCCCAAGTCCCTGACGAGAAGCATCACAATATAACTGGAAGTCCTTATGTGGTGAGAAAGGGTTGGCGGGGGGCTAGTCCCTCTCTATGGATTATGCCCCGTAGGATTAATCCCCGGCAGCAAGTCTGACAATACCGGCAAGGTAGCCTGCTGGGAAAACGTGTTCACTTGAATGTAAGGAGGCATTCCACCTCTGCGTGATCGCACAACACGCACGAGTCCCCTTCAAGGTTTATCTTTTCCATTAATATGCTGATCAACAAGTACAAATCTTGCAGAACATTACATGGATAGTAGGAATTACATTTATTTGAGCCGAAGTTTGTCAAATGCCTACAGTTTAAGATTGAAAAAATATAAGTGCGCCGTAATCCTCCCTCTTTTCATTTCCCCTCAGCTAGGCGAGATGGAGAAAAGAGGAAGGGACTAACGAAGCGCTCAAGCAGGAGCCCATCTCGGTCTCGTCACGGCCTGCCAGACGCAGCCTGACAAGATCGAGAGTGGTGAGGCTGCAAAGGAGGAGTGCGGGGAGCAGCTCAATAGTGCCCTGGTCGCCACCTCCTGGACCGGCCGGAAGCTCTAGCTTGAGCAGCGGCAGAGCCAACCGCCAAGGCTCAGTTGGAAGACTGATGGAGGGGGCCGAAGGCACCAGGAGGACATCCGACCTCGGCCGCCACCCAAAGAGGCTGGTGACAATGGTACCAGAGAGGGAGGGGAGGAGCGGAAAGATGAGGCGACATGTCCCCAGAAGGAGACGAACGCGTCGGGGTCACCATACTCCGACCGACCCCGCGCCATCTGCCTTCTGCGTCCTCCCTCGCTTTCTCTTCATCACCACCATTCTAGGGGGGACACCGAACCCCCAGACTGGTGTCCCCGCACAAAAGCAACTAATGGCCAGGACGGCCAGGGGGCTCGAGGTGCGCCCTCGTCCCCTCCTGGCGGGCAGGAAGGTGCTTTGTTCTTCAGCGACAGCCCCGGCTTCGCTGGAAGGAGCAATGCTGGGGACGCCCGCATCCCTGAGAACTGCACCCCAGGATGGCACCTGCAACCCCGAAGACCTCCTAACCCAATTCCACTAGCATCACATTCAAGCTCAAAAGTCTTATTAAAATCAAGAAGTTGGAGTAAAGGAGCATGTGTCAACTTATCTTTCAATACCGTGAATGCTTCTTCCTGTGCAGTACCCCATACAAAAGGCACATCCTTCTTTGTAAGCTCATTGAGAGGTCCAACAATGGTGCTGAAATCTCTCACAAAACGCCGATAGAATCCAGCGAGGCCAAGGAAACTCCTCACGTGTGTGACCGTTTTGGGCTACGACCAACTCTCAATAGCTTCAATCTTGGCTTTATAAACCTCAATTCCCTGTGGAGTAACAACATAGCCAAGAAAAGAGACTCGGTCGGTGCAAAAGGTGCACTTTCCAAGGTTACCAAACAAACGTGCATCACGTAGAGCAATAGAAACAGCACGTAAATGTTCCAAATATTCCTCCAAAGATCTGCTATAAATCAATATATCATCAAAGTATTTACCACAAATCGTCCAATGAAAGCACATAAAACATCATTCATTAATCTCATGAAGGTACTAGGTGCATTAGTTAACCCAAAAAGGCATGACTAACCACTCATATATTCCAAACTTAGTTTTAAATGCTGTTTTCCATTCATCTCCCAATTTCATAAGAATTTGATGGTATCCACTACGCAAATCAACTATGGAGAATATTGTAGAGCCACTCAATTCATCAAGCATATCATCTAGCCTAGGAATAGGATGACGATAACGAATAGTAATATTATTAATGCCTCTACAATCAACACACATACGCGATGTACCATCCTTTTTCGGCACTAGAATAATAGGAATAGCACAAGGACTAAGGGATTCATGTATATAACCTTTGTCGAGTAGCTCCTGTACTTGACGCATAATCTCCTTCGTCTCTTCTGGATTGGTACGGTATGGTGCGCGGTTGGGTAGCGATGCACCGGGAATTAAGTCAATCTGATGCTCAATCCCTGTATCAAGTGGTATAAGATTTCCAGGTTGCTTGGTGAGATTTACAGTTTTTCGTAGTTTTAGATCGAGTCTGTTCTTCATACCTATAGTCCACGAAAAAGCCAAAAAAAATTAGGGTTAGTTCATCCCATCCGAACCAATCTAAGCCTTTTCATAATCTTTTCTGTATTTGCTTTGTTGAATTTGCGGTTGCATCGTCGTGTCAAGTTGATGGTCTTAGCGTCTAGTCCTTTAGAGTTTCGAGTTCTATTCACAGGTTGTCATGTCGCTGCTGCCATATTCCACCACAGCACCAACTTCATCACCGCTGCCATATACCACCACCGCTGCCATATCCTACCACCGTATATCCACCACCAATCCGAGTTCTTTTCATATTAGGTTTGTTCTCGAGATCCATCTAGGTTTCGGATTCGTGTTTCCTTGACTGTGTAGGTCTCGGAAAAAAAAGAGTCTGGAGACCCCTGGGCAGTTTTTAGGCCAAAATTTCGGCAGGTGAAAATATTTTTCCCTATCCTATTTTTAGGCTTTTCTGAGTCTTTTGATAGAGGCAAAGGTGTCCCGTCTTTCGATGAGATGGTGGCTATCGTTTTGGAGGAAGTCGACTTGGACGATCCGACTACGAACGTGCGAGGACGTCGCGCCTTAGCAATCGCTAAACCAACTCCGAGAGGTTATTGACCACGCCGGAGCACGATCAACCTGACCACGAAGGTGTGTTTCCTGCAGGCAAACCAAGAACAAGCAAGAAACTGAGATTGCAATCTGCATATTGCGAATTCAAGAGGAAAGCTTTATTGATCAAGTGGGGTTCTGTGACGTCCTTGTCTGGTCGTTGAACACAAACGAAGTACGCGAAGTTGCAGCTATGGCGAACTTTAATCTAAACAAAACGCAAAGTCTAAACGATGCCCTAAGGGTTGTATATATGGGGGGAAGAGGGGGGAATTTCGTGGCCCTTGGTGGAGGTGTCCGAAACCAACCCTAACTCTTGTTTCCCCACACATACAGACTCTAAAAATAGCATATACTCAAGTATTTCGAGATTACATGGGCCTGGACCAATAATAAGTTGACGCAGCACCTATAATAGCCTCTGGACGAATTTTTATGAAGTGGCATCTTGTATATTTTGTCCAAGACTTCACGCACTCATTATGGTGGCTTCAAAGTCCTGAAATCGTCACTTGTAACTCCATTCTTGTTCCCCTTGCGCATGCCATCAACTCCATGTGTGTTCTTTCTCCAATGTTCATCCTTCTCCAAGCTAGGCTAGGAGAGAGGAATGGTTTGAAGGGCTTGAGCTGGTTGATGAAGTTTCTTTGAATGTAACTGGCACGCTTCACACCTGGTGACCAGTGCCGTCGCATCTTGGAGGGCAGTGGGCCAGAAGAAGCCTTGCCGAAATGCCTTGCCGGCAAGGGCTCTTGACCCTATGTGGGATCCACATATGCCTCCATGTATCTTTGCCAACAGCCCCAGTCCTTCCTCTCGAGGGATACACTTCAATTTCACGCCGTTCGGTCTCTTTCTGTACAGGACATTATCGACGAACTGGTACATAGCAGACCGACGGGCTACTTTTTTCGCTTCTTCCTGCTCCTCAGGAAGTTCCCCAGTTTGGAGCAATCAGACGGTATGATGTGCCCACGCTGGAGCCTGGGGCTTGACGGCGAGGACTAAAGGCATTTCCTCCGCGGTGGGAGCGGCTGTCTCGACGGCAAGAGTTTGACGCTCCGCCGGAGTTAGCCGTCCAGTGGCGGGCTTAGTGTCTCCGGCAACATCCTTGTTGGTGGCTCTAGGGAGCTCGGCGGGAAAGTACTTGTCGGGCCCTGATTTCCTCCTCTTGTTCTGCTCTGTTGATGGGTCAACGGATGGTTGAGAAAGCTGAAGCACAAAGGCACCTGGTTCCACAGGTAGCTTGAGGGCAGCGTGCTTTGACAGGTAATCGGCGATGTCGTTCTCCGCTCGCGGAACATGCTCCGCCTGTATACCATCAAAGCGCTCTTCCAACTTTCTCACTTCATCGACGTAGGCCTTCATCAACGGGCTCTGGTAATCCTTGTTGACTTGTTTGATGACAAGCTGCGAGTCGGCCCTGACAATGAGCTTCTTGATTCCGAGGTCTGCTGCGATCCTAAGACCACCAAGCAGCCCCTCGTACTCAGCAGTGTTGTTCGTTGATACCTCCTGGGGAAGTGCATCTCGACCACGTACTTGAGGTGCTCTCCAGTCAGCGCGACCAACAGTACGCCAGCCCCGGCGCCCTGCAAGGAGAAAGCTCCATCAAAGTACATGATCCAGTTGCAACTCGCCTCTTTGCCGGGGAGAGCAGTTTCTTGGACTTCTTCATCAGGCGTCGCGGTCCATTCTGCAACGAACTCCGCCAGGACTCGACTTTGAATCGTCGAGGTACTTTCAAACTTGAGGCCAAACCTGGACAGCTCCAGTGCCCACTCTACAATTCTTCCCGTTGCATCTGGATTGTGCAATATCCGTTGTAGAGGGAGGCGAGTGACAACGGTGATCTCGTGCGCCTGGAAGTAGTGACGCAGCTTCCTCGAGGCCATAAGAAGGCCGAAGAGCAATTTCTGCACACCGGAGTACCTTGATCTAGCCCCCTGCAAGAGGGAGCTAACAAAGTAGACCGGGTGCTGCATCAACATGACCCCCCATATAGCAACGCATTTTTTCGTATCTAAATGTCCATATATGCGTTGCTTGTGACTTTACCAACGGTTTGGGATGCGTAGCCTTATCCAGTGTTGCTAGCACATAATGCAACGCTTATATTGCCGTTGGTAAATGGGAGCGTTGCAAGACTACAACAGATAAAACGGACTTCTACAACACTTATATATGTTGGCGCTCAATGTACAGGAATCAAAATTACATTGCTTCTACGAAGAATTTCCATTACTTTATGGGTTGGTACATATATATAATGCGGATAATATTATTTTCTCTATAAATAATTGGCAACAATTATATTAATACTCCACATAATGGTAGTAATAATTATGAAAAAAGATAGTATACTCAAGATAGGAAGAAATGATATATTATATAAAACTGTTGGATTACAGTAGTGTAGGATCGAAAGTAGGTCTAGAGGGGGGGGTGATTAGACTACTTGACAATATAAAAAATCTGCCTTTAGATCATGCAAAGTTTTTGGCAGTTTCACAATTAAGATCAATTCAAGTATCACCCTACACATGCAATTCTAGAGTATAAGCAGCGGAAAGTAAATTGCACATGTAAAAGAGAGGTGGAGAAGATCAAACGCAGTTTGGTGACACGAAGATTTTTGTCGTGGTTCCGATAGGTGGTGCTATCGTACATCCACGTTGATGGAGACTTCAACCCACGGAGGGTAACGGCTGTGCGAGTCCACGGAGGGCTCCACCCACGAAGGGTCCACGAAGAAGCAACCTTGTCTATTCCATCATGGCCTACGCCCACGGAGGACTAGCCTTACTCGGGGTAGATCTTCACGAAGTAGGCGATCTCCTTGCCCTTACAAACTTCTTGGTTCAACTCCACATCTCGAAGACGGAGGCTCCCAAGCGACACCTAACCAATCTAGGAGGCACCACCCTCTAAAAGGTAATAGACGGTGTTGATGATGATGAACTCCTTGCTCTTGTGCTTCAAATGATAATCTCCCCAACACTCAACTCTCCTCACTGATATGGCTGTGGTGGAAGAAAGGTTTGAGTGGAAAGCAACTTGGGAAGGCTAGAAATCAAGTTTCATATGGTAGGAATGGAATGGCTTGATCTCAACACAAGGGTAGGTGGTTCACTTCTCAGAAAGTGTATGGTAGGAGTGGTAGACTTTCTGATGGCTCTCTCCACGAATGAAGAGGGGGTGGAGGGGTATATATAGCCTCCACACAAAATCCAACCGTTACACACACATTTGACCAATCTCGGTGAGACCGAAGTTAAAACTCGGTCAGACCGAAAGTTCAAATATAGTGAACGTTGGGATTTTCGGTGGGACCGAAAATACCATCTCGGTGTGTCCGAAGTGAGTCAAAGGTTGGAGCTTGCCATCTCGGTGAGACCGAAAGTAACAACTCGGATATTCCGAAGTGATGTCAATTGGTTACAGAAGGTTGGCAGTCCATTTTCGGTGAGACCGAAACTCAAAATCGGATGGACCGAGAAATTAGGGTTTGGAAGAATAACTGAGGTGGTTCATCTCGGTGGGACTGAGTTTGTAGAATCGGTTTGTCCGAGATTACTTATGAGTGTGTTAAGTAGTGAAAAGTGCTGATAGTTGAGGGAGCTAGATCACCAAGCACTTGAGCAACCAGATCATTAACACAACCTCATCCCCTTTTAATAGTATTGGCTTTTCCTATGGACTCAATGTGATCTTTGATCACTAAACCAAACAATAGAGTCTTGAGCTTTTGCCAATGCTTGTCTTAGCATTTTGAGGGGTCCACTTCTTCAGACATTTCCATACCCATATCATCGAACTTTTCTGAAATGATTCTCAAGTAAATATTAGTTCAATGATATATATGTTGTTATTAATTACCAAAACCACCCAGGGATTAGTTGCACTTTCAATCTCCCCCTTTTTGGTAATTGATGACAACATATAGATCAAAGCTTCGATAAAAGATATAATCAATGAATAATATCGTCGCTTTGAGAAGTATGTGATAAACAAGAGCTCCCCCTAAATTTGTGCATTATTTAAAATTTGCGTTTGAATGCAAATGCACAATCGATTAGGATTATGGGTCACTCTTCCATGTCACATACATCTTGGTGGAGCGCACAAAATGATAAGAAATAAGCACACATTAAAGCATAGTATGACTAAGCACTCATTAAGATAGCATCAAACGTAGTAGCAAGCACACTTAAAGTTTCAGGAACCAAAAGAAATCAATGTATCTCAAAGAAAACCGGCAAAAGAACGAAAGACGAAAGATCACTCTCTCTCTCGAAGCCCTATGATCTATAACAATTTCTCCCCCTTTGGCAACAAGTTACCAAAAAGTTCGAAAAGGTATAGAGCTAAGCGTCACTGCGGGCTCTGCTGGCGGCTCCCGTCTGGGTAGATGTCGGTGTAGAGATAGCTGCATCGGCGAAGACTTCTGCTGATGTCTGCGGTGGAGGAGTGGATGCTGGAGCTGGAGCAACTGCTGGAGCTGAAGTGGTAGCCCTGGAGTCTGTCACTGGGATAGCTGCAGATCTGGATCCTCTGGGAACCTGAGCAGTCTGGTGATGAGAGTCCTGGACTAGATTATCCTGCATAAGCTCTGCTCTCTCCTGCCTTGTCTCCTCCATGTCTGCCTCAAGCTTGTTGACAGACACCTGAATCTCAGTCAGCTTCACGTCCAGAGCGTGGATCTTGTCCTCGACAATCCTCTCTAGGCTCTCCTGAGATTGCTCAATGCTGGCCAGGCGTTGTTCAATCATGTGGGTAGCTTCAAGAATTTGTTCTCCAAAGCTCTTTGGCTTAGCTGCTGCTGCTGCTGCCTCTTTGTCAGCTTTAGCCTTCTTCGCAGCTTCGATTTTGGCCTGTCCTTCAACTGAGGTAGGATCCTCTTCATCCATCACAACTACGTTGTCCTCATGCTCTGGTTGCAGTGGCAAGTGCTTCCTATCCAACATGAATTTGCCCGTGCCAAACTTGGCGTTGATGAGCATCTGAATCTGCGGAGCAAACCCACACGACCTCTTCTGGTCAGCTGCAGTCCTCTTAATGGTCTCTACCATCAAGTCCATCACCTTGAAAGGTGCCTTCTCATCGAGAATGTGCAGCATGTTGATAGAATAGCCTCGAATCATGCGGTGGTCTCCAGACTTAGGCATCAATGTATGCCTCAGAATAGTGTTAGTGGTGGTCAGACCTGCCTGGAGATAGTACACTGAGCCAAGCTTCCATCCTTCCAAATCAGCAGCCAGGATCTCCTTGTACATGTTCTTCATGGAATCATGACTCTTCTTAGGAATCCCATAGACATCAATGTCGTCCTCTCTCTGCACTGGAGCGTTCAGAAGTTCTGCCCATTCTTCAACAGTCGAAGAAAACCTTTGACCTTCAGTCATCCAGGTGATCTTGCCATCAGGATAGAAGTGGGCTGTGGCGTAGAACTGCATGATCATCTCGTCATTCCAAGCTGTCAGCTCTTGACCCACAAAATCAGCAACTCCACATGCAGTAAAGCTCTCATGCACATGGGGAAAGAAGTCCCGGTGCTCTTCACTGTCAATATACTTCCAGTCAACATACCTGGTGTCAGCAACAATGGGCTTCTTATCCATCAGCACAGTCTCATAGAAATCCTGCTGCTCTCTGGTGTGGAATCTGGGGTCCACAGCAGTCCTTCTCCTTACAGCATATGGATCAGACTGTCTCCATAGCCTGAGACCTTTGTCCTTCCTTGCCTTCATGTCCTCAGCTTGAGGATGAGCATCATTGTGGAGTGGCAACTTGGGACGGAGCTTAAGCAACACATGCTCTTCATCTGATTCAGACGGTGGCATCTCACCTTTGTTCTTCTCAGAAGCTGGAATGCTTCTGGTTGTTCTCTTGGGCTTAGCTGGAGCTGCCTTGGCTTGAGCAGGCTTCTTGGGTTTAGAGGAGGCTTGAGCCCGAATAGCATCACCCATGAACTTAGCTTTCTGAGGAGGAGGCTGGGGTGCTTCTTCTTCTTCTTCTTCTGCAGCATCAACTTGAGGTTCAGCATAAACTACCCTCTTCCTTTTGGAAGTCTTCTTCACCTTGCTTGGAGCAGGCTCTTCCAAGTTGAGCTTCTTTGCAACTGCTGACTGCTTTACTTTGCTTGTGCCTTTCCTTGACTGCTGCCCTTGGTGCTCTTTGGCAACCACATTCCTCTTTGGCTTGGAGGTAACTTCCTCAGCAACAAAGTCAGAGTCCTCATCATCAGAAGTTCTCTTCTTCCTGGTTCTGGTGGCTGCAGGAGGCAAACCACTAGGGGTGCTCCTCTCACCATCATCACTGGAGCTGCTAGCAGGACTTGTATCTGCCTCTGGAATTTCGGCAAACGGTGATTCAGACCTGTTCTGGCTGTCACTGACATCTGACATGGCTGAAAAACCTGTGAAAAGATAAGGTATAGGCAGAGTAGAAGAGTTATCACAACTGCAGAGGTATTTGCAAAAAAATGAGTTCAAAACTTAGTTTTGAGTTTTCACAGAATGTATTTCGGTCAAACCGATTTCAAGTTTCGGTGCAACCGAAGTGTTCAACAGAAACCTACACACCACTTTCGGTCAGACCGAAATGGGTTTCGGTCCTACCGATAACTTAGGGTTTCACTGAAACTACGTTTCGGTCATTCCGATTGGCACAACTCGGTTAAACCGAATGATGCAGTGCAATGGCCAGAGGCCAAATCGGTCATTCCGAGTTTCAAAATCGGCTTCACCGAGATGCATTCCGTGGAAACCTAAACCTAAGAATTTTGCTCGAAACTAGAGGATCTGAACTAATGTATAGGGAATATCTCAAACGTGGATTGAATCATGGCAAGCCTATCGTGCAAGAATCGGATGGGGAGCACGAAAAGGGATCGGGATACACCCTAACTTGGTAGAATCCCTCTACGGCGGCAACGGTGGAGATGATTACCGTTGACGGCGGCGGAGACCTGCGGCGAGGGCGCACAGGCGACGACGGCGACGATCCGTAGACCAAGGCGACGGCAGCAGGGGTCTTGGGGGCGAACGGTTTGAAGAATTAAATCGCGCGCAGCCCTCAGGTATATATAACCCCATGCTGTCGGTGGGACCGAGTTGAAAAACTCGGTGTCACCGAGATGTATAACTGTTGTGCAGTTACGCATATCGGTCAGACCGAGAGTTTGAACTCGGTTTCACCGAGATGAAACCTAGATCAGTCTAAGAGTTTCGGTTGGACCAAGATTGAGAAGCCGGTCAGACCGAAATGGACTTAGAAGGTTTTGGAAGTCAGCCTTAGACGAATCGGTGGCTCCGAGTGCTCCTCACTCTGACTGTCCGAAAAAGACTTGTTCAAAGTTGTGATATGAGCATGCATAGAATTTGAGACAAGAAAGCATAGATAGCTAGGGAAAGGTGCTTAGGCATTCTTGTCCATCCATTTGGCCAGAAAAAGACAACAAACCAATCAAAACAACAAATGGATGTCCTTGAATGGATAAAATCATGCATTCAACATGCTCACACAATAAGATAGCAACTGAAATATGTGTCAAACATGCACAACCAACACTCTAGCTACTAGCACAAAATTTGTCGATGACTAGGTCATCTATATATGAGTATATTGACTTAGGAGCCAAATGAGAACATTTGATCATAGGTCATACTCATCGTTTAAGCACAAGTGGGGTTACCACTTTTACATAAAGCATTTATGTGTTCACATCATTTGGAGATGCTTTAGCTCAATTTTTAGAGCAAAGCTCCCCCTAGATGTGAGAACCCCTTTCAAAGGGTCAAACTAACCTTGGGTTGTCGTAGAAGACTTCATGTAGATGTTGAAGATGTGGATGCTCAATGTTGATGCAGATCATCAAGAGTTGGGAGCAATCCTTTGGATTAGGGCACTTTCAATACCTACATGGGTTAGTCCCACAAGGAACAAACAAGAATATCCATAGACATAGAGTGAAGTACACAAAGGATGATGTCCATGAAAGCAATGATTACCTTGTCCCTTGACTTACCAACAAGAGGGTTTGTGACTCCATGAACTAGTGCATGATGTGGAAGTTGATTGCACAAGTTCTTGCCAAAATGAATATGAGTGAAGTTTGTTGGCGGAGTCACCCTCAAGAACCTACTAGTTCTTCTTCTTTGGGATCCACATCATCTTGATGGGAATCCTTGGTGTTGTAGTTGAGCTTGACGAAGTAGAACTTGATGTGTCCTTGGGAACCCACTTGACCATGGCTTGAGGTGCTTCAATGAATGCATCAATCTCCTCTTGAAGCTTGTCCTTGGCCTTTAGCTTGTGGTCTTGTGGTGGAAGGTCATCTTGAGCTTGTTCCACATTGGAAGAAGTAGGATCATACTTCTCCTTTTGTGAGACAAACTGTGGAGTAGGGTATTGACCTTCTTCCCGCTCAACACCTTTGGCGTTGAACTTTCGCTCAAAACCAATCCCTTGATTCTTCCGGTGTCTTCCTTGTTTGCGAACAATCTCCTCAAAGTTCTTGCTTCCGGCAAGACTCTTGTAGACACCTTTCTCTATGATTTCCTTCAATAAGCTATTTTCTTGCTCAAGTGTAACTTGGCTTGAAACATTGTTAGTGGAATCAAGAGAACTACTAGAAGCAACAATATTGGATTTAACATTGTTATTGTTACTACTAGAGGAAGAATTTTTCTTATGCTTGTCATGCTTAGTCTTAATAGGTGGCAAGAAATTAGACAAGAGAAGTCGTTTGGCAAGATATGAAGAACTCTTCTTTCGAAGATCGTCATTGATCGCTTTTAGAAACTCATGTTCTTGCTCTAGAGTGAGCTTCTCGAAGCGTAGCTTCTCATGAGATCTTAGGAGCTCTCTATGATCTTCTTGAGTTGTTTCATGAGCTAACTTAAGAGTGTTTAGTTCTTTAGTTAGACGCTCAATCTCCTTCATAGCATTGTCATTCGACTCTTCTCGACTATAAAGACTACTAGTATTTTCATCATTACTAAGCTCACTAGATTTATCATGCAAGAGCTCATCTTCACCAAGCAAGGCATCCTCATCACTATCAAAGTCAATGAATTCAGGGTGTGTTACCTTGGGACCTTTAGCCATGAAGCATCTTCCAATTCCCTCATTTGGTGAATCAAATAAGTCGTAGGAGTTGGAGTTGGAGGATACGAGTGCAAGTCCGGCAACACCTTCATCTTGACTATAGTCGGAGTCGGAGTGATAGCTTCCATCGGATTGATTGTCAGAGTCGGAGCCGGAGACCCATTCACCAACATGAGCTTGATGTCTTCTTCTTGTGTAGCTCCTTGATGACTTGTCTTTCCTCTCCGAATCCTTGCTTCTCCGAGAGGGTCTTCGTTCATAACGATCATCTCTGCTCCTTCTCTCTCTCCGAGGTGACTCATCTCTTGCTCTTCTTCTTGGAGATTCTTCTCTTCTCTTGTGGGGAGCCGTACACTCATTTGAGAAGTGTCCGGGTCTTCCACAATTGTAGCAGTTTCGATCATGACTAGAAGATCTCTTTTCATCATATGATCTAGATTTTGAGCTTCTTTCTTTGCCTCTATTCTTGTAGAACTTGTTGAAGTTCTTGACCATTAGGCTTATCTCTTCATTGGAAATTAGCTTGTCACTTGAGGTAGTAGGAGCATCACTTGTAGCTTTGTAAGCACCACTTGACTTGTTGTGAAGCTCTTCCTTATCCTTAAGTGTCATCTCATGAGCAACAATTCTTCCAATGACTTCAGTTGGCTTGAGAGTCTTGTAGTTTGGCATCATTTGGATCAAAGTGCACACGGTGTCATACTTTCCATCCAAAGCTCTGAGAATCTTCTTAATGATGAATCGGTCGGTCATTTCTTCGCTTCCTAAGCCGGCAATCTCATTTGTGATGAGAGCGAGCCTAGAGTACATTTCAGCGACTCCTTCACCATCCTTCATCTTGAACTTGTCAAGTTGACCTTGAAGGATATCTAGCTTTGATTCCTTCACAGATTCAGTACCTTCGTGCATTTCAACCAAAGTATCCCAAATCTCTTTAGCATTCTCAAGACGACTGATTTTGTTGAACTCTTCGGGACACAAAGCATTGAAGAGAATATCACAAGCTTGAGCATTGTTTTGCAACATCCGCAACTCTTCCGGTGTAGCTTCGCGATCCGGAACTTTTCCTTCCTCGAAGAATTCACCTTGCATACCAACACAAATAATGCCCCATGCGGCTGGGTTATGACCAAGAATATGCATTTTCATTTTATGCTTCCAACTAGCAAAATTTGTACCATCAAAGTAAGGACCTCTACGATAATTACCCTCACTAGACGCCATACTCTCCTAGGTTGTGAAACCAAGCTTATGGAGTCCAATGCAATGGAAACCAAAACAATGGAGACCAAAGCTCTGATACCACTTGTAGGATCGAAAGTAGGTCTAGAGGGGGGGGGGTGATTAGACTACTTGACAATATAAAAAATCTGCCTTTAGATCATGCAAAGTTTTTGGCAGTTTCACAATTAAGATCAATTCAAGTATCACCCTACACATGCAATTCTAGAGTATAAGCAGCGGAAAGTAAATTGCACATGTAAAAGAGAGGTGGAGAAGATCAAACGCAGTTTGGTGGCACGAAGATTTTTGTCGTGGTTCCGATAGGTGGTGCTATCGTACATCCACGTTGATGGAGACTTCAACCCACGGAGGGTAACGGCTGCGCGAGTCCACGGAGGGCTCCACCCACGAAGGGTCCACGAAGAAGCAACCTTGTCTATTCCATCATGGCCTACGCCCACGGAGGACTAGCCTTACTCGGGGTAGATCTTCACGAAGTAGGCGATCTCCTTGCCCTTACAAACTTCTTGGTTCAACTCCACATCTCGAAGACGGAGGCTCCCAAGCGACACCTAACCAATCTAGGAGGCACCACCCTCCAAAAGGTAATAGACGGTGTTGATGATGATGAACTCCTTGCTCTTGTGCTTCAAATGATAATCTCCCCAACACTCAACTCTCCTCACTGATATGGCTGTGGTGGAAGAAAGGTTTGAGTGGAAAGCAACTTGGGAAGGCTAGAAATCAAGTTTCATATGGTAGGAATGGAATGGCTTGATCTCAACACAAGGGTAGGTGGTTCACTTCTCAAAAAGTGTATGGTAGGAGTGGTAGACTTTCTGATGGCTCTCTCCACGAATGAAGAGGGGGTGGAGGGGTATATATAGCCTCCACACAAAATCCAACCGTTACACACACATTTGACCAATCTCGGTGAGACCGAAGTTAAAACTCGGTCAGACCGAAAGTTCAAATATAGTGAACGTTGGGATTTTCGGTGGGACCGAAAATACCATCTCGGTGTGTCCGAAGTGAGTCAAAGGTTGGAGCTTGCCATCTCGGTGAGACCGAAAGTAACAACTCGGATATTCCGAAGTGATGTCAATTGGTTACAGAAGGTTGGCAGTCCATTTTCGGTGAGACCGAAACTCAAAATCGGATGGACCGAGAAATTAGGGTTTGGAAGAATAACTGAGGTGGTTCATCTCGGTGGGACTGAGTTTGCAGAATCGGTTTGTCCAAGATTACTTATGAGTGTGTTAAGTAGTGAAAAGTGCTGATAGTTGAGGGAGCTAGATCACCAAGCACTTGAGCAACCAGATCATTAACACAACCTCATCCCCTTTTAATAGTATTGGCTTTTCCTATGGACTCAATGTGATCTTTGATCACTAAACCAAACAATAGAGTCTTGAGCTTTTGCCAATGCTTGTCTTAGCATTTTGAGGGGTCCACTTCTTCAGACATTTCCATACCCATATCATCGAACTTTTCTGAAATGATTCTCAAGTAAATATTAGTTCAATGATATATATGTTGTTATTAATTACCAAAACCACCCGGGGATTAGTTGCACTTTCAAGTAGTTTTTATTACAGGAGGAATATCATCCAAATGTGATGCATAATCTAACTATTTTCTTGGCACCGGAACTTACACAGAAAGCATTCATCAAAATCCCTACAACTTTAAACTGAATCAAGGAACAACATCCCGGAGGAACATCCCTACTACTTCACTAAAACTGAAAGAATCCACCATCATCATCATCATCATGAACCAGAACATCAACATCCTCATTAAAATATACTTGCCATGCACCCATATACTCATCCAATTATCTTTTGAATCTACAAACAAGAAAACAAAATGAATTGTTAACACATAATGCATTGACATGATGCAAGTAGTAATAGAGTCAAGGTATTAGTCACGTACAAAGATTGAAGGCCATGCAATCTTCGTTTTTCTGCATTACCGAGAGTATTGCAGTTTTTGCGACTCCATACCAAAATTTCAGTTTTCACAGGTGTCATATCAACATGAACTTCCCATAATTCATTTCTAATTTCAGCACCATCAAGTTTGAATTTAGGATCACAACTTACAAGTGTAGCAAGAGCTAAGTTGATGTCATTGTTTTTCAGACTCTTCAAGAATAGTTTAGTTCCTGCCTGATAGAGAAAACCAAAGTTACCATTGGCAGAATCACCCTCACCACCAATGAAAAAATAGGGGAACATATGAAATGAATTTGAGCACTCTTAAATGTAGTTCACTAGCACCCAACCAACTCAGCGACCCACCTTGAGCACTCTTATAAGCTGCATTAGCACCTTTTGTTGTTGTTTTTGGTCTGGATAACACTCTGGTATCAAAAAAGAAGTATAAAGAAATCAACAAGCTAGCACTACAGTTTGAACACAAATTTCTATATGATTATGAAAATATACCAGGTTGTTTGCAGTACAAGTTTTTTCTCCCTGACGTGCACTGACATTCTAAGCAAAGTTTCTTTGTTCCGAACACCATTCTGATAGCAAGATGACCAGTAGAGTAGATACATAAACATCAGTGCACTATATTTTGAACATTTTGTATAAGGTAATGGAAATATACCTTGTGTGCAGCAGAATTTACTTGGAAGGTAATTGCAGTGAACCATTATCATTTTCCCTTTTGGAAGGTTCCAAATATATTTCAACTTCCTCTTCTTACAGTCTTTTATTTCTACATTTTCAACTGAATATATTGAACCATGAATTATATATGTTAAACGATGATGAATAAGCATATATTGAATTAGTAAGGAATGAGCAACAAACTTACCATCTTCATTTTCATCCGCACCAGGATCATCACAATATGTGAAGCCTTCTTCATCATTAGTAGTTATTTCTTAGACATCAGATGATTCATTTATAGCCTCCGCTGACTAAGGACCAAAACAAGCCAAAACATGGGGTCCACTTGATCCAGGACACCTATCTCTGCCTGCCAAACAGGTAGACCAACAACCTCCACACGCAAAAAAATGCCGTTTATGATACGGAAAAGCAATAGATTTATTCTGCTTACCTCCTCTGCTCAATCAATGAATAATCAATCTTAGCTATTATAGTTGCTTCATCATGCTCCATTATCGCAATCACCTCACCAAAAGTAGAAATAAAATGCCAAGAGTTAAGCGTGAGATAACCATTCCCATCACTGAAATAGAGTTTACAGAATGTGTGTATGAAACAGCGAGGCTCAAGGCAAAAGATCTGGATGTAACATACTTTCAAGTCTGGACTCCGGAGTACAAAAGATTTGGACGTCGCTGCAAACTACAGAATAACGGGCGTCCTAAAATCTATAATTAACTCACCGGTCCAACAAGAGTGGAATGTCCCCAAGCAACATAACTTGAATTGGTATCTCAAGCTAGATCACAAATTGCAACAAAAAGCTCATAGAATAATGATTATTAGTTTGTTACCATATGAAAGTGAAAATGTGACTTTCTATACAGGACAATGGTTTACTCATTACAAAACTTACCATCATTTTATTACTGAGATATCCAAATTCTTATGCCCGTTGTCTGAAATTACCCCATCCCATGGGTCACATCGAAATTCTTATGTTTGGTGTCTCTCCTGGATTGAATAGTAATATTCAAATCTCCGTGTGCTATATACTGTAGTTTCCAAAACAACCTATTGTAATTTGCATACTTTATTTTAATTTTTGATCCTATTCCTCCCTTCTAATGTCCAGGTGTCAATGTTTTCCACCAACCTAAACAGATAGAGCCTGCACCAGTGTTGTCCGTTTGTTCTCGAAAACAAATCGTGATGAGGTAACTGCACAAACAAAATCGGAAAAACTAATTTCTCTATATATTGATTGGTGGGTGAAAATACAGATGAGAACCAATACGGAGGGCATGAATTGCAACAATGAGATGGGATAAGGAGCGGCGCACCAACTACATGAACTCCCAAGATTGTTTGCCACCACATACCAGACGGATCTGGAGAATCTGGCAGCCATATTTGCCTCGTGAGAGATGTGGACTGATTAAGAGAACAGATCGGTAGAGTAGGGAGCAAGAGAGGATGAATTGCGGGAGAGGGGGTCGGGAACTAACCTTGATCAGATCGGGGTGATGCCTCCGCCACCGGCCGTCGGGCATGTGATGAATCCAGTAGGAGACGAGGAAGGGAACCGTGCTGATATGGGGGAGGTTTCCCATTTTATTTGCGCAGTTACCTCATCGCGATCTATTTGACTTATGTTAGTCTCCATCCTGGATTTCTATGACAGGTGGGGCCTTGGTAATGAAGCGCGTGTATTATTTAATTTTCTATCAAGTTAATCGCTATTGGCGGGAGAGAATGGAGCGAAAGGTAAAAATTGGAGTGAAACCAAAAAATAGATATGAGGGTCTGTAACAATTTAAAGCCAAACAAATTATAAATTTTCTTATTATCCTATGGCCCGTGACGGGCACTCGTACATATATTTGTGTCAAGTAGAACTTGTTTTTTCTATGTTTGTACAAACTACTAAGAGCTATATGGGTGAAGTAAAAATGAATACTGATAATGCTCAAATAATCGAAAAGGTTAATCCAAAAACAACAAAATTCCTAGCTTGCTTGTTCTGACCTACTCCCTCCGTTCTGGTTTACTCGTCGTGGGGAGTACAAGTACAATTGTCATCCAAAATCACTAATTGCCGTCCATCATATCCAAGATCACTAGTTGTCCCCCACACGCATCCGCGCCGTCCAGATTGGGCGCCGTGTGAGGAGTCGCCTTTACTGGCACACAACCATCGTGTGAGCCGAGGTGAGTGCGGCGAGGCAGGCTGCGCGACAGCAGTGGCATTGCGCGGCAATTCCATCACGGAGCAGTTGTCGCTTGAGAAGGTGAAGGCGAGCGGCCACCTCCCCCCTACCTCACTGCGTGCAGCAGCGCCAACTCCTCATTGCAGGCCATCGTGTCGGCTGAGGAAAGGAAGGCGAGGCAGTCGTTACGGTAGGAGTGGTGCGACGTGATAAGTCTGTCAGAAGGAGGTGCTGCCAGCGATCGCGAAGGCGTGCGACCATATCCTCCACTACCTCGGTGGACGCTGCGGGGCCAACTCCTTTTCACGGTCCATCATGTCGCCTAAGGAGAGGGCGGCAAGGCAGGTTGTGCGGTAGGAGTGGCGCAACGCGACAAGCCCGTCAAGGAGGAGGTGCCGCCGGCGACCACGAAGGCGTGCGGCCATATCCTCCACTACCTCGGTGGTTGCATCGGGGCCGACTCCTTATCACGGTCCATCGTGTTGGCTGGGGAGAGGGCCCCGAGGTGAGGGGTGTGGTAGGAGTGGTGCAACGCGGCAAGTCGTCAACGAGGAGCTGCTACCAATGATTGCAAAGGCGTACTGCCACCTCTCCTCCACTACCTTGGTGGTCGTGGCATCATCGACTCCTTGTCGCAGACCATCATGTCAGCAAAGGAGAGGACAGTGAGGCAGGCAGCACAACAGGAGTGGCGCAACGCCACAAGTCCGTCAGGAGGTGCCACCGGCAGTCGCGAAGGCACACAACAATCTCCTCCAGTACCTTGGGCCAAGGCAGTGTCGATTCCTCGTTGCGGGCCATCGTATCAGATGAGGAGAGAGCGTCCAACCTGGAGGCACGACAACAGTGGCACAACGCGGCAATTCCTTCAAGAAGGATGTGCCGCCGGCGATCGTGAAGGCGCGTGTTCACCTCCACTTCCTCGGTGGCCACGGTGGTGCCGACTCCTCATCGCGGGACATCATGTCGGCAGAGGAGAGGGGCCGAGGCAGACGACACGACAGGAGTGGTGCAACGCGGCAAGTCCGTCAAGTACCAGGTGTCGCTGGCGATCGCAAAAGCACATGACCACCTCCTCTACTACCTCGGTGGCCATAGCGGCGCCGACTCGTCGTTGCAGGCATCGTGTGTGCTGAGGATTGGGAGGCGAGGCAGGCGGTAAGGAGTGGCGCAATGCAGTGCGCTGCTCCCCGTTCTCTATGTCAGACATGGCGTCAGCCGAGGTCCGCGAGGACCCCGACCTGGCGGAGGCATGGACCCGCGACCAGTCCCTCACCACCGTGGAATAGTTGTGCGGCACCGCTACCGCATTGACAGGGAGCTCACTAGGATCGGTGAGGAGTGGCACTAAGCGACACCTCCCCAGCCACCATGGCACCGCGCCTGGGGTTGTGATGGCTTCTCGCCCCTCGTTGGTTACCCCAAGTGGAAGGTTTGAGATGTAGCGTAGCAACAAGTTTCCCTTGGCAAAGATACCAAGGATCGAATCCCGTGAGACTCCGAGGGTCGACAAGAAGGTGTCAACGGCGCCAGAAACTTAGCGGTTGACAGGACCTGCACACAGATACAAATAACTTTGTTCCCAACGAGTACAGAGAGGTTGTCAATCCCTCCGGCCTTGTTGTTTACAAAGGATCAAACACAAGAGATAATAATGATAGCTATGACTGCAACTAGGAAATAAGAACAGGAAGTAAATAGAAGGTGTGATCAGTGGTGGTAATATGGACCGGGGTCCCATGATGTTCACTAGTGATGGCTCTCTCCCAAAAGACGATAAAACAGCAAAGCGAGGTAAACATATTACAGCTGGGCAATTGACAGGATTATGTGCGCAAACCAATGCTAACTATGCTGCAAAGAAAGGTAGAGGCTCAAAAGCATGGGCGGTACGCCAAGGCAAGTAGACTGAAATCCATCTGCATCTACTACTAATCATCCACCTTGAGATATCTATCCAGAACATCTCGCTGGTATTAAGTTGCGAATCCCACCCAAAGTGTAAACTCAAAGCAACAGACAACTGCATTAAAAGAACTTTGCGTAAAGTAAACAATCCTTGCACCCGCAAGTACAAGCACCGTTGTTTTCCCCCTTGTGGCAACAGCACATCCCCTAGACTCATGTTTCTGTCACTCAAGCTAGTCATCAGGGGGCATGAACCCACAATCAAGCATAACGCTCCATCTTGGAGTTACTACCTACTACTTGGCCAAAGCAATAAACAGCAACGGAGAACATGAAAGAATTACTCAAGAACATAAATATAAAAGAGGTGAATCAAATATATTACTCACACACAATCTGAACATAATCTCATAATCCATCGGATCCCAGCAAACTCAGCAGAGAAACAACATAAATATTACATATGTGCCTCGATCATGTAGGGCAGCTCACGAGGTCTAAACCATGAAGAACAAAGAGGGGAGGAGAACATCACATAGCTACTGATCATGGACCCATGGTCCAAGGTGGACTACTGACGACTCATCCGGGAAGCGTCCACGGTGGTGGTTTTCCCCTCCGGCAGGGTGCCTGGAAGAGTTCTCCTGATGCTCCCGATCTTGGAAGCGCTGTGGCGGCGGAACAGAGGCGAGATCGCGAAAAAGGGTTCCGTCCTCGAGGGTTTCGGGACGAGAGGAATATATATGCGAAGGGGGGTCACCAGAGGCGGAGCCGGGGCCCCAGGCGCCCCCCTGGCGTGGCCAGGGGTGGGGCCGCGCCAGGTGGCCGCTTGGGCCACCCCTGGCTTCCCTCTGGCCCCGCTTTGATTCTTCTCGAAGCTTCTTGTACGCTGATTTTTCCTGTATTTTTCCCGGAATTTTTGGAGCACTTTTAATATGGGGGAAACCTGAAATAGAAAAACAGTAGAAAACAGGAACTGGCACTGTAGTGCACTGAGTTAATAGGTTAGTCCAAATATGATCAAAAGTGTACGGAAGTGCATAAATATCATAGCAATATCACACAAAAGAGGCATGGAGCAAGCATAAATTATAGATACGTTTTGGACGTATCAACATCCCCAAGCTTAATTCCTGCTCGTCCTCGAGTAGGTAAATGATAACAAGCATAATTTCTGTGGTGACATGCTACCAACCATATAAGAACTTTTTAAGTAAAGCAATCAAGGCATGTAATTCAATTCAAGTCATAACAAGCAAGAGTCTATATTAGCATTGTAACAAGCAACATAAGAACATAAAGGTGCAAGAGCTCTCGCTGTCCGTGACTCGAATGTCTCCAAATGGTATTTGCGTGCAAGAAAGGGGATAGGGATATATGAGAGAGTAAAACATAGTTTTTGTATTGTTGAGAACTTAATCTACTAAAGTTTCACACTTGGTCTTCTTTGGAATCTTATCTTGACTCATCCCTAGACCAGCAGCCAGGTACAAGTCAAAATGATCCACTCCCTTTCAATATTTTGAGCACTCATGCAATGGATGAGTGTAAGCAAGAAGGTTGACACTTAGGATGGCAAAAAGAGAAAAATGATGGAGGTGGAAGACAAAAAAGGTGTGAAAGGCTCACATCAATGAGGACAATCATAGGCGAGAGAAAGCCAAATGATAGATATGATGTGAGGAGTAGGGATTGCCATGCAACGGATGCACATATGAGCTAAGGTAAGCTCTCCAATGGAACTAGTGGGGGTGCATCCAACTTGCTTGCTCAAGAAGACCTAGAGCTCTTTTGAGGAGGCTCATCATTGGAATATACAAGCCAAGTTCTATAGTGTGAAGGTCCCCACATAGCTATATGCATGAATGATAATCTCTATGGAGTACAAGGTATAAGATGGAGTACGAGTGTGGATCTCTCAACAGGAATAGTAGTGTGCCCCCTTCTCTCTTTTTATTTCTTTTTCTCCTTTTTCTCTTTTTTTATTTTTTTGTGGCCTCAATGGCTCTTTCTATTTAACTCTCATTTGTCCTCTTTGGGATCTTTTGATTTTGTCCTCTTTGGGATCTTTTGATTTGTCCTCTTTGGGATCTTTTCCTCACTTTAGGGGCAACACTCTACAAATTACAAGAAGTATAGAAGATCTTTCACACTTTACAAAAGTACTCAACATAAAGAAAATGAAACTATCATGATGTATGCAAATGTATGCCTCTGCCAGTGTAGCAGGATATGCAATGATACTAGCACGTCATGTAGCAATGATTAGGGCAAGGCCCAACTAGCATGCGGCTCATCGATCAAGCAAAAAGCATGTAGACATGAAGATCAAGTCATGAGAAGATGGATGTTGCATGGCAATGTATCTCGGAAAGGCTATGGAAATGCCTTGATAGGTAGGTATGGTGGCTGTTTTGAGGAAGGATATAATGAGGCTTATGATGACAGAGCGTATCGTGCCAAGGATTTGGATGCACCCGCGAAGTATGCGCCAACTCTCGAGGTGAGAAAGGGCAATGCACGGTACCGAAGAGGCTAGAAAAATATGGCTAGGTGAAAGCGTCAACTTTCGAATACTCACATTAGTCCGAAGAACTCATGCACTTATTATCGGTAACTCTCAATCTAATTAGGAGGTTCACAAAGAGACAAGTACCCCGAGGAGGAGTGTATGGGGGTTTGGTTATCCTTGCGCATCCTCGGCTCATGGTACGTGAGTGTACTCTAATATTCGATCCCTCCAAAGATTACTGATCCATTTAGCAGCTAAAGTTCTCAACTATTTTGTAGGTTTTCAAAAATAAACACGGATTGCCCAAAATACGACATCTATCACTAATAGGCTAAAGCTCTTGACCCCAAAAGTTCAGACATTACTCATGGCAATACCTCAAAACTATTGCAAGTTACTACTAAAATTAAATAGCAACCTCAATTACCTACTTTAAGTTAAGACACACAACTCAGTGCAACAGGCAAACTCTCTTAACAAGATAAACATGAAAACTCAAGAGAGTTCAGCAACCAACTAAACAAAAGCTCTTTAGAAAGAAAAGCATGAAAACTAAGAGCTAAACATGACAGTAGCTATGGAAAGACAAAGAACATACACAACAAAGATAAGCATGAAAATCCTATGTTGTGTTTTAGGTTGAAGTGGAGTGTGTTTCTCTCCCACACAAAGAAAGCTGGGTTCTAACTTGTTATGAACAGCAAGCAAAGCTAAAGAAAACTAAAAAGGAAACTAAGAGCAAGACGCTCCAAGCATAGCACATAACGCATGAAGTGATTAAAATATAGTGGAATGAAAGACGTACTGATAATTGTTGATGGAGAAGGGGATGCATGGGGGCATCCCCAAGCTTAGACGCTTGAGTCTTCTTGAATATTTCTTGGGGGTGCATGGGGGCATCCCCAAGCTTGAGCGTTTGACCCTCCTGAATCTTCTTTTATCATCTTCCCTCGCACACTTGAAAACTCCCTTCATACATAACTCATCATAATCTGATTAGCGAGGTTAGTACCCATAATAAAATAATTTTTTCCTACTGGAAATAAAAATAATCTTGAAGAGCTACTGTTTCTCAAGATTGCCAAAAGGTTTTTGCAAAGAAAAAGCAAGCTCAAGGTTTGCAAAACGAAGAAAAGGCAAAACATAACAGAATATGTGAAAAACAGACCAGCAGGTAGTAAATAATTTTTTCGGGGCACTTCTGCAACTCAAATAAAAAAACTCAGAACAGACGCCCGAAAGCCAATTGTATAGAGCACGCTGTCAAAAAATTCAGATCAAAAAGATGATCTGGTGGTTTTATTCGAATTTTTCTGTCCAAGGACAGAATCTGTTTTCTGGACTGCACGTCACAACTTTTGAACTTTCTTGCAATCGGAGGCTAAACTTGGCACAAAGCTGAAAAGAAAAGATACAATGATGATGCTACTGTAGTAACAAACATCAAGACACAACAAAAACAAAATAAAACCTAATTCGTTGTGGGCTGCCTCCCAAAAGCGCTTTCTTTTATGCCTTTAAGCTAGGCATGATGCAAAAAGGAGGAATCAAAAGTCATCATAATAATCGGAGTTATAAATTGCTTCAAATGGTTCCTCAACAAGTTCACCCTTGTTCCTTCTAGGAAAGGGGTACGTACCTTTTGCCTTCCCGCGTAGGCGGATTTGTCCCTTACCTATATCGATGAAGCCTTTTACGGCTCGGAGGAAGTCCCTTCCAAGCACTATATTTCCTTGGTTTGGCTTCATGATGAAGAAATCAACCATTGCAATCCCTTTAAGGAATGTAACTGGTACGTCTTTTATTCTTCCCTGGATCTTAGAAATATCTCCGTTAGCATGTTCATGATAGGATGCTAATTTGTCCATGTTAAATTTTAAAGAATCATGAACAATTTTTGGCATAGTAGAAACCATAGATCCAATATCACAATAAGCAAGGAAGTCTTGATTAGAGATGCTAATCCTAACAAAAGGCTCCCAATCATTGTCTATTTTCAAAATATCTCTCTTATTGGGTTTGGGTTTCTCTACCTTCATCAAGTCTAGAGCATCCATTCTCTTCTCAATAGTAGCAAGTCTATCTATGACAGTATCAAAACTATGATCATAAACAAAGTAACTAGATAGACCATGTATAATTTCAAGAGCTCTAGCTTCATCACACTCTAGGAAATCTCCTTCAGCTATAATATCAAGAGAGTGTTTACACCATTTAAAAAGACCATGGTAAAATTTCTAAGCACAATTTTTATAGGTATCCAAGGCATAATTCTCCGATGTGCATCAGAAATTCTGTCCCATGCCTTCTTCATATTTTCTCCACCCCTTTGATGGAAATCTAGAACTTCTGATTCCCTCAAAGCACCAAATCCTAACATGCTTGACTAAACAGAAAGGACTACTAACAGAAAAGCAAATAATTTTTTTGTGATTTTTGATAAAGGACACTAAAGCAAAAACTGAAAGGTAAACTAACAAGACTAAAAAGCAAAGATAAAAGATAGCGTGCAACTCACCTATCTTGAAGAGTGGAGTCCCCGGCAACGGCGCCAGAAACTTTGCTTGATGGCTTCTCGCCCCTCGTTGGTTACCCCAAGTGGAAGGTTTGAGATGTAGCATAGCAGAAAGTTTCCCTTGGAAAAAATACCAAGGATCGAATCCCGTGAGACTCCGAGGGTCGACAAGAAGGTGTCAACGGCGCCAGAAACTTAGCGGTTGACAGGACCTGCACACAGATACGAATAACTTTGCTCCCAACGAGTACAGAGAGGTTGTCAATCCCTCCGGCCTTGTTGTTTACAAAGGATCAAACACAAGAGATAATAATGATAGCTATGACTGCAACTAGGAAATAAGAACAGGAAGTAAATAGAAGGTGTGATCAGTGGTGGTAATATGGACCGGGGTCCCATGATGTTCACTAGTGATGGCTCTCTCCCAAAAGACGATAAAACAACAAAGCGAGGTAAACAAATTACAGCTGGGCAATTGATAGGATTATGTGCGCAAACCAATGCTAACTATGCTGCAAAGAAAGGTAGAGGCTCACAAGCATGGGCGGTACGCCAAGGCAAGTAGACCGAAATCCATCTGCATCTACTACTAATCATCCACCTTGAGATATCTATCCAGAACATCTCGCTGGTATTAAGTTGCGAATCCCACCCAAAGTGTAAACTCAAAGCAACAGACAACTGCATTAAAAGAACTTTGCGTAAAGTAAACAATCCTTGCACCCGCAAGTACAAGCACCATTGTTTTCCCCCTTGTGGCAACATCACATCCCCTAGACTCATGTTTCTGTCACTCAAGCTAGTCATCAGGGGGCATGAACCCACAATCAAGCATAACGCTCCCTCTTGGAGTTACTACCTACTACTTGGCCAAAGCAATAAACAGCAACGGAGAACATGAAAGAATTACTCAAGAACATAAATATAAAAGAGGTGAATCAAATATATTACTCACACACAATCTGAACATAATCTCATAATCCATCGGATCCCAGCAAACTCAGCAGAGAAACAGCATAAAGATTACATATGTGCCTCGATCATGTAGGGCAGCTCACGAGGTCTAAACCATGAAGAACAAAGAGGGGAGGAGAACCTCACATAGCTACTGATCATGGACCCATGGTCCAAGGTGGACTACTCACGACTCATCCGGGAAGCGTCCATGGTGGTGGAGAAGCTCCCGGTGGTGGTTCTCCCCTCCGGCAGGATGCCGGGAAGAGTTCTCCTGATGCTCCCGATCTTGGAAGCGCTGCGGCGGCGGAACAGAGCCGAGATCGCGAAAAAGGGTTCCGTCCTCGAGGGTTTCGGGACGAGAGGAATATATATGCGAAGGGGGGTCACCAGAGGCGGAGCTGGGGCCCCAAGCGCCCCCCTGGCGCGGCCAGGGGTGGGGCCGCGCCATGTGGCCGCCTGGGCCACCCCTGGCTCCCCTCTGGCCCCGCTTTGGTTCTTCTCGAAGCTTCCTGTACGCTGATTTTTCCTGTAGTTTTCCCGGAATTTTTGGAGCACTTTTAATATGGGGGAAACCTGAAATAGATAAACAGCAGAAAACAGGAACTGGCACTGTGGTGCACGAGTTAATAGGTTAGTCCTAATATGATCAAAAGTGTATGGAAGTGCATAAATATCATAGCAATATCACACAAAAGAGGCATGGAGCAAGCAGAAATTATAGATACGTTTTGGACGTATCAGGTTGGCATTGGCCGCGGCGGCCCTTTGCACGGAACATGAGGAAGCAGAGTGGCTCCTCCGCGAGCGCCAGGCCGTGGCCGGGAAGGCTTGTCGTTCCCCGACACCCTTCCGCCGCTGGGAGGACTACTCCAACGATGACGACATGATGATCGCAGTGTGGCCTGCCTGGGCGGTCACGCATACGAGGACACCTCCGCTATAAGTTAGCCTAGTTTTCTTTTAAGTTTTTAGTTAAATGGACAAATGTCGTCCATTTTATGTAAATTATGTACGAACTTTAGTGAATTACGCCGTGTTTGGTAAAATTCGTCCGGTTCATTCTAATTTGTTTTGAGTGGATGCAAACACTATTGGACGTCCGACTACCACATAACTATCTGCGGGCCAGGGGAAGAAGATAGTCCCTCTGGTCGTTTTTACTCCGCATATAAGATTTGTCTGAAGTCAAATTTCATAAAGTTTGATCAACTTTATAGAAAAAATATCAACATTCACATTGCAAAATCAATACAATTAGATGAGTCATGAATTTAGTTTTCCTATTGTATAAACTTTAGTATTATACATCTAGATGTTTTTTCCATATAAAAATGGTCAAACTTTAGGAAGTTTGGCTTCAGATAATTTTGATATGCATAGTAAAAAGAGACGAAGCGGGTATTTGCAAGAACTTTGAAATGTACCTGCTCATAGTTTTTATTTAAATATGATTATAGAATTTTTCTCATATTTTATGACGAGTTCCCAAAATGTAGTAACTTTTAGTTTTAGAAAAAAAAATTGTAAGACAATTGTCTTCAGTTCGAAATTGCAGCATATGCAGGAGGTGAAGAAGAGCAGCAGCAACGATCTGTAGTGAGAGAGCATGGAGAGGACCAGCAGAGAGGAAGACTAGGAGCCGAACAGCAGCGGCCGGTGACTTTGCTGGGGATCAGACATCGCCGCTGCCCTTATCTGATGGAATATTTATATAAAAAGTATGAGCAGGTATATTTCAAAGTTTTTGTAAAGGAGTAATACAATTTGTGCCTTTGTGAAGGAGGCGGAGAATGTGTAGCAAACAGAACAACCAACACCAATTTGGAATCAAGTGTTGACACTTTACGACAGTCACATGTACAAATCTTCTTATCCGAATTATTACATGGACATAAAACAAAAAATAGCAAAGAACACTAATGAATTCGTCACTTCAACTAAGCTCCACATTTTCGGATCAGTGACTTTTTCATTATCCAACGAACCTGCATGCAGAAGCAATAGAGTAGTAAGTTTCATGTGTGAACTTTATACACCAGATTGTACACTATTTACTAACAATGGTAAACTTCACATCCAACTTCACAAAATGACAGTAAATTTGTGAACACATAGTATAGCCAGGTAAAATCTATGAGCACATAGTACATCAGAAGCAGTAAATAGTATAACTAGCCTTGACCTGTTGTATGACAGCAGCTAGCAAGTTCATATAGTCCAATTCAATTGTTGATCGATTGAATTTTCCTCATGATACAACACCAGCAGCAGCTGCCATAGTTCAGCTAGTCCCGGACACCTAGAACCATGTTGTACAGCCTGAATTCTTTGATCTAACCATTCACTACAAGCAAAAACATTCTAAACATATGTCATACAAGTATACACAAAAAATCAAGGATTTCTTTTTCTTTCTTAGTTGACAGAAACCAGCAAGGAGCTAAGCTGAGCTGAGTACAACAAACACTCGAGACAAATAAAACAAAAAGCATTGATCTTCCAGAAAACAGAGAGGCTAAACAGAGAGGCTTTCACATGTCAAGGGAAAGAAATGGAAGTCAACAATAAGTTTAATCAAGGTGCATCTTCGTGCATCTTCAGAGTTACATCTTTGTGTATTTTCAAACTATTGTCCACTTGAGTTTCAGAAAATACTGTGAAATAGATATAATATTCTTGTCAACAAATGATACAAGTGTATGGACTCCCACATATCTGATATAGGTCCACGTATTACTCTTACCATATAAAAATATAGAGGTTCACATAATCATCTCTCATCTTGTCCTTGTTATTCAGATTTGGATAAAAAAATCAACACTAGATTCAGAGTACTACTCGATATAGATTCTCGTAGTTGTCGTTTAGTTTAGCAGACATCTGTTATATTTTTTTAAAGACTCTTGTACATTTTCTTTATAAGAATAATATCATTGCCTTATTCTTATTATTGATGTGCTCCATTCCTGGACACAAATCTGTTATTACCTTAGAAGAGTCCTGTACATACATGTTCATATTTAGGTTGCAAATTAGGATCCTTGTTCTGAGTATGCTCACTTGTGTTGTCTTACTCCCATATATACATCGACTCTATACTACATGGACTCTATACTAAAAATATAACTTAAATGTTATTAGTTTCATAGTGGATATGACAATAAGGGATCACATTTAGAAATAGAAGGGGGGAGTAGTACGAGGACTTTGTAGACTTTTGCTTAGGTTAACCAAGTTTTTAGTCATCATGATTGATTGAATTACTTACCCTTTTCCTTGTGCAAATCCATGTCACATTTTCAGTGACTTGTAACCGATAATAAATGTTACAAAAAAATCGCCAACGTTTGTGTGATTGCAGGTACACAAGGATAGACTCAAGCTGGGGGAGGTCACACCGTTGAGTGAGATGCTATTATATGTTGGTCATGATGTACTCACATTAAAAAAATTGTTTCTTTGAATATTTACAGTCCCAAAACTCTTGAGTATTTCTCAAACTTCAACAATATATATAATATCTAACATTGGATGTGCCTTGATTACACTATATTCCTTGAGTATTTGTATCAAATATTCCCTGTGAAACTGAATTCAAAGATGAATGTTTACTCAGTGCAATGCTTACACTACATTCGCTGAATATTTCAAGCATTCCCTGTACAAACTGAATTCATTGATGAATGTTTACTTATTGCAACGTTTATACTGTATTCCTGTACAAATTCTATTCAATACCTAACCAACCTCACAACAATGAAGTGGACAAGGATTAGGAGGGATAAGGGATAAACCCCAACAAGAATTAAAGTGACCGCCGGAGGTTTCAATCAAACCCCACGGTGATCAATTCCCTGTTGGGAACAAATCACAAACAACTAAACATGGCCCAGTTGGTACAGTATATCTCTGAAATTGTAACAAGCCCGAAGCTCATCTCCCTCAGATGATTTGATCACAAACACAGGGGAATGGATCCATCTCTCCTATCTGACAGTCCATCCCCTTCATCATCTACCAAATCACATCACACGGCCATGTCTCGAGGTTGCCACGAATAAGGTTACTGGATGAGAGGAGACAGGAAGGAGGAGGAAGGGAGGGTTACCTCGGAGGCCAGTCTCGCCCGTACACGGTGAGGGAGAAGAAATACGGCCAGAGGAGCGGCGCGCCGCCGGCGGGCAGGCTGGATTGGCAACCAGTGGAGCAGGGGAACGCTAGCAGATGACTTGCGGTTCTGCTACCGCGGCCTGGCGGCTTCTAGAGGCTGTTTGGTTTTCGCCTGTGCGTGCCGTGCCAATCTTGGCCAGCCAAAAAATTGGCGCAGGATCTGGCCGCCTGTGACTTGCCAAAATATTGGCGTCAAACTGAACTACGGGTGGTGAGATGGCTTGGGCGCACCAAAATATTGGTGCTCATCCAAACAGAACTCCTAGCCTAGTCAATGACCAATTTTTTGGATCGGTAGCCGACGGCTGCAATCCAAACAGCCCTAAATTCTTCGCTGCCCCCAAAGGAGCCGCTCCCCTGTCCGTCGTCGCCTTCCCGCCGCTGCTCTGTCCATCGCCGCCTTCCCGCCGCCGTCCAGTCCGTCTGCCTTCCAGCCTCCGTGCTCAACGGGAGGAGATTGGATGATTGATTTGTGTCGTAGACTCGTAGTAGACCTAGATCCAACCAGACTTGAAGGCGAATATCAATCCAGATCAGAGAATAAAAGTGGTGGGCTTCGCGCAATTTAGTTTTGCTCGGACGGTTAGTAGAGATTTTCACATTCATTATGTGTAACGATATGTCTACTTAATTTCTTTCTGTGCTGAATTACTTTTTATTTAAAATTTTGTATATTTGTAGTCTTATAATATATACAATTTGCAACTAATACATGACAACATATAAGATGTGTTGCACCACGACAGGGCCATGAGCTACAAGTCTGCAACGCATATGGTACACCACTTATATGCGTATCTACCGTGATTTTTGCAACAAATAGTCAAAACGATGTAGTAAATGTGTTGTTTTATAAGGGGTAACCTTGTAGTGTGGCTGCACTCCAACTGGCCCTGTCGTCTCTGCACCAGTGGCATCAGGCTCTGTCGCTGCTATTACCTCATCATCAATTTCTCTCTGCGCCACTAGTGCGGCGCTGACCACCTGGTTTGTTGCCGCCAAGTATAGCAGCAACAGTTCTCGTGGCCTAGGCGCAACTAGTATTGGCGTGGAGGAAAGATACCTCTTCAAATCTTGTAATGCTGCTTCAGCTTCTAGCGTCCATTCCATTGGGCCCGCCTTTTTCAAAATCTTGAAAAAGGGAAGGGCGCGCTTGGCAGACTTGGAAATGAATCTGCTCATGGCGGCAACGCAGCCAGCAAGCCGACGCACATCTTTGACCCGTTTGGGTGCTTCAATCTACTCTATAGCTTTGATCTTGTCCAGATTGGCCTCTATCCCATGCTGCGACACAAAGAACCCGAGAAGCTTGCCGGACGGGACACCGAAGACGCACTTCTCAGGGTTCAGCTTGAGGTTGATCTTGCGTAGGTTGACAAATGTTTCTTGTAAATCCGGTTTAAGGATTGCCCTGTTCTTGGTTTTGACCACTATATCATCCATATAAGCCTCCATATTTCTATGGAGCTGGGGTTCAAAACCAATCTGGACTGCCCTTGCAAAAGTCGAGCCAGCACTCTTCAACCCGAAAGGCATTCGTACGAAACAGTACGTACCACATGGGGTGATGAATGCTGTCTTCTCTTCGTCTTCTCTTGCCATGAAGATCTGGTGGTAGTCGGAGTAGGCATCGAGGAATGACAACAGGTCACACCCAGCTGTGGAGTCAACAATCTGGTCGATGCGCGGCAACGGGAAGGGGTCCTTGGGACAAGCTTTATTGATATCTATGTAATCAATACACAGCCTCCACATCCCATTTGCCTTGCGCACTACCACTGGATTGGCCAACCACGTTGGATGGAGCACTCGTGTTACCAAACCCGCAGCTTCCAATTTCCGGATCTCCTCTATGATGAACTCTTGCCGTTCCAAAGCTTGTTTCCTGACCTTCTGCTTGACGGGCCGCACATGAGGACGGACAGCAAGGTGGTGCTCAATCACCTCCCTGGGAACGCCGGGGATGTCGGATGCTTGCCATGCAAACACGTCGACATTCGCCCGCAGGAAGGTGACGAGCGCGTCTTCCTATTTGTCGTCAAGGGAGGAGCTTATGGTGAAAGCCCCTCCTGTGCCGTCCTCCTTGACGGAAACCTTCTTGGATCCCGGCGGCATGGCCCTGGACCTCTTGTTTCTGCTGGTGGAGCTCTCTGGCACGTCCTCGACGGGAGCGCGACACTCCGAAGAGGTGCGCTTGCCGGAGTGGGTGTCCGAGGTCTCACCGGTCTTCTTCTTTCCGGTGGAGCTCTCTGGCACATCCTCGACGGGAACACAGCACTCCGAAGAGGTGCGCTTGCTGGAGTGGGTGTCTGAGGTCTCACCGGTCTTCTTCTTCTTCCCTCCCAGGGCTCCAGTGGCAGGAGCAAGTGCCCTCATAGCGGCAGCTGCTGCAACTGCTTGCTGGTACAGTTGGCCAGCGCAAATCAGCGCATCTTTCTTATCGGAGGGGATGGTGATGATCGTCACAGGCCCTGGCATCTTCAGGGTGTTGTAGGCGTAGTGTGACGCTACCATGAACTTGGCCAGCGCTGGGCGGCCAAGGATCCCGTTGTAAGGCAAGGGGATCTTGGCAACATCGAACACGATCCTTTCCGTCCTGTAGTTCAGATCACTCCCAAAAGTCACAGGCAGCGTGACCTTCCCCTTTGGTTGACTTCTCCCCGGATTGACCCCCTGAAACGTGCCCATCTCTTCGAGGTCTCCCTCGGGACTTTGCAGCTTCTCGATCACGGTGGGAGAGAGTAGGTTCAGACCGGCCCCGCCATCGACTAGCATCTTTGTCACCTTGAGGTTGCGTATTGTCGGTGAGACCAACAACGGCAAGCACCCGACCGCAGTAGTGCGATCAGGGTGATCCTCAGTGTCAAAAATGATAGGTGTGCTGGACCATTTCAGCGGCTTTCGGGCACCGGACGACGGCTCTGCCGCTGTAATCTCGCGCGCCCACTATTTAAGTTGGCGGTGAGAAGTATGCAGCGTGGCGCCGCCATCGACGCACATGGCCTCCGTAGCCTTCTGAAATTCTTGGTCGCCGGACTCATCGTCCTCTTCGTGATCGTTGTCCTGTTGCGGTGCCGGCCTTTCTTCGCTGGGGCGGTAGTATCGTCATCTGAAGAGTCGGTTTCCCTGCCGGCATCTTCGCCGGGGTACTTCCTTCCCTCTTCAGCCCGGGAACATCCTTCAGCGAGAACATAGAGCTCTGCCACATCTTTCACCTTGGTCATCGCCAGTTCTTCACGCATCTTGCGGTTACGCACGTTCTGATGGAACACGCTGATGATGGCGGCAGGGTGAACATCAGGGATATTGTATTGTACCCGGCTAAACCTCTGTATGTACTTGCGCAGACTCTCGCCTTCCTTCTGGGGTATGACGTGCAGATCACTTGCTTGGCCATGGGCTTGGTGACCTCCAATAAAGGCGCCAACAAACTCATGGCACAAATCCGACGAGGAGGAAATAGAGTCTTATAGTCGCGGGCTCCGGCAGCTTGCATCGCGATGGTGTAGATGCCGAGGAACTCTGACGGGTGGGTCTTGCCGTTGTACTTCTCGCCAACATCGGGCTTGAAGGTGCGGTGAGTGGGCCACTGGAACTGCCGCAGCTCACAGGTAAAAGCCGGATAGCCTACCTCGTAAGGTAGACCCCCAAGGCTCTCCGGTGCTGGGCGGTCCACAGCAGGCCCCGCTCGCCTGTCTGACTGGTGGCGTGCTCCGCGCCAGCGCTCGATGGTGGTTCGAGCATCTTCATGAGCTCGCTCCTGAAGAACTTGACGCTGGTCGCCGTGGGTCCGTGGGTCGGACGACGCTATGGAGATGGCGTCGCCCGCGACGCCCCGACGAGTCGACACACGCGGTACCGGGCGAGGGGGAGGCGAATGCACCGTAGCCACGGCGCTGCCGGTCCCCCCTCCACCGGTGCGTGGGATTCCATCGGAGCGTCGACCTGGGAGCTCCGCTGGGTTTGGTTCATCCTTGTTGGCGACTACGACAAGGCTTCGGATGGTGGCTCTCCATTCGTCGAGTTTCCCCGTAATGGGAGGAAAGTCGAGGAGCAACTGCGCGCGCGCCAGGGCTTCAGCTGGGGTTAGTGGCAGCGAAACCTGCACGGACTGCGACGCGCTTCGACCCCTGATCGTGTCAGGAGGAGCTCCGCCACAATCTCGCGGTCGCATGCCGTTTCCACCAACGCTCCGGCGGGCGGGCAGGTCTTCTACGTCCCGGAAGTGGCGCTCGGGGCTCTTCCCGTGGCGACGCCCGGGATCTTCGGCGCGATAACGCCGCTCGTCGCGCGCTACTTGGGAGGAGCGTATTGTGGGCGCCGGCGTGGGAGTCCTGGAGGCCCTTGCGTCGCCTTCGGGTGATGTGGCAGCAACTTTGGAAGGCCCCGCGCCACTCGCGGAGGGCCCGGCTGCGTCCTTGGACATGGCGGTGGGTGGCCCGTTACCGGGCACACAAACATCGCCACCTCCCAAAATCCGGCTGCTGGGATGGCATTGGTGTTCGCGAGCAGCGCCCCAGGTCCTTTCCGCGACCGGTCCGCTGCTCGCCCGCGTCGGGGCGGGCTGTCCGGCCTCCGACTGGCCAACCTCCAACGTCTTCTTCTTCTTGGGCGCCATGATGATGAAGAAGCGTCGAACTGACTGCTAAAGCCGATTCTCACAACTGCGCCCCCTACCTGGCGCGCCAAAGATGTCGGTGTATTTGGATCGACACCTATGGGATCACAAGAATCCCTACTACGGTTGCAGGGCGCGGGGTTGAGAGAAGAGCGGATCCAACAGTTAGCACACGGTTCCTTTACCCAGGTTCGGGCCGCAAAGATGCGTAAAACCCTACTCCTGCTTTGGTGGATTATATGTTTGTGTTCTTCAGCTGTCTATGGGGCATGAGGAGCTCCAGAAAGTCGAGTCGTGAGGAGTTCTAAAGATCCGAATCCTTCTCCTAGTTGCCTCGGGCCTCCTTTTATAGGGAAAAGGGGTTGCCACAGTGGCACACAGGAGGTGGAAAGGGTATAGTGATGCGAGGTTATCCCTCGCATTACATGACAAGGTGCATTTAATGCGCTTAGATTAGGTGTCCTCGCTTTATCGGGGATGGGGGAGACATCCGTCTTGTCCGTCGCCGCTCCTTCTTGCATCGACACGCGCCTTGGCCAGCGATGCCTGAGGTGCCATGTAGGCAGGCAGGCAGCTGAGGTGGCGCAATGGTTGGTCTCCACGAAGATCTGCATGTTGCCACGTAGGAGCCTGCCCAGCTGGTTGGGTCGGCAACTGCATGGGGCGGTGGAAACTCAGTTGGTGCGGGCCTGACAGTGGCCCTGCGGGTGTCCTCGACAAGGGCCTTGCCGGGGCCCCGGCAAGGGTCTTGCCGCGGCGCCTGCTGTCATCCCCGGCAAGGTGCTTGCCGGAGGTCTTGTGGTCCTCCTTTGCTGGGATCCCGCCAAGGGTCGTCATCCTCTTAGTGTGTGTATCTGTCCTTGAATGTCTTCACAAAGATCTGCATGCCACCACGGGGATATCTCCCGAATCCTTGCCCCATGGGGGCAGTGGACTCAAGGGTGATCCGCTCCGTAGGCGTGGGGCGAACTGCCGCGGCAAGGGTCTTGTCGGGGCTGCCAGAGCTGGCCCCGGCAAGGATCTTGCCAGGGCTGCTGAAACTGGCTCGCGGCAAGGATCTTGCCGGGGGAAGCCGCTTCGTCCCTTTGCTCTTTGTAGTCTTGTTCTTGGCGTTGCTCCAGTTCCATCGAGCTTCGGTCTTACCTTGGCTCACCTCCCCTGCTATGCTTGGCGTGGTGGTGCCCGTGGTTCAGACTGCCCGTGCACAGTCATAGGGGTACAAAAAGTGTACCCCTCTTTTTGTACACCGACAAATGATGATGAATCTCTCACAAAACACCGATAGAATCCAGCGAGGCCAAGGAAACTCCTCACGTGTGTGACCGTTTTGGGCTGCGGCCAACTCTCAATAGCTTCAATCTTCGCTTTATAAACCTCAATTCCCTGTGGAGTAACAACATAGCCAAGAAAAGAGACTCGGTCGGTGCAAAAGGTGCACTTTCCAAGGTTACGAAACAAACGTGCATCACGTAGAGCAATAAAAATAGCACGTAAATGTTCCAAATGTTCCTCCAAAGATCTGCTATAAATCAATATATCATCAAAGTATACTACCACAAATCGTCCAATGAAAGCACGTAAAACTTCATTCATTAATCTCATGAAAGTACTGGGTGCATTAGTTAACCCAAAAGGCATGACTAACCACTCATATAATCCAAACTTAGTTTTAAATGCTGTTTTCCATTCATCTCCCAATTTCATACGAATTTGACGGTATCCACTACGCAAATCAACTTTGCAGAATATTGTAGAGCCACTCAATTCATCAAGCATATCATCTAGCCTAGGAATAGGATGACGATAACGAATAGTAATATTATTAATGCCTCTACAATCAACACACATACGCGATGTACCATCCTTTTTCGGCACTAGAATAATAGGAACAACACAAGGACTAAGGGATTCGCGTATATAACCGTTGTCGAGTAGCTCCTGTACTTGAGGCATAATCTCCTTCATCTCTTCTGGATTGGTACGGTATGGTGCGCGGTTGGGTAGCGATGCACCGGGAATTAAGTCAATCTGATGCTCAATCCCTCGAATAGGTGGTAATCCTGGTGGCACGTCTTGTGGAAAGACATCGGCGAACTCCTGCAAAATGTTAGTGACAGCAGGAGGCAAAGAGGAAGGCACGTCCTCGAATGAAAATAATGCCTCTTTGCACACAAAAGCATAGCAAACAGATTTGCTAAAATCTAGCTCATCAATATCAGATTTGGTGGCAAGTAAACATGCACTTTTCAATTTAATTTCAGAAGCAACAGTAGATGGTTTATTATTAGGCTTCATTTGTTGCTCAAATTCTTTTGCCACAATCTGATTTTCACTCTTATTTTTCTCCTGTTTTGCTTTATTTGCTCTATTAATATCATCTTTCAAAATGGAATCAGGAGTCATAGGAAGCAAAGTAATATTTTCATCCTTATGAACAAGAGTATACTAATTGTTTCTACCATGGTGTACAGATTTTTTATCAAATTGCCATGGTCTACCAAGTAATAAGGAACATGCTTGCATAGGTACCACATCACAATCAACATAATCAGCATATGTAGAGATACAAAAATGCACACGAACAGTGCGGGTTACCTTAACCTTGCCGCTGTTGTTGAACCATTGGATGTAGTAAGGATGTGGATGTGGTCTTGTGGTGAGAGATAGCTTCTCCACCATCTCCATGCTAGCCAAGTTGTTGCAACTCCCTCCATCTATGATCACGCGAACAGAACGTTCCTTCACAACTCCCTTTGTATGGAACAAATTATGCCTCTGATTTTGCTCAGCTTGTGTAACCTGCACACTCAAAACACGTTGAGCAACTAAACATTCATACATGTCAGCATCTTCAGGAGCCATGTATTGCGTCTCATGATCAGAATCGTCTCCACCGTGTTCTTCATGTGTAATAAGAGCCAAAGTCTCCTCATCATAGTCACTAGCGGACTCATATCCACCATCCTTAGTAGCAATCATCACACGCTGAGATTTGCATTCTCTCGCAAAATGTCTTCTTCCCTTACAACGACGATAAATAATATCACTGGTGTGCCCTGTTGATGCCATGGAAGAAGAACTCTGTGCAGGCCCAATAGGTGTGCTCTTGGCAGATAATGGTGGTTGTGCCTACTTCCTTGTATCACGGCTGGAGGTAACAGCTGATGGAGGTGTCAGTGCAGTAGAATGTGTGGAAGTAGAGGATGCACGTGGTGTCCATGATGAAGGTTGACAAGCAGAAAAGTTAGTCTGCGCCAATGCCTGTCGATCCTGCACTTCACGTTCAGCTTTACAAGCAAGATGGAATAAACGAGTGATATTATTATAATCCTTATACTCTAGAATGGTCTGAATCTCTCTATTTAATCCACCCATAAAACGTGCAAGCATAGCTTCATTCTCCTCAACAATACCACATCTAATTAGGCCAGTTTGTAATTGCTGATAATATTCTTCTACAGAATTTTTTCCTTGTCTTAAGCACTGCAATTTTTGAAGTAATTCACGTTGATAATATGGTGGAACCCAACAAGTACACATAGCAGTTTTCAAAGCAGCCCAAGTAGCTGGAATAGGATATAATCTACAATGTTCAGACCACCAAACACATGCAAAACTAGTGAAAGCACAAACAGCAGCAGGAACACGTCTCTCCTCGGGATAGTGTAAACATGTAAAACATTGTTCAGTTTCTAACTCCCAAGTAAGATATATATCAGTAACATATCTACCCTCAAATGGTGGAATATTCAATTTCAGTTTAGGAAGATGGTCATGTACCTTAGGTGGTGGTGCAGCCCTACCGTTGCGATGATATGCATGAGGACGACCTGGTGGTGGTGGTGCTGGTGGTTGCACGTAGTTCTGATTTTGGTCAACCTCATCCTCGTAATGGTCCTCCACCTCTGCAGTAGCAGTAGGAGCTACAGAAACATCAACAGCGGCACCAGAAGTTTGACCAGGCTCAAGGGGAACGCGCTGTGCTCGTCCCACTTGATTTGGAAGGCGTTGTTGTTGTTGTTGTTGTTGTTGTTGTTGTTGTTGTAGAGGTGCGACAGCTGCAGCAGCCGGTGGTGGTGGAAAATGCGAAAGCAATTTAGCAAACTTGTTATCGAGCTTTGTTTCAAACGTCTTCTCCATGCCATCTATCTTCTCCATGGCCTCGTCAAGTATGTTTAGCACATCTTGCACCTGTCCACTCATCATTTGCTGAAACTTATCATGAAGATCCTTGTTCGTCAAGTTCTCCCAGTCAGTCTCGTCGGCTTGTGATCCTGGCATGGTTAGCTGCAATAGAAACACACAAGAATATGATCCTACAGACTACTAGAAGATGGTGGTGGTCGGGCGTCACAAATCCGTCAAGCAAATCTCAAATTCTTACCAGTTCTTATCCAGCAGCAGGTGGTGATCGGCAACCATGGTAGTCAAAACTCTCAAAGGTTGGATAAAGCGATTACCAGGGAGAGTCAAAACGCACGACGTAGATGTATGTGGAGCTGGGAAGGCTTATAAGATGGTAGGAAAAAGGTTCAGCAATAATCAATTCAAAGATGCAAAGTTGAATAAACGCTCAACGACGGTACTATGCTGGTCCTAGGCTAGGCCGTACTAGAGACGCGAGCCTAGAACACTAACAAAATCACGACACTGCACGTAAACAAGGGGAAAGCACTCTGAATTTTTTTTACACCCTTTTTTTTGCCGAAAATCACTATAATGGCGAGTGTCTCAAAACTCTTCCCTAGTCAAACTAAGATGATAGGCATGAAATTTTTTTTGACGATTTTTTTTTCGGAATCAGGGCAGCGACGATGAAAAAGTGCGGTAAAAAAACAATATGATGGCACGTGTCTCAAAAGACTCGGAAAAGCCTAAAAACGGGATAGGGAAAAATATTTTCACCTGCCGAAATTTTGGCCTAAAACCTGCCGAAATTTTGGCCTAAAAACGGGATAGGGAAATATATTACCAGTTCTTTTTTTTCTTTTTTTCGAGACCTACGCAGTCAAGGAAACACGAATCTGAAACCTACATGCATCTCGAGAACAAACCTAATATGAAAAGAACTCGGATTGGTGGTGGATATATGGTGGTAGGATATGGCAGCGGTGGTGGTATATGGCTGCGGTGAGGAAGTTGGTGCGGTGGTGGAATATGGCAGCAGCGACGTGACAACCTGTGAACAGAACTCGAAACTCTAAAGGACTAGACGCTAAGACCAGCAACTTGACACGACGATGCAACCGCAAATTCAACAAAGCAAATACAGAAAAGATTATGCAAAGGCTCAGATTGGTTCGGATGGGATGAACTAACCCAATTTTTTTTGGCTTTTTCGTGGACTATAGGTATGAAGAACATAATCGATCTAAAACTACGAAAAACTGTAAAATCTCACCGAGCAACCTGGAAATCTGATACCACTTCATAGAGGCAAAGGTGTCTCGTCTTTCGATGAGATGGTGGCTATTGTTTTGGAGGAAGTCGACTCTGACGATACGACTACGAACGTGCGAGGACGTTGCGCCTTAGCAATCGCTAAACCAACTCCGAGAGGTTATTGACCATGCCGGATCATGATCAACCTGACCACGAAGGTATTTTTCCTGCAAGCAAACGAAGAACACGCAAGAAACTGAGATTGCAATCTCAGTTTCTTGCTTGTTCTTCGTTTGCCTGCAGGAAACAGACCTTCGTGGTCAGGTTGATCGTTAATCTCAGTTTCTTGCTTGTTCTTCGTTTGCCTGTAGGAAACAGACCTTCGTGGTCCGGTCGATCGTGCTCCGGCGTGGTCAATAACCTCTCGGAGTTGGTTTATAGATTGCTAAGGCGCGACGTCTTCGCATGTTCGTAGTCGGATCATCAAAGTCGACTTCCTCCAAAACGATGGCCACCATCTCATCGAAAGACGGGACACCTTTGCCTCTATCAAAGACCTCAGTGACGAGAAGGTGGACTCCAATAGTCCGTAGCAAAGCCCAACACCCCTCCTTAGGCGACCGGCCCAGGCAGGGGAAGCTAGTGCTTCGCCATCCGAGCGACACTCGCTACCTCCCATGTACTAGGCACACCAGCCGCTGCGTCTTGCTACATTTTAGACCAGACTCACTCCCCGAGCACCAGCAATATTAGGCACAACCGGAGCATCTCCTCAGGACGATGCGCAGAGGCCACGTGGGCTTCGGCCTCGGGAGCATCATGCAGCACTTGCACCCCAGCCGCCCCTTCCAGGCAACTCTCCTGAGCCCAGGAGGGCGGCACTTCAGGAACCTCAGGAGATGCCAGCACAGAAGTAGCAGCACCACCAGCACTCAGCAGCGATCGTCCCCCGCGCCCATTTCTGGGACGACCACCTCGACAGCAGCAGGCAAGGGAGCCACACAGACAGGATTCTCGTGAGACCCAACAAGGCCGAGCGGACGAAGCCCCCATTCGTCGAAGGAGGGCATATGCCTCACGAACTCCACCCTATTTGAGCAGCAGTAGAGAAGGCAACCCTCTTCCGGTAAGTGGGCTGGTGTCGGATCGCCCGTCAGGACCTCGGGCACCATGCGTCGCACCTCGTGAGGGAGGGCAGACGCTTGGAGCCTCATGCGGAACCCGGGGCCAGAGAAGGCCCACATCGGCCAAGAGTGGCGCTGAACCGGGGCGATGCGGCGCTGGATGAAGTCCCTCGCCACCATAGGCGCCGTCACTCCAAGCCTCTGCAGCCTGGCCAATCGGAGCCAAACGGGAGCCAGCCTCCGTTCGACAAGCCTCACGTGGTGTCAGCCGGAGCTCGGAGCGACCGGAATCCATGGTGGGAGCAGCAGGGGGCTGCGCACCCCGACATCGACGCACACCACCGCTTCCTAAAGCCGCCAACAATTGTCGCAAGGTCGAATTCGATGCTTGAGCCGGCCGTCACCGCGATGGCCTGGAAGGACACGCGTCCGAAGCACTGGACCGCGTCCGTAAGATGCAACGAGAAGAAGTAGCAGAGCAAGGCTACAGAGGGAGCAATGCCCACCATGGCTTCGCAGACGAAGGCAAAAACAGCAAGGAGGACGATGGATTGAGGATCAAGATGCAGCGCGCTGATCTGGTAATGCGGGAGCACCGCATTGAAGAAATCAGAGAAGGGAGGGATCAGGCCAGCCCAGAGGGCGTGAAGATGGAGGGGGACCTCGGTGGCCGACCTGTTGATCTTCGCGCGGGAAGCGGGCCAAGTCACCGTCGCCCCCCACTCATTGGAATAGGCGGCGAGTGCCGAGCGCACCTTATCCATCATCTCTTCATTGATCACCACCTACCGCTCGGTGGAGAGCCCGAAGACCGGAGGCAAGGGGGCCAAGGCGCAAGGCTCCGCCCCCTCTTCCTTCTCTCGGCTGGAGGCCATGATGACGGAAGATGTTGGTGTTGAATCAAGCCATGGGAGGGGATCCAGATGACGAGGAAACCGCAGGGCGCGCCACTGGCAAGGGAGGCGGAGCCGAGCAAGTAACAGTGGCCGTCCGGCCAGGCGAGAATCGAGGTTGTATGGGGATGTGGAGGCGCCCATGTCCCGTCAGTCGCCACACGTCAGTCAAGGCTGCAGGCTTTTGGGGCCCGCAGCGATGCGCACTTGGCCCTTGGCTTCGTCGCGAAGCCAAGCCCGAACGCACCTTGGGCCAGGGGGCTACTGTCGGTGTTCTGGGAAGGGGGGGGTACCTAGACTTGCCTGCCTGCGGCCCAGGGCATGGCTCGTTAGGTGGCCTGGTACAGCCCAACATCTTCAGCAACCACTCAAGACCCTCGCGAGGAGCCGAGCCTCACGAGGCAGATGACGCAAGACATCCACTGTGGCGGCCTCACTAGGCCGGCTCATGAGGATCGGAGATATCAAGGCAAGGGGTACCTCATGAGGTCCTCGTCATGTGAGCAGTGACGACCAAGGCCAGGCGGGCGCCAGCGGGCGCAGAGTGCCAGTTTCCTCTTTGGTGCTAAAGAAGCATGTGTAGGTGAAGAGCCCCGAGGCATCAGACAAAAGTTTCCATATCGGTGCAAGAAGGCCAAGACCAGTAGGACAACGGAGCGGAGGTCATCGTCGAGCCCATGGCGGCGTCACCACCAGAGCCTTTGGCAGACAAAGACCACCTTTTGTAAGGATAGCTTGTAATAGTGGCCCCCCTTCAAATTTGGCCGTTGTGGGATCCCTTCCCGCTCAATATTTGGGAAGAGGACCGTGCCACTATAAATAGGACTAGCCACCACCATTGGGATCATCTCATCTAGAGTTGATCGGATAGAAGGCCACACACCACAAGCTCACTCAAGCACAAGAACCCCTCTCCTTAGGAGGCAGTTCATCCATGTACTAGTTCTTCCTCAGCCTACAAGGCAATCCACCACACCACACTGGATTAGGGTATTACACCACAACGGTGGCCCAAACCAGTATAAACCTTGTGTCCCTTGTTCTTCGGATCTGACGAGCTAGGCCTAGGGATCGGTGAGTAGATGAGCTAAGGTGGATGGAGAGATCTTCATGCGCACCCCAGAGTTCGAACCTCAAGGGTTTTGCCGGAACCGAAGATTTGACAGCCTTCCCCAACCACACAAAAGCAGATAAGTCCCCTTTTAGTCATCCATAATGTACCTTTGTATGGTAGGCTTGTGCGTAGAAAAATCTTGTCACCCTCCAACATTTGTGCTCCCATCTTTTGATTCAAAGATTACTTCGATCAGCACGGCCGTAGTGGCATTTGGGAAAAAAGGTTGTCAGGAGGCCAGTTCCCTTCCATGCTCTTAACTCACCAGGCCAAGCCTTACAGCAGTAGTAGAAGGAACCGGTACGATGTCTTGCTGGAAAACCTTGTTGACTTTAAAGTATAGAGGAGTTGTTCCTTTGCATGGACATGATACATGCACAAGTGTTCGGCAAGCATTTTTCTCACTAATACGCAGATAAACAAGTACAAATCTTACAAAGTACAAACATGGATGCGGGATTAAATAATTTGAACTAAAATTTGGCAGATGTCTACATCTTTTGGATTGAAAACATATAAGTGCCTCGTAATGCCTTTGTTGTGGCTCTCCTCCTAGGAAATACATGGGGAGGTGGAGAAGGAAAAAGGGGCGCCTGGGCAGAATCCCAGCCAGACCCCGTCAGGGCCTGCGGGAGGCAGCCTAATAAGATCGAGAGGGCGCGAACGAAGGTGATGGATGGCGGAGTGGCTAGGCGATGCTCTGGTCACCACCGCCAGGACCAAGGGAATGCGGTAGGAGGGATACCGGCAGGGAAGATGAAGCCGGAGTACACGGGGAAGCCTATCAGGGTCCATTTGGAGGAGGTGAGTCATCCACACCCAACACCCCCGCAAACTGCTCTGCCAGGGAGAAGACCATGTGCAGATTATGGTGCTGCCGACGCCTAGCTGATGGTGACGGTGCGACTGGCGTTCATCTTGAGTCAGTGTCGTAGCCTTTGTGCTTGACGGCCGGAGACTCGCTGCCGCCATCCTCCCAACCGGTGTCCTCCTCGCCGCTGTCGCTTGAGGATGAGCTTCCATCGTTGGTCAAGCTCTCCGTGCTCCACCCTAAGTGAGCACCCGAACACCCGAAGGCCTTGATGGAGAGCAACGTGGCCTCCATTAGTTTAAAATGGAGAATGTGCACTGCAGCCAAGCTATGGGCACAAGCAAAGGTTTTCCAGCCACACCGGAGAAGCATGACATTGGGTGCGGGGAACTCTACCTCTGCCCGGATACTGCCATTACAACAACCCCTCATGTGCAGCTTCAATCCCGGTGGCTGTTCTACCTCCATCACCCTTTGAAAGGAGTAGGAAGTTGAAGGCGACTGCGCGAGGGCCCGCAGAGCTTGACGATGAACTCCAACCGCTGGTACCTAACATGGCCATCCATTGGGGCCAGGACGGCTGGGGGAGGAGCAATGAGAGCACCACCACACCCTCCTCGGCCCCGAGCACCACAGCGGCCACGCCCACGTCCTATGGCACCACCTCACGTGCTGATTCTACCCCTGCATCGCCAGCTGGGGCGGAGAGGCGCTGCCTCGAAAAAACCCTTGTCGCCACCGCTTGAGTTTGCCCAAGCCCTCTCCCCTTTACCATTGTGGAAGAAAGACTCAAGAAGAAGAAGGATGAGGAGCATGTGGGTGAGCCCCTCGCCCGAGCCCCTTTGATAAGGGAGCATGGCTGGGGGCTGGCCCCTAGCCACCGAGAAGGAAGCCGCCCCACTCCACCAATACAGTCCCTCCACGTTGCTGACTACATCCAGAATCGGTGACCGCCCTCCTGCGCCTATCCACGGCGTTGGGTTTTCTGCCATGACACTCATTCTCGCGCCCAGCGCATCCGCCACCAACCCTGCGCAATGCATGCAGCGTATGTGGTAGAAATAGTAGGAGTCATGGGCTAGGTAAAATGGCAGTTACCTTTCCCCAAAGGTGGGCAGCCCGCTGGCCACTACGTGGATTACCCAATGTCGTTCATCAGAACTCGCAGGAAAACTGGAAAGTAATTCAATCACAGGTTAATGAAGAAGTAAGGAAGATATCAAGAGAGACATAAAATCCCATAGCGGCATGGCTCAGGTGCTCGCCTGTGTATTTGTTGGGGCATACCTCAACGATGCTCAAACGGCTGGCATCACATGTCTAGCACCTACATGTAAAGCTAAGCGAAGCCAGAGAAAATACTCTTCAAGATCAAGGAGTAGATCAAGAAGACCAAGTCAACGTACGAGACAACAGAGCACACCTTGGGAAGGCCTCCCTTGTCGGGCCGTAGGGCCCGGCCAGGTCAAGACCGCCCCTAGGACGAGTCCAAGATCGCCCCGGCGGGATTGCCGGGGCCGCCAAGAGCAAGAGTTCCCGCTAAGGCACCATCGCTCCACCACATAAAAACGCAAATCACCTATCAGTGTGGTGTCGAGTCTCCAGATGATTATGTGGCCTCCACTAAGCACGTGGCGGCTAGTTGGAAAACAAATTACACCCATATGACACTTGTCTAGAGGTGTGTCAAGCAGATAAGCAGTGGCGCGACAGGCTTGCTGGGCTTTATCCTCAGCGTGACATCTAGTAGTGCGTTTAATGCACTTTTTCTTAACTTCAAGAGTTAGGTATGATAGCATTATTACCTATCTAATCATTAGATGAAGACCGTTTTCCCACCGTGGTTAGCCCTTGAGCTATAAAACGAGGCCCAAGGCAACCTAGAAAGAGATTCAGACCCTCGCACACTTGTACGCGCCTAGCTGCTCTCCCCGAGGCCACCTTGCCGGGCTTGAGCGCTACGTGTTGTTGCATTGTCCACATCCAATCCACCAAAAGTAGGAGTAGGGTTTTACGCCTCACGGCGGCCCAAACCTAGGTAGAAACCACCCGTGTCATCTCCGTCGCGCTGCCTTGTAGCTTCCGCTCTTTGTGCAATGTGATCTCCCCCTCGCCAAACCACAAAGGGGCTCATGGCCTCATAGGTGATTGTGTTCTCCAACAACACAGTATGTTCAAGGTATAATGTGCTAACCTTGGAACATAGATATGCTACGCCTCGGTGGCGCACCCACCGAGCAATGGAAAGGCCGAGCACGCCAACATGGAGGTCCTGAGGGGTCTCAATGCCAGAAGCTTCAAGAAGAAGCTCGAGGCCTGCGACAAGGGTTGGCTGGACGAGATGCAGTCCATGTTGTGGTCTGTGCGCACCACCGCGACTAAGCCCATCGGAGAGACCCCGTTCTTCCTTATCTACAGGGCCGAGGCAGTCCTCCCACTCGAGATCAAGTATCGGTCCCCACGGTTCTTGGCATCCGACGAGGCGCGTCAAGAAGAGGAGGCATGGTGTCGGTGTCAAAATCGCCAGACCTCAGGGTAGGGGTTCCTGAGGTCTGGATCTGGGATCGATGCATTACAAGGGATGATGAATACAGTGTTTACCCAGGTTTGGGCCCTCTCGAAGAGGTAATATCCTACATCATGCTCGATTATATTAGATGTGTATATGATTACAAAGTGGATCTACCTCGAGATCAGCATGAGCTAATCCCGAAGGAGATGAGGTGGTATGGGAATCTCTCCTCCTAATGACTACAACCCTTGGTTTACATAGACACCGATAGGGTTACGATTTTCCGAAGATAGATTACAACAAGAAATAAATAGATCCTGCATGTCCTTGACTTGGAGGGCACACCACGGCTTCATAGGTCTCCTGTTACTATATGTCTTTATCAGTCCCGCCCATACTAAGTGCGCCGACACGTCGAGGACCCCTTAGTCCATCACTCCCTCCAAGCCGCTGAACATGCCTTCAACGTCAAAGCTTTTGTCCGGCATCAACTCTGCTGACTGTATTCGGCTTGCCAGGCGAGTTCTCTTATTCTGTCCGGGCTCACACCAATCTCGTCGGTCCCTATTTGGAACCCGAAATAATGTGCTCGGGCTCATACAATTTCAAGTGTCAGGACCCCGATCCTAAGTCACACAGGTCTAGCCTGTAACACACCATATCACTTTGCGGCCTCACGCACGGTATCCCCATGGGTGACACCTTACCTGGCCCAGGACCGTTTGCGCATTTTGGCACACGTATATGATAGTGTCGCTAGCATCCATATGACAGAGAACCCGGGCCGACATGACCAGTTATAAACCAAAAGTGGCACTAAATTACAGAGACAGGCATACATGACCCAGCAACGAACGTGTCGGTCATCAACGTATGAACCCAAGTCGTAGCAAGCTACAAGGACTTAAAGGAACAACGCGTGACATTTCCCCTAAGGGACAGACACAGGAACGAAGAAGGACACATGCCGGCCAGCCTAAGTGTTCCGGAGCAGTAGCAAGCTACCAAGGCTCAGTGGAAGCACTAGGAGACATTTCCCTGTAAGGTAGGCTACCAAAGGTAAACAACTAGGTGTCGGATCCCACACATAGCAATACACATTACACGTACGCATAACATGCAAGTATGTGCTGTACAACAAGGCATCACAACATAACTCAACGACTCATATAGATAAAGGCCCAGAAGAGCCATCATAGCATTTATTACAATCAGAGGTCACATGACCCAACATACAGAGCATACAGGCAACGAAAGCATAACATGTCTGAGTACAGACAACTACTAATGAAAAAGGCTGAGAAGCCTGACTATCTACAAGACCCTCCCAAGGGTACAAGATCGTAGCTGAGGTAACAAGCTAAACGTCGAAGTCCACGCGGAACCACTAGCGAGACTGAAGTCTCTCTGCAAAACATAAATTAAGCAAATGTGAGTACAAAGGTACTCAGCAAGACTTACATCAGAACTAGCTACATATGCATCAGTATCAACAAAGGGGCGGTGGAGTTTGACTGCAGCAAGCCAGCTTGACTCGGTGGCTATCCTAAACTACGACTGCAAGCAACTCTTTTGAGGTGGCGCACACGAGTCCACATATTCACCAATCAATACACCACTATGGATCCGCTCCCGTCTCCCTACGAGAAGGCCATCCATAGCACTCACGCTTATCTTGCGTGTTTTAGAGTATCCACTTTCACTTGTCTATGAACTATTATAGGCAACCCAGAAGTCCATTTCCGCGGACACGGCTATTCGAATAGATTATATATAACCCTGCAGGGGTGTACTTCTTCACACACGCTGTCACCACTTATCGCCGTTTCACGACATGTACTCGGCAACCTTCAAGCGGAGGCCCAGCGAGGGTGTCGGACACGACCTGACTAACCACACAAGTCTCTCGTCCAGGTTTATTGCCTATTTGGGTTCCATCCGTGGGGAGATCCGGCCGGGGTGTCGCTCACGGCCCCAAACGATGTGTACAGGGTTCCCGCATCACCAAACGGGCGATCGGTACACCGTGCCACGTACCTGCCGCATCACAGCCCACCCCGAGGGTCAGCGCTGCGCATGACCTCCAGTAAACTACAAACACCAAAAACTAGTTGCAACTCCTGGACAGAGAACAAGGGCAGTTAATAAGTCGAGAGGGTCCATTGGTTTCGGGCCCAATGCATGGTAGTAACTGGTCATGGATCAACCAACACAGAACTCAGTTCCCGAGGACTGCTGCAATGAGACAACCCACCATGTACTCCTACATGGCCTCTCATCGCTACCTTTACCAAATCGTGTTCACACACTTAGCTCACACACATTCGGACATGTTCATCACCATTCCAATTCATCCCCGATGAAACAGACCTGACACAACTCTAAGCAATAGCAAGCATAACCAGAAAGCATGAATGAGTAGGCACAACATGGCTCAAACAACTCCTACTCATACTAGTGGGTTTCAACTATTTACTGTGGCAATGACAGGTCATGCAGTGGAAAGGGGTTCAACTACCGTAGCAGGTAACAGTTGAAGCGTTGTTGTCCTAATGTAGTAAAAGAGAGCAAGAGCGAGAGAGTGGGATTGTATCGGAATGCTCAATGGGGTTTGCTTGCCTGGCACTTCTGAAGATAACATTGAGTCTTCATCGGTGTCATCGATCACATTGTTGGAACACGTCTACTGAAAGGGAACAACACCGGCAACAGAGAAAGAAACACAATCAATGCAATGCGACAATATGATGCATGATCATGAAATGGAAATATGTTGTGATTTGAGCTAATGCAACTAGCAACAGGTTAAATGAAGTTGGTTTGAATCCAAGATTCAAATTCAAATTCCATATGTGATTATTTAATTGTCATTTAATTGATTTGACCTGAACAGCAGGTTTAACTTGTTCAAACATGCATGAAAATGCAATAAAAAAATTCCTCATATTTTTCTGATCATTTTTCATATATAATTTATTTTCATCTGAGTTACGGTTGATTTTATATGATTTTTATAAGTTTGAATATTTTCTGAAATAAATAAATCATTTCTGAGTTATTTAAAATTCCAGAAAACACTTATTGCGTCAGCATGACGTCACTGTGATGTCAACAGTCAACAGGGGCTGGTCCAGGTCAAACCTGACGTGTGGGGTCCACACGTCAGTGACACAACAGTTAAACAGGATTAACTAAACTTAACAGAAGATTAAACTAAACTAAATAGGCACAGGGGCCCACATGTCAGTCTCTCAGGGCCTAACTAAGTTTAGTTTTAAACTAAACAAATTAGACAGGGGGCTGACCCCACCTGTCATTGGCTCATAAAACTAAGCACCGTAGTTAGCACTTAATTAACAACCTAAGCTAATTAGTCCAACGCCGGCCCCACATGTAAGTGACACAGAGGGGGGGGGGTCCAGCCGTGGTCAAAGGTGGTCAAACCCACCGGCGGCTCGACGCCGGCGAGGCCAAACGCGGCGGCGGTGCTCGGAAATCGCCCTCCGGCGACCAAATCAACGGCTGAGCCCATCTACGAGTAGCTGGAGCTCGCGCGCGTCGATTGGTGCCCTCAGCTTCGCCGGAGGTGGCCTAAAGTGACGGCGACGACCTCAGACGCGGCGGCCGGCGTTCGGGTGATGAAGGAAACGAAGCTACGGACCTCTTCAGGAGCAACGGGTGGGGTTTTGGGGCCTCTGGTGTTGCGCTGAGCTCGTCTGTGTGCTCGGTTGCCGCTCTAGGTGACGATGGCCACGGCTGCAACATCGCCGGCGGCGAGAAGCAAACGGCCCCTGGCGGAACCACGGCCTAGGCGAGGGAGCGAGTTCAAAAATGAGGGGAAACGGCATAGGAGCTCACGGCGGGGTCGACGGGGGTCTCAGGAAGCTCGGGGAGGCGCCAACCATCACGAATTCGATGGTGAGGTCGTCGACGGCCGGAGGTTGAAGAAGACGAAGACGGCGGCGTTTCGGGGCTTCCGGCGTCGGGCGGCTTGGCGAGGAGGAAGAGAGGGACGAGGCGGAGCTACTGGGCGCTCCGGCGAGGCGAGAGGTGGACGGTGGCTGCGGTGGTGACGAGCGGCGGCGACGAACCCGTTCGGGCGGGTGAGAAAGAGAGGTCGGGGGGAGAGGATGAGAACGAGGGAGAGAGTGAGGGGGTCCAAGGGGTGCATGGCGTCCGTGGAGGCCTCCAGGGGGGGTCGAGGCGCAGGCAGGCAGCCTGGAGGTGGCCGGCGTGTGGCCACGCGCGGCGAGCACACGCCCTCCTGCCTACTGGCAGGAGGTTGAAGACGGTGGGGCAGCTGGGCTGCTTTCTGGGCCGGGCTGGCAACAGTGTTGGGCCGCAGCAGGTGGGCTGCACAGGTGAGTTGACCCAGGTTAGTCTCTCTCTCTCTCTCTTTTAATTATTGCTTCTTTTTTCTTTTTTCTGTTTTTGTTTTGCTTTATTAAAAATGCTAGAGCATTTTCATAAATCATGAAAATATTTGTGGGCACATATTGAATTAATTTCAATAGCCCTCAACTAGTTTCACAATTATTAGAGCATTTAAATTATTTATAGAATTTAAATGGTCCAATTCAAATACAATATGGATTAATTCAAAAATCTAGAATGGTCCTAGAAATATGTGCAACATTTTTGGCAGAGGTTTTTAATCAATCCAAAAATGATGAACTTTTCCAAAGGGCATTTTGGGTTCATTGAAAAAGATTTTAATTTGACCCTAGTTGAATTCATTTAGTGCTAGGGTTTGAACATCCCCATTTCCAGTTTCTGAGAACTTTAAACATGATGCACACTAAGACCAAGCAAGGCAGGCAAGGGCTGGTCTAGGGCTGTGACAACTCACCCCCACTAAACAAGAATCTCGTCCCGAGATTCAAGCGTAGGGTAAGAAATCAGAGGGGACACTAACTAACACAATCTTCAGGAACCAAGTGTCCTTCATAAGAATGTTGATTGCTAGCATCATGTTAATCCTGGCATCCTTGCTTTCGAGATCTTTGTCCAAACGGTGACGATGAGAGAAACTCTACAAAATTGATCTTCCGAAAGATCGAGCAACTCAAGATCAACTTATGGAGTGAGACGTTGAAACATCTCTTGAGCTGAGACACGGAGTACACCTCCAGGGGGATGGAGTGAAACAAACAATGAAGGTTCACCTAGTGCCAATAATTCCACACCTAAGAAGATGGTGATTGATACCACCAGACGGGGCACCTTAGAGAAGGTGACTCGTAGAGTTATTCCCTTAAGTGGCAAAAAGAATTACTTTTGATATAGAGATCATTGAAATCCTCTATACCAGCCTAAGGCAAATCACAATCGATCATTTGACGGAGTCCGAAAGAATGACAATCTCCATCTAGAATGGATGATGTGGACTGCCTTGTAAAAGACAATGCCAAGGTTGATTTTTCTTATTATCAGAAATGGATGGGACCCATGGTAGGACCACTTTTGAAGATAATCCTGAACAGCAGATGCTGAGAATGGCGACCCATGGAAAATTGGCACATTGGCGGTGCAAGCTGGGAACAAAACGCAAATGCTGGGAATGATTCTGGTAACTGCGAAGAATCCCAACAGTAGAGAGTAAATCTACTCTTGAGGGGTTATAGCATAACCAAGAGCACTGGGAGCAATCCCAGTTGGTGTCGAGGATAACACCTAGTGCTTGTGCGTGCTCTCAAGAACTTGAGCATTCCCATATTCATCAAGGTTTTACCAATATCCGTGTCAAGGATCCTGGCAACATCACATACTACCATGACGAATAATGATGGATGATGCAGATGCAAAGGAAGATAACACTTCTCAGATTTCACCTTAGCGGAGTCAAGGGCAAAATCTGGATGATCGACCGAGAGACATTTAGCACTCTGCTTCTAACGTTCTCCTTGATGTGCTAGCGTTACCCATTTATTAAAATGGTTTTATACCTAGAACGTCAAGTAAAAGGTCGGACTTCAGGAGCACAAAAATCCATAAGAAACAACGAGGGAGTAAATCCTACGAAGTCCTTATGGGGAGGTGGCCAATTTCTTCAATCAAGATACTACAACAATAGGTCTTCCGGCTAGGTGTGTTGGCCACGACATCCACTTTACCGGTTATCGAGAGACCAACATTATATTTCTAGGAAAATGCTCCAACCATCATAGTTGCCTGAGATTCAGTTCTGGTCGGCGTCAGGATATTCCAGACGTCATGTCTGGAAACGAAAGTTTGCAACACAAATCGACGAGATGGCGTTGCGAAATTCTCGGGGAGTGAACTACGATAGCAAGCTCCAAAACATGAGCTAGTTCTGCTACGTACCTGTGAACACGTTGTCCCAGACAAACGTGACCACATAGTAGTCTTATAATAAAATACTATCGAGTTCAGATTGGGAATCATCATTGGAGATAACGAAGTCTTGTGCATGTCCGTCCGGGCCCTTCGGGAATAGCATTTGAACTTCTTTTCTTTGAACAAATCAATCAGTGGCTTGGTGTGCTAGGGATACATACAGAATGAAGATGATCAGTCTATCAGACCATAGAATACTTCGCACGTATGCATGACTGACTTGGGATGACTCCAGAGGAGGTAAAAACATGCTTTCTCGAATTCACGGCGGCAACTTGCATCAAATGCACATGAATTAGAGGAAGTCACTTCTTTCTTCCATACATATGCTTCACGAACGGGTCATGAAGATAATGCTTATAAAAGTTTCCAATACTAGCTGGATGTTCAACATAGATCATGGAGAAGATAACAATGTTGCTGATGGGCTCAACAACAATTCATCCAGGTTTCCATATAGATGGAACTCCATGACAATGTGAACAAAGTGATAGCATTGGTCAGACTAATAGATGTAATGAGGTATGCTCGAGGAACACCCACGAGTAAGACAACATTACGAATACCATTGGTTCTGATTTGACTTGACGATAGCCCACACTCAAATCAATTTTGGACAAGACAATAGATCCAGCAATTGTTCACAAGGATCAACCGATCAAGATATCATCATTCTTCAACACACACACAAAAGATATCCCTTGGAAGGAACTAAGTCAGGCAAGCTTTTATCTTCCAACTCTCCAAGTTGTCGTTTAGCTTAACCAACTAGCTCAGGGTATCCAACACAGATTCTTGGAGAAAGGGTGGTTTAGAGAGAAACCAGCTTGATCACGAGCTCAACATAACGGTCAGGGGACAACCTGGTAATACTTCCGGGAAGATAACCAGAAAATCACGATCCGCCGATATGTTACTAAGCTCGAGAACAATCTTGCTTTTCAGGGCAAGACGATATGATCAAAAGGATGAGGGATTTATGCAATCCTAACTCATTGATCAACGAGTGCACCAGAAAAATGGACTAGGTAGCACGGTCAATCTTAGAATGGTGATTAGTAACCAACACACTAAGAATGAAATTGTTGTCCTTTAACCGCCAAGCAACGAGATTGCTAGGGGTATTGATTTCACACATCACAATTCACTTGTCGGTATTCCGGCTATGATAACACGGAGACCGAGGAATGAACGATAATGGCGAGAAGTATCACCTTATCAAAAGTTCATAGGAGGTGGTGCAATTCTCATGACATTCTTGACATAAAGATGGTAATACTCCAGGATAGAACAGTTTAGAACCTGGATTAGCGTTCTTCATCTGCGAAGTACAACTTCTTTGACCCAATCCTGGATATGGATAAGGTACTGGAGTTTGTTTCTCCTAGTCATTCCAGAATAGAATGGCTTGACGGACCACAAGAGTAAAAGGCATCGATGAACACAAGTGCACGACTACTCCTGACTATCAACTGATAGACGAAGGTCATAAAACAACTGAAAAGGGACAACTCAAAGGAACATATATCTTTCTGAGTTGTGGATGCATAAATTAGTATGTCGAACGAGTTCCACATATTTCTTCCGGATAACCCATGCAGAAAGGTAGGACTGGCAGAGTCACAATATGAATGGAGTACCACTCAGGAGCACTCTGGTTGTGATCTTTTGGTTCGGGAGAACTTCTGCCAAGATGGTTCATGGTATTGGAAGAACGATAACCACGGACCTCGAGGACTATCACAAGGTTACTAATATCCTGAAGGAACAAGCAAATACTACCAACATGAAGTAGGTAGAATGAATCTTGGGTTCAAGAACCCAGGGATAGAATGCCTACCAACTAAATGGCATCACGAGATTCTTTTGAGAATAATGGCCAGAATCATCACACCAGGAATATAAGCACTGCTAGATTACTGGTGATCTTCTAAGACACCTAGGGGCATAATAATAGCTCCAACATGTATGTCGAGGCAACAAAGTACCTCAACACAACGACTAGTGTGGTTAATCTGGCCCAAAGGAGCATCGGGAACAGGAAGAAAAGATTTGCAAATGCATCAGATTATTTAGGAACCTGGAATGACTCGGACAGCATAACGGTTGTAAATGCTTGAAAATACTTTTGATACTCGTGCACAAAGATAGCATAACCACTCAACATCATAATGTCAAGGTTCTGAGATCAACAGTTGAGCAGCAGAAGTAGTAGAAACTGAACTGAGGGTTGAAACCACAATTAACGTGATCCTGATAATTAGAATGAGAATCCTAGTTCTTAATCCCCGTAGAAAGAAGAAGGTGACTCAGATCAGAAGGTCATAAGGGAAAGGAGTAAAAAGAGCCTTACGTTCCCTTCCACAATCAATTCCCTTATATAACTAAAGAGTTTCTAGACACAACTTCGACCAGTTTGGCTTACTAATCCTACAGGCAGTCAGGCTCTGATACCAAACTGTCAGGACCCCGATCCTAAGTCACACAGGTCTAGCCTCTAACACACCATATCACTTTGCGGCCTCACGCACGGTATCCCCACGGGTGCCACCTTACCTGGCCCGAGACCGTTTGCGCATTTTGGCACACGTATATGATAGTGTCGCTAGCATCCATATGATAGAGAACCCGGGCCGACATGACCAGTTATAAACCAAAAGTGGCACTAAATTACAGAGACAGGCATACATGACCCAGCAACGAACGTGTCGGTCATCAATGTATGAACCCAAGTCGTAGCAAGCTACAAGGACTTAAAGGAACAACGCGTGACATTTCCCCTAAGGGACAGACACAGGAACGAAGAAGGACACATGCCGGCCAGCCTAAGTGTTCCGGAGCAGTAGCAAGCTACCAAGGCTCAGTGGAAGCACTAGGAGACATTTCCCTGTAAGGTAGGCTACCAAAGGTAAACAACTAGGTGTCGGATCCCACACATAGCAATACACATTACACGTACGCATAACATGCAAGTATGTGCTGTACAACAAGGCATCACAACATAACTCAACAACTCATATAGATAAAGGCCCAGAAGAGCCATCATAGCATTTATTACAATCAGAGGTCACATGACCCAACATACAGAGCATACAGGCAACGAAAGCATAACATGTCTGAGTACAGACAACTATTAATGAAAAAGGCTGAGAAGCCTGACTATCTACAAGACCCTCCCAAGGGTACAAGATCGTAGCTGAGGTAACAAGCTAAACGTCGAAGTCCATGCGGAACCACTAGCGAGACTGAAGTCTCTCTGCAAAACATAAACTAAGCAAACGTGAGTACAAAGGTACTCAGCAAGACTTACATCAGAACTAGCTACATATGCATCAGTATCAACAAAGGGGGCGGTGGAGTTTGACTGCAGCAAGCCAGCTTGACTCGGTGGCTATCCTAAACTACGACTGCAAGCAACTCTTTTGAGGTGGCGCACACGAGTCCACATATTCACCAATCAATACACCACTATGGATCCGCTCCCATCTCCCTACGAGAAGGCCATCCATAGCACTCACGCTTATCTTGCGTGTTTTAGAGTATCCACTTTCACTTGTCTATGAACTGTTATAGGCAACCCAGAAGTCCATTTCCGCGGACACGGCTATTCGAATAGATTATATATAACCCTGCAGGGGTGTACTTCTTCACACATGCTCTCACCACTTATCGCCGTTTACACAACATGTACTCGGCAACCTTCAAGCGGAGGCCCAGCGAGGGTGTCGGCCACGACCAGACTAACCACACAAGTCTCTCGTCCAGGTTTATCGCCTATTTGGGTTCCATCCGTGGGGAGATCCGGCCGGGGTGTCGCTCACGGCCCCAAACAATGTGTACAGGGTTCCCGCATCACCAAACGGGCGATCGGTACACCGTGCCACGTACCTGGCGCGTCACAGCCTACCCCGAGGGTCAGCGCTGCGCACGACCTCCAGTAAACTACAAACACCAGAAACTAGTTGCAACTCCTGGACAGAGAACAAGGGCAGTTAATAAGTCGAGAGGGTCCATTGGTTTCGGGCCCAATGCATGGTAGTAACTGGTCATGGATCAACCAACACAGAACTCAGTTCCTGAGGACGGCTGCAATGAGACAACCCACCATGTACTCCTACATGGCCTCTCATCGCTACCTTTACCAAATCGTGTTCACACACTTAGCTCACACACATTCGGACATGTTCATCACCATTCCAATTCATCCCCGATGAAACAGACCTGACACAACTCTAAGCAATAGCAAGCATAACCAGAAAGCATGAATGAGTAGGCACAACATGGCTCAAACAACTCCTACTCATACTAGTGGGTTTCAACTATTTACTGTGGCAATGACAGGTCATGCAGTGGAAAGGGGTTCAACTACCGTAGCAGGTAACAGTTGAAGCGTTGTTGTCCTAATGTAGTAAAAGAGAGCAAGAGCGAGAGAGTGGGATTGTATCGGAATGCTCAATGGGGTTTGCTTGCCTGGCACTTCTGAAGATAACATTGAGTCTTCATCGGTGTCATCGATCACATTGTTGGAACACGTCTACTGAAAGGGAACAACACCGGCAACAGAGAAAGAAACACAATCAATGCAATGCGACAATATGATGCATGATCATGAAATGGAAATATGTTGTGATTTGAGCTAATGCAACTAGCAACAGGTTAAATGAAGTTGGTTTGAATCCAAGATTCAAATTCAAATTCCATATGTGATTATTTAATTGTCATTTAATTGATTTGACCTGAACAGCAGGTTTAACTTGTTCAAACATGCATGAAAATGCAATAAAAAAATTCCTCATATTTTTCTGATCATTTTTCATATATAATTTATTTTCATCTGAGTTACGGTTGATTTTATATGATTTTTAGAAGTTTGAATATTTTCTGAAATAAATAAATCATTTCTGAGTTATTTAAAATTCCAGAAAACACTTATTGCGTCAGCATGACGTCACTGTGATGTCAACAGTCAACAGGGGCTGGTCCAGGTCAAACCTGACGTGTGGGGTCCACACGTCAGTGACACAGCAGTTAAACAGGATTAACTAAACTTAACAGAAGATTAAACTAAACTAAATAGGCACAGGGGCCCACATGTCAGTCTCTCAGGGCCTAACTAAGTTTAGTTTTAAACTAAACAAATTAGACAGGGGGCTGACCCCACCTGTCATTGGCTCATAAAACTAAGCACCGTAGTTAGCACTTAATTAACAACCTAAGCTCATTAGTCCAACCGTGGGGGGGGGGGGGTCCAGCCGTGGTCAAAGGTGGTCAAACCCACCGGCGGCTCGACGCCGGCGAGGCCAAACGCGGCGACGGTGCTCGGAAATCGCCCTCCGGCGACCAAATAAACGGCTGAGCCCATCTACGAGTAGCTGGAGCTCGCGCGCGTCGATTGGTGACCTCAGCTTCGCCGGAGGTGGCCTAAAGTGACGACGACGACCTCAGACGCGGCGGCCGGCGTTCGAGTGATGAAGGAAACGACGCTACGGACCTCTTCAGGAGCAACGGGTGGGGTTTTGGGGCCTCTGGTGTTGCGCTAAGCTCGTCTGTGTGCTCGGTTGCCGCTCTAGGTGACGATGGCCACGGCTGCAACATCGCCGGCGGCGAGAAGCACACGGCCCCTAGCGGAACCACGGCCTAGGCGAGGGAGTGAGTTCAAAAATGAGGGGAAATGGCATAGGAGCTCACGGCGGGGTCGACGGGGGTCTCAGGAAGCTCGGGGAGGCGCCAACCATCGCGAATTCGACGGTGAGGTCGTCGGCGGTCGGAGGTTGAAGAAGACGGAGACGGCGTCATTTCGGGGCTTCCGGCGTCGGGCGGCTCGGTGAGGAGGAAGAGAGGGACGAGGCGGAGTTACTGGGCGCTCTGGCGAGGCGAGAGGTGGACGGTGGCTGCGGTGGTGACGAGCGGCGGCGACGAACCCGTTCGGGCGGGTGAGAAAGAGAGGTCGGGGGGGAGAGGATGAGAACGAGGGAGAGAGTAAGGGGGTCCAAGGGGTGCGTGGCGTCCGAGGAGGCCTCTAGGGGGGGGGTCGAGGCGCATGCAGGCAGCCTGGAGGTGGCCGGCGTGTGGCCACGCGCGGCGAGCACACGCCCTCCTGCCTACTGGCAGGAGGTTGAAGACGGTGGGGCAGCTGGGCTGCTTTCTGGGCCTGGCTGGCAACAGTGTTGGGCCGTAGCAGGTGGGCTGCACAGGTGAGTTGACCCAGGTTAGTCTCTCTCTCTCTCTCTTTTAATTATTGCTTCTGTTTTCTATTTTCTGTTTTTGTTTTGCTTTATTAAAAATGCTAGAGCATGTTCATAAATCATGAAAATATTTGTGGGCACATATTGAATTAATTTCAATAGCCCTCAACTAGTTTCACAATTATTAGAGCATTTAAACTATTTATAGAATTTAAATGCTCCAATTCAAAAACAATATGGATTAATTCAAAAACCCAGAATGGTCCTAGAAATATGTGCAACATTTTTGGCAGAGGTTTTTAATCAATCCAAAAATGATGAACTTTTCCAAAGGGCATTTTGGGTTCATTGAAAAAGATTTTCATTTGACCCTAGTTGAATTCATTTAGTGCTAGGGTTTGAACATCCCCATTTCCAGTTTCTGAGAACTTTAAACATGATGCACACTAAGACCAAGCAAGGCAGGCAAGGGCTGGTCTAGGGCTGTGACATCAAGGCTCCAGGCTCCAAAGATATCTCGAGATCGAGGTGGGACCCTCAGGATTTTAATGTCATTCCTTGGGGCAAGGGCTTCATGCACCTTTTCAGAAGGCAGGCAACCCAATGCCATCTTTTCACGAGCCTGTCCTTCCATCTTCAAGGTAAGACGCCTATTTAGAGATCCAGAGGCATGGGGGAAAAATTTACTTCCCCCTTTACAAGGAACAGTGACCAAAACAAATTTCCAGTGCCATGGCCGACCTTCTAGGTTCATCCTTGCGCCCGCACGACCCTCTCCCAGGTGACTAGTTGAGATCCTCAGTTTCACACCTTCAATTGTAGCGCTTGCGGACATAATGCATACTCCCTCCAACGGATTTGGTCACGATTGGCGCCGGTCTCATCTCAATAAGCGGTTGCGCCCTCGCCGAGAACTCCCTTGCTCTAAGCAAGGAGGAGAGAATATGTCTCGTCCCTTCCTTGTAAGAGGTGTGGGCTTCCCAATCCATCCCTTTCTACGGCTTTGTTAGACTTCTATGGGATCCAGCTCCACAACCTTACCCCGGGATCCATATTGCACATCTCTGGATTCATGGCCTTGTGCGAGATATTCTTTAGCTGCGAGGCCCATTTCGATTGGTGGAGGAAGTATTTTTGCCTCATCCCTCGCCTCTAAGGATGGTCCATATTCGAGGTGGGCGGCGCCGAAGTATGGCGGATAGCCCGGGCAGGGTATTCCACCGGGACCCTACGATAAGACCTCGAAGGATGGACCTCGGAGTGGTTCTATATTGAAGATGTTGCCTTCACCGACCCAATTCGGCGATGATTGCCGAATACTCCAGCGACCCACCTGTAAAGTGGTTTAACTGGAGGCCCAGATGCCCTTCCCAATAGGACAGCGAGGAGGTGCGTGCGCTGGCAGTTAAGATCGGGCTGCTGACTAGCAGTAAATTGACCATGATCTAAGTAATGGCCATCGCCATCAACCTATGCGTGCAACCCCTCCAGCAAAGGGGTCATCCATTATGGTGCTACAATGGCACCAACGATGTGACCCGCTACAAGAGACAAGGGCTACATAATAAGGCGGCTCTGGCCAAAATATTGGCCGACCTCTTCAAGGGAGGGGAAGCGGATTTTGCTCAAATGAGCATCCGGGAAGGTTGCTCCGGATACAATCCGGCAGACTGGGTAAGCCACAACCCATTGACTCGAGTGCACAAATTATGTCCGAGTTCCGACCGATTGTGTTTGAACAGGGTTGGAGGCATCAAGTCAAGTCCATTAATTGCACTCCTCCTCAACTGGAGGATCATTCCCGTGATGATGATTCGAGGTATCATGACAACCCTGAGACGTCGATCGATTTTCAAGATGGGGTTTTTTATCAGGAGAGCCTTGATGGTGTTAAGGTTGCTGTGACAGCCGACCACCCCGGGGCTCTTCCTTCTTCGAGAGTAAGTGAAAACAAGACCCCCTCTGAAATAGGGTGCACATCACATGCTATTCCCCACGTGCTGACTTCTACTCCCAAGGGTCGCTGTACTACGCGTCAAACCGGCTCGGGAGGAGCTCGGGTTGCTCCGATTGTGTCCCCCAACAAGAGATCGAAGCGGAAGGCCTCCACTGAAGCAGAAGCACCTGCCTCCTCAACCCAGAGGTGATGTATTATGGAACTACATCGAGGGCCACCTCTAACACCCCTTTACTTAAAGAATGTTTAACTTTTGCAGGAGAAGAATACCCCTTCGTCAATCTGAAGATTCTCTGGGTGTGTTGAATCAAAACTCAAGTCCCAGGTTTTCGGCGCAAGCCAAATCTTCTCCCGAACATGCGGCGGGCGTCACGGCTCTAGCGGATTCCGATGATGTTTCAGTTACCAATTCCAAAGTCGAGAGCGTAATGATCACCGCCGACGGAGGGAAACTTTACGTCATGCCGCCTTTGCCGAGCAGGATTTTAATGTATTAAATTCGATGGATGCGTACCTTGGAGCGGCCCATACCGGTCTTGAAGGGATCGCTGGCCTCTTTGCCACGAGAGTGCAGGTATATATCAACAATAGCTTAGAAGAAAATCAAGTTCCCTAACCTTCTAGCCACCAAGACTTAATTCAGGGGGACGGGCGAGTTAAAGGTTCCTAACTATACAAATTTTGTAGGCCTCAAGAGAACAAAGTAAAAAGCTGTCTGAGGACCTTGAAGCAAGACAGACACAGTTGGTCGAAACCAAAGCCGAGCTGGATGCGGCTCGAAAAGCCATCAGCGACTTATCCAGTAAACGGAAAACTATTCCACAAAAAGGATATATGTTGAACTCTATGCATTAACACATTTTTCTTCATGAAGCCACATAAACCATATGCTGTTTGCAAAAGGAGCTGAAGCTGGCGAACGAGAGTTGTCGCGAAGTCATGAGGAGAAAAATGAGCTCAAGGCAGAGAATGAGCGGGAAGCTACAGAGATTCAGAGTTTGAGAACTCAGCTATCGAAAGCCTTGGAGGAAAACCAGAAGCTACAAGGTGGCATATTTGGTAAATGTTGACCTAGTCATTTAGCAGGTAACATTGGCGTCTCAATAACAACATGCAACACCTGCTCTTTAGGTATCCTGGCTAGGCGGCCCGAGGAGGAAGCCATCACCTATGGCGGAGACCATTTAAAGGAGCTGACGAAGAAGGAAACGGCCCGGAAAGCCATGAAGAGCATGGTGAAGATGTTATGGCCATTAGATAAGCCACCAGATAGTATGGCCAAACTAGCCAGTCTCTTTAAAGGGCTCGGTGAAGGTTTAAATTATGGAAGATCTCAGCTTGCCGAGAAGGAGCGCGCGAGGCCTGGGCAATGGCAAAGACTCGTTTCACCAAGCAAGACCCAGAGCATATGGCCCGGGTTGGTCCGGTGGGCCATGATGGCCAGGAGATATCGCTTAACTTGGTGTATGATGACGTGATGCCCGTCGCTCGCTATTCTCAAAAGGTTTGCGCTTTAGAGAAATTGATAGACAATGTCGATCCAGAATAGTTTAGTCAGTTCGATGTATATATTTACTTTACATTGAACTGGCTCGATCCATATTCTTATTTGTATCTTTAAAGAATGTTGTCTTAACCTACCATCGGCTTCTAGCTCCCTGACCAGTGGTCGGAAAGTGTTCCATATTATGTGCCTCGAGAAAAAGGAAACTCTTCGGGAACCTGGCAATGCTGTCATCCGTCTCGAACACACGAAACATGTGTGGAGAGTTATGTTATCTTAGTATTTGACGTAAGAAACATCTTCTGATGAAAATAGTTCTTCCAAGGGTTCCTTTCTTTGGGTAAAATCGTAGTCCGGATCCGTGAGATCAAACGGAGACCAATGGCTACGAGAAAGCCCCGGTGGTAAGAGTGAGGCCGTATCCACTTCCCTTAGGCCGACTTGTTATTTTCTTTAAGAACACTAGCTTTTGGCTTCACCCGTCTAAGGTACGGTCCCATATAACCCGGTCGTAGCAATCACAGAGTGTTGGGGTATAACCACGGCCACCTATGGGACAGAGGTCTCTTTTGGTTCGGCAAGGGGACGAGCACATTGCACAAAGAGAAGAGTAGCACCGAGCAGCACGTCGAGGAGCACACGGGAAGTTTTTACCGAGGTTCGGGCCAACGCGAGGCGTAAAACCATACTCCTACTTTGGTGGATTGATGGTGGAAAATGGACATGCACTCTTGCCCGGCAAGGTCTCCTCAGGCTGAGAGTGGTCGCGCGTATGAGTGTGTGCGGGTTTGAATGGTTGGATCCTTTCTACGGTTACCATGGGCCTCCTTTCATAGTTTAAGGGGTCACCACAGTGGCAAATCAGTCTTTCTAGGCTGATTAGATAACAAACAATGCTATCATACCTAACTCTCTAGCTGATAGAGTGCATTAAATTCAAAGCTTAGTGTCACATCACAGCTCGTCCGGCAAGCCTTGCCAGACTTGTCTTGCCAGCTGTGCTCTTGTTTGCTTGACACGTCTCTAGACATGTGTCATTTGGTGGTTCTTGTGGTAGGAGATGGCTGCCATGTATCCAGAGGTGGCCACCTTAAAGCTTGACACTGCACTGATTGGCAATGGATGTTGCTGTGAGGTGGAGTTTTGCCTCCGCATGCACCGGCAAGCCTGTAGGGGTGATCCTGGTGACTTGCTGCCGGGCGAATCCGGCTCCCCGCCAGGCCTCGCCTGCCCGGCAAGGATGGTTTTCCCTTCTGGTGGCGTCTCGAACCTTGGTTGTCTTGATCTCCTTGACCAGTTTGCTGATTAATCAAGGGGCTGATCTCTTTGTGTCTTGGTTTGGTACTTGACGCTGCAAACTTGCCCTTGAGCCTGTGCATAGTTCGGTGCAACGGGCCTAGGGTCTGTTATCTCGATAGAAGCCCCCGAGCCTGGCATGGTCGCACCGCTGGGCGTTGCCGGGGTAGGATCTAACCAGTGCACATGCAAGGGTGAGTGCTTCCTTTGCTTCTTCATTAACCTTGAGCTTGGGCCGGTTTCTGCTTCTTCTGCGTGTTGCGTAACGCCAATGCTGATGGGGGAATAACATGCCCTTATCTGCGAAGCATTCCGCCCCCACGTTCACGGGGTGGTAACGGTTCCTTTACCATCCTCCCCTACTTAAATGCTTCCGCCACATCTCCCGCATGCATCGCACAGGGTTGGCGGTGGCAGCGGAGGGCATGGAAATGAGTGCCGCAGCAAAAAGCCTGGCGCCATGGATTGGCGCAGAGGTGCGGCCCCGAGCCATTGTTGATGGGGAGGAGGCCGGATTGGTTTGACGTGGTAGCTATTTTCATGGAAGGGTTGCGCACCTCCCTCGCTTTCTCTGCCTATAAAATGGGGCATGGGGCGGGGGATGTTCTTTCATATCTTCCATTCTCCCTCATTCTCCTAATAGCCCTTGCATACCATGGCGAGGGGCGGAGGTTCTGGTCCTGCTCCAGCGGTGATGAGGACTTCTGCTCGACAGTGTCTCCCTTCTCCTTTCGGCGATCCAGGGACAAAATCCGATGGGAGAGGAGGCATGAGGGGGAGAGGTCGAGGCCGTCGTGGTACTCCAAATAGAGGAGGACGAGGCGACGTCCAAATCCCGCCCCCGCCAATCGATCTTCCTCCGATGGATAGCCACGTCGGAGACCAGTCGTTGGAATTTGTTATCAGGCTATACAAGCCCCCTCGCTGCCGCCTCCATCTTCTAACTCCATTTGCCAGGGCGATGGAGATCGAGCACCCGTGGTCCCTGAGGTTACACATGAGGGGCTGTGGGAATGGTTATAACGGGTGAATGTAGACTTCCCTTCCCCTCATGTCATATACTTCCGCCGAGGCTGGAAGACCTTCACTTGCGCCCACAGCTTGATGGAGGAGTACTTCCTCCGTTTTAAGTAATGGAGGACAGTCTTCTTTCCATCAAGGTGTTTGGGAGCTCGGGTACTCGCTTAGGGCGTTGCGTGGAGAGCTTGGCCAACGACGAAAGCTCCTCCTTGAGCGACAGTGACGAGGAAGACAGTGACGGCGATGACGACGGCACCGGCGGGGAGGGCGACGACTCTGACTCCGGCTAAGCACTCGTCACATCGTCATCGTCAAGGCTTTGCACCACCATCTGCCCCCTTTTTCCCTGCAAGGAAGTCCTGTCGGTAAGTTGGGGGCGGGGGTAGATGCGGTGCCTCTCTCTTGACTCCTCCCATAGCCTCTTCAGATGGACCCTGGCAGGCTTCCTCGTGGGCTGCAGTTGCGCTAGCCTCACCATGTCCTGCTGGCCTTGGTGGTGGCGTTTGGCGGGCTGTCTCCGCCGATCTATTCGCCATCACCTTCGTCTGCGCCTTCTGGCCCCTGGCCGGGCAACCTCTCCTAGAGCCCGATGGGGTCCGGCTCGGCTTCTGTTTGGCCTCGCTTTTTGTCTCCTTCACCTCTTCCCGCAGTGCCTAGGAGGAGATAGATGACAAAAAGCATAAAGGGGCACTTATCTTTTTTCAATCTTAAACTTGTAGGCGGTTGCCAAACTTTAGCTCAAATAAATGTAATTTTCCTTATCCATGTTCTATAAGATTTGTACTTGTTGATCAGCATATTAATGGAAAAGATAAACCTTGCCGGGGACTTGTGCATGTCATACGACCACGCAGAGGGGGAACACCTCTTTACATCTAAGTAAACAAGCTTTCCTGGTAAGGTACCTTGCCGGCACCCTCAGATTTGTTGCCGAGGACTAATGCTACCGGGCATAAACCATAGAGAGGATCCAGCCCCACGCCAACCCTTTCTTTCCAAAGGCCACTCCAACCATTCTAACCGAAGCATCGTTCGAGTCAGAGGATGGGAGCACCTAAGTCTCGAAAAGGAAGGGAGGTCTCCTTATGCAAAAGTATTTACAGAACATGTATGTATAATGGAAAGAACTTATCTGTCTGGCTCGCCGGAGATTGCAGGGTTGGCTTCTCCTTTCATATCCTCTTGGGGGAACCGAGACCACGGCAGGAACCTGTGGTTTATGCAGACGAAATGATGCCAAATGCAATCTAATGAGTATACGAAAACTAAGAATAGGATCATGCATGCATGCAATCTTATTGGGGCCCCCCTCTACAACACTTCGATCTATCATCTGTTGCTCAGGGTCTGCGCCTAGATTTGTAAAAGGGGTTACATGCAACTGAAGCAAGGCATGTACAAAAGGGTGGCTGTCGGGTAGGGCCCGATAGCCGCCACTCCTTACGGGTAGTAATTACGGAGATGCACAATGTTCCATGAGTTTTGCAACTGAATGCCATCTCCGGTCTCCAGACAGACTACGCCAGGTCTGGTGACTCATACCACCCGGTAAAGGCCTTCCCAATTCTGCATTAACTTGTTTGTACCCTTGGCCGAGTGAACGCGCCGAAGGACAAGTTCACCTTCCTAAAAACACCGGGCACAAATGTAACGCCCCGGACACACCCGCCGGTGGTCTTTACTCCTGGCGGGATCTAGACTGACCCCACATATCAATACTAGTCTTTTCTACGCACTTTCTCCTCACTCGTGCGCACCTCGGACCAACTTCCTGGTCGGTCACCCATCCTGAAACTACTCCAAGCTGAGCACGCTTAACTTTGGAGTTCTATCTGAATGGGCTCCCGGAAAAGAAGGAATTCCTTATTGATATGAGTAGTCTATCATCCCTAATAAGCCAGGCTATCACATACACCCCCACTCAGAGGAACTGACGTCCTCGTCGGGCCACAGGAACGTTCCCTCTTGGCACAAACGTCTGTGCATCCAGTTTGATACATGTGCCATGCCGTGTGCCACGACGGGTCACAAACGTCATGAACAACATGACCGCGAAGCTGTCTGCAAACATCCGTGTAACCGCGAGGGTCGGCTTTGATACCAACTTGTAACGCCCCGGACACACCCACCGGTGGTCGTTACTCCTGGCGGGATCTAGACTGGCCCCATAGATCAATACTAGTCTTTTCTGTGCACTTTGGCCTCACTCGTGCGCACCCGGGACCAACTTCCCAGTCGGTCACCCATCCTGAAACTACTCCAAGCTGAGCACTCTTAACTTTGGAGTTCTTTCCGAATGGGCTCCCGGAAAAGAAGGAATTTGCTTCCGGATGCACACGAGTGAGGACAAAGTGCGCAGAAAAGCCTAGTATTGATATGTGAGGCCAGTCTAGATCCCGCCAGGAGTAACGACCACCGGCGGGTGTGTCCCGGGCGTTACAACAAACACCACAGCTGTGATATCGATGCAAGGCTTGCTGATAGCGTGCAGCACGCGTAGCGGCCCAGAGACGGTTCTCCTTCAGTAGCACAGCGTCATCACGCAGGTGCTCATCTTTCACGACTTCATCGTAGGCAAGCACTCGAGGAGACCCGTAAATGAGTTCCGTGGGGATAACTGCTTCTGACCCATAGACTAGGGAGAAGGGAGTCTGCCTGGTTGTCGGATTACGGGCTCCGCAAACCCAAGAAGTTCAAACACAGGGGCGTGAACGAAGATATCTCCCACTCGCGTCTACCTAGCGTCTCACCCTCGTCCGGTGAAGAGATTCAAGCGAACAACAAGTAAAGCACACAAGAGTTTACCCAGGTTCAGGCCACCTTGCGGTGTAAAACCCTACTTCCTGCTTTGGTGGATTGGCCTCGGGAGGGCTTGAATATGGATGAGTACAGTGGTTCCTGAGCTCAGGAGGAGAGCTCAGGAGGGTCAGGAGGCAAGAGTTCTTGCTCCCTTATGCGAGGGCCGAGTTTCTGGATCTGATTGACCTCCTCTCTAGTGGGGATCCTAGCTACTTATATAGGCGGCCAGGGTCCTCTTCCCCCGAAATGTTTAGGCGGGAAGGGATCCCACAACGGCCATTTTGAGCGGGAACACAAGGACGTTCCTACCCTGACAAAAGCAGTCTTCGCCTGAAAAGGGATCTATGATGACGCGGTGGTGGGCTCGGTGGCGACATCCTCCCTGTCGTCCTTGCGGTCTTCGGTCTTGTTGCACCAATGGGGAAACCTTTGTCCCGCTCCTCAAGAACATGCGCATGCGCTGTCTTCTTTGCACCGAAATGGCAACTGCGCCGCTGGCGCGTGCTGGGACCCGCTGGCGTGGTGCATCACTGCTTGCGTCACTACCTCCTCCTGAGGCAGGGCCTTGGATTCTCCGCCCCTCCGGAGCAACCTAGCCGAGGCCGCTCCTGAGGGGGTCTTGGCGTCGTCCTCCTCGCGACGCCTAGCCCCCTCGTGAGGGTCTTGGGCAGCTGGTCTATCAGCTGGGCCGTACTAGGTTGAGGCAAGAGCGCGTCGCGGTCCGTAGACATGCAAGTCCGGGTACCCTGGTTCCCAGGACACCGACAGTAGCCCCCGGGCCCAAGGCGCGCGCGGAGTTCGCTTCGAGGTGAAGCCTTAGTCGAGGACGAAGCGCCATGGGCCCCAAAAGGCTGTGGGCCAGGCTGGCGCGCGACGGTTGGATGGGATGTGGCGACTCTGCTCCCCACACAGTCTTGGTAACTGTGTGACTTGACAACTCCTCGGCGCAGACGACGTGGCTGTTATGGCTCTGACGCCCGTGACTGGCGGTTGGCCTCCTCCGCCCTATAAATGGGACTAGGGGGGGAGCCCCCATGCCATCTTCTAGCCAGCGATGTCTGCCTCCTTGTTTGCTCTCCGCTCTCCTTCTTGCCGCGAGGTCTCCATGGCGTCATCGAGGAAGTTGTCCGCCGCGGAGAAGGGGAAGGCCCCGAAGGATTTGGCCTCGCTGCCATTGAAGAGGGGCCGCAGGCGTCTCCATGAGCATGTCGCTGCGCCCGCAGCGACTCCTCGAGGGAGTGGGCGCGACCTTCCGGATCTCATCGCCAGCGAGAGGCGCGGGGCCTCTTCCCGCGGTGAAGGTGGTCACGGCCGTGGTGTGAGAGGATGCGCGAGGCAGCGTTGGGCGGTCGTGCGTATTCCGCGCCCGCAGCTCCACTCCTTCTACGTGTCGTCGGAGTTCGTGGTGTGGGCGGAGAAGCCTGGCGGGCTAGTGGCTCCGGCTTCCCCGCTCGTCCGGCAACGTGCTACCCGCCGGAGGCCCCGGCGGCGTCTGGCTGCAGACCGACGGTTGCTGCAGTGGTGCGTCCTGGGTGGAGGTTGATGTGGCTCCCTCAGGCGACGTGTTCTTGGAGCACGGCTGGCAATCATTTGCATGCGTGCGCCGGCTGCAGGGGAGGTGTACGCTCCACTTCAGGTATGATGGCGCCTCCACGCTGTTCGTCAGGGTCTTCTCGGAGGAAGGGAGGCGCCTTGGGTGCTGTCCTGAAGCTAATGACTAAGAGGATGGTGGGGACGGTGTCTAGAGGAATAGCTCCTCCTCCGGAGACGATCTTGGTCCTGGGGGCGCCGCGGGTCCCCCCTTTGTGGCAGCAGCAGCTCCTCTAGCAGCGGAGGCTACAACAAGCCACCACGCCGCCGATCTCGGCTCGGCGAGGGGAGGGGGTCGCTGCGCCGCTGTGGCTCGGTGAAGCCGGAGGAATTGGGAGACTCCGACTGAGCGGGAGCGGCCTCTGCTTTTTTTTCTTCATGTCCTTCCTGTGTCAAAACTTTAAGTTGCCTCGAGAAGGCATGTAATGTACTGCGAGATATGTATGAAGCAAGAACTTGCTATCATTTTTTGGTCTTGGTGAGATTACTTAGCTTATGTGTTGCGACGTCTTGAGGCGGAGTGCTCCTGACTCATTGGCGTCATGAGCCCCATCGGGTCATGAGGACGGCTGAATCCGGAGAACTAGCGCAGCCCCCGAGCATGGGTGAGCCGCTGAGAGCTGCTGAGGGCGCCGATCGTGGATTAAGGCGCCAAAGCCTGAGTCGGCTCGGTAGGATAGATTGCGTGGACTGAAAAGCCCGACGCCAGAGCCTGAGCAGGCTTAGCCAGGTGAGGTCACGGGACCATGGCAGACGAAAGCCTGTGACCGACCATGGCCCAGCGCCCACGCGCGAGGCACGCGAAGGAGAGCGAGAGGCGCAGCCCTTGCTTAGCAAGTTGAACTTAAAACCGGCGAGAAAAATCCCAAACAAGACTTCCAACCAAATGCAGGAAACATGAGAACTTCATAGCATGGGGTAGAGGAAGTGCTGATAGCCAAGGAAGTAGAAAAGGCTGACAGCCAAACACCAAGCCAAAAAAGGAAAAAGGTCGCGTCCAACCCCTACACTACGTCTTCTTCCCAGCGCGGAGCTAAGGACTGCCACTGGGACGTGGGTGGGAGCCCCGTCTGAGGGCCCATAGGCAACACACGGGAGACTTCGAGGCGTGTACATCCCCAAGTCATTATTACGTGAGAGTGTCACGAGCGGAGAACTTCACGGGCCCATAGCCTTGATTACGGATAGAACCTCCTGAGTTGCTCAATGTTCCAGGAATTCTGGATAGGTATCCCATCCCGCGTCTCCAGGCGCACAGCACCAGGCCTAGGGACAAGGGAGATTCTGAACGGGCCCTCCCACATGGGCGAGAGCTTGTGCAACCCCTCCGTGGAGAGGACCCGCCTCAAGGCCAAGTCACCAACTTCAAGTGTTCTTGCACGAACGCTGCAGTAGTGGTACCGCCGCAGCGCCTGCTGATACCGCGCCGCCCCTGAGGGCCGCTCGGCGGCGGCCCTCCTCGCCGAGCACGAGGTCCATCCGCCAGGTGGCGTCCTGGCATTCCTCATTGAAAGCCGAGACCCATGGGGAGCGATGCTTGACCTCGTGAGGGAGGACCGCCTCCACCCCGTAGACGAGAAAGAAAGGAGTTTCTCCCATGGGTTTGGTGGCAGTGGTCCGGATTGACCACATCATGGACTGGAGTTTGTCGAGCCAGCCCCTGCCGCAAGCCTCAAGCTTCTTCTTAAATCTGCGCGTCTTGAGGCCACGCGGGACTTCCGCGTTGGCGCGTTTGGCCTGACCATTGCTCTTGGGGTGAGCCACCGAGGCATAGTAGATCTGTGTTCCAAGGTTAGCACAATATGACCCGAAGAGATTGCTTGTGAACTGCGAATCCTTATCCGTGATGATGCGGCTGGGGACCCCAAATCGCCTCACAAGGCCCTGGATGAACTTGACGGCCGACCTGGCTGGGATCGCGCGAACATGCTCCAGCTCTGCCCACTTGGTGAATTTGTCGATGGCGACGTATAGGAAGCGGTAGCCCCCTGCTGCCTAGGGAAATGGACTCAGGATGTCCAGTCCCCAGACCGCGAAGGGCCAGGAGAGCGGGGTCATCTAGAGGCCCTGCGCCGGCTGGTGGATCTGCTTGGCGTGAAACTCGCACGCCTCACAAGCCTGCACAAGCTCCGTGGCGTCGCTGAGCGCCGTGAGCCAGTAGAAGCCGCTGCGGAAGGCTTTGCCCACGAGGGTGCGGGACGATGGGTGGTGACCGCAGTTCCCACCGTGGATGTCAGCCAACAGCTCGCGCCCTTGTTTCCTCGAGATGCATTTTAGTGAGACGTCATTGGGGCGCCTCCTGTAGGGTTTGCCGTCTTGCTCCGGGTTACGACAGGTGTCATCAAGCGAGTGAACGGGACAAGCCTATTGTACGTCGACACGTGGCTCGGCCCAACAGTGTCCCTTTTAGGTTAAAAGGCTGGGCATGTTAAAATAAGCATGCCGGCCCATTAGCGGCCTACTCGAGTCAGGCCCATACGGAAGCACGGCCCATACAAGTTACACACAATCGGCCCATCATAGGCCCATTCTAGATTTGACAATTTCCAGCCCATCATCAGTTCCAGCCCGTTTACGGCCTACTAAGTCTTTGGGCCCAATTATGGCCCGACCTTCTTTCGGCCTGTTAGCAGCCCATCGTCAGTTCCAGCCCGTGAATGGCCCGGTACGTCTTTCAGCCTTCTAGCACGTTCCGTTTCGTAGTTGGGCCAACTTCTAGCACATTGTTACTTTCAGCCTTACCTCGGCCCATCTGGTAAACAGGCCAATTTGTAGACCATTTTGTATTTCAGCCTGTTAAAGGCCCGCACAACAGTTGGGCCCGTGACGTGTGACCTGATTTTGGGTCCACTAGTGGCCCATGTTCAGCAGGTCACTATTTCGGGCCGATGCGATATTCAGCCTGTTAGAAGCCTACTTTGCAAATTGGGCCTCTTCTGGCCCAAAACACTTTTGGCCTCTTAAAATCCTGAAAAGTAAAAGGGCGGAAACAAAATTGACATTTATTTTGGCCTGCTAGGGCCAGCGGGCCGTTTCCAATTTATAAGCGCTGATTTTCTTTCGGCCTGTTAATGGCCTGCTAGGGTCCGCATGTCATTTCCATTTACAAGGCCCTATCGAGCTTTTGGCCTGTTAACAGACTGCTCGGGCCCGTAGTCCATTTCCGTTTATACGTCCCAATTGATATTTCGGCCTGTTATCGGCCTGCTAAGAGCCTTTGTTACGGTGGGCACCATCGCTTGGGATCCACTAAATATTAAGTTGACTAGCCCAATTAAAGGCCCGATTTGACTTGCATGTATGTTCGTCCGGATGGAGTATATGTAACGTTTGGGCATGTTGGCCCCTGTTACAACGATATATCATATACAAATAATTATCCTACTCTATACTATCTGTAATGCCCAGGATGGAATTATACCTCCTACGTGTCGAGGCACGACTTAAAGGCATAAGTCCATCCTAGAATGATCTCAAGTTTGGTAATCTTTGCACAACTCATGTAAAAGAGGGATAGTAAACTGAAAATAGTTGGCTTACAATCGCCACGTCACAGAATAACAGTACAAGTCTCAAACATCATACAATAAGATCACTACAACCCTCTAAGGGCAAAAGCCAAATGTCAAAGTACCAAACTCAGATAAATAAAACAACCACAGGCGGATCGAATCCTAGTAAGAGTCTCCACTACTGATCGTCCGGGTAGCGCACGTAGTAACGACTACGCTCCTCGTCGTACTCCCAATCCAGCTCGGTGCCATCACCTGGATAGCTCACAGCTGGACCTGCATCTGGTGTGAAGTAACTGTGAGCCACAGAGGACTCAGCAATCCCGTTCCCGGGTAACAGAACTATCAAAGCCTTTAGGTGAGGAAAGGCTGAAGAAAGAAATGAGGTGAAGGAACAACAAAGAGTCTGCAGCAGCATCTAGCACTAACTTACGCAAGAGAGAGCGAGAAGAGAAGGCATCGGCGAGAGTGATCACTAAGTGATCCTAGCTACAAGCTCACAAACATAACCCCTCCGTGTTCAACTCCCGAATCCATATTCGGAAATTGACAGTCACGGAACACACGCTGGTAGTGTATTAGTAACATTGTGTCAAGTTATCTACAACCGGAATTAACAAGCTCCCATCTGCCACATAACCGCGGGCACGGCTTTCGAAAGTTCAAACCCTGCAGGGGTGTTCCAACTTGACCCATTACAAGCCCACGATCCGCGGAGTCGCAACTCCAAAGTGGGAAGACCCGAGTATCCTCGGAATCCCGTGCTCAAGATATACCGAGCTAAGGTAAGGCTAATCCAGCAAATCCTCCCGGCGTGTCGACACCCTGATAGTAGCCGCGCGTATCTAGGTCTCAGGACACGTCCGGATGAGCGCTACGTACAGATACCAAAGACCCCAGCGAACTGGGTAGTATCCGCAAGTGACTCTGGTTTGGACCAACACTCAAGTCGAGCACTGGCCCAGGGGGTTGAATTAATTAAGCCTCGGGTTAATTACTCCCTCGGAAAGTTTTAGTTGTTTATGCAAATAGTACCAAGGTTGGGACTTGCTGGAAAAGACTTAGCACTTAGCGGTTTATCGAGGGGGTCCCATACACCCCAACCGTGTTAGGAACGCATAATCAAGGAACATAAAACCGGCTTATACGGATCCTAACGGCATGAGTGGAACAAAACACCAAGCAAAAGGCTTAGCCTTCCACCCTTGCCAATATATATGTGATTTCCATTAAAGCATTTATATAGTGTGATATAACCCAACCAAACTTCAACATGGAGCAAGCATCTTCACTTCACCTGCAACTAGCAACGCTATAAGAAGGGCTGAGCGAAGCGTACTTAGCCAAGCAACGGTTTGCATAGGTAGGGTGGTTAAACATGGCAATTGGTTACAAGTAGGAGGCTGACAAGAAGGACATGGGCATCGAGGCAAAACTATAGATCGAGACTATTAGCAATAGGCAAAGATAGTAAAGTTATCGGGGTTCGGTCATCTTGCCTGAAGAGAAGACGTTCGGATCAAAAGAAGGGTCCTCGTGCTCAAACTCGTTGGAAACCTCGTGCTCAACCTCGTTGGAAAACTCGTGCTCAACTTCCGGGTCTAAACAAGACAAACACACCAATCACCAATCAACACGATGCAATGCGCACTCGAAAAACATGAATGCATGAAGGATGCACTAGTGATGCACATGGAGCACGTAAAACATCACTCAAGCAAAACACCTCAAAACAAGATAACAACCTGATATTATTAATCTACAAAGAAAATCACCCAAGTTTGATATAAGATTCGCTGAAATCGGAGTTACGGGCTAAAAGTTATGCCCGAAACAAGATTTGAGCGAAAACTGCAAATTACAGCAACATAGCATCTTGGGAGCTCAAAATAATTAATCTACAGCACCCAAAAAGCATGGCAAAGAACTTGAACACAAACTAGATATAATGTACAGCAACTAGGTCCAAAGTGCACCCCCAACGGAGTCACGGATCAATAGCAATGATCTTGGACATATTGAACTTTGAAATAAAATTCTGGCAGCAGAATTTTATTGAATGTTTGGAGCAAAAGATAAACATGCTACAGCCACTCAAATGGACATGTGAGGACATGGATGGAAAGACAACAATATATACTACAAGGAACAAACAAAATCCACCCCAAAACTATCATGCATTTTCCTAGAACATCACACGAACATGACATCGGAACGTTACAGATTTCAGACTTAGTGAAATTTCACTAAGTCCTAAAACAGCAACATCATCATAGCACACAAAAGAGCATGTTTAAGACACCTCGAAACTAAACATGGCAAAGGGTAAGCACCTCATCAAAATACATATGACGGTGATCCCGAAACACACAAACATGCATCAATGTGGTGAACACACCGATTGCAACGAGCTCAACAAGATGGCATTTCATAACAAGTGAAAACACAACATGTGAACATGGCATCTTGTGATGATGATAACAAGGAAACAATACATCTACCATGCAACCTATCTCACTCAACACGTAGTTCGTGGCAAGACGAACACGTGGACATGTCATTTGCATCGTTTGGACAAACGAGCTAAAAGATATCACATGTCAAAGGTGGCACAAAAATAACACATAACAGCAGTTTATATCATCATGCACTCTTGTAACAGCAAAACAAGTGTCAAGATGACATCTAACATGCATGACTACAATAGGTAAAACGTAGAGGGCATCTCCACGAACATCTGGACATGCTACACGCGCAAAACGGATCTACAGACAAAAAGTTATGCACGTTGGAAGATAGCATCACAGATTAGGAAACTGGTACTTAGAAGGAGAAAAGAGTCAACCTAGGACCAGATCTGGAACAGTAAACAAAACGGGCCGGATCTGGGCGCCTCGGCCCGCAGAGGAGGAAGGCCGGCTGAGGCGGCGCTCGGAGGGCCCGGGCGGCGGCCTGCGGGGCTGGAGGCCCAGGCGGCGCGCGGAGCTGGGCCGGGTTGGCGGCGAGTGGCCCGGGCGCGGCGTACGGGAGTGGGAGCCCGCGGTGGCGAGGCAGGCGCCGGCCTGGGCAGGCCTCAGCCCAGGCGGGGGCCCGGAGGAGGCGGCGAGCGGTGGCCCAACCAGGCCACCTGGCTGGCGCGGGGGCGAGCCGCCTGACGCTCGCGGCGGCGTACGGGCCGAGCCCGGCAAGGCGCGCGCGAAGGGGAGGCGAAGCGCCCGGTGATGTGGTCCCTGGGCCGCGGGGGCGATCTGGGCCGATGATCTGGTCCCCAGGGCGACGATCTGGCGCGCGAGGAGGCCGATCCCAGGCGCGGGACTGCGGCGCGATGCAGTGCTGCGTGCGTTGACTTCGGTCGGGGCCGGCGCGGATCTGGATCGGCCGCCCCGATCTGCGCGCTGCTTCGAAGGATCGAAGGATCCGACGGATCCCGAGGGGATCCGGCAGAAAAAAAAAATGGATCTGAGGTAGAAAATGGAAAAAAAAGAGGGAAGAGAGGAGGAAGAAGAAGGAGATGTCCAAATAGACCTAGGGGTCTATAAATAGCAGTTTTAGACTAGGGTTTGGAGATAGGGGTGTTTAGGAGCCCTCCGATCGTGATCCAACGGATCCGATCGCGGGGACTGATTTACAAGGCCCAGACGGAGATAAAAGGAAGCAGTAGGGGTATTTCCGGGACACGAAGTAAGGGCACTTCGGACCCACACGGACAACGGAGGGAAAAGTCAACGGAGTCCAAACGAGACGAGATTTGAGAGGCGGGTTGCACACAACAAAACAACAACACACAATACAACCTCACGGCACACCGGTAACGAAAAACGCCCGAACAACAAAGAAGGCCTACGGGACGTCACGGACACGTGAGGGAGCTCCGGAACACGAAACGGACAACGGGAAGGAACACGACGAACCGGATGCAACCCACAACACAAATGCAATGCAATGCACATGTCTACATGATATGAATGAATGCCACACACTCACACAACAAAACGACGAAAGCCCGAAAGACAAAGAACCCGAAATGGAAATAGATGAAGCCGGAGATTTATTATAAGCCCAAAAGGGAAAGTATTACATCCGAGGCATTACAAACTCTCCTCTACTACAAAAAGATCTCGTCCCGAGATCTAGGACTGGAAAAAGGAAGGGTACTCGGAACGAAGATGATCTTCTCGTTCCCAGGTAGCTTCTCGGTCTGTGTGATGTGACCACTTGACTTTCAGAAACTTGATGGTCTTGTTGCGAGTCTTGCGTTCGGTTTCTTCGAGAATTGCAACAGGATGCTCTCGGTAGGAAAGGTCTTGTTGAAGATCAATCTCCTCAAACGGAATCATGCGCTCAGGTGCCTTGAAGCATTTGCGAAGCTGAGACACATGGAAGACATCATGAACATTTGCAAAGTTGGAAGGGAGCTCGAGCTGATAGGCTAGATCGCCTCTTTTGCCCAGAATTCTGAAAGGCCCGACGTATCTAGGAGCAAGCTTTCCTTTGATACCGAACCTCTGGGTTCCTTTCATCGGAGACACTCGGAGATAGACATGATCACCGATGTCGAAAGCCAAATCACAATGCTTGCCGTCATAGTAGCTCTTCTGACGCGACTGAGCGGCCTTGAGATTCTCACGTATGACTTTGCACATTTCTTCGGCTTCAGAGATCAAATCATTGCCAAGAAGTTGGCGTTCACCTGTTTCAGACCAGTTGAGAGGGGTACGGCACTTTCTGCCATAGAGGATTTCAAACGGTGCTTTGCCTGCACTTGCTTGGAAGCTGTTGTTGTAAGAGAATTCGGCAAATGGAAGACAGTCTTCCCATTTCATACCGAAGGAGATGACACAGGCTCTGAGCATATCTTCAAGGATCTGATTCACACGCTCGACTTGACCACTAGTCTGAGGGTGAAAGGCAGTGCTGAACCTGATCTTCATGCCCATGGCGGACTGAAAGGAGTCCCAGAACCTTGATGTGAACAAGCTGCCACGGTCTGAGGATATCACTTGAGGAATGCCATGTAGGGACACAATTCTGGAACTGTACAGCTCTGCAAGTTGAGCTGCATTGATTGATTCTTTGACTGGAAGAAAGTGAGCGACTTTGGTAAGCTTGTCAATCACCACAAAGATAGCATCATTGCCTCGCTTGGATTTAGGAAAGCCAGTGACGAAGTCCATTTCAATGTGGTCGAACTTCCACTCAGGAATAGGAAGAGGTTGGAGAAGACCGGCTGGACGTTGATGTTCTGCTTTCACTCTTCTGCAAACATCACATTCATTCACGAATTGGGCAATTTCCCTTTTCATGCGTGTCCACCAGTAAGATTGCTTGAGGTCTTGATACATCTTGGAACTGCCAGGATGAATGGAAAGGAGAGAGTCATGAGCTTCTTCCATTATGAGCTTCCTGAGATCACCTTTGGGAACAACGAGTCTGTCCTCGAAGAACAAGGTATCTCTCTCATCAACACGGAAGCACTTATATTTTGGAGTGCCCTTTGCAATGCCATGTTTCACCTTCTTCACCATGTTATCACTGAGCTGGGCCTCACGGACTTGATCTTCCAAGGTAGGAGCAATTTGGAGATTTGCAAGAAAACCCTGCGGAACAACCTGAAGGTTGAGCTTCCTGAAAGCTTCACAAAGCTCAGGCTGGTGTGGCTTGATAAGAAGGCTGTTGCAATATGCCTTTCTGCTCAAAGCATCTGCAATCACATTCGCCTTGCCTGGAGTGTACTCAATGCTGGGGTTGTACTCTTGGATCATCTCGACCCAACGAGTCTGGCGGAGGTTCAGATGCGGCTGTGTGAAGATGTACTTCAAGCTCTTGTGATCAGTGAAGATGTCGACCTTTCTGCCCAACAACAGATGTCTCCACGTAATCAGAGCATGTACCACAGCTGCTAGCTCGAGATCATGTGTGGGATAGTTCTTCTCAGCTGGCTTTAGCTGACGTGAAGTGTATGCCACAATTCTCTTCTCTTGCATAAGCACACCACCAAGGCCTTGAAGAGAAGCGTCACAGAACACTTCATAGGGCTTGGATTCATCTGGAGGAATCAGAACTGGAGCAGAAACAAGCTTCTCTTTGAGTGTTTTGAAAGCCACTTCACACTCGGGAGACCAAAAGTATTTGACATTCTTCTGAAGGAGGTTGGAAAGAGGCTTGGCAATCTTGGAGAAGTTCTCCACAAACCTTCTGCAATAGCTGGCAAGACCCAGAAAACTGCGGAGCTGCTTGACGTTCTGAGGAGCTTCCCAGTTGACAATTGCTTCAACTTTCTCGGGATTAACCGCAATACCGTCAGCTGAGATAATGTGGCCCAGGTACAAAACCTTATCGAGCCAAAACTCACACTTGGAGAACTTGGCATAGAATTTATGCTCTCGGAGTCGATCAAGAACCAAACGCAAGTGCTTTTCATGATCCTCTTCATTCTTGGAAAAAACCAGAATATCATCCAGATACACTAGCACAAACTCGCCTGTATAGGGGTTGAAGATGTAATGCATCATCCTTGAAAAGGTAGGAGGAGCATTGGCGAGACCGAAGGACATGACGGTATACTCATATGAACCGTAGCTCGTTCTGAAGGCCGTCTTGGGAATGTCTTCCTCGCGAATGCGAATTTGATGATAGCCCATTCGGAGGTCAAGCTTAGAGAATACTTTAGCTCCTTTGAGCTGCTCAAAGAGTTCGTTGATGTTGGGGAGCGGATACTTGTTCTTAATCGTCTTCTTGTTCAATGGCCGATAGTCAACACAGAGACGCTCCGTGCCATCTTTCTTCTTGACAAATAAGACACCACAGCCCCACGGAGATGTACTCGGTCTGATGAGACCCATACGCTCCTGTTCATCCAACTGTTTCTTCAATTCCTTCAATTCATCTGAAGAGAGCTTGTATGGACGCCTACAAACAGGTTCGGTGCCCGGCTCGAGTTCAATGACAAACTCCACCTGACGGTGTGGAGGCATGCCTGGAAGTTCTTCTGGAAAGACGTCTTGATATTCATTCACCACTGGAATTTGCTCTATGGCATTAATTTCACCCTTATCATTAAGAGAGAAAAGCCGAATAGTATTATCCCTGGAGGCGAAGATAATCACATCTTCATCAGAATGAGTCAACTTGACTTCCTTTTGAGCGCAATCAATGTGAGCATCGTGCTGAGAAAGCCAATCCATTCCGAGAATGAGGTCGATGTCAGAATGACCAAGAACCACCGGAGAAGCCAAAAATCGATAATCACCCATGCGAATAGAAATATCCGGAACAACTGTGTTGGAAGTCATTTGCAAACCCGGAGAAATAATCTTCAAAGGTCTAGGAATCCTCTCCGGAACCAATTCATGCTTAGCAACAAAAGGTCTTGAAATGAAGGACAAAGATGCACCCGAATCAAACAATACTTTAGCTGGAAAAGAGTTCACTGAGAGATTACCCAGAATGACATCAGAAGAAGCCTCTGCTTGTGCTGCATTCATCAGATTGACCCTTGCAGACTTTGGATCATGCTTGACAATAGCTGAACTCATAGGTGGTGGAGGAGGAAGACGCTTCGGATTCGGACATCTGTTGGCATAATGACCCTTCTGGCCACACTTGTTGCACACCACTTCAGAGAGAGGACGGAACTGAGAGCCACTGGACTTGGAGCCTTGAGACTGAAACTGCTTCTTCGACTGGTTGCTTGGGTTGGGTGGGTGGGAGAAACTACGACCACTAGAGTTCTTGTTGTTGGAGTTGTTGAAGTTGTTGTATGGAGCTCGAATCATTGGAGGAGGAGGAAGCCAGAATTTCTGTTGTTTTGCAGCCAACTGAGACGATGAGGTAGAGTGAACAGCATCACGAATTCTCTTCTTAGAAGCCTCCATTTTAAGCTGAGCTGCTTCTTGTTTCAAAGCCATATTATAGAACTTATCGAATTCGTCTGGCTCGAACAAGGTGAGAGCAAGCTGAAGTTCATCTTTGAGACCTCCACGGAACTGATAGATTTTGCTCTTTGCATCAGGAATGTCTTGCTTTGCATAGCGAGCGAGGTTTTGGAACTTGACATTATACTGATAGACTGTCATGGAGCCCTGCTTGAGGTTGCGGAATTGCTCACGCATACCCTCGATAACACTTGTAGGAATGTGATGCGAGCGGAAATCCTTGCAGAAATTCTCCCATGAGATCACTTGACCCGGCCTTGAGTCCTTGTACTGCTGCCACCAGTCAGCAGCTTGATCTTTCAGTTGGAAGGCTGCAAACTTCACATAGTCATCTTCTTTCACGTTACTGCACTCAAAATGCTTCTTGATATCGGTCAGCCAATCCTCAGCATCAAGAGGGTCGACACAGTAACTGAAAGCTTTAGGATTGTTGGCCAAGAACTGGTTGAGAGTAGCATGGTGCTGCTGGAAGAAGTTGCCTTGGTTCATAGGAACGCCCTGATTAGCTTGATTAGCTTGCATAGCCTGCATTTGCTGCATCATCTGCATCATCAACTGAGTGTTCTGAGCAGTAGTCTGCATAATTGCTCTCCAAGCCTCAGGCGGAGGAGGAGGGGAAGGAGGACGTTCTGGGACCTCTTCCACCTCTGGGTTGGCATTCGGAACCTTTTTCGGAGCCATCCTGTAAGAGATGACCACGAATCAGCAATTGATTGACAAAAGGAATAAGCTGAATCAATGGAATGAATTGCAACAAGTCTTCACAATAATCATTCGAACAATAAGAACGAATGAAATCATCCGAACAAGAGGAACGAATGAATTTCTTAGTTAAATGATAACATCAGTCTTCACGAGAAGCCACATAGGGATCAAAAGGATAAAATAATAAAAACAACAAGGTACAGACGGGAACAAACACAAGAGAGGAGTTTCGTTCTAACATCTTTGTGCTGAAAGCATATGAACGCGTTACGAAAAGGTTTTGCAATCCCCGGATCAGCATAGCCAAGGACCCTTTAAGATGCAACTCCTGATAGTAACATCGGTCATATAACTCCTTCACTCAATGTCGAACCCCGAACTCACTAACCTGCATTCGTTGGAAGAATGCCTACGATCTACTGGATAAAACCCACCTATAGTTTTCCGAAAGATTCCAGTTATGCAATCAGGTGTTGGGGATACACGGGAAGCACCGCGCAATCAACTCTAACCTACATCCAGGTGTATCCATCCTTCAACACATAACCAGTCTTTCTCGGAAACTGTGTACCTCGGACCTTCGAAAAGCATCCACTATAACAAGCTATGGCAATACTCCCGAACTACCTCCCCAGTACTGGGTGATGTCGGGGTTATCTTGCCACTGGCCGTATAGGGGAGATTTTCGATGTCGGCCGTCTTAAGTATTTAGTACTGTCGCGATATGCTTGTTACAATGATACCCCGAAGCTCAACTCCTCGGTAACAGGAGGCATCGGGAACAATGTCCTTGTCACAAGAACATCGAAACAATCCCAGAATACTCGCGGGATTCCTAAAAAAAAAATTTGTGCAAATTTTGAAGATAGGAGAGACAAGAGTAGACGTCAGGAGTCCTCACCAGAGAGAAAGGGGATGGGAAGTAAAGAATCCTACTCTCCGATATAATATAGGACTCAAAAAGTTTTTAGTGTGTGCCTAGACTCAACCGTCAACGGTTCGATCAAACAGTGGGGGCTCCTAGGTCGGAGAAGGCTCTGATACCAACTTGTAATGCCCAGGATGGAATTATACCTCCTACGTGTCGAGGCACGACTTAAAGGCATAAGTCCATCCTAGAATGATCTCAAGTTTGGTAATCTTTGCACAACTCATGTAAAAGAGGGATAGTAAACTGAAAATAGTTGGCTTACAATCGCCACGTCACAGAATAACAGTACAAGTCTCAAACATCATACAATAAGATCACTACAACCCTCTAAGGGCAAAAGCCAAATGTCAAAGTACCAAACTCAGATAAATAAAACAACCACAGGCGGATCGAATCCTAGTAAGAGTCTCCACTACTGATCGTCCGGGTAGCGCACGTAGTAACGACTACGCTCCTCGTCGTACTCCCAATCCAGCTCGGTGCCATCACCTGGATAGCTCACAGCTGGACCTGCATCTGGTGTGAAGTAACTGTGAGCCACAGAGGACTCAGCAATCCCGTTCCCGGGTAACAGAACTATCAAAGCCTTTAGGTGAGGAAAGGCTGAAGAAAGAAATGAGGTGAAGGAACAACAAAGAGTCTGCAGCAGCATCTAGCACTAACTTACGCAAGAGAGAGCGAGAAGAGAAGGCATCGGCGAGAGTGATCACTAAGTGATCCTAGCTACAAGCTCACAAACATAACCCCTCCGTGTTCAACTCCCGAATCCCTATTCGGAAATTGACAGTCACGGAACACACGCTGGTAGTGTATTAGTAACATTGTGTCAAGTTATCTACAACCGGAATTAACAAGCTCCCATCTGCCACATAACCGCGGGCACGGCTTTCGAAAGTTCAAACCCTGCAGGGGTGTTCCAACTTGACCCATTACAAGCCCACGATCCGCGGAGTCGCAACTCCAAAGTGGGAAGACCCGAGTATCCTCGGAATCCCGTGCTCAAGATATACCGAGCTAAGGTAAGGCTAATCCAGCAAATCCTCCCGGCGTGTCGACACCCTGATAGTAGCCGCGCGTATCTAGGTCTCAGGACACGTCCGGATGAGCGCTACGTACAGATACCAAAGACCCCAGCGAACTGGGTAGTATCCGCAAGTGACTCTGGTTTGGACCAACACTCAAGTCGAGCACTGGCCCAGGGGGTTGAATTAATTAAGCCTCGGGTTAATTACTCCCTCGGAAAGTTTTAGTTGTTTATGCAAATAGTACCAAGGTTGGGACTTGCTGGAAAAGACTTAGCACTTAGCGGTTTATCGAGGGGGTCCCATACACCCCAACCGTGTTAGGAACGCATAATCAAGGAACATAAAACCGGCTTATACGGATCCTAACGGCATGAGTGGAACAAAACACCAAGCAAAAGGCTTAGCCTTCCACCCTTGCCAATATATATGTGATTTCCATTAAAGCATTTATATAGTGTGATATAACCCAACCAAACTTCAACATGGAGCAAGCATCTTCACTTCACCTGCAACTAGCAACGCTATAAGAAGGGCTGAGCGAAGCGTACTTAGCCAAGCAACGGTTTGCATAGGTAGGGTGGTTAAACATGGCAATTGGTTACAAGTAGGAGGCTGACAAGAAGGACATGGGCATCGAGGCAAAACTATAGATCGATACTATTAGCAATAGGCAAAGATAGTAAAGTTATCGGGGTTCGGTCATCTTGCCTGAAGAGAAGACGTTCGGATCAAAAGAAGGGTCCTCGTGCTCAAACTCGTTGGAAACCTCGTGCTCAACCTCGTTGGAAAACTCGTGCTCAACTTCCGGGTCTAAACAAGACAAACACACCAAGCACCAATCAACACGATGCAATGCGCACTCGAAAAACATGAATGCATGAAGGATGCACTAGTGATGCACATGGAGCACGTAAAACATCACTCAAGCAAAACACCTCAAAACAAGATAACAACCTGATATTATTAATCTACACAGAAAATCACCCAAGTTTGATATAAGATTCGCTGAAATCGGAGTTACGGGCTAAAAGTTATGCCCGAAACAAGATTTGAGCGAAAACTGCAAATTACAGCAACATAGCATCTTGGGAGCTCAAAATAATTAATCTACAGCACCCAAAAAGCATGGCAAAGAACTTGAACACAAACTAGATATAATGTACAGCAACTAGGTCCAAAGTGCACCCCCAACGGAGTCACGGATCAATAGCAATGATCTTGGACATATTGAACTTTGAAATAAAATTCTGGCAGCAGAATTTTATTGAAAGTTTGGAGCAAAAGATAAACATGCTACAGCCACTCAAATGGACATGTGAGGACATGGATGGAAAGACAACAATATATACTACAAGGAACAAACAAAATCCACCCCAAAACTATCATGCATTTTCCTAGAACATCACACGAACATGGCATCGGAACGTTACAGATTTCAGACTTAGTGAAATTTCACTAAGTCCTAAAACAGCAACATCATCATAGCACACAAAAGAGCATGTTTAAGACACCTCGAAACTAAACATGGCAAAGGGTAAGCACCTCATCAAAATACATATGACGGTGATCCCGAAACACACAAACATGCATCAATGTGGTGAACACACCGATTGCAACGAGCTCAACAAGATGGCATTTCATAACAAGTGAAAACACAACATGTGAACATGGCATCTTGTGATGATGATAACAAGGAAACAATACATCTACCATGCAACCTATCTCACTCAACACGTAGTTCGTGGCAAGACGAACACGTGGACATGTCATTTGCATCGTTTGGACAAACGAGCTAAAAGATATCACATGTCAAAGGTGGCACAAAAATAACACATAACAACAGTTTATATCATCATGCACTCTTGTAACAGCAAAACAAGTGTCAAGATGACATCTAACATGCATGACTACAACAGGTAAAACGTAGAGGGCATCTCCACGAACATCTGGACATGCTACACGCGCAAAACGGATCTACAGACAAAAAGTTATGCACGTTGGAAGATAGCATCACAGATTAGGAAACTGGTACTTAGAAGGAGAAAAGAGTCAACCTAGGACCAGATCTGGAACAGTAAACAAAACGGGCCGGATCTGGGCGCCTCGGCCCGCAGAGGAGGAAGGCCGGCTGAGGCGGCGCTCAGAGGGCCCGGGCGGCGGCCTGCGGGGCTGGAGGCCCAGGCGGCGCGCGGAGCTGGGCCGGGTTGGCGGCGAGTGGCCCGGGCGCGGCGTACGGGAGTGGGAGCCCGCGGTGGCGAGGCAGGCGCCGGCCTGGGCAGGCCTCGGCCCAGGCGGGGGCCCGGAGGAGGCGGCGAGCGGTGGCCCAACCAGGCCACCTGGCTGGCGCGGGGGCGAGCCGCCTGACGCTCGCGGCGGCGTACGGGCCGAGCCCGGCAAGGCGCGCGCGAAGGGGAGGCGAAGCGCCCGGTGATGTGGTCCCTGGGCCGCGGGGGCGATCTGGGCCGATGATCTGGTCCCCAGGGCGACGATCTGGCGCGCGAGGAGGCCGATCCCAGGCGCGGGACTGCGGCGCGATGCAGTGCTGCGTGCGTTGACTTCGGTCGGGGCCGGCGCGGATCTGGATCGGCCGCCCCGATCTGCGCGCTGCTTCGAAGGATCGAAGGATCCGACGGATCCCGAGGGGATCCGGCAGAAAAAAAAATGGATCTGAGGTAGAAAATGGAAAAAAAAGAGGGAAGAGAGGAGGAAGAAGAAGGAGATGTCCAAATAGACCTAGGGGTCTATAAATAGCAGTTTTAGACTAGGGTTTGGAGATAGGGGTGTTTAGGAGCCCTCCGATCGTGATCCAACGGATCCGATCGCGGGGACTGATTTACAAGGCCCAGACGGAGATAAAAGGAAGCAGTAGGGGTATTTCCGGGACACGAAGTAAGGGCACTTCGGACCCACACGGACAACGGAGGGAAAAGTCAACGGAGTCCAAACGAGACGAGATTTGAGAGGCGGGTTGCACACAACAAAACAACAACACACAATACAACCTCACGGCACACCGGTAACGAAAAACGCCCGAACAACAAAGAAGGCCTACGGGACGTCACGGACACGTGAGGGAGCTCCGGAACACGAAACGGACAACGGGAAGGAACACGACGAACCGGATGCAACCCACAACACAAATGCAATGCAATGCACATGTCTACATGATATGAATGAATGCCACACACTCACACAACAAAACGACGAAAGCCCGAAAGACAAAGAACCCGAAATGGAAATAGATGAAGCCGGAGATTTATTATAAGCCCAAAAGGGAAAGTATTACATCCGGGGCATTACACTATCACCTCTAAAATAACCTGCACTTATACAGTAAAGAGACTAAGGCATAGAAACGAAGAATAATCCTACACTATACAATAAAGAAATTACAGCAGATTATACCCACTGGGCATTATAGTTCTGCGTTCGGCACCAGTGATAATAATGCATACACAAACAACAAATTACATACACTGGGCAAATAAAGATCATACATCATGGACACGCATCAACAAAACTTACCATTTGAACTATAATCTCTTCAGAAAATAGGATTGGATGGATTCAGATAGCACAAATTTAGTCGACAAATTCTCCAATTCCTTTGTGGTTACCTCAGTGTCTTGTTTCATTTTTTTGACTCCTACATCTCATACCTACAAGTCCAGTCTCAACATGTTGATTGCATGTTGAGAATCATGTACATGTTGTCTTGCCACCTCTAGTTGATGCTCGAGAACATCAGCACAATCCAATTCCATTCCATAATCATTTGGTAACGGCCATGCTGCACTACTCTCAGATCTTTGTGTTGATGTCACTTCATCCTGAAATGTTTCCTTGAGTACACATGACTATGGCAAAAATATAGTTACAACACTAAAGCGAGCAAGACAAACTATTTTGTACATTGAAAACAGGACAAATAATATTGTTACATGTCATGAAGAATAAGTAGCTGATATTTAAAAAATTATAAAAATGGTGGTCTCTGCAGCCCGCATACAGAAATCTCTTAGCTCACTAGAGGAGCATGATGTTGGGACCAAATCCAAAACACATGCATGTTACAAATTTAGACCACACGCATCTATTGAACATTATATATATACTAGCAAGATGCCCGTGTGTTGCACGAAACATCAAGATGCATTTGTATGAGTAGTTTATCTTCTAAGAGACTATCTTTTTGCAAAATTGTCATAGTTTCCTTCCTATCTGTCGGATATAAATTGGATGGCCTATATTGTAGGATGGTAGGCACACCATCATCACCAACTCTGTTTTTATAAGAGTAGAGATATAGATATATAGATATAGAGATAGAGATAGAGAAACAGTAGAGAGTAAAGAGTAGAGAGTAGAGATAGAGATAGAGATAGAGATATAGATATATATATATCTTGCATATAAGTAAGCACACATTTGGCCATTCTATCGCTCAATTAAAGTCTTAGGGAGCATAATGAGCATCATTCATACAAACCTACTACAGCAAGCAAAACTATCCAATCATTAGCCACGTATAAACTAGATTGTGAGCGTGATGGAGTAATAGTTGGTTAATAGACTTCAAAGCTTCAGGCACACTTTGCCAGAGTAATTAATTGGTAAGGCCTTTAATTATGTAAACTACTAACAAGATGCCCGTGCGTTGCACAAAACATCAAGATGCATTTATATGAGTAGTTTATCTAGTGGGAGATAAGGATGAACGAGAGAAGGCCTTACCTGCAAATTTAGGTAGGAGTGCGGTTATCTTTTTGGAAAATTGTCGTAGTTTCCTTCCTATCCGTTAGATATAGATCGGATGGCCTATATTGCAGGATGGCAAGCACACCATCATCACCAACTTTGTTTTCTATAAGAGAAGAGATAATAGTTATACAGGTACCCAAGATCAGGAATCATTGCTTGGGAATCTCATTAACTAAGGACAAATAAAGCAATTGAAAAGGGCAATTTAACTATGCCTGAAACAAACAAGAAATTGAGCCATTGAGTTGGCAGTATGCATACAGGCACGCCTCAATAACATCCATGGCCTAGCTACATTTCTCTACTCTCTATATACTCTTATCTCTACTCTTATAAAAAAGAGTTGGTGATGATGGTGTGCCTACCATCCTGCAATATAGGCCATCCGATCTATATCCGATGGATAGGAAGGAAACTATAACAATTTTGCAAAAAAGATACCCGCACTCCTCTCCATGTTTGTAGATAAGGCCTTCCCTCGTTCATCCTTATCGCCTACAGGATATATAAACTACTCATATAAATGCAGCCAGATGTTCCGTGCAACGCACGGGCATCTTGATAGTACTCTTATAAAAATAGAGTTGGTGATGATGGTGTGCCTGCCATCATGCAAGATAGGCCGTCCAATCTATATCTGACGGATAGGAAGGAAACTATGACAATTTTGCAAAAAGACACCCGCACTCGTCTCCACATTTGTAGATAATTCCTTCCCTCGTTCATCCTTATATCCCATAGGATAAACTACTCATATAAATGCATCTTGATGTTCCGTGCAACGCACGGGCATCTTGATAGTACTATATAAAGGAACAAGTAATGTAATATTGTTTGCCCCATATGAAGTATCTCGACTAGTGTGTAATCAAGATCCTAGTAATGATAGGGAGGATAATGATGTGATAAGGCATTTGGTTATGACATTTATGACATCGACAACTCTAACATAGCAGAAAGCAGTTTTACACTGTTCACTACTATATGATGTTTTAGGTATTTAAAAGTAGACTACATCTGTAATGAGTGAACAGACATATTAAAATGTGCTTACATACATCTGATTTACAAAAAAAGTTAGAACATCATATAGTAGTGAGCGGATGGGGTTTTAATCAATGGCCAAATGACTGGGTTACAGGTGAAGAACCCTACGCAATCACAATGTCAGACAAATAGGATGTCCTAGTAATTGTAATACAGTGACTTACCATAACTGGTTGAACACGCTTAGCGCTGCTCCTCCTTCTCTTGCAAGCCTCCTTCCTAACATCTTGTATTTGGAAATCCTCAATCTTATCTTCTTTGCACCCCCACTGCAAGGTGACACAAACTAGTTACTGGTCTCATTGGAAGATAAATATGCATACTTTCCAGTCTGTGGACAACACACAAGGATGAGTTTATAACAAAACAACACCACATAATGAAACATGCCACATCTCTTGCACACAATGAAATGAGCATTTACCATGTGTGCACTGTGTAAAAACCAGGCATACCTTCGAACTGTATCTCCAGGTACTCTTGGAGATCCTACTTTAGTGTACAACCAAACCTTTATGTCACCTACGAGTTATACAAGCCCACACTACAGGAGGCCTTAGTGCTTAAATCGCTGACAAGCTCTATTACGTCAAGCACAACAAGTAATCAAAGCAAACAATCCTAGTATGGCTGACTGATAAAAGGAAGCAATTGAAAAGATGTGTGAGCAAATCTTGCACAACACTGAATTACATATCTCTATCTACTCTTATAAAAAGCAGAGTTGGTGATGATAGTGTGCCTGCCATCCTGCAATATAGACCGTCCGATCTATATCTGACGGATAGGAAGGAAACTAGGACAATTTTGCAAAAAGATACCTGCACTCCTCTCCACATTTGCAGATAAGGCCTTCCCTCGTTCATCCTTATATCGCACATGATATATAAACTACTCATATAAATGCATCTTGATGTTCCGTGCAATGCACTAGCATCTTGATGTCACGTGCAATGCACGAGCATCTTGCTAGTCAAGAAAAGAAGCATAGAAGGAGGCTTAAAGACCATCAACTGACTGACCAGATTTAAGGGGCATTTAAACATCATGTGCAACGTATGAACTAACATAAGCATCGCATATTTCAGATTATATAATGAAATGCACATGTATTAGGGTTCCTGCTGCTACTATACGAAGAATTGCTATGTGCTGCTGCCGCTATATGATGAATTGCTATGAGTTGCTGCTGCTGCTATATGATGAGTTGGTATAAGGTGCTCCTCCTGCTGCTATATGATTAATTGATATGAGATTCCATAGCACACTTTCAAAGGTGCTTACTTTCTTAACATAACTTGAAATAATTGTCCCTAAGAAATTTGGCCAATAGCACTGACATACAAATAACTATCAGGACCCCGATCCTAAGTCACACAGGTCTAGCCTGTAACACATCATATCACTTTGCGGCCTCACGCACGGTATCCCCACGGGTGCCACCTTACCTGGCCCGGGACCGTTTGCGCATTTTGGCACACGTATATGATAGTGTCGCTAGCATCCATATGACAGAGAACCCGGGCCGACGTGACTAGTTATAAACCAAAAGTGGCACTAAATTACAGAGACAGGCATACATGACCCAGCAACGAACGTGTCGGTCATCAACGTATGAACCCAAGTCGTAGCAAGCTACAAGGACTTAAAGGAACAACGCGTGAAATTTCCCCTAAGGGACAGACACAGGAACGAAGAAGGACACATGCCGGCCAGCCTAAGTGTTCCGGAGCAGTAGCAAGCTACCAAGGCTCAGTGGAAGCACTAGGAGACATTTCCCTGTAAGATAGGCTACCAAGGGTAAACAACTAGGTGTCGGATCCCACACATAGCAATACACATTACACGTACGCATAACATGCAAGTATGTGCTGTACAACATGGCATCACAACATAACTCAACAACTCATATAGATAAGGCCCAGAAGAGCCATCATAGCATTTATTACAATCAGAGGTCACATGACCCAACATACAGAGCATACAGGCAACGGAAGCATAACATGTCTGAGTACAGACAACTACAAATGAAGAGGGCTGAAAAATCCTGACTAACTACAAGACCCTCCCAAGGGTACAAGATCGTAGCTGAGGTAACAAGCTAAACGTCGAAGTCCACGCGGAACCACTAGCGAGACTGAAGTCTCTCTGCAAAAACATAAATTAAGCAAACGTGAGTACAAAGGTACTCAGCAAGACTTACATCAGAACTAGCTACATATGCATCGGTATCAACAAAGGGGGTGGTGGTGTTTGACTGCAGCAAGCCAGCTTTGACTCGGTGGCTATCCTAAACTACAACTGTAAGTAACTCTTTTGAGGTGGCGCACACGAGTCCACATATTCACCAATCAATACACCACTATGGATCCGCTCCCGTCTCCCTACGAGAAGGCCATCCATAGCACTCACGCTTATCTTGCGTGTTTTAGAGTATCCACTTTCACTTGTCTATGAACTGTAGAGGTAACCTAGAAGTCCATTTCCGCGGACACGGCTATTCGAATAGATCATATATAACCCTGCAGGGGTGTACTTCTTCACACACGCTCTCACCACTTACCGCCATTTACACGACATGTACTCGGCAAACTTCAAGCGGAGGCCCAGCGAGGGTGTCGGCCACGACCTGACTAACCACACAAGTCTCTCGTCCAGGTTTATCGCCTATTTGGGTTCCATCCGTGGGGAGATCCGGCCGGGGTGTCGCTCACGGCCCCAAACGATGTGTACAGGGTTCCCGCATCACCAAACGGGCAATCGGTACACCGTGCCACGTACCTGCCGCGTCATAGCCCACCCCGAGGGTCAGCGCTGCGCACGACCTCCAGTAAACTACAAACACCAGAAACTAGTTGCAACTCCTGGACAGAGATCATGTTGATTAATAAGTCGAGAGGGTCCATTGGTTTCGGGCCCAATGCATGGTAGTAACTGGTCATGGATCAACCAACAGAGAACTCAGTTCCTGAGGACGACTGCAATGAGACAACCCACCATGTACTCCTACATGGCCTCTCATCGCTACCTTTACCAAATCGTGTTCACACACTTAGCTCACACACAGTAGGACATGTTCATCACATTCCAATTCATCCCCGATGAATCAGACCTGACACAACTCTAAGCAATAGCAGGCATAACCAGAAAGCATCAATGAGTAGGCACAACATGGCTCAAACAACTCCTACTCATACTAGTGGGTTTCAACTATTTACTGTGGCAATGACGGGTCATGCAGTGGAAAGGGGTTCAACTACCGCAGCAGGTAACAATTGAAGCGTTGTTGTCCTAATGCAGTAAAAGAGAGCAAAAGCGAGAGAGTGGGATTGTATCAGAATGCTCAATGGGGTTTGCTTGCCTGGCACTTCTGAAGATAGTAATAGTTCTTCATCGGTGTCATCGAACTCATTGTCGGAACATCATCTACTGAGAGAGAACAAAACCGACAACAGAGAAAGATCACAATCAATGCAATGCACAATATGATGCATGAATGTGACATGGCAATATGCTGTTGGTTGAGCTAATGCAACTAGCAACAAGTTAAATGAAGTTGGTTTGAGCCAAGGGTTCAAATTCAAACTCCATATGTGATTATTCAAATGCCATTTATGCAAATTGCCCTAAACAGTGGCTGTAAGTTATTTAAACATGCATGGAAATGCCATAAACAGATTCCTTGGATTTTTCTGATCAATTTTCATATATAAATTATTTTCATCTGAGTTATAGATTATTTTCTGTGATTTTTAGAAGTTTTGGCTATTTTCTGAAATAAATAAATCATTTCTGATTTATTTAAAAACCCAGAAAACACTTATTGCGTTAGCACTGCGTCAGGCTGAGGTCAGCAAGTCAAAGGGCTGGTCCAGGTCAAACCTGACGTGTGGGGTCCACACGTCAGTGACACATGGACTAAATCCGGTCAAACCCAGCGCTGACTGGGGTTTGACCAGGGCTAGGGCCCACTGTCTGTGGCTGTCACAGTTGTTTAGCGGCAGGGGTTAGCACTAATGACGGTGACATGTCAGCAGTCGCCGGAGTTCGACCGGCGGCGACCAAACCGACGGCGGCGCGCGTCGGAAAAACGCTAGGGGGCTCGGTTTTAGGAGCGGTTTGTTGCCACGGCCTGCTGGAGCTCTTGCGCATCTAGTGGTGGCATCAGCTCTCGCCCGAGTGGAGCAAAACTACGGCGTCGACAACTTTTGCGGCGGCCGGAGTTCGGGCAGGTGCGGGTGCGGCACTAGGGGGCTCGGGAGGAAGAAATAGAAGTGGCTACGGGCTCCTGGAGGAACACTGAGTGCGGTGACGCGCTCAGTTTTGAGCGTGCGTGGATGTGGCCACGGCGGCGGCAGGTTCAGCGGCGGCCGGCGACGGTGAGGAAGGGGGCGACGGTTACGGGGCGCGCGCGAAGGAAAGGACGGAGGGAAAAGGTTCAGTGGCTCACGGCGGTTCGGCTGGTGCAGACGGAGGGGCCGGGGAGGCGTTGGTTGCCGCGAATCGCCGGCGAGGTCGACGGCGGCCGAAGGTTGAAGAAGACGATGGTGAGGGCGTTCGGGGGCTTTCGGCGTCGGGCGGCTTGGCAAGGAGGAAGAGAGGGACGAGGCGAAGCTCGTGGACGTTTTGCGGGGGCGTGGGGAGGGCTGTGGTCACGGTGGAGCTCGTCGGCGGCGACGGCTTCGTTCGGTCGCCGCGTGAGAGAGAGACAGAGGAGGGAGGAGAGAGTAGCGAGTGAGGGGGGAGGTCGAGGGGGTTCCGGGGGGCGCGTGGCGTCGTCCAGCGGCGCAGATCAGGGCGAAGGGGCGGCCTCCAGCGCGAAGCAGGAGGTGGAGCTCGGGCGCGCGCACGTCGACACGCCTCTGCCTACTGGCAGAGGTTGAAGACGGTGGGGAGGCCTAGTGGGCTGGGCCGGCTCAGGAGCTGGGCCTCCTCATGGCCAGCCAGGTAAGAAGGCCCAGGTAGTTCCTAACTCTGTTTATTTCTGTTTCTGTTTTCTATTTTTCTTTCTTTGTTTTATTTCCTTTTGCCACTGTTTTGAAATTTAAACAATTTCAAACAATGCCAAAAACTCCTCTGAAATATCTTATGTTGCTAGATGGACTTTTCCAAAAGCACATAAAATATTTCAAAGTTATTTGAAAATATATTCTATATATATGAATATAGCTCCAAATTCAAATACAATAATAATTCAAATTCCATGCCCAAAATATTCCACAGAAATGTCCATTATTTTTGGTTTGCTGCAAAAGCCTTGCCAAAAATATCCAACAAATATTAGGAACATTTTGGAACCATTGAATGCAATTTTTTTGACTGGACCTATTTGGAATTTGGAGTGCTAGGGTTCGAACAATCCCCATTTCAAGTTTCCTTTGAAATAAACATGATGACATGATGATCAGGCAAGGACCACAGGGGTTGATCTAGGGATGTGACAACTCACCCCCACTAAAACAAGAATCTCGTCCCGAGATTCAGGACGTGAGATAAAAAAATCAGAGGGGACATTATCTAACACAATCTTCTCGATCCCGGTTCCTTCCTCGAAAATGTTGATTCATTGCATCCTGTAGATCTTGGCATCTTTGATTTCAAAGCTTCATCCAACATGATAACAAAAGAACGTGAGTTCTACAGGATTTGATCTTCTCGAAGATCGAGCAGTTCAAGATCAACTCATGGATTGAGACGTCGAAACATCTCTTGAGCTGAGACACGGAACACACATCCAAAGGGATGGAGTGAAACAAACGATGAAGATTCACTTGACGGCAATAATTCCACACCTAAGGTGATGGTAACGATACCACAAGACGGGGCACCTTTAGAGAAGGTGACTCGTAGAGTTATTCCCTTAAGTGGCAAAAAGAATTACTTTTGATATAGAGAACATTGAAATTCCCTATACCAGCCGGAGGCAAATCACAATCGATCGTTTGACGGTGGTCCGAAGGAATGACATACTCGGCCAGAATGGATGATGTGGACTACCTTATTAAAGACGACACAAGGGATAATTTTGGTTATCATCGGAAATGGACGGGACCCATGGTAAGTCCACTTTTGAAGATAATCCTGAACAGCAGTTACTGAGAAGGGCAATTCATGGAAAATTGGCACATTGGCGGTGCAAGCTGGGAACAAAATGCAAATGCTGGGAATGATTCTGGTAACTGGGAAGAATCCCAACAGTAGAGAGTAAATCTACTCTTGAGGGGTTATAGCATAACCAAGAGCACTGGGAGCAATCCCGGTGAGTGCCGGTGATAACACCTAGTGTTTGTGCGTGCTCTCAAGAACTTGAGCATTCCCATATTCATCAAGGTTTTACCAATATCCGTGCCAAGGATCCTGGCAACACCACATACTACCATGATGAATAACGATGGACGATGCAGATGCAAAGGAAGATAACACTTTCCTAGATTTCACCTTAGTGGAGCCAAGGGGCAAAATCTGGATGATCGACCGAGAGACATTTAGCACTCCGTTTCTAATGTTCCCCTTGATGTGCTAGCTCAACCTACTTATTAGAATGGTTTGGCACCTAGAACATCAAGTAAAAGGTCGGACTTCAGGAGCACAAAAATCCATACGGAACAACTAGGGAGTAAATCCTACGAAATCCTTATGGGGAGGTGGCCAGCTTCTGCAATCAAGATTCTACAACGATAGGTCTTCCGGCTGGGTGTGTTGGCCACGACATCCACTTTACCGGTAATCGAGAGACCAATATTATAGTTCTTGGGAAATGCACCAACCATCATATCTGCCTGAGATTCAGTTCTGGTTGGTGTCAGGATATTCCAGACTTATCTAGTCTAGAAGGAAAAATGAAAGTTTACAACACAATTCGACGAGATAGTGTTGCGAGATTCTCAGGAGGTGAACTACGGTAGCAAGCTCCAAAACATGAGCTGGTTCTGCTACATAACATGTGAACACGTTGTCCAAGACAAGCATGACCACGTAGTAGTCTTATGATAAAACACTACCGAGTTCAGGTGGGAACCATCATCAAGGATATCGAAGTCCTTGCGTAAGTCTAGCCCTTAAGAAGGAACTTCTTCTCCTTGAACAAATCAATCAGTGGCTTGGTGTGCCAGGGATACATATAGAGTGAAGGTTGCAAGTCTCCAAACCACAGAATACTTCGCACGTATGCATGACTGACTTGGGATGATTCCACAGGAAGCAAAACAACTTTCTCGAATTCACGGCGGCAACTTGCATCAAATGCTCATGAATTAGAGGAAGTCACTTCTTTCTTCCGTACATATGATTCACGAACGGGTCATGAAGATAATGCTTATAAAAGTTTCCAATACTAACTGGATGTTCAACATAGATCATGGAGAAGGTAGCAGTATTGCTGATGGGCTCAACAAAAATTCATCCAGGTTTCCATATAGATGGAATTCCATGACAATGTGAACAAGGTGATAGCATTGGTCAGGCCCAGAAGATATAATGGTGTATGCTCGAGGGATCAACCACGAGTAAGACAACATTATGAACATCGTTGGTTCTGATTTGATTTGATGATAGCCCATACTCAAATCAAAGTTTTGATATGACAATAGGTCCAACAACTGATCACAGGGACCAATTGATGAAGATGTCATCTATCTTCAACACACGCAAACATACCACTTGAGATGAACTAAGCTGGCAAGCTTTTATCTTCCAACTCTCCAAGTTATTGTTTTAGCTTAACCAACCAGTTCAGGGTATCCAACCAGATTCTTCGAGAAGTGGTGGTTTATAAGGAACCAACTTGATCACGAACTCAACATAGCGGTCAGGGAACAACCTGGTAATACTTCCGAGAAGATGTTCGGAAATCACGAACCACCGATATGTTACTAAGCTCGGCATCAATCTTGCTTTTCAGGGCAAGACGATATGATCAAATGAGCAAGGACTTAACAAAATCCTAACTCAGCAATCAAGGAGTGCACCAAGAAAGTGGACTAGATAGCACGATCAATCTTAGAATGGTGATTCAATAGTCAACACGCTAAGAATGAGATTGTCGTCCATTTACTACCAAGCAACGAAATTGCTAGGAGTATTGATTTCACACATCACGATTCACTTGTCAGTATTCCGGTTACAACAACACGGAGACCGAGGAATGAACGATGATGGTGAGAAGTATCTCCCTATCAAAAGTTCATAGGAGGTTGTGCAATTCCCATGACATTCTTGACATAAGGGCGGTAATACTCCAGGATAGAACAGATTAGAAGCTGGATTAGCGTTCTTCATCTGCGAAGTACAACTTCTTTGACCCAATCCTGGATATGGATAAGGTACTGGAGTTTGTTTCTCCTAGTCATTCCAGAATAGAATGGCTTGACGGACCACAAGAGTAAAAGGCATCAATGAACACGAGTGCACAACTACTCCTGACTATCAATTGATAGACGAGGGTCATAATACAACAAAAAGGAGACAACTCAAGGAACATATAACTTCTGAGTTGTGGATGCATAGATTAACATGTCGAACGAGTTCAACATATTTCTTTCGGATAACCCATGCAGAAAGTAGAATTGGCAGAGTCACAATATGAATAGAGTACTACTCAAGAGCACTCGGGTCGTGATCTTTTGGTTCAGAAGAACTTCTGCCAAGGATGGTTCATGGTATTTGGAAGAAGGATATACCACAGACCTCGAGGACTATCACAAGGTTACTAATAACCTAAAGGAACGAGCAAATACTATCCACATGAAGTAAGTAGAATGAATCTAGGGTTCAAGAACCCAGAAATATAATGCCTACTAACTAAATGGCATCACGGGATGCTTTTGAGAATGACGGCCAGAACCATCACGCTGAGGATACAAAGTATTGCTGCATTACTGGGTGATCTTCTAAGATACTTAGGGCCATAATAATAACTCCAACATATGTGTCGAGGTAACAGAGTACCACAACTCACCGTCTAGTGTGGTTAATCTGGCCTAAAAGGACATTAAGAACAGGTAGGAATGATTTGCAAATGCATCAGATTGTTTAGAGACCTGGGATGACTCGGACAGCATAACGGCTGCAAATGCTCGAAAATACTTTTGAGATCCAAGCAAAAGGGTAGCATAACCACTTAACATTATCTTGTCAAGGTTCTGAGACCAACAATTGAGCACACAGTAGTAGAGTAAACTGAACTGAGAGTTGAATCCACAATAACGTGATCCTGATAAATAGAGTGAGAATCCTAGTTCTTAATCCCCGTAGAAAGAAGAAGGTGACTCAGATCAGAAGGTCATGGGGTAAAGGAGTAAAAAGAGCCTTACGTTCCCTTCCACAAACAATTCCCTTACATAACTAAAGAGTTTCTAGACACGACTTCGACCAGTTTGGCTTACTAATCCTACAGGCAGTCAGGCTCTGATACCAAAGCTGTCAGGACCCCGATCTTAAGTCACACAGGTCTAGCCTGTAACACATCATATCACTTTGCGGCCTCACGCACGGTATCCCCACGGGTGCCACCTTACCTGGCCCGATACCGTTTGCGCATTTTGGCACACGTATATGATAGTGTCGCTAGCATCCATATGACAGAGAACCCGGGCCGACGTGACTAGTTATAAACCAAAAGTGGCACTAAATTACAGAGACAGGCATACATGACCCAGCAACGAACGTGTCGGTCATCAACGTATGAACCCAAGTCGTAGCAAGCTACAAGGACTTAAAGGAACAACGCGTGACATTTCCCCTAAGGGACAGATACAGGAACGAAGATGGACACATGCCGGCCAGCCTAAGTGTTCCGGAGCAGTAGCAAGCTACCAAGGCTCAGTGGAAGCACTAGGAGACATTTCCCTGTAAGATAGGCTACCAAGGGTAAACAACTAGGTGTCGGATCCCACACATAGCAATACACATTACACGTATGCATAACATGCAAGTATGTGATGTTCAACATGGCATCACAACATAACTCAACAACTCATATAGATAAGGCCCAGAAGAGCCATCATAGCATTTATTACAATCAGAGGTCACATGACCCAACATACAGAGCATACAGGCAACGGAAGCATAACATGTCTGAGTACAGACAACTACAAATGAAGAGGGCTGAAAAAGCCTGACTAACTACAAGACCCTCCCAAGGGTACAAGATCGTAGCTGTGGTAACAAGCTAAACGTCGAAGTCCACGCAGAACCACTAGCGAGACTGAGGTCTCTCTGCAAAAACATAAATTAAGCAAACGTGAGTACAAAGGTACTCAGCAAGACTTACATCAGAACTAGCTACATATGCATCGGTATCAACAAAGGGGGTGGTGGTGTTTGACTGCAGCAAGCCAACTTTGACTCGGTGGCTATCCTAAACTACAACTGTAAGTAACTCTTTTGAGGTGGCGCACACGAGTCCACATATTCACCAATCAATACACCACTATGGATCCGCTCCCGTCTCCCTACGAGAAGGCCATCCATAGCACTCACGCTTATCTTGCGTGTTTTAGAGTATCCACTTTCACTTGTCTATGAACTGTAGAGGTAACCCAGAAGTCCATTTCCGCGGACACGGCTATTCGAATAGATCATATATAACCCTGCAGGGGTGTACTTCTTCACACACGCTCTCACCACTTACCGCCGTTTACACGACATGTACTCGGCAACCTTCAAGCGGAGGCCCAGCGAGGGTGTCGGCCACGACCTGACTAACCACACAAGTCTCTCGTCCAGGTTTATCGCCTATTTGGGTTCCATCCGTGGGGAGATCCGGCCGGGGTGTCGCTCACGGCCCCAAACGATGTGTACAGGGTTCCCGCATCACCAAACGGGCAATCGGTACACCGTGCCACGTACCTGCCGCGTCACAGCGCACCCCGAGGGTCAGCGCTGCGCACGACCTCCAGTAAACTACAAACACCAGAAACTAGTTGCAACTCCTGGACAGAGATCATGTTGATTAATAAGTCGAGAGGGTCCATTGGTTTCGGGCCCAATGCATGGTAGTAACTGGTCATGGATCAACCAACATAGAACTCAGTTCCTGAGGACGGCTACAATGAGACAACCCACCATGTACTCCTACATGGCCTCTCATCGCTACCTTTACCAAATCGTGTTCACACACTTAGCTCACACACAGTAGGACATGTTCATCACATTCCAATTCATCCCCGATGAATCAGACCTGACACAACTCTAAGCAATAGCAGGCATAACCAGAAAGCATCAATGAGTAGGCACAACATGGCTCAAACAACTCCTACTCATACTAGTGGGTTTCAACTATTTACTGGGGCAATGACGGGTCATTCAGTGGAAAGGGGTTCAACTACCGCAGCAGGTAACAATTGAAGCGTTGTTGTCCTAATGCAGTAAAAGAGAGCAAAAGCGAGAGAGTGGGATTGTATCGGAATGCTCAATGGGGTTTGCTTGCCTGGCACTTCTGAAGATAGTAATAGTTCTTCATCGGTGTCATCGAACTCATCGTCGGAACGTCGTCTACTGAGAGAGAACAAAACCGACAACAGAGAAAGATCACAATCAATGCAATGCACAATATGATGCATGAATGTGACATGGCAATATGCTGTTGGTTGAGCTAATGCAACTAGCAACAAGTTAAATGAAGTTGGTTTGAGCCAAGGGTTCAAATTCAAACTCCATATGTGATTATTCAAATGCCATTTATGCAAATTTCCCTAAACAGTGGCTGTAAGTTGTTTAAACATGCATGGAAATGCCATAAACAGATTTCTTGGATTTTTTCTGATCAATTTTCATATATAAATTATTTTCATCTGAGTTATCGATTATTTTCTGTGATTTTTAGAAGTTTTGGCTATTTTCTGAAATAAATAAATCATTTCTGATTTATTTAAAAACCCAGAAAACACTTATTGCGTCAGCACTGCGTCAGGCTGAGGTCAGCAAGTCAAAGGGCTGGTCTAGGTCAAACCTGACGTGTGGGGTCCACACGTCAGTGACACATGGACTAAATCCGGTCAAACCCAGCGCTGACTGGGGTTTGACCAGGGCTAGGGCCCACTGTCAGTGGCTGTTACAGTTGTTTAGCGGCAGGGGTTAGCACTAATGACGGTGACATGTCAGCAGTCGCCGGAGTTCGACCGGCGGCGACCAAACCGACGGCGGCGCGCGTCGGAAAAACGCTAGGGGGCTCGGTTTTAGGAGCGGTTTGTTGCCACGGCCTGCTGGAGCTCTTGTGCATCTAGTGGTGGCATCAGCTCTCGCCGGAGTGGAGCAAAACTATGGCGGCGACAACTTTTGCGGCGGCCAGAGTTCGGGCAGGTGCGGGTGCGGCACTAGGGGGCTCGGGAGGAAGAAATAGAAGTGGCTACGGGCTCCTGGAGGAACACTGAGTGCGGTGACGCGCTCAGTTTTGAGCGTGCGTGGATGTGGCCACGGCGGCGGCAGGTTCAGCGGCGGCCGGCGACGGTGAGGAAGGGGGCGACGGCTACGGGGCGCGCACGAAGGAAAGGACGGAGGGAAAAGGTTCAGTGGCTCACGGCGGTTCGGCTGGTGCAGACGGAGGGGCCAGGGAGGCGTTGGTTGCCGCGAATCGCCAGCGAGGTCGACGGCGGCCGAAGGTTGAAGAAGACGATGGTGAGGGCGTTCGGGGGCTTCCGGCGTCGGGCGGCTTGGCGAGGAGGAAGAGAGGGATGAGGCGAAGCTCGTGGACGTTTTGCGGGGCGTGGGGAGGGTTGTGGTCACGGTGGAGCTCGTCGGCGGTGACGGCTTCGTTCGGTCGCCGCGTGAGAGAGACAGAGGAGGAAGGAGAGAGTAGCGAGTGAGGGGGGAGGTCGAGGGGGTTCCAGGGGGGCGCGTGGCGTCGTCCAGCGGCGCAGATCAGGGCGAAGGGGCGGCCTCCAGCGCGAAGCAGGAGGTGGAGCTCGGGCGCGCGCACGTCGACACGCCTCTGCCTACTGGCAGAGGTTGAAGACGGTGGGGAGGCCTAGTGGGCTGGGCCGGCTCAGGAGCTGGGCCTCCTCATGGCCAGCCAGGTAAGAAGGCCCAGGTAGTTCCTAACTCTGTTTATTTCTGTTTCTGTTTTCTATTTTTCTTTCTTTGTTTTATTTCCTTTTGCCACTGTTTTGAAATTTAAACAATTTCAAACAATGCCAAAAACTCCTCTGAAATATTTTATGTTGCTAGATGGACTTTTCCAAAAGCACATAAAATATTTCAAAGTTATTTGAAAATATATTCTATATATTATGAATATAGCTCCAAATTCAAATACAATAATAATTCAAATTCCATGCCCAAAATATTCCACAGAAATGTCCATTATTTTTGGTTTGCTGCAAAAGCCTTGCCAAAAATATCCAACAAATATTAGGAACATTTTGGAACCATTGAATGCAATTTTTTTGACTGGACCTATTTGGAATTTGGAGTGCTAGGGTTTGAACAATCCCCATTTGAAGTTTCCTTTGAAATAAACATGATGACATGATGATCAGGCAAGGACCACAGGGGTTGATCTAGGGATGTGACAATAACATGTCACGATGATTGCAATGGGAGTGACCTGCCATAGCAAACTGTATAGGCTCACCGCTCCCTCTCCTTTTTTTGCGATGTTCCATGAAATTGCCACATACATCTTGTACTAAGAAATCTTGTACTTTTTCATTGCATAACCCAATCTGCAAGTTGACATGGCTAATTTCAGATATCTCTACATGATAATACATTGCAAATCCCCTGTGCATATTTAAACCACCAATTAACGATTGTGTGCGTAGCATAAACTAGCCATGTCTATGTGTACTGGACTAGCAGACACTCTAAGGGAGCCTAATATAGTGCACTAGAATTCCTACATGCCACCTATGATTTAATGTAATGTACTACCTCTGTTCCTAAATACATGTCTTTGTAGAGATTCCAGTATGGACCACATACAAATGTATATAGATGCATTTTCGAGTGTAGATTCACTCATTTTGATCTCTATGTAGTCTATAGTGGAATCTCTAGAAAGACTTGTATTTAGGAAGGGAGGGAGTATCATGTATGACATCTACATCTCTAATTTAGCAGCTAGTAGTGGAAATCATTGTCTGCACAAAGGGATTACTAGTCGAAAATCCTAGCAAAGCACGCTGGCAGGCACACAAAATACAAGAGAGAGAGATGCACTTACAAGATCATAGCAATGCCTCAGTCCAAGACCTTGGTTGGCCAAGTTGTTAGATCCAGAAGAAACATCATGCTTGTAGTTTTTGCCAGCTGCATAACATGTAACAGCGACCTGTTAGTATATTTGAAGTACATCGGGCAGGTGATGCTGGACGGGTTAAAAGCTGACAAGTACCTAGGCTGCAGCGGGTGCTTGGCATCTTGCCAGCCGGTGGGAATCAGGTTAGAAACGTCAACGATGATGACGCTGCACTAGCTGTCGGGGTCCGGTATGGAGATCTAGAACCATGGAGTAGGGTGTTTGTGGAGCGGCTCCGGTTGGGTGGACTACGATGTGGGCAAAGCGGATTTGAGGCCGTGGACGAGGGCGTCGGTGAAGCTGCTCTGGTGGTTGGGTTCAGGATGGTGTCGACGATGCGGATCTGCAGCCGTGGACGGGGTGTCAAAAGCTGCTCCGGTAGGTTGGATGAGGGTGTGACAAAGAGGATCTGAGGCAGTGGACTCGAGCGTAGGCAGAGTGCCCCCGGTAAGGTTCAGAATGGTATAGGCGAAGCTACTCTGGTAGGGTTGAGGCTGGTGTTGGCAAAGCGGCTCCGTTCGGGTTGAGGATGGTGTCGGCGAAGCGGCTCCGGTAGGGTTGAGGATGATGTTGGCGAAGCTGCTTCAGTAGGGTTGAGGAAGGTGTCGGCGAAGAGGATCAAAGGCGTCGAAGGGGGCATCGGTGGGGCGGCTCCGGGGGTGTGACGAAGTGTCTACGGTGGGGAGTACGAAGGAGTCCCTGTAGATGTGTTGCGGTTGACAAGAGTACCGGCGAAGCAGTTCCGGTGCCATGGACAAGGCGGGCACTGAATGGGCTCTGATACAATGGTGGATGAGTAGTCTACTTGTTTCTAGGGGAGGTGGGAGGGGTAGATGCGGCTGCAGAAGCAGATCCGGCGAGGTGGACGCCGCTGGCAGTGAATGGGTGCTGGTAAGCCGGTGGTTGAGCAGTACAGGGTTTCGAGAGGGGAGGGGTACAGAGGCCAATGAAGGACGGACATCGTGATGTGAGATGCTTTGGTGCTCTGCAGTAGTTTTTTTGTGGGAGGGAGAGAGGAAATGGGGGTGCCATGTGGTGGGGGGAACCAGAAGTTACCAAAGCAACCCCGACCTATTATGCAAATGAGGGCCGTATTGCAATTATTCTTTTCCGTGCACCAAGGACAGAAGGGGAATTTCGCATGCTAAAGACTAGGTGGCAGAAATTTTAGAGGGGGGCGGGAGATTTTGCCGCCCGCGGGATCATTCGTATCCAGTTTCAACTAATTTTGGACAGTGCTAGCGGGAAGGTCATGCGAGACGGTGTACACAGGGCATACGTTGGCACTTAATAACTGGTATGATGTCCACCCCAGAAAAAAGACAATAACTCGGGATGATGCACCGATAACTTGGACGTTCACATGGGTGCAGCCAATCGTACGGGTGTAGAGGCGCGTTCAAAGAAAAAACGGATCAAACGCTCAGCCAATGTATTTCTCATGTAAATATACTCCCTCCATCCAGAAATACTTGTCATCAAAATGAATAAAAGGGGATGTATCTAGATGTATTTTAGTTCTAGATACATCCCTTTTTATCCATTTTGATGACAAGTATTTTTGGATGGAGGGAGTATAATTTAGTGCCATTGGTTATTTATTTTAAGCATAATGCTTTTTTGCGGGGATAAACATAATGCATTAATGGTGCATGTACATGATAACTATAGTGGTTGTTTGAAGAAACAACACTCTAACTTTGGCATGTACAATTGAAAAGGACTATTTGGTAAGAAAAATGTGATATGTGAGTGTACAGTCTTTATAGCATTGAATCGATATTGTATCTTTGGCCACGATACGAAGTAGATATTGATTTATGTTCAAGCGATGCATGTCCACGGTCGCTAGATAGTGATATGTGAATGAATTGTGCAATCTTTTTCACATGCATACATATATCATTTCTCCGTGGGCATCGGAATCAAACATGCGCACTTCATGTATTTCTCTCCCTCCGACAGGGTTAGAATTCGTCTTTCTACCCCGTCCTACAACTCTCTCACACAAAAAAACACACGCTCTCTCTGTCGAACAAGCCCACCCCTTTAATTCCGCCCAACCACCGCCACTAATGTCTCAAAGTATAACTATGTCTCGCACACATATGTGTAAGGTTAATTCGAGTCTCGGAACCATAAAAAACATACAATGGGATTCCAGCAGAGCACCTTTTGTTTTGAGATTTTGCTCACACACACACGCGCGCGCGCGCTGTAGCGACCACGATCCGAATGGACCGAAGTCTCTGTGTTTCAGTGTCATCCCTGGATCGGTAATGCTGACACACACAGTACTTGAAGGATTTATAACAGAGTGGCAATCACACACTTATTAAATCGAATGTCTCCAATGAGAACTTATTACAAAAAGTTTATGGCTTAAGGCCATCTAACAAAATAACAGCGGAAGGCTTGGAAGATAAGTGAGTCCATCAACTCCAACGGCATAGCTGAGTGCATGACAAACGACCTAGAACGTCTTATTCCTCATCTCAAAAGTATACAACGTAATATGTTGCAGCCTGAAAACGGGTCAGCACATGGAATATGCTGACAAGATAACACAGAAGATGCAAGTAACAGAATAAAGGCTATACTATATGCATATTTGGCTGGTGGAGGCTCTAAGTTTAAAGTTTTTGCGTAAAGCCAATTTTTTCCCTACAACAAAGGAATATATTTTATTTAACTCTCATGGTAGTTGAAACATCATTGAGAAGGTACCTCCAACTCAATCCCAATTAAAAGTTATCATTAACCCAACAAAATTAAATTATAGAGTGATGAGATCAACCAATAATTCAAGTACCAGATACTCAAGATGTCCAGGGACACGGTTAATCATGATCAGTTTGTACACTCTGCAGAGGTTTGTGCACTTTTCCCACAAGACTCGATCGCCTCCTTTTGGTTTCTCGCACTGCATGGTGTTTGAGAAACGGATGACCGAGACACAGTCTTTCTGAAGAGGTCCCCTTAACCAGATAGATAGGCCGGTACACCTACAATCCCTCTACATCTGCTAGCCCATCACGGAAAGGTTTCCCACAACTTACTTAACTATGCCAGAGCCCATATTGGCATGTGGCTGCACACGGAAGTTTCTAGCATGAATAGTTTTATGATCCCTTTGAGCCTGGGTGGCATTCCATAGGAAAAATCACACGGAACCCCGGGATTTCCTAGGACAACACTGGATTCTCCAGGTGCCCTGCAACCAATCCACCCAGATGTGTATTCAAGTAGCCACCTTAAGTTGAATCCTTAATTAACAACTCACATCTGTCATGCATTTCACTCAAACCCAAACCACATCTACGAGCTTAGCATAGCAACCTAAGCAAACGTAGAAGTAACTTCCAAGGGTTTGAAAATAATGCAGGTAATAGGTTCTACCACAATCTACTTCCCAGTCCCACAAGTTAAGAGATCCCACTCATGCAATGTGTCAGGGTTTGATCTAGTGCATAAAACTGGGTAATAAAAGGGTATGATCAAAGTGTTACTTGCCTTGCTAACGATTCGCAAAACCTAGAGACTCCTAGTAGCACGCTTCACAGTCCGGGTATTCTATCGCAAGCAAACAATAGCATACATAAGCGAACAAGCAATGATGCACCAACAAAACTCCAAAACATAAGATCTAACCAGAAATTTCAACTTAAGAACTCCGGTTTGCAAAAAGAATCAAATCGAAAGAAGCAACGAAACTCAAACTACGAAAGAAACGAGCTCTGGTTACTAACTGATCTAAAGTGCAATTTTACAGTACCTAAAACTTTGTTCAAGTTGGTTAAACGGAAAAAGGGCGTCGAGACGAAGATCTGGGATTTTGGATCACCTGATTCCGACTCTCGAGCGAAAAGAAAAACGAAAAACTAGATCAGGGCAGAAATCGCGATCGGAATAATCGCGGATAAATACCCCGAAAAAGAAAACTGACGAACAGGCTAACGAACGAACCTTCGATGTCTGCGACTAACGGACGAACAACGTTCGTTAAAACGAACGTACGGACGAACGTCCGCTAAATAACTAAATCGGAGAAAAACGGATCTATATAAAAAAACGGATCTAGGGTTTTCTAAAAAAAATCGATTGGCTTTTCTAGAAAACCGGGCGGCGGGTCGGCGGCGGCTACCTCGACGGATCCGGCGGCGGCGGCGGTGCGGCGGCGAAAGGTGGCGGGGCGACGGCGGCGCGGAATGGCGGCGCGAGGCGGCGGCGCGAGGCGGCGACTTAGGGTTTCGGGGGCAGCGGCGCGAGAGGGCTGGGGGCGCTAGCGGGCCGGGGCGCGACTTATAAAGGCCAGAGTCCTGGCCACTTACGGCTCGGAGTCGGTTCGTCTCTCTCTCTTTTTTTCAAAAGAGTCCTGACGTAGCAAAACTAACGAAAGAAATACTAAACGGACTCCAAAAATCCCGAAATAAATTTTCACCGTCCTCATATAATATTTAGGACAAAGTGAACATTGTTCCCGAACCTAAATGCAATTTTGAAAATGCGCATTTTCCCATGCAAATAAAATCCCGAATAAATCCAGAAAAAATACCAAAAGTGATAACATTTTTCCTCCATTATTTCTGTTATTTTGGAGAAGTCATATTATCTCCGCTCACATATTGTATTTAGAAATATTTTTAGGAGAGAAAAATAATTAAAACCAACACTGTCCTCGTACCGGTATTCGAGTGAACTCAAATACGAAAATAGTAGAATTCCCAACTCTCTCCGTTGGTCCTTGAGTTGCTTAGAATTTCAAGGATCGCCACAAACAAAAATGCAAATAAACATGCAATGCAGTATGATCTATGTATAACATTCCAAATTGAAAATTTGGGATGTTACAAACCTACCCCGCTTAGAATGAATCTCGCCCTCGAGATTTGACTTGGCTAGAGAACATGTGTGGGTGGTCCTTGCATAGATCATCTTCTCGTTCCCAGGTGGCTTCTTCCTCGTTGTGGTGACTCCACTGAACTTTGCAAAACTTGATAACCTTACTGCGGGTGACTCTGCTCGAGAATTCGAGAATCTTAACAGGCTTCTCTTCGTAGGTCAGATCACTGTCCAACTGAATTGCTTCCAGGGGTACTGTGTCTCTAAGCGGGATATCGGCCATCTCCGCATGGCACTTCTTAAGCTGCGAAACGTGAAACACGTCATGCACTCCTGACAGTCCTTCGGGCAATTCCAACTTATAGGCAACCTCTCCCATGCGTTCCAAAACACGGTAAGGTCCCACAAATCTCGGGGCTAGCTTTCCCTTAACTCCGAAACGTTTAACTCTCGTAGAGGCGATACTCTCAGGTACGCTCTATCTCCGATCTCATAGGCTATCTCCTTGCGCTTCGAGTCTGCATAACTCTTCTGCCTGGACTGAGCTACCTTCAATCTATCTCAAATCAACTTCACCTTCTCCTCAGACTCTTTGATCAAGTCTGATCCAAAAAACTGTCGGTCTCCAACTTCATCCCACATTAACGGTGTTCGGCATCTCCTTCCATACAATGCCTCGAATGGTGCCATCTTCAAACTGGCCTGGTAACTGTTGTTGTACGAGAACTCCGCGTAGGGAAAATTATCATCCCAACTAGATCCATAATCTAACGCACAGGCTCTCAACATGTCCTCCAGGATCTGGTTGACTCTCTCGGTCTGTCCATCGGTCTGCGGATGAAAAGTGGTGCTGAATTCTAGTCTTGTTCCCAAAGTTTGGTGCAGCTGATGCCAAAACTTTGAGGTGAATTGTGTTCCTCTATCTGATACAATGGTCCTCGGAACTCCGTGCAGACATACTATCCTGGTCATGTATATCTTTGCCAACTTCGCACTGGTGTATGTTGTTTTCACGGGGATAAAATGGGCTACCTTCGTCAATCGATCTACCACTACCAAGATTGAGTCATATCCTGCTTTGGTCATGGGCAATCCGGTGATAAAATCCATGCCAAGCTTTTCCCACTCCCATTCGGGTATCGGCATAGGCTGCAGCAATCCTGCTGGCTTCTGATGCTCTGCCTTTACTCTCTGGCATACATCACATACGGCTACATACTCGGCAATATCCTTCTTCATTCCCGTCCACCAGAAACGTTCCTTCAAATCCAAATACATCTTGGTGTTTCCGGGGTGTATCGAGTATGGCGAATCATGTGCTTCCTGCAGTATCAACTTCCTGATCTCCGGGTCGTTGGGCACATAGATTCGATCCTCAAACCACAAGGTATCGTGTTCGTCCTCACGAAATCCCTTGGCTTTTCCTTCACTCATCCTTTTCCTTATCTAGGCAATTTCCTTGTCATTCTTCTGGGCTTCACGTATCTTTCCCAGCAATGTCGACTGAACCTCCAAATTTGTGATGAAACCTCTAGGAACTATCTCCAAACGAAGCTCCCTGAGATGTTCTGCTAACTCCTGTGGCAATCCCCCTTTTATTAGGGTATTTGCATAGCTCTTCCAGCTCAAAGCGTCTGCCACGATGTTGGCCTTTCCTGGGTGATAGTGCAGCTTCATATCATAATCCTTTATAAGCTCCAACCATCTCATTTGTCTGAGGTTCAGCTCCTTCTATGTGAAAATGTACTTCAAACTCTTGTGATCCGTGTACACATCACAACGATTTCCAATAAGGAAATGTCTCTAGGTTTTCAGTGCGTGCACTACAGCTGCTAACTCTAGATCATGCGTCGCGTAATTCAACTCGTGCGGTCGCAGTTGTCGAGATGCATAGGAAACAACTCTTCCATCCTGCATAGGTACTCCTCCAAGTCCTAAGCGTGAAGCGTCGTAGTACACTTGGAAATCCTTGCGTATATCTGGCAATATCAGCACTGGGGCTGTCGTCAACTGTTTCTTCAACTCCTTGAAACTTTCTTCACACTCTTCAGTCCAGTCAAACTTTGTCTCTTTCTTCAACAATGTCGTCATTGGCTTTGCAATCTTGGAAATATTTTCTATGAGTCTCCGGTAGTATCCCGCGAGTCCAAGAAAACTGCGGATCTCTCTAACTGAAGTGGGTGCCAACCACTCCGTGACTACCTGCACCTTGACGGGATCTACTGCTATACCTTCTCCTGATATAACATGCCCTAGGAATCCAACTTCCTTCAACCAAAACTCGCATTTGCTAAACTTGGCATACAACTGATGTTCTCTGAGCTTCTCCAATACCAAACGCAAATGTTCTGCATGTTCTTTTTCATCCTTCGAGTACACTAGAATATCATCTATGAATACCACGACGAACTTATCCAAGAACTCCATGAACACCTTGTTCATCATACTCATGAAATAGGCAGGCGCGTTGGTCAATCCAAATGACATAACCGTATACTCATATAGCCCGTACCGTGTGATGAAGGCTGTCTTAGGTATATCCTTCTCTCGGATCTTCAATTGGTGGTATCCAGATCGTAGATCTATCTTGGAGAATACTTTCGCTCCCTGGAGTTGGTCGAACAAATCATTGATCATCGGCAGCGGGTACTTATTCTTAATAGTCCCTTCATTCAGCGAAACGATAATCAACGACCATTCTTAATGATCCATCCTTCTTCTTGACCAAAAGCACTGGGGCTCCCCAAGGTGATGAACTTCGGCGAATAAAACCTTTCTCCAATAACTCTTAAATCTGCTTCTTGATCTCCTCCAGATCATTCGCTGGCATCCGATACGGTCTCTTAGATATTGGCCGGGTGCCAGGCAACAACTTTATTAAGAACTCAATATCTCTATCCGGTGGCATGCCAGGTAACTCCTCTGGAAACACACCAGGATAATCCTTTACTATTGGCACTTCCTCCTGAACAACTCCCGTGAGAGAATGTACTTGCGTCCTTATAGGCGAATGTCTGGATGCATACTTAATCCTTTTTCCCTCCGGGGTGGTGAGCAAAATAGACTTACTGGCAAAATCGATATTACCTCCATACTTCGATAGCCAATCCATACCTAATATCACATCCAATCTTGTGACTCCAGCACAATTAGGTCGGAGGGGAAAGTGTGGCGTCCTATGGTCAATGGCGTCTGAAAACATCCTTGGTGTGCCATATACTCTGCTCCTGGTGAACTTACTAACATGGGGGTCCTAAGGACTCGGGTGGACATCCTATGTCTATTCACGAATCCCCTAGAAATGTATGAATGCGACACACCAGTATCGAAAATAACTATTGAGGTAAATGTCTTAACCAAAAACTTACCCACAACAGCATCTGGTTGCTCTTCTACCTCCTCCACAGTCACGTGGTTCACTTGTCCTTTGTTGAACGGGTTGGGCTTCTTCCCGGCGCTTCCATTGCCGTTCCAATTCTTAGCCTCAGGGCAGTCCGTGGCATAATGTCCATTCTTCCCACACTTGAAACATGTGATATGGCTGAAATCCTTCTTGGCGGGTGTGGACTGGGTAGAGCGGCTCTGGTTATTACTTTCTCCATTCCCATTTCCATTTCCATTCTTAGGGCCATTGTGGTTGTGGGGAATTCCATGATTATGGGTATACCCTCCTGAATTCGGAGTGAATCGGGGCTTCAGCTGGGCTCCAGAATTATTCCTTCCTTGTCCATACTTCCTCTTGCGGCTTTCAATCTGCTGCTGCTTCCCTTCAATCATAAGAGCTTTATCTACCAACTCCTGGTAGTTGTTGAAAGTTGCCACCATCAACTGTACGCTCATCTCATCATTCAGCCCTTCCATAAATCTCTCCTGGTTAGCGGCATCTGTGGCCACATCATCTGGGGCATAATGAGATAGGGTACTAAACTCATCCACGTACTGAGCTACAATACGGTTTCCTTGGCGCAAGTTGCGAAACTCCCGTTTCTTAATGCTCATAGCTCCAGTTCAGACATGGGTAGTATGGAAAGCTTGCTGAAACTGCTCCCAAGTGACATTGCCTATGGGGAAAGTGGCTGTGTAATTCTCCCACCATGCTGCGGCTGGTCCAGACAACTGGTGTGCGGCAAATCGCACCTTCTCAGCGTCAGAGCAATTGGCGGTGGTCAAATCCCTTCCAATCTTATGTAGCCAGTCATCAGCCACTATTGGTTCGATGCTGCTAGCAAACACTAGTGGTTGCAACCTTAAGAAATGTGCCAGGTTGTCCACGGGTGGTGGTGGTGGTGGTGGAGGGTTGTTGTTGTTGTCGTTGTTCTGAGTTTTCTGGAAAAGTAGTTGCATCAAGGTGTTCTGCTGCTGGATCAACTGGGTGTGCTCAGGGGGAAACTCAAATTCGGGCTCACGTCTTGGAGGCATCTGATGGGTGTAGAGGGAAGAGACTAGAATAGAATTGAGGTCTAAGGGAAAATCACTACCCATATGCACATGAGTCAAACACATTCATATCACACCAATCAATTTCAAACAAGGTCTTACAAATCTAACTAACGTTACAAAAGTTCTCTAAATACTACTATGTGGGGGTAAACTACTAGTCATAGGGTGGTCATCTAAAAATATTGATCGGCGGAAGATTCCATGATGTCTGCTCCAGCTTCATCTTCATAGTCTTCGTCTTTACTATCATCGGGTTCTGAATCGTGTCGTCGATGATAATGTAATCTTCAGGAGAAATCTCCTTGGGTTCTTCTTCCTCTTTTTCACCTCCTGGTGCGGGATCTCCCATGAATACTCCTACCTTCCTTGTCAAGTCATCATTCTTCTCTACTAGTATCAACATCTCCTCCTCGTATCCGTCACGAGTAGACTTAAGTTCTTCTTCTAGCTCCAAATTCCTGTTTAGTGCCTTCTTCAATTCTATCATCCCAGCGCACATCTGGAGCTCCTGTAGTCGAATGTGCTGGTTCAACTCCTGGATGAACGCGGCAATGGGCCTATCCTTCCGGGTGCTGATCATATCCCAACGCTCATCTCGGCGTCCACAAATCTGGTAGATGGTGTCCTTCAACTCCTGCTTGTAGACTTCTCCGATCCTTCCCATAGTGATGTGGGCTGCCATACTCTTGCCTAGGCTCCAGGTTGGTGCATCAAAGGAAAACTCTATTGGCTCAGTGGATGGTGCGAAGGTTCTTCCAGGAATTTGAACTTGAATGCTCCATCGCTCCTCTACTGGTAAGGTGGCGGTGTAGGTCCCGGTAAAGCTTGGTATTCCTATGTTCAGGTACCTAGTGACTTCCTTCAAGTGTCGTCCAAATGGTGTGTCTTCATCCGGTTGAGTGAACTTGTTCCTTGGGTCCACCATCCTAAAGAAAGAGAAAATGGAGAGAAGTCAGAAATGAGTAGAGAAGAGTGATCTAGGGTCTATCTTAGTGGTCATGTCGTACAGTCAGCGTGTGCTCTGATACCATCTTGTAGCGACCACGATCCGAATGGACCAAAGTCTCTGTGTTTCAGTGTCATCCCTGGATCGGTAATGCTGACACACACAGTACTTGAAGGATTTATAACAGAGTGGCAATCACACACTTATTACATCGAATGTCTCCAATGAGAACTTATTACAAAAAGTCTATGGCTTAAGGCCATCTAACAAAATAATAGCGGAAGGCTTGGAAGATAAGTGAGTCCATCAACTCCAACGGCATAGCTGAGTGCATGAAAAACAACCTAGAACGTCTTATTCCTCGTCTGAAAAGTCTGCAACGTAATATGTTGCAGCCCGAAAATGGGTCAGCACATGGAATATGCTGGCAAGATAACAGAGAAGATGCAAGTAACAGAATAAAGGCTATACTATATGCATATTTGGCTGGTGGAGGCTCTAAGTTTAAAGTTTTTGCGTAAAGCCAATTTTTCCCTACAACAAAAGAATATGTTTTATTTTAACTATCATGGCAGTTGAAATATCATTGAGAAGGTACCTCCAACTCAATCACAATTAAAAGTTATCATTAACCAAACAAAATTAAATTATAGAGTGATGAGATCAACCAATAATTCAAGTACCAGATACTCAAGATGTCCATAACCGGGGACACGGCTAATCATGATCAGTTTGTACACTCTGCAGAGGTTTGTGCACTTTTCCCACAAGACTCGATCGCCTCCGTTTGGTTTCTCGCACTGCATGCTGTTTGAGAAACGGATGACCGAGACATAGTCTTTCCGAAGAGGTCCCCTTAACCAGATAGATAGGCCGGTACACCTACAATCCCTCTACATCTGCTAGCCCATCACGGAAAGGTTTCCCACAACTTACTTAACTATGCCAGAGGCAATATTGGCATGTGGCTGCACACGGAAGTTTCTAGCATGAATAGTTTTATGATCCCTTTGAGCCTGGGTGGCATTCCATAGGAAAAATCACACGGAACCCCGGGATTTCCTAGGACAACACTGGATTCTCCAGGTGCCCTGCAACCAATCCACCCAGATGTGTATTCAAGTAGCCACCTTAAGTTGAATCCTTAATTAACAACTCACATCTGTCATGGATTTCACTCAAACCCAAACCACGTCTACGAGCATAGCATAGCAACCTAAGCAAACATAGAAGTAACTCCCAAGGGTTTGAAAATAATGTAGGTAATAGGTTCTACCATAATCTACTTCCCAGTCCCACAAGTTAAGATATCCTACTCATGCAATGTGTGAGGGTTTGATCTAGTGCATAAAACTGGGTAATAAAAGGGTATGATCAAAGTGTTACATGCCTTGCTGACGATTCGCAAAACCTAGAGACTCGTAGTAGCACGCTTCACAGTCCGGGTATTCTATCGCAAGCAAACAATAGCATACATAAGAAAACAAGCAATGATGCAGAAACAAAACTTCAAAAGATAAGATCTAACCAGAAAGTTCAACTTAAGAACTCCGGTTTGCAAAAAGAATCAAATCGAAAGAAGCAACGAAACTCAAACTGCGAAAGAAACGAGCTCCGGTTACTAACTGATCTAAAGTCAAATTTTACAGTAGCTAAAACTTTGTTCAAGTTGGTTAAATGGAAAGAGGGCTTCGAGACGAAGATCTGGAATTTTGAATCACCTGATTCCGACTCTCGAGCGAAAAGAAAAACGAAAAACTAGATTAGGGCAGAAATCGCGATCGGAATAATCGCGGATAAATACCCCGAAAAAGAAAACTGACGAACAGGCTAACGAACGAACGTTCGCTGTCTGCGACTAACGGACGAACAACGTTCGTTAAAATGAACGTATGGACGAACGTCCGCTAAATAACTAAACCGGAGAAAAACCGATCTATATTAAAAAACGGATCTAGGGTTTTCTAAAAAAAAACCGATCGGCTTTTGTAGAAAACCGGGCGGCGGGTCGGCAGCGGCTACCTCGACGGATCTGGCGGCGGCGACGGTCTCCGGCGGTGCGGCGGCGGCGGCTCGGCGGCGGCGCGGGGCGGCGGCTCGGCGGCGCGAGCGGGCTGGAGGCGCTAGCGGGCCGGGGGTGTGACTTATAAAGGCCAGAGTCCTGGCCACTTATGGCTCGGAGTCGGTTCGTCTCTCTCTTTTTTTTTTCAAAAGAGTCCTGACGTAGCAAAACTAACGAAAGAAATACTAAACGGACTCCAAAAATCCCGAAATAAATTTTCACTGTCCTCACATAATATTTAGGACAAAGTGAACATTTTCCCGGACCTAAATGCAATTTTGAAAAACGCGCATTTTTCCTATGTAAATATAATCGCGAATAAATCCAGAAAAAATACAAAAAGTGATTTTTAACATTTTTCCTCCAATATTTCTGTTATTTTGGAGAAGTCATATTATCTCCGCTCACATATTGTATTTAGAAATATTTTTAGGAGAGAAAAATAATTAAAACCAACATTGTCCTCGTACCGGTATTCGAGTGAACTCAAATACGAAAACGGTAGAATTCCCAACTCTCTCCGTAGGTCCTTGAGTTGCTTAGAATTTCGAGGATTGCCACAAACAAAAATGCAAATAAACATGCAATGCAGTATGATCTATGTATAACATTCCAAATTGAAAATTTGGGATGTTACACGCGCGCATGCGGAGTCATTGTTTCTCTCTTCATTTTTTCCAGCACTTGCATGCACACCGCTTGTTTATCTCCGTGATGCTTTAAGTTTGCCTCGCACACATGCTATCTACGTATCCCTTAATATAGATATGTATCACACAAACTCCTTGTCCCTGTATCTAAGTCTCACTCGCACCGCCCCCACACACGCACACACTTCCCGACACCGAAGGACTAGGGTGGCACCTCGATCTTGATACTAATATATCTACTGGCTTCAGTCTCAAACACACACACACACACACACACACACACACACACACACACACACACACACACTTCCCAACACCGACAGAGTAGAGTGACACCTCGATCTTGATACTAATCTATCTACTGGCTTCTCTCTCAAACACACACACACAGACTCGCTAGTTATTCCTACCATGCGCACACTCTCGATATTTCTTTCTCTCTCTCCCCCTCCCCGCCACCCCATCAATGCAAAAAACGGGTCACAACTCGGTCCTGATTTTAATCTATCAATTGGCCTCCCTGTCAAAAACACACACACACACACACACAAACACACACACACACACACACACACTCGCTAGTTGTGCCTATGTGCCTACCGCCTGCACACTCTCCATATGTCTTTCTCTCCCTCTCCCCCCAACAATGACCGCAGAAGGGTGAGAAATCGATCTTGATTTTAATCTATCAATTGGCTTCTGTCTCAAACACACACACGCACACACACACGCTAGTTGTATCTCTGTGCCTTGCTCACACACACTCGATACGTCTTTCTCTTCGTAGCCCCCTCGATTTGTAGACTTCTCGTGCACACAAAACTGTAGTGACAATGATGATGGACCCAGTGTGCCTTGTTTTTACCGGCCTCATGTGATAGTTTTCACCCTGTTTTCTGTTAATTAACAAGGCAACCTTTTCTTTGTTACTACTAATGAATTTGATATCATTCGGGGCACACATAAAATATATCGCTTCAACCAATTATCGCAGTAACTATTTAAACAGAAACTTACAAAATGCTCGTGCGTTGCACGGAACATGAAGATGCATTTATATGAGTAGATTATCCTGTGGGAGATAAGGATGAACGAGGGAAGGCCTTATCTGCAAATGTGGGTAGGAGTTCGGATATCTTTTTGCAAAATTGTTATAGTTTCCTTCCTATCCATTAGATATAGATCGGACAACCTATATTGCAGTATGGCAGGCACACTATCATGACCAACTCTGTTTTTTATAAGAGTAGAGATATAGACTCCTATAAAAGACTCAGTTGGTAATGATGGTGTGTCTGCCATCCGTCATTTTTGACCATTAGATCTGCATCTAACGGTTGTGAGGTAGGTTGTGGCATTTTTTTTAACAATAGCCCATTTCTATGCTCAAATTTGCAAAAACACATCCTTATTATCTTATAAGCAACCATATCCCTCCCTCACCTCATCAAAACAACCTGAGAAATATATTTGAGTGAAAGGTAATATATTTTTAGTGGTATATATGTATATCAAAACAAGAGTGTTTTCTTTCAAGTTTGTGAACAAGTAATATTCTACTTTGGATCGGTTGCAACGCATGGGCACGTTGCTAGTAAGAACATAGATATATCTCTTGAATCGACCACAATGAACATGTGGTGGACTGATTAGCGCCGGATGCTCGCAACACGATGACCTGACATCGAATTCTGCCTTACACTTTTGTTTTTTATATTTTTAATATACACTACTTTCACTATTGTACTAACAGTGGAACCCATAGAGTACTTAGAATAAGATGAAGGATGGATTTATTTCTTTTTAACTTTCAGTATGAATCTGTAGCCACCCTGCAAGTCATGTACAGTGTACATGCAATTAACTTTATATAGAGGGGGAATCATATACGCAATTAACTCGAATGGATTGGATGTGACTATTATTTCGAGCATAAGAGGATCTCCAATGACAACCGGTGCAAATTTCCTCCCGCTTCCTTCCGCGGAGGACGACATCCAACGCCAGCGGCATACATTTTCACAACTCTAACAGACCATAGGAAATTCATGCAAACACGGATTGATTTCATATAATCATGAAGGATTTCGTATAAAAAGCCGGATCTTCGTATAAACATGACGGATGTCACAGCCCTAGATTACTACTGGTAATTAGTTGCACTTGAGTGCTTCATGCATCATGTTTGATTCAAGAAAACTGAATTAAGGAATTTGAAGCCTAAAAAAATTTAAGTACAAGAAGGGCAAAGAACCCTGGAAATTTCATTCCTTGTTTCCAAGATGTCCTCATGCAATGTTTGAGAATTTTGGCAAGGGCTATATATCAAACCAAAATTTAGGAACATTTTTGAGGATTTATTTTTGGGACTTTGAATTTAAATCTTTAGCTATTTGAATTTGAATTATATTCATATAACTAGAATATAATTTCAAATACCACTGAAAAGTTTTATGAGCTTTTGGAAAAGTCCATCTAGCAAAATAAAAATATTCAAAGGCGTTTTTTGCATTGTTTGAATTTGTTCAAATTCAAAACAGTGGCAAAAGAACTAGACAAAGAAAAGAAAAGAAAAAACAGAAAGAAATAAAGAGAGAGAGAGAGAGAGTTTTACCTACACTTACCTAGGCCACTTACCTGCTGCATGTCCAGTCCAGCGCGGCCCAGGAGCTCGCCCAGCCCACCGTAGCCGCCACCGTCTTCAAGCTCGTGCCAGTAGGCACGAGGGCGTGTGACCATGGCACGTCGGCCACCTCCTGCTTCTACCGTGACACCTCAGGCGTTCTGATCGTGCCACGAAGACGTCCACGACCCCCTGGATCCTTCTCACCTCCCCGCACTCACTTTCCCCTCCTCCCCGTCTCTGTCTCGCTAGAACAGAGTAACCCAAGCGGAGCTCGTCGCCGTCGCTCGTCGTTGCCGCAGCCACCACCCCTCCCTCTTCCCCTAGAGATGTCCACGAGCTCCGCCACCTTATCTTCAACCTCCTCACCGAGCTACGCAATGTCGAATGCCGCCGAACACCGCGGATGCCGTCATCTTTAACCTTCGGCTCTCCAGATTGCCGGAGATGCCACGACGCCGTCCGTGCCTCCCTGAGCCCGTTTGTCTGCTCTGCGAGATCGCCCTGAGTTCCTCCTTCTTCCCTCCTGTCCCGTCACTCCCGCGGGTGCTCTAGCCCCGATCCCCAACCGTGACCGGAGCTCCTCGTCGCCAGTCATGGGGCCGTTGTGGACCGAGCTAGCAAAGCTCGTGTCCGAGCTTTTCTTCGTGCTCAGCACGCTCCCAGGAGGCCGTAGATTCCCTTAGCTCACTCCCCCGTGCCCCGTAGCTCCTTGCCCTCTCTATCGAACTCCGATCGCTGCCGTGAGCTCAATTCCGGTGAGCTCGGCTAACCTCAGCCCCTCCCGCTTGTGTAGATGGGTGCGGCCGAGCACCCGCAACGTGTAGGTGCTCTCCGCCATCGATTTGGTCACCGGAGGACCAAATCCGAAGCTCGCTGCCGCGTCTGGCCTCGCCGGCGGCAAAACGCCGATGAGTTTGACTCCTTTGACAAGGGGTTTGACCTCCCCTGGGTCAATGACAAGTGGGGCCCACCCTGTTAATTAACCGATGTTAGTACTAATTATTTGGTTAGCTAGTTAGTCACTGACACGTGGGGCCAAGACCCTGTTAACTTTTAGTTTAGTTTTAAACTTAATTAGTTAATACTCAAAGACTGACCAGTGAGGCCCACTGGTTAGGTTTGACCTGGACCAGCCCCTGTTAACCTGCTGATGTCAGCATGCAGTCATGGTGACGCAGTAAATATTTTCTAGGATTGAAAATAAATCAAAAATGATTTATTTATTTCAGAAAATATCCAAAACTTCTAAAAATCATATAAAATCAACCGTAGCTCAGATGAAAAAGATTTATATATGAAAAAATATCAGAAAAATCCAAGGAATATGTTTGTGGCTTTATCATGCATGTTTGAGCAACTTAAGCCTGCTGATCAGGTCAAATCAATTAAATGACATTCGAATAATCACATATGGAGTTCGAATTTGAACCTTTGGTTCAAACCATCTTCATTTAATCTGGTTGCTAGTTGCATTAGCTCAATAAACATCATATTGCCATGTCACATTCATGCATCATATTGTTCCATTGATTGATTGTGTTCTTTCTCTGTTTGCCGGTTTTGTCCCCTCTTAGTGGACGTAGCTCCGACGATGAGTTTGATGACACCGATGAAGAGTATTACTATCTTCATAAGTGCCAGGCAAGCAAAACCCCCATTGAGCATTCCGATACAATCCCACTCTCTCGCTCTTGCTCTCTTTTACTGCATTAGGACAACAATATTTCAACTGTTACATGATGCGGTAGTTGAACTCCTTTCCTCTGCATGACCTGTCATTGCCACAGTAAATAGTTGAAACCCACTAGCATGAGTAGGAGTTCTTTGAGCCATGTTCTGCCTACTCATCCATGCCTGCATGTATTGCCTGCTATTGCTTAGAGTGGTGTCAGGTCTCATTCATCGAGGATGAATTGGAGTGTGGTCATCATGCCCTACTGTTGAGAGCTAAGTGTGTGAACACGTTTTGGTAAAGGTAGCGGTGAGAGGCCATGTAGGTGTACATGGTGGGTTGTCTCACTGGAACTGTCCTTAAGAACTGAGTTCTGTGTAAGTTGTCCAATGACTAGCTACTACCACACATTGGGTTCCGGTAACTCGACCCCTCTCGACTTATTAATCAAATCGATCTCCGTTCAGGAGTTGGAACTAGTTTCTGGTGTTTGTAGGTAGTGTTAGTAGTCTACCAAGTGGCACCCGGTACGGGTGGGCTTGGGACAGACTAGGCACCATGGCCGGGTGTACCAAGCGTTCCCCGTTTGGTGGGCTTGGGAACCCTGTACACATCGTTTGGGGCCGTGAGCAACACCCCAGCCGGATCTCCTTGCGGATGGAACCCGAGTAGGCGATAAACCTGGACTAGAGTTTTGTGTGGTTAGTCAGGTCTTGGACGACACCCTTGCCAGGCTTCCGCTTGAGGGTTGCCAAGATACACGACGTGTACATGGCGGTAAGTGGCGAGAGCGTTTGTGAAGTACACCCCTACAGGGTTAACATGATCTATTCAAATAGCCGGGTCCGCGGTTATGGACTTCTTGGATGCTTACGTGGTACATAGACAACTTGAAGTGGATACTCTAAAATGCTCAAGAAAAGTGTGAGTGCTATGGATGGCCTTCATGTAGGGAGACGGGAGCGGATCCATAGTGGTGTATTGATATGGTGAATATGTGGACTCGTGTGCGCCACCTCAAAAGAGTTACTAGCAGTCGTAGTACAGGATAGCCAGTGAGTCAAAGCTATCTTGCTGCAGTTAAACTCCACCACCCCTTGTTGATACTGATGCATATGTAGCTAGTTCTGATGTAAGACTTGCTGAGTACATTTGTACTCACGTTTGCTTAATTCATGCTTTTGTAGAGAGACTTCAGTCTGACTAGTGGTTCCACGTGGACTTCGACGTTTAGTCAGGTCTTGGACGACACCCTTGCCAGGCTTCCGCTTGAGGGTTGCCAAGATACACGACGTGTACATGGCGGTAAGTGGCGAGAGCGTTTGTGAAGTACACCCCTACAGGGTTAACATGATCTATTCAAATAGCCGGGTCCGCGGTTATGGACTTCTTGGATGCTTACGTGGTACATAGACAACTTGAAGTGGATACTCTAAAATGCTCAAGAAAAGTGTGAGTGCTATGGATGGCCTTCATGTAGGGAGACGGGAGCGGATCCATAGTGGTGTATTGATATGGTGAATATGTGGACTCGTGTGCGCCACCTCAAAAGAGTTACTAGCAGTCGTAGTACAGGATAGCCAGTGAGTCAAAGCTATCTTGCTGCAGTTAAACTCCACCACCCCTTGTTGATACTGATGCATATGTAGCTAGTTCTGATGTAAGACTTGCTGAGTACATTTGTACTCACGTTTGCTTAATTCATGCTTTTGTAGAGAGACTTCAGTCTGACTAGTGGTTCCACGTGGACTTCGACGTTTAGCTTGTTACCTCAGTTACGATCTTGTACCCTTGGGAGGGTCTTGTAGATAGTCAGGCTTCTCAGCCTTTTTCATTTGTAGATGTCTGTACTCAGACATGTTATGCTTTCGTTGCCTGTATGCTCTGTATGTTGGGTCATGAGAACCACTTCTTGTAATAAATGCTATGATGGCTCTTCTGGGCCTTTATCTATATGAGTGTTGAGTTATGTTGTGATGCCATGTTATACAACACATACTTGCATGTTATGCGTACGTGTAATGTGTTTTGCTATGTGTGGGATCCGACACCTAGTTGTTTACCCTTGGTAGCCTATCTTATGGGGAAATGCCTCCTAGTGCTTCCACTGAGCCTTGGTAGCTTGCTACTGTTCCGGAACACTTAGGCTGGCCGGCATGTCTCCTTCTTCGTTCCTGTGTCTGTCCCTTCAGGGAAATGTCACGCGTTGTTCCTTTAAGTCCTTGTAGCTTGCTATGACTTGGGTTCATACGTTGATGACCGACACGTTCGTTGCTGGGTCATGTGTGCCTGTCCCTGTAATTTAGCGCCACTTTTGGTTTACAACTAGTCATGTCGGCCCGGCTTCTCTGTCATATGGATGCTAGCAACACTATCATATACGTGAGCCAAAATACGCAAGCGTTCCCGGGCCAGGTAAGGTGGCACCCATGGGGATACCGTGCGTAAGGCTGCAGAGTGATGTGATGTGTTACATGCTAGACCGTTGTGACTTAGGATCAGATTCCCGAAAGCTTTGGTATCAGAGCCTGACTGCCTGTAGGATTACCAAGCCAAACTGGTTGAAGTTGAGTCTAGAAACTCTTTAGTTATATTAAGGGAATTGATTGTGGAAGGGAACGTAAGGCTCTTTTTACTTCTTACCCTATGCCCTTCTGATCTGAGTCATCCTCTTCTTTTCTACGGGGATTAAGAACTAGGCTTGTCATCTATCCATCAGGATCATGTTAATGGTGGATTCAACTCTCAATTCAGTTTCTACTACTTCCCTGTGTTAACAGCTGGTCTCGGAACCTTGTTATTGTGATGTTGAGTGCTTATGCCACCATTTTACAGGATCTCTCAAATCTTTTGAGCATTTACAGCCGTTATGCTGAGTCATCCCAGGTTTCTAAATAGTCTGATGCATTTGCAAATCCATTCTTCCTGTTTCCGATGCTCCTTTGAGTTAGGTTAACCACACTAATCACCGAGTTGATGTACTCTTTTTCCTCGACATATATGTTGGAGCTATTATTATGACCCTAGGTGTCTTAGAAGATCACCCAGTAATCTAGCAATGCTTTATATTCCTAGTGTGATGATTCTGGCCATCATTCTCGAAAAGCGTCCCGGGATGCCATTTAGTTAGTAGGTATTCTATTCCTGATTTCTTGAACCCAAGATCCACTCTACATACCTCATGTTGATTGTGTTTGCTCGTTCCTTTAGGATATTAGTAACCTTGTGATAGCCCTCGAGGTCCGTGGTATGTCATTCTTCCAAATACCATGAACTACTTGTGGCAGAAGTTCCTCATTGAACCGAAAGATCAAAACTAGAGTGCTCTTGATGAATTCTCGATTCCATGTTGTGACTCTGCCAATTCTACCTTTCTGCATGGGTTATCCGGAAGAAATATGTTGAACTAGTTCGACATGTTAATCTATGCATCCACAACTCAGAAAGTTATATGTTCCTTGAGTTGTCTCCCTTTAGTTGTATTCCGGCCTTCAGCTATCAGTTGATAGTCAAGGGTATGTGTGTATTCGTGTACATCGATGCCTATTATTCTTGCGGTTCGTCAAACCATTCTATTTCGGAATGACTAGGAGAAACAAACTCTAGTACCTTATCCATATCCAGGACTGGATCAAAGTAGTTGTACTCCGCAGTTTAGAATGCCAATCCAACCTCTAATCTGCTCTACCTTGGAGTGTTGCTCTCTTGCATGTCAAGTGTGTCATGGGAATTGCACAACCTCCTATCAACTCTTGATACAGTGATACTTCTCGCCATCACCGTTCATTCCTCGGTCTCTGTGTTATTGCAACCGAAATACTGACAAGTGAATCGTGATGTGTGAAATCAATACTCCTAGCAACTTCGTTGCTTGGTAGTTAATGGACGATAATCTCATTCTTAGGGTGGTGGTTACTGAATCATCATTCTAAGATTGATCGTGCTACCTAGTCCATCATTCTGGTGCACTCTTCGATTAATAAGTTAGGATTGTATCAATCTCTGGATCTTTTGATCATATCGTCCTACCCTGAAAAGCAAGATTGGTCTCGAGCTTAATAACATATCGATGGTTCTTGATTTTCCGAATATCTTCTCGGGAGTATCACCAGGTTTTTCCCTGATCGCTATGTTGAGCTCGTGATCTTGTTGGTTTTCACTAAACCACCCTTCTCCAAGAACCTATGTTGGATACCCCTGAGCTAGTTGGTTAAGCTAAACGACAACTTGGAGAGTTCGAAGATGAAAGCTTATTCCATTTAGTTCATTGCAAAAGGGATATCCTTGTGCTCGTGTGTTAGCCGAAGAAGGATGATATTTTCATCGATTGGTCCTCCTTGTCGGTTGTTGTATCTATTGTCTTGTCAAAACTTTGATTTGAGTGTGGGCTATCACCAAGTGAAATCATAACCAACGATATTTGTAACTTTGTCTTACTCGTGGTTGATTCCTCAAGCATACACCGTTATATCCATTGGATCTGACCAATGCTATGATCGTGTTCACTAAATTGTGGAATTCCATCTATATGGAAGCCTGGATGGATTGTCGTTCAGCCCATTCACAACATTTTCACCTTTTCCATGATTCATGTTGAACATAGGGCTAGCATTGGAAATTTTTGTAAGCATCATCTTGTGTTAGCTCATGAAGTAGATGTCATGAAGTAGATGTTTTGATGTAAGAAGTGACTTCCTCCAGTTCACGACACACGGAGGGATAAACGAGAGAAAACACTCAAATCAACACGAATACGGTCACACAAGTGCTAGATCCACGATACACATCAAGACACACGATCCATAGTCAACAACGGCGATACAAAGATAGTCTTCTCCCGGAGGAGGTCTTGGGGGTATCCCTAGGGATCTTCTCCGTAACGGAGGTCGGTGGTGGTATAGCGGATGATGTGGTGAAGGCCCTAGGCAAACATGCCAAATTTGACAAACTTTGATGGAGTCAAATGATGATGGTAGTATTTTTTTTGGTATGGGGGATGTCAAGAGCTTCAAAACGAGCTCAAGAACGTCAAAATCGGAGTTCAGATGAATTAGTTATGGACAAAACGGTGAAATGAAAAAGTCTAAAACTACAGGGGCCGGACATCCGGGGTGGAGCCCGGATTTCCGGGGTCGGATGTCCAGAACCGCGCGGGATTTTGCCCTCCAGGGTCCGGATGTCCGGCCGGGGACCCGGATGTCCTGCCCGATGACCCGGATGTCCGGCCTATGGCCCGGATGTCCGGCCCAAAGATTCCAGATCTGAATCGGGATGGAAATTTTCGAATTGGGGGCGGAATGTGACGCCCCGAGACCGATGCGCCAGGTGTCAGCCAGTTATTCGTCATCGTTGCCATGTCATTTTGCTTGCGTGTTGAACTTTGCCTTGTCATCATGTGCATTTCATCAGCATGTTTTCAAAAACTTGCATTCGTTCGTGTTCCCCAGTTCTCTCTGTTGTCCGTTCTGAGTCCAGACACACTCGCACGCGCCCGCGGCACCTCCGAATTTTTTTTTTATAAGTGGCCGAAAAATGTTCTCGGAATGGGTTGAAACTTGGCGTGCGGTCTTATTATAGCATAGGTAGACCGCCTGTCAAATTTCGTCGCATTCGGAGTTCGTTTGATAGCCCAGACGTTAAACCTATAGCGGCATTATAGCCGGTTTATTCATCGGACGTTTCGGTGTTTCGAAACTGCTGCCGGGCCACTCTCTCTCTTCTCTCGTCTCAGTCCGATGCCTTCTACACAGCCCGCGAACCAGCCCACTTTTACCCCCCTTGACTGCACGTCCGAAGCTGCCCAGAACCCGACCCGAGTTTTCGTTACCGATGTGTCCGGATCATCCCCAAACATCCCTAAAATATCATCGGTTCTGTATTTGGACTCCCTAACCTAATTATCTCGTCCGTCTGATCTAAATCGGAGGGTCATTCTAATCCCTTCCAAAAATTCTTATATATATATATAGCCACCCCTAGTCCAAATTAAGCCAACCCTAAAATCTCGGACGGCTGTCCCATCCATCCCTCCGCCGCCGCCACACTCCACCGTGTCGTCTCCCACCTCGGGATCTCCTCCAATCAGCAGCTCCAGCAGCCGCATGGGGCAGCGCTTGCCCGCGTCTTCCTCCACGCTCGTGCCCGAGCAAGAGTGCGCGACCTCGCCTCCCGTCCCTCGCACCGAGGCCCAGCAGGAGGAGCCCGAGCTCCTCTGTCCCGAGACCACCGCCTTCGTCTGCGCGACCTCGCCGGAGCACACCTCCGCCAGCAGCTTCGTCAAGGTCCTCTTGCCCGTGGCCGCCTCCAACCACTCGAGCTCCCGCGCCGAGCCCCGCTGTAATGCCCAGGATGGGACTATATCTCCTACGTGTCGAGGCACGACTTAAAGACATAATCCCATTTTGGAATGATCGCAAGTTTGGTACCTTTGCACAACTCATGTAAAAATGGGGATGGAAAACATAAAAATAGTTGGCTTACACTCGCCACGTCACCCAAATACATTACATGTTCAAGCATCATTCAAATAGAACATCACAGCCCATCTAAGGGTAAAATCCAAATGTCAAGATACCAAACATAACATTAAACCACAGGTCTAGGTCGAATCCTAGTAGAAGCTCTACTGATCAGTCGGATAGTTCACGTAGTAGCGGCTACGCTCCTCGTCGTACTCCCAGTCTAGCTCAGTGCCATCACCAGTGTAACTCACCATCGTACCTGCATCTGGTGTTTTGAAGTAACTGTGAGCCACAGAGGACTCAGCAATCCCGTTCCCGGGTAACATGACTATTTAAGCCTTGGGTGTGGAACAAGGCTGAAGAAAGAATAAGAAAGTGGTTGCAGCAGCACTAGCCTAGCTTACGTTAAAGAGAGCGAGAAGAGAAGGTGCCTCGGTCGAGAGAAAGATCACTAAGTGATCCTAAACTAATCAAGTCAAACATAACCCCACCGTGTTCATCTCCCGAAACCCTTTCGGGAAATGACAGTCACGGTACACACGCTGGTAGTGTATTGGAACAATGGTGTCAAGTTTTCTACAACCGGATATTAACAAGCTCCCATCTGCCACATAACCGCGGGCATGGCTTTCGAAAGTCCAAACCCTGCAGGGGTGTTCCAACTTGGACCATGACAAGCCCACCATCCGCGGAGTCACAACTCCAAAGGTGGGAAGACCCGAGTATTCTCGGAATCCCGTGCTCAAGATACTCCGAACTAAGGTAAGGCTAATCCAGCAAAAATACTCCCGGCGTGCCGACACCCTGACAATAGCCGCGCGTATCTAGTCTCAGGCCACGACCGGATGGGCGATGCTACATGTTTATATCAATCCTCGAGTTTCCTCGTGGTAACCCCGCAGGACCCCCGTTTCGGACCAACACTCATGAGGAGCACTGGCCCGAGGTTGTTGATTAAGTACTCGGGTTTGCAAGACCCTATGCAAGTTTTATTAGTTATTAGGCGAATAGTACCAATGTGGGGACTTGCTGGAAAAGACTTAGCACTTAGCGGTTTATCGAGGGGGCCCCATAACCCCAACCGTGTGAGGAACGCATAATCAAGGGACATAACACCGGTTTATACGGTTCCTAGCGGCATGAGTGGAACAAATCACCAAGCAAAAGGCTTAGCCTTCCACCCATTGCCAATATATAGATGATTTCATTTAAGCATTTATATAGTGTGATATAACCCAATAACTTCAACATGAAGCAAGCATCTTCAACTTCACCTGCAACTAGCAACGCTATAAGAGGGGCTGAGCGAAGCCTACCTATAGCCAATCAATGGTTTGCATAGGTAGGGTGGTTAGACATGATCATGGTTACAAGTAGGAGGCTGACATGAAAGACATGGGCATCGAGGCAAAACTATAGATCGAGACTTCTAGCAATAGGCAAAAATAGTAATGGTATCCGGGTTCGGTCATCTTGCCTGAAGAGATGTCGATGGGATCGTAAGAAAGCTCCTCATTCTCAACCTCGGTAGTAACCTCGTTCTCGTACTCGTACTCAGCTTCCGGCTCTACTCAACGCAAACACACAAGGCACGAAATCAACAAGATGCAATGCACACTCAAAACATGCTGGATGCATGACGGATGCACTATGGGAGCACACGGAGCATGACAAGATGCGATCAAGAAAAATGCTTCAAAACATGAAAACAATAGGATATTATGAAACTACATGAAAAATCACACAAGTTTCATATAGGACTTGGTGCAATCGGAGCTACGGGCTAAAAGTTACACCCAAAACAATAAACATGCGAAAGCTGAAAATTACAGCAACATAGCAACTTCGGAGCAAGAAATAATTAAGATACACCACTCAAACATCATGGCCAAGAGCATGGACACAAACTAGACATATCCTACAGCAAATAAGTCCATTGGAGCACCCCCAAAGGAGCCACGGATCAATAGCAACAAGCTATGACATATTGAACTTGATAACAAAATCTTGACAGCAGTATTTTATTGCAAATTGCGAGCAAAAGTTAAATATGCTACAACCACTCAAATAAACATGTGAGAGCATGAATGGATAGCCAACAATATATACTACAAGGAATCATCAAGATTCACTCCTAAACTATCATGGATTGGCCTAGAACAGCGAGCAAACATGGCATCTGGAAATTACAGATTCCAGACTTAGTGAAATTTCACTAAGTGTTAAAACATCAGTTTCATCATGGAATCTTTGAGAGCAAGTTTAAGTCACCTCAAAGCTAAACATGGCAAGTGGTAAGTACTACAGCAAAGTACACATGATGGTGAAACCAAAACACCTAAACATGCATCATGGGGACAAACACAACGATAGCAATGAGCTCCTCAAAATGACATCTCATAACAAGCTTAACAACTTAACAGCCACATAACACTTTGCAACGGAGATAAACATGGCAAGATTAATTCTATCATGCAAGCTAAAGCATTCAACATTTAGAGCAAGACAAGACAAACACGTGGACATCTCATTTGCATCATTTGGATAAACATGCAAAAAGGTATCACCTTGCAAAGATGGCATGAAATAACTACAAACAGCAGTTTATAACAATATGCACTCTTGCAACAGATTTTTAAGGACCTAGATGATTTCAAACATGCATGGCATAATGGAACAAAATGTAGTACATGTCTCCACGAAGAATTTGACATATCATTCACTCAAATCGGAGCTACGCACAAAAAGTTATCCACGTTTGAAAACTGCATCAGAGAACACAATAACACAGGGACTTAGTGGAAAACTACCTCCTCCCAGATCTGGTCAACGCGGGGTCAACGATGGCGCGGACCGGGCCGGAGAAGCGGATCGGGCGCGGGTTCCAGCGGATCAGGCCGGGGTCCTGGCGGATCGGGCCCGCGGCTCGGATCCGGGTGGAGTCGGTGGCGGACCTGGCGGCCAGCGGGCCCGTTGCGGCGGCGGATCGGGAGCCTGGCTCGGGCTGGGATCGTGGCGGAGGCGGGCTGCGCGGCTCACCTGGCACGCGGGGCAGCTGGCGCTCCGGCCCAGCGGGTGGAGGCGGCCTGGAGGGAGGTGAAGGGAGGCCGGGCCTCGGCCCACCTCACACGGGAGGGCGGCTGGCGATGCAGCCCAGGAGGGGCGGGAGCGGACGGATTTGGATCGGGGTTCGCTTCCCCGATCGATCCCAGGGCGGCGGCGGTCGAAGGTCCCTGCGGCGGCTGGCTGGCTCCCCGTCGGCGGGAGGCGGGAGCCGAGATGAGGGGCGGCGGCGGCCTGGCCGGGGCGGCGGCGGTGCAGAACTCCGGCGAGGAGTCCGGCGAGGCGGCGGTGGCTGGAGGTAGAAGAAGGAGAGGAAGGGGATGGGGCTAGGTTTTCCTTGTTTTGGGGCAAAATTTGAGGAAGGTGGACAAATATATAGGCACAAGGAGCTAGGGTTGTCCAAATGAGGTGTGGTTTTCGGCCACGCGATTAGAATTGGATGGCCTCGATGAAGGGAGGGGTTTGGGCTAGTTTGGTGGGCTGTAGGAGGGGTGTCTTGGGTCTCAAAGTGGAGGCACTTTGAGCCCACGAGAATAACTGTTGGAGCACCAAACGAACTCCAAACGCGACGAGATTTGACAGGCGGGTTACACACACCAAAACAACAACACACAACAAGTCTCGCGCCAAACCGGTAACGTTACACGGCCAAACACCAAAGTAGGCCTCGGGGATGCCACGGACACGTGAGGGAGCTCCGGAACGCGAAACAGACAACGGGAAGGAACGCGTGGGACCGGATGCAAACGACAACACAAATGCAAAGCGATGCACATGACTACATGATATGAATGAATGCCACACACGCAACACGACAAAAGATGAAAACCCAAAAGACAAAGAACCCGGAATGGAAGTGATGAAGCTAGAGATATTATATATTGCCCAAAAGGGAAAGTATTACATCCGGGGCATTACAAACTCTCCTCCACTACAAAAAGATCTCGTCCCGAGATCTAGGACTGGAAGAAGGAGGGGTACTCGAAACGAAGATGATCTTCTCGTTCCCACGTAGCTTCTCGGTCGGTATGGTGTGACCACTTGACTTTCAAGAATTTGATGGACTTGTTGCGGGTCTTGCGCTCGGTTTCTTCGAGAATAGCAACTGGATGCTCTCGGTAAGACGAGTCTTGTTGAAGATCAATCTCTTCAAACGGGATCATGCGTTCAGGAGTCTTGAAGCACTTGCGGAGTTGAGACACATGAAACACATCATGAACATTGGCGAAGTTGGAAGGGAGCTCAAGTTGATAGGCTAGATCGCCTCTTTTGCCAAGGATCTTGAAAGGCCCGACGTATCTAAGAGCAAGCTTTCCTTTGATACCGAATCTTTGGGATCCTTTCATCGGAGAAACACGGAGATAGACATGATCACCAATGTTGAAAGCCAAATCACGATGCTTGCCGTCATAGTAGCTCTTCTGACGTGACTGATCGGCCTTGAGATTCTCACGTTTGACTTTGCACATTTCTTCGGCTTCTGAGATCAAGTCATTGCCAAGAAGTTGACGTTCACCTGTCTCGGACCAGTTGAGAGGGGTACGGCACTTTCTGCCATAGAGGATTTCAAACGGAGCTTTGCCGGCACTTGCTTGGAAGCTGTTGTTGTAAGAGAACTCGGCAAATGGAAGACAATCTTCCCATTTCATGCTAAAAGATATACCACAAGCTCTGAGCATGTCTTCTAGAATCTGATTCACTCTCTCGACTTGACCACTAGTCTGAGGGTGAAAAGCAGTGCTGAACCTGATCTTAGTGCCCATGGCAGACTGAAAGGAGTCCCAGAACTTTGAAGTGAACAAACTTCCACGGTCTGAGGAGATAACTTGAGGAATGCCATGTAAAGACACAATTCTGGAAGTGTACAACTCTGCCAATTGAGCTGCATTGATTGATTCTTTGACTGGAAGGAAGTGAGCAACTTTGGTAAGCTTGTCAATCACCACGAAGATAGAATCATTCCCTCTCTTGAACTTCGGAAAGCCAGTGATGAAATCCATTTCAATGTGGTCGAACTTCCACTCGGGAATAGGAAGAGGTTGGAGAAGACCGGCTGGACGTTGATGCTCTGCCTTCACTCTTCTGCAGACATCACATTCATTCACGAATTGGGCAATCTCCCTTTTCATGCATGTCCACTAGTATGATTGCTTGAGGTCTTGATACGTCTTGGAACTGCCAGGATGAATGGAAAGGAGGGAATCATGTGCTTCTTCCATTATGAGCTTCCTGAGATCACCTTTGGGAACAACAAGTCTGTCCTCAAAGAACAAGATATCTCTCTCATCGACGCGATAGCACTTGTATTTCGGATCACCCTTTGCAATACCATGTTTCACTTTCTGCACCATGGCATCACTGAGTTGGGCCTCACGGACCTGATCTTCCAAGGTAAAAGCAATTTGAAGATTTGCAAGAAAACCCTGCAGAACAACTTGGAGGTTGAGTTTCCTGAATGCTTCACAAAGCTCAGGCTGGAACGGCTTGATAAGAAGGCTGTTGCAATATGCCTTTCTCCTCAAAGCATCTGCAATCACATTCGCCTTGCCAGGAGTGTATTCAATGCTGGGATCATACTCTTGGATCATTTCAACCCAACGAGTCTGGCGGAGGTTCAGGTTCGGCTGTGTGAAGATGTACTTCAAACTCTTGTGATCGGTGAAGATGTCGACTTTTCTGCCCAACAACAGATGTCTCCACGTAATCAAAGCATGTACCACAACTGCTAGTTCAAGATCATGTGTGGGATAGTTCTTCTCACTTGGCTTCAGCTGACGAGAAGTGTATGCCACAATTCTCTTGTCTTGCATAAGCACACCACCAAGTCCTTGAAGAGAAGCATCACAGAATACTTCGTAGGGCTTGGACTCATCTGGAGGAGTAAGAACTGGAGTAGAGACGAGCTTTTCTTTGAGAGTTTTGAATGCCACTTCACAATCTGGAGACCAGTAGTACTTGACATTCTTCTGCAGCAAGTTGGAAAGAGGCTTGGCAATCTTGGAGAAGTTCTCAACGAACCTTCTGCAATAGCTGGCAAGACCAAGAAAGCTTCGGAGTTGCTTGACGTTCTGAGGAGCTTCCCAGTTGACAATTGCTTCAACTTTCTCGGGGTTTACTGCAATACCGTCAGCAGAGATGATATGGCCCAAATACAAGACCTTATCGAGCCAAAATTCGCACTTGGAGAACTTGGCATAGAACTTATGTTCACGGAGTCTGTCGAGAACGAGACGGAGGTGCTTTTCGTGATCTTCTTCATTTTTGGAAAATACCAAAATGTCATCCAGATACACAAGCACAAACTCGCCGGTGTAGGGGATGAAAATGTAGTGCATCATTCTCGAGAAGGTAGGTGGAGCATTGGCGAGACCAAATGACATGACTGTATATTCATAGGAACCGTAGCTCGTTCTGAAAGCAGTCTTGGGGATGTCTTCCTCGCGAATGCGAATTTGGTGATAGCCCATTCGGAGATCGAGCTTAGAGAACACTTTAGCTCCTTTGAGCTGCTCGAACAATTCATTGATGTTGGGGAGCGGATACTTGTTCTTAATTGTCTTCTTGTTCAATGGCCGGTAATCGACGCAGAGGCGCTACGTGCCATCCTTCTTCTTGACAAATAAGACACCACAGCCCCACGGAGATGTACTAGGCCTGATGAGACCCATACGCTCCTGTTCATCAAGCTGCTTCTTCAACTCCTTCAATTCTTTAGGAGAGAGCTTGTACGGACGCCGGCATGCTGGCTCAGTACCCGGCTCGAGTTCAATGACGAATTCCACTTGCCGATGAGGAGGCATGCCTGGAAGTTCTTCAGGAAAGACGTCTTGATATTCGTTAACACCGGAATTTGAGAGATGGCATTCATTTCGCCCTTGTCACTGAGAGAGAAAAGCCTGATAGTGTTATCCCTGGAGGCGAAGATAATCACATCATCATCGGAATGAGTAATCTTGACTTCCTTCTGTGCACAGTCAATTTGAGCATCATGCTGAGAAAGCCAGTCCATTCCGAGGATAAGGTCAATGTTAGAATTGCCAAGAACCACCGGAGAGGCCAGAAATCGATAATCACCCATGCGAATAGACACATCCGGAGCATACACACTGGAATGCATTCGTCTCCCCGGAGAAATAACTGTTAACTCCCTTGGCAGATTTTTAGTGACAACATCGTGCTTGGATGCAAATGGATATGACATGAAAGAACATGAAGCACCCGAATCAAACAACACTTTAGCAGGAAAAGAGTTAACTGGAAGGTTACCCAAAATCACATCAAAAGAATTCTCCGCTTGCGCTGCATTCATCAGATTCACCCTTGCTGCCTTTGGATCATGCTTGACCATAGCGGTACCGACAGGAGGAGGAGGCGGAAGGCGCCTTGGGTTGTTGCACTTGTTGGAATAATGACCCTTCTGGCCACACTTGTAGCAAGTCACCTCAGAAAGTGGACGAGTAGGAGGAGCATTTAGTCTTGGAGCTTGGAACTGCTGCTTGGATTGCTTGTTGGAGTTGGGTGGGTGGGAGAAACCACGACCACCAGCATTCTTGTTGTTGTTGGAGTTGTTGGAGTTGTTGTAAGGAGCTCGGATCACATGAGGAGGAGGAAGCCAAAATTTCTGTTGTTTCATGGCCACTTGAGAAGATGAGGAGGAGTGAACGGCATCTCGAATCCTCTTTTTGGAAGCCTCCATCTTGAGCTGGGCTGCCTCTTGCTTGAGCGCCATGTTATAGAATTTGTCGAACTCGTCAGGCTCGAACAGGGTGAGAGCAAGTTGAAGTTCATCTTTCAGACCTCCGCGGAACTGATAGATCTTGCTCTTGGCATCTGGTATGTCTTGCTTAGCATAGCGGGCGAGGTTTTGGAACTTGACATTATACTGGTAGACAGTCATAGAGCCTTGCTTCAGGTTGCGGAATTGCTCACGCATACCCTCGATGACACTTGTTGGAATGTGGTGAGAGCGAAAATCCTTGCAGAAATCCTCCCAAGAGATCACACGACCCGGCCTGGAGTCTTTGTACTGCTGCCACCAGTCAGCTTCTTGGTCCTTGAGTTGGAAGGCTGCAAACTTCACATAGTCCTCTTCCCTCATGTTACTGCACTCAAAATGCTTCTTGATATCGGTTAACCAATCTTCAGCATCAAGAGGGTCGACACAGTAACTAAAAGCTTTTGGTTGATTGGCCAAGAACTGGTTGAGAGTAGCATGGTGATGTTGGTTGAAGAAATTGCCTTGGTTCCCTGGAGCACCCTGATTAGCTTGATTAGCTTGCATCTGCTGCATCATCTGCATCAACATCTGGGTGTTCTGATTTGTAGTCTGCATAATCGCTCTCCAAGCCTCAGACGGAGGAGGAGGGGAAGGAGGACGATCTGGGACCTCTTCACCCTCTGGGTTAGCGTTGGGAACTCGTTTCGGAGCCATCCTGAAAGAGATGACCACGAATTAGCAATTGATTGAAAGAAAGTATAAGCTGAATCAACGGATTGAAATGCAACATAGTCTTCACAATAATCATTCGAACAAGAGGAACGAATGAAATTCTCAGCTTAATGATAACAACAATCTTCACGAGAAGCCACATAGGGGACAAAAGGTAAATAAGAAAAACACAAGGTACGGACGGAAACAAACACAAGATAGGAGCTTCGTTCTAACATCTTTGTGCAGCAAGCTTATGAACGCGTTACAAAAGGGTTTTGCAATCCCCGGATCAGCATAGCCAAGGACCCTTTAAGATGAAACTCCCGATCGGAACATCGGCCATAAAACCACTTCACTCAATGTAGAACCCCGAACTCGCTAACCTGCATTCGTTGGAAGAATGCCTACGATCTACTGGATAAACCCACCTATTAATTTCCGAAAGTTTCCAGTTATGCAATCAGGTGTTGGGGATACAGGGGAAGCACCGCGCAATCAACTCTAAACCTACATCCAGCTGTATCCATCCTTCAACACATAACCAGTCTTTCTCAGAAACCGTCTACCTCGGACCTTCGAAAAGCATCCACTATACCAAGCTATGGCAATACTCCCGAACTACCTCCCCAGTACTGGGTGATGTCGGGGTTATCTTGCCACTAACCGTATAGGAGAGATTTTCGATGTGGGCCGTCTTAAGTATTTAGTACTGCCGCGATATGCTTGTGACGACAATACCCCGAAGCTCAACTCCCCGGGACACTGCCACAACCCCTAATGTCAGGAGGCATCGACAACAATATTCTCGTCACAAGAACATCGAAACAATCCCACAATACTCGCGAGATTCCTAAAAACAAATTGGTGCAAATTTTGAAAGTAGAAGAGGCAAGAGTAGTCGTCAGGAGTCCTCACCAGAGAGAAAGGGGATGAGAAGCACAAGAATCCTACTCTCCGATATAAATATAGGACTCAAAAATATTTTCAGTGTGTGCCTAGACTCGACCGTCAACGATTCGATCAATCAGTGGGGGCTTCTAGGTCGGAGAAGGATCTGAATACCAACTTGTAATGCCCAGGATGGGACTTTATCTCCTACGTGTCGAGGCACGACTTAAAGACATAATCCCATTCTGGAATGATCGCAAGTTTGGTACCTTTGCACAACTCATGTAAAAATGGGGATGGAAAACATAAAAATAGTTGGCTTACACTCGCCACGTCACCCAATTACATTACATGTTCAAGCATCATTCAAATAGAACATCACAGCCCATCTAAGGGTAAAATCCAAATGTCAAGATACCAAACATAACATTAAACCACAGGTCTAGGTCGAATCCTAGTAGAAGCTCTACTGATCAGTCGGATAGTTCACGTAGTAGCGGCTACGCTCCTGGTCGTACTCCCAGTCTAGCTCAGTGCCATCACTAGTGTAACTCACCATCGTACCTGCATCTGGTGTTTTGAAGTAACTGTGAGCCACAGAGGACTCAGCAATCCCGTTCCCGGGTAACATGACTATTTAAGCCTTGGGTGTGGAACAAGGCTGAAGAAAGAATAAGAAAGTGGTTGCAGCAGCACTAGCCTAGCTTACGTTAAAGAGAGCGAGAAGAGAAGGTGCCTCGGTCGAGAGAAAGATCACTAAGTGATCCTAAACTAATCAAGTCAAACATAACCCCACCGTGTTCATCTCCCGAAACCCTTTCGGGAAATGACAGTCACGATACACACGCTGGTAGTGTATTGGAACAATGGTGTCAAGTTTTCTACAACCGGATATTAACAAGCTCCCATCTGCCACATAACCGCGGGCACGGCTTTCGAAAGTTCAAACCCTGTAGGGGTGTTCCAACTTGGCCCATGACAAGCCCACGATCCGCGGAGTCGCAACTCCAAAGGTGGGAAGACCCGAGTATTCTCGGAATCCCGAGCTCAAGATACTCCGAACTAAGGTAAGGCTAATCCAGCAAATCCTCACGGCGTGCCAACACCGTGACAATAGCCGCGCGTATCTAGTCTCAGGCCACGACCGGATGGGCGATGCTACAGGTTTATATCAATCCTCGAGTTTCCTCGTGGTGACCCCGCAGGACCCCCGTTTCGAACCAACACTCATGAGGAGCACTGGCCCGGGGTTGTTGATTAAGTACTCGGGTTTGCAAGACCCTATGCAAGTTTTATTAGTTATTAGGCGAATAGTACCAATGTTGGGACTTGCTGGAAAAGACTTAGCACTTAGCGGTTTATCGAGGGGGACCCATAACCCCAACCGTGTGAGGAACGCATAATCAAGGAACATAACACCGGTTTATACGGTTCCTAGCGGCATGAGTGGAACAAATCACCAAGCAAAAGGCTTAGCCTTCCACCCATTGCCAATATATAGATGATTTCATTTAAGCATTTATATAGTGTGATATAACCCAATAACTTCAACATGAAGCAAGCATCTTCAACTTCACCTGCAACTAGCAACGCTATAACAGGGGCTGAGCGAAGCCTACGTATAGCCAATCAATAGTTTGCATAGGTAGGGTGGTTAGACATGATCATGGTTACAAGTAGGAGGCTGACATGAAATACATGGGCATCGAGGCAAAACTATAGATCGAGACTTCTAGCAATAGGCAAAAATAGTAATGGTATCCGGGTTCGGTCATCTTGCCTGAAGAGTTATCGATGGGATCGTAAGAAAGCTCCTCGTTCTCAACCTCGGTAGTAACCTCGTTCTCGTACTCGTACTCAGATTCCGGCTCTACTCAACACAAACACACAAGGCACGAAATCAACAAGATGCAATGCGCACTCAAAACATGCTGGATGCATGACAGATGCACTATGGGAGCACACGGAGCATGACAAGATGCGATCAAGCAAAATGCTTCAAAACATGACACACAAGTTTCATATAGGACTTGCTGCAATCGGAGCTACGGGCTAAAAGTTACACCCAAAACAATAAACATGCGAAAGCTGAAAATTACAGCAACATAGCAACTTCAGAGCAAGAAATAATTAAGCTACATCACTCAAACATCATGTCCAAGAGCATAGACACAAACTAGAAATATCCTACAGCAAATAAGTCCATTGGAGCACCCCCAAAGGAGCCACGGATCAATAGCAACAAGCTATGACATATTGAACTTGATAACAAAATCCTGACAGCAGTATTTTATTGCAACTTGGGAGCAAAAGTTAAATATGCTACAGCCACTCAAATAAACATGTGAGAGCATGAATGGATAGCCAACAATATATACTACAAGGAATCATCAAGAGTCACTCCAAAACTATCATGGATTGGCCTAGAACAGCGAACAAACATGGCATCTGGAAATTACAGATTTCAGACTTAGTGAAATTTCACTAAGTGTTAAAACAGCAGTTTCATCATGGCATCTTTGAGAGCAAGTTTAAGTCACCTCAAAGCTAAACATGTCAAGTGGTAAGTACTACAGCAAAGTACACATGATGGTGAAACCAAAACACCTAAACATGCATCATGGGGACAAACACAACGATAGCAATGAGCTCCTCAAAATGACATCTCATAACAAGCTTAACAACTTAACAGCCACATAGCACTTTGCAACGGAGATAAACATGGCAAGATTAATTCTATCATGCAAGCTAAAGCATTCAACATGTAGAGCAAGACAAGACGAACACGTGGACATCTCATTTGCATCATTTGGATAAACATGCAAAAAGGTATCACCTTGCAAAGATGGCATGAAAATAACTACAAACAGCAGTTTATAACAATATGCACTCTTGCAACAGATTTTTAAGCACCTAGATGATTTCAAACATGCATGGCATAATGGAACAAAATGTAGTACATGTCTCCACGAACAATTTGACATATCATTCACTCAAATCGGAGCTATGCACAAAAAGTTATCCACGTTTGAAAACTGCATCAGAGAACACAATAACACAGGGACCTAGTGGAAAACTACCTCCTCCCAGATCTGGTCAACGCGGGGTCAACGGTGGCGCGGACCGGGCCGGAGAAGCGGATCGGGCGCGGGTTCCAGCGGATCGGGCCGGGGTCCTGGCGGATCGGGCCCGCGGCTTGGATCCGGGCGGAGTCGGTGGCGGACCCGGCGGCCAGTGGGCCCATTGCGGCGGCGGATCGGGAGCATGGCTCGGGCTGGGATCGTGGCGGAGGCGGGCCGCGCGGCCCACCTCGCACGCGGGGCAGTTGGCGCTCCGGCCCAGCGGGTGGAGGCGGCCTGGAGGGAGGCAAAGGGAGGCCGGGCCTCGGCCCACCTCGCACGGGAGGGCGGCGGGCGATGCGGTCCAGGAGGGGCGGGAGCGGACGGATCTGGATCGGGGTTCGCTTCCCCGATCGATCCCAGGGCGGCGGCGGTCGAAGGTCCCTGCGGCGGCTGGCTGGCTCCCCTTCGGCGGGAGGCGGGAGCCGAGGTGAGGGGCGGCGGCGGCCTGGCCGGGGCGGCGGCGGTGCAGAACTCCGGCGAGGAGTCCGGCGAGGCGGCGGTGGCTGGAGGTAGAAGAAGGAGTGGAAGGGGATGGGGCTAGGTTTTCCTTGTTTTGGGGCAAAATTTGAGGAAGGTGGACAAATATATAGGCACAAGGAGCTAGGGTTGTCCAAATGAGGTGTGGTTTTCGGCCACGCGATTAGAATTGGATGGCCTAGATGAAGGGAGGGGTTTGGGCTGGTTTGGTGGGCTGTAGGAGGGGTGTCTTGGGTCTCAAAGTGGAGGCACTTTGAGCCCACGAGAATAATTGTTGGAGCACCAAACGAACTCCAAACGCGACGAGATTTGACAGGCGGGTTACACACACCAAAACAACAACACACGACAAGTCTCGCGCCAAACCGGTAACGTTACACGGCCAAACACCAAAGTAGGCCTCGGGGATGCCACGGACACGTGAGGGAGCTCCGGAACGCGAAACGGACAACGGGAAGGAACCCGTGGGACCGGATGCAAACGACAACACAAATGCAAAGCGATGCACATGACTACATGATATGAATGAATGCCACACACACAACACGACAAAAGATGAAAACCCAAAAGACAAAGAACCCGGAATGGAAGTGATGAAGCCAGAGATATTATATATTGCCCAAAAGGGAAAGTATTACATCCGGGGCATTACACCCGCCTTGGATCGTCTCCTCAAGCTCCACCCTTCTTCTCCTCCGCGCGTCTCCAGCATCCTCCATGCGCCCGGATCCGGCAGCCACCCCTGTCCTCCAACCGCCGTTGCGTTATGGCCATGGAGCTCGGAGCTCCGCCCCAAGTCGTCATTCGCCTCGCCGCCCCTTCGCCCGCCGGCCTCCCCAGCGGCAATTCGAACCACCGCGGCCTGTCTCTGCTCGTCAACGAGCAGATCGCTCGATCTGCAACAACAACGTGCGTTGACCCCGCTGTCGCCTGGGCCTCCTCTGTTCCGGCCCAGCGCGCCCCTGCCGGGCCTCCTCTGCTCCAAGTGCTACCCGATCTAGCCAGACCTGAAGCCGGCCCATCTCCCCCCCGCGGCCTGCCCGGCCTCATCCTCCCTGACTGGGCCAGGCCCATGGGTGAGCTCCCCACAGCCCCCTCCTTTCGCACCAGTTTCGGCCTTGTTGTTCTTTTTTAGGCCAGCGATTTTATCTAATTTCCTGAGGCTGCCTGTTTTATAGTTTGACCATCCATGTTCATGCATTTAATAACTCCACAACAGTGCATCGGATGAAAATGTTGTAAATATGTAAAATGCTTAGAATTTTGTGTAGATTCAGAATATGCCACTTTCACCCCTGTTAAAAATGTTTAACTTGCTGTTTTCATTAATTTGTGTAAGTAACTTGCTAATATGGTTTATTTCATAACTAAATAACCGTAGCCCCAATTTTAATAAACTTTATATGTAAATGGGGTAGAAAAATGTGTAGAATAACATGATGCCCCTTGTTTTGCTGTTTAACAACTTTAAAATGGTGTAATAGGCAGAACAGTACCAAATTTATAATATGCACATGGGGATTTTCCGGAATTGTTGTTTGTTGTTCCGGCCTCATTTAAACTTGTCTAAATAGTTAGTTTACTTTTGCTTCACCCCTTGCATCATATATAAACTTGTCTTGCATCATACTTGCTTGAGCATATTGTCATGTTTCTTGTGTTGTTTTTCTTTGCTTCCTACCTTGTCATGCATTGCTTCCTGTATAGACTTGTCATGCATCATACCTTTCCATGTATTGCATCATATATAAATTGTGTTGTTTTTCTGTGCTTCCTACCTTGTCATGTATTGCTTCCTGTATAGACTTGTCATGCATCATACCTTGCCATGTATTGCATCATATATTGGTTGTGTTGTTTTCTGTGCTTCCTACCTTGCCATGTGTTGCTTCCTGTGTAGACTTGTCATGCATCATACCTTGCCATGTATTGCATCATATATAGACTTGTGGTGTTTTACTGTGCTTCCTACCTCGCCATGTTTTGCTTCCTGTATAGACTTGTAGTGCATCCTATGTAGAACTGTCTTGCATCATACTTGGTTGAGCATATTGTCATGTCTCGTGTGGTGTGTTTACCGTGTTGCTTGCTTCTTCTCGTTAGTGCTTGTTCCGTTGCGTTCGTGAGGATTCGTTCGTCTACCCGTGGTTCTTCTTCAAGGCTTCTTCTCCGTCTTCTTCATGGACCCGTTCTTCCTTGCGGGATCTCAGGCAAGATGATCATACCCTTGGATACCTTTACTATCATTGCCATGCTTAGTAGTCTCGATGCTATCGTTACATGTCGCGCTACCCATCTTATTGTCAGCCTCTCCTTGTTGCCATGAAACCTCTAACCTTTGAAACCTTCCTAGCAAAACCATTGTTTGGCTATGTTACCCTCTTGCTCAGCCCCTCTTATAGCATTGTTAGTTGCAGGTAAAGATGAAGATCGTTCCAGGAGGGAACTTGTTTGTTCGTATATCACAATATCTATTATTATTATTAACACGCCTATATACTATGCATGGGTGGAAGGCTTGGCCTTTTGCTCAGTGTTTTGTTCCACTCATGCCACGTTAGGAGCCCATAAACCGGCATTATGTTCCTTGATTTTGCGTTCCTCACACGGTTGGGTATATGGGGACCCCTTGATAGTTCGACTTTGAATAAAACTCCTCCAGCAAGGCCCAACATTGGTTTTAATTTGCTCATAATAACAACATAATTAATTAATTAATTGCATAGGGGGTCATGTACCCGGTTCTTAATTCTACATAACAAGGGGGGCCAGTGCTGATGGTGCTGGTCCCAAACTAGAGCCACTTGTGGTGCCACCCAGTTATCTAGGGTCTTCGGTTGCTGTACGTATTGCTCATCCGGACGTGGCCTGAGACGAGATACATGCGGCTACTATCAGGGTGTCGGCACACCGGGAGGTCTTGCTGGACTTGTTTTACCATTGTCGGAATGTCTTGTGCACCGGGATGCCGAGCCTGATCGGATTTCCCTAAGATAAGGGGTGATGATATTATATTTATCACTTCAGCTGATCGTGAGAGCTTGTGATGGGCTAAGTTGGGACACCCCTGCAGGGTTATGATCTTTCGAAAGCCGTGCCCGCGGTTATGTGGCAGATTGGAATTTGTTAATGTCCGGTTGTAGAAAACTTGACAGAGGATCCAAAGTAAAACACACAACTGTGTGAGTAACCGTGACTGTCTCTTTTCAATTTGAGAAGAGAACACGGTGGGGTTATGTTTGACTCGTAGGTAGTTCAGGATCTTTAGCGATCACTACTAGTTTGCGACCGTTTGCGTAGATGCTCATATTATTCTTGTACTCGTAAGCTAGCCACCATATTATGCTTAGCCGCTGCTCCAACCTCACCACTTTACCTCTTCCTACCCATAAAGCTTTGCTAGTCTTGATACCCATGATTATGGGATTGCTGAGTCCTCGTGGCTCACACATACTACAACACCAGATGCAGGGACCGATGAGTACAGTGCAGAAGATGGATCAGAACTTCAGTGGGAGTTCGATGAAGAGCGTAGCCGTATGTATGTGACGTTTTCGACGATCAGTAGTGGTTTCTACTAGGGGCGATTCGGACCTGTGGCTTTATGTTTTTGGTATCTTTCTTTTGGATCTTCGCCCGTAGTCGGGTTGTGATGTTTTGGATGATGATTTGCTTATGTAATGTATTGTGTGACGCGGCGAGTGTAAGCCAACTATCCTTTTGCAATTTCATCCCTATTTTACATGAGTCGTGCAAAGATACCAAACTTGAGATCATTCCAGAATGGTCTTATACCTTTAAGTCGTGCCTCGACACGTAGGAGGTATAGTCCCATCCTGGGCATTACAAGTTGGTATTCAGAGCCTTCTCCGACCTAGGAGCCCCCACTGATTGATTGAATCGTTGACGGTTGAGTCTAGGCACACACACTTGAAAATGTTTTGAGTCCTATATATATATATCGGAGAGTAGGATTTATTTTGCTCATCATCTCTTTTCACTCTGGTGAGGACTCCTGACGATTACTCTTGTCTCTTCTACTCTCAAAATTTCACCAAATGTTTTTTAGGAATCTCGCGAGTATTGTTTGGATTGTTCCGATGTCTTTGTGACGAGAACATTGTTCTCGATGTCTCCTGTCATTTAGGGGTTGTGGCAGTGTCCCGGGGAGTTGAGCTCCGAGGTGTTGTCGTCACAAAAATATCGCAGCAGTTCTGGAATACTTAAGACGGCCGACATCGAAAACTCTCCTATGCGGTTAGTGGCAAGATAACCCCGACGTCACCCATTACTGGGGAGGTAGTTCGGGAGTATTGCCATAGCTTGTATAGCAGATGCGTTTCGAAGGTCCGAGGTCAGTTTCCGGAAATAACTGGTTATGTGTTGAAGGATGGATACAGCTGGATGTAGGATTAGAGTTGAGTGCGCGGTGCTTCCCCTGTATCCCCAACACCTGATTGCATAACTGGAAACTTTCGGAAATTAATAGGTGGGTTCATCTATTAGTTCATAGGCATTCTTCCAACGAATGCAGGATATGGAGTTCGGGGTTCTACATTGAGTGAAGTAGTTTTATGGCCGTTGTTCCGATCGGGAGTTGCATCTTAAAGGGTCCTTGGCTATGCTGATCCGGGGATTGCAAAACCCTTTTGTAACACGTTCCATGAGCTTTCAGCACGAACATGTCGAACGAAGCTTCTATCTTGTATTTGTTCTATCTGCTCCTTGTTGTTTTTATTTACCTTTTGTTCTCCCAAGTGGCTTCTCGACAAGTTGATGTACCTACGGAATTCATTCGTTCAATTCTCTGTTCGAATGATATTGTGAAGATTATGTTGCAACATATCTATCCATTGTTTTGTTTTGATTCTGGTATTTGAGTTGCTTCGATGTCAAATGTAGATTCCATATCTTTCCTAAGCGGTGTTCTCATATTTCTATGGGGGTGCTAGTCCTTCTTGATCATCAAGATTGCTAGGTTAAATTCTTTCAACCGGCGTGCTACTCTTCGAGTTACCCGATCCTTTTAATATGTGCAAGATCAAGTCTTGGTTTTCCTCAATGGTGTCTGTTTCATTCATCCCAAGTTATCTTTATTTCCCCACCCTCCCACCCTTCTTCTTGGAGCCAGAAATTCTTTAATGAAATATCCATTTTATTAATGTGATGTTTCTTTATTCATTTCCTTCAATGTTCTTATGCGGTGATTTATCGTGAAGACGCTCAAGAGCTTCAAGTTCATCATTCTCCGTTCTCGTTTCTTCTCCGGTGGATTTAATTCAAGCTTCGGTGTTGATCATATCTGTTCCTCTTGTTTCGTATGTTTTCCCATGTTGAAATTTCTTATCCGAAGTCTCTCCTGTTTATTCAGCTCTCTCTAATTTCTCTCCGGAGTGTTCGAGATAGCTCGGAAGATTCGTGTTTCAATTCTTATTTTCGTTCAAGCTATTTTGAGATTGTTATCTCATCCAAGCCATTTAATTCAACCAGTGCAATTTCTCTTAAGCAATCTTTTTCAACGGTGATTTCTTTGAGTGGGCCCTAACCCACAGGTCTTTTCCCAGGATCTTACCTGACTCTTCTTTTTCCGGAGAATTCTTTTCAAATGTGACGTAAGAATGGATTACATCAGTCATATGCCTTCTCCAAGATCGCGTTCAATTCTTTTCACCATTGTTTCAACCTTTTTAATTCTTCATTCCGGAGTGCCTCAACAATTCATGGTGGTGTATCTCGTCGTCATTCTCACATTTGAAGACCGGAGAAGTGTTTCTCTTAAACCTTGACCGTTCTCTTGAAGATTTGTGGTTCTAGCTTCAAGCCTTCCTCATTATTGTTTCGTTTGTGAGGAATTCTTTTTTTATACCCATCCGAAGCAGTTCATGAATTCTTTCCATTGTGATCCTCCGAAGGCCATCCTTTCAGAAGATCCTTGTTCTTAGTTTTCAACTTCGTCCTCCAAATATTCTTCATCGATGCCTCTCCGTTCGTCTCCATATTCTTCCGGTGCATCATTCAAGTATTCTTTATTATGCTCGTGATCCATTCGTTCTTTTGTATCTAAGATTGCCTCATGTATCTTCGTTCATTTTCTAATTCTTCATGGTGGTTTGTTCTCTATCATCACTCGTTTTCGAATTTTATGGTGGTTCGTTCAACATTCATTTCCCTTTGTCATCATATCAATTAATTCGTTCTTTCTAAAATCCTACCGGTGATTTGTTGAATACTTTCTCAAGTTTGTCCGAGATCTCTCTTTAATTCTTTCCAACGAGAATAAGTAGTATGCCAAATTCTTTGGTTGTCATCAATTTAAATTGGTGAAGGATAAGGATGACATAATTCTTATTCTTGTTTTCCTCAAGGTTATTAATTCCTTCTTCTGAAGTTTGTTCATGAGGAATAAACTCTTGGTTCGAAATGATCCATCCTTCTTTTCCGAAGGTCGAAGCTATATTAATTATCTCATCGCGAAGCTCCATCTCATCATTGCGAGGTTCAAATCTTAATCTTTTCATCCTGCACTTTTCATCCTATTGTTACCGGAGTTCTCTTGGTGGTTCTTCATGATTTAATTCATCCTTGAAGTCTTCATCAAGATTCTTGTTGGAGCTCAAGCATTTTTATTCATGCATTCCAATTGCAATCCTTTCTACCTTATCTTTTCAGATGGTGTGATGTCATTCTTGACAATTTCCTTCATGTTCCATGATTCACAAGTTGTCAGGAATGAGATATTTCAACCCATCATTTTCTTCATTCAGGAGATCTTTCTAACCTTTCAATTTCTTCGTTGGAGTTATCTTAAGTCGTCTTCGTTGGAGTTATCTTGGGTCGTATTTCACCTAAAAGCTTTCACTAAAGATTGTTGCTATCGCGGTGCTTATAAAGGACCCAAATTCTTCATTTATCCACTTGGTGAAACAAGTTTTTCATATCTTCGTTGATCTCAATCCAACCTATTGTTTCCCGTTAGTGGATGGTTGTCACCTCATAATTTTGAGATGTTTTCCGTAAGCCCACAACAAGTTTATTCGTTTTGCTGTTGATTTTCCATCAACCCCATTCAACCCTTCTTCGTAAGTATGCTTTCAAAATCATTTCTAGTTGAAGATGTTATTCTTCTTCGATCTGTTCACTCCATTATTCGGTCCGGAGGCTTTGTGATATTGCTCTCTTCGAACCATCATCTTGTCATATCAAGATCATGGTCTTTTCGTTTCTCGTCCACTCAATAGGATTGTCGTGTCATCCATTCAAATTCTCTCATCTTATCTAGTTTTGCCTGTCTTTTCAACCGGAGTGCTATCTGAAATCTTTCTTAACCTTGTGCCGTTCTTTTAATTGTTTCGGAGGCAATGTGTTGCTGATTTCATCAAGTATCATATCGTCTCCTCAAATTCATGTTAATTCCTTCCATTTTCAGACGGAGTGCTGTCCAAATTATGTCATTCTTATTCCTTAGCTATACTGTTGCAGTTTCATATTCTTTTGGTTCGTAAGCTCTTGTTTCATGTCTTTCAACCTACAAGGTTCTCGTAATGTTCCTTGTTCCTCTTTTCTAACGGAGTGTTTTCATCTTTCTTCATCTCCGTTGTATTCTTCTTACATTTTGGTCAACCTCTCAAGGTTTGATGGTTTCACTCGTTTGTCCAAGAAGCAACTTTGTTTTACCTCTTCCTTTTCCATTTGTATTCGGTGCCATCTCCAGGATCTCGGGTCGAGATCCTCTCTTAGTGTGGGAGAGTTGTGACGCCCCGAGACCGATGCGCCAGGTGTCAGCCAGTTATTCGTCATCGTTGCCATGTCATTTTGCTTGCATGTTGAACTTTGCCTTGTCATCATGTGCATTTCATCAGCATGTTTTCAAAAACTTGCATTCGTTCGTGTTCCCCAGTTCTCTCTGTTGTCCGTTCTGAGTCCAGACACACTCGCAGGCGCCCGCGGCACCTCCGAATATTTATTTTATAAGTGGCCGAAAAATGTTCTCGGAATGGGTTGAAACTTGGCGTGCGGTCTTATTATAGCATAGGTAGACCGCCTGTCAAATTTCGTCGCATTCGGAGTTCGTTTGATAGCCCAACCGTTAAACTTATAGCGGCATTATAGCCGGTTTATTCGTCGGACGTTTTGGTGTTTCGAAACTGCCGCCGGGCCATTCTCTCTCTTCTCTCGTCTCATTCCGATGCCTTCTACACAGCCCGCGAACCAGCCCACTTTTACCCCCCTCGACTGCACGTCCGAAGCAGCCCAGAACCCGACCCGGGTTTTTGTTACCGATGTGTCCGGATCATCCCCAAACATCCCTAAAATATCATCGGTTCTGTATTTGGACTCCCTAACCTAATTATCTCGACCGTCTGATCTAAATCGGAGGGTCATTCTAGTCCCTTCCAAAAATTCTTATATATATATATATATAGCCACCCCTAGTCCAAATTAAGCCAACCCTAAAATCTCGGACGGCTGTCCCATCCATCCCTCCGCCGCCGCCACACTCCACCGTGTCGTCTCCCACCTCGGGATCTCCTCTCGATCCACTGATTCTCTCCTTCCACGCCAAGCACTGATCTTCACCGACCCCTCCAATCAGCAGCTCCAGCAGCCGCATGAGGCAGCGCCTCCCCGCGTCTTCCTCCACGCTCGTGCCCAAGCAGGAGTGCGCGACCTCGCCTCCCGTCCCTCGCACCGAGGCCCAGCAGGAGGAGCCCGAGCTCCTCTGTCCCAAGACCACCACCTTCGTCTGCGCGACCTCGTCGGAGCACACCTCCGCCAGCAGCTTCGTCAAGGTCCTCTTGCCCATGGCAGCCTCCAACCACTCGAGCTCCCGCACCGAGCCCCGCCTTGGATCGCCTCCTCAAGCTCCGCCCTTCTTCTCCTCCACACGTCTCCAGCATCCTCCATGCACCCGGATCCTACAGCCACCCCTGTCCTCCAACCGCCGTTGCGTTATGGCCATGGAGCTCGGAGCTCCGCCCCAAGTCGTCATTCGCCTCGCCGCCCCTTCGCCCGCCGGCCTCCCCTGCGGCAAGTCGAAACACCGCGGCCTGTCTCTGCTCGTCAACGAGCAGATCGCTCGATCTGCAACAACAACGTGCGTTGACCCCGCTGTCGCCTGGGCCTCCTCTGTTCCGGCCCAGCGCGCCCCTGCCGGGCCTCCTCCGCCCCAAGTGCTACCCGATCCAGCCAGACCTGAAGCCGGCCCATCTCCCCCCC